>CM055123.1:224003308-225203308 GCA_029206835.1 Rana muscosa
GTTTTTGGTGGGAACTTCCTCTGCCGACATCTTACGCATCTTTGTCTCATGTTGTGCGTAAATCTTTGTTTGCTGCGCCATATTGCGCATAAGAAAGAAGATAGTTGCACGTGGTGGGTGACCACTCTGCACTATCACTGATGAATATGTTTATCGCTGCAGGGCTCTGCATGTATGCTATGTGATGTGTTTAACCTTGAACCTTTATACCAAAGTAAATCCAGCTATATTTTATTACCTTGGTATCAGTGTTATCCTTGCAGATAGTAGTTCTCTATTAATACTGCCAGATTGTGTATAATCAGGTATAGACAGTTACGAGGTAACATTCCCTAGACTAACTGTGCCAGTGTGGGTTGAGTAGATTGCCGAGGGTTGGTGGTGCTGTATACAGGGCCCGAAACAAAACTCAGCGGCTCTCTTAACTGGGGGTAGCGCTACATAGGGGAAGGTTCAGGCACGCAACACTTAAAGCTCAATGTCAATCCTTCGTCGCCACTCAAGCCTGAGTGGGTATTGCTCACTCGGATAGTCCCCATGAGAGCGGTCCTAGCAGCCGGGGTGGAGCACAAATCAATCTTTTTATTTTCCTGAGTATCTAGGGATGCGATCAGGGAATCCTCTGCCACAGAATCCAAGTCCCGAACCTCCCAGCCAAACAATACTGAATAAGAACCTCTGTGCCAGACTGGCATATTGCAAGCTTTGTAACTTTGAAGATGGATCCCTCTTTAGGCGAGTTTTCAGGCCTCTTCCCGAGACAGCAGTACCGTCGCTAGTCTCCTCTGGGACTGATCCTCCCCTGGTCTTTTTTCCTAAAGTTGGGCCCCCTAGAAGTGGGCAGCCTGGGATCTCTCTCTGAGGTGTAGGCCCTTGCATAGTTGCCAATAGTCCCGGATTTCCCGGGACATTCACGGATTTGTGAGTCTTGTCCCGTACATATTGTTTCCCGTTTTTTTTCCCGAATTTTAAGAGTAGTCCCGGCCATCTGAAATTTGTCCCGGCCATCTAAAATACAATGTCCCGCCCATCGCTAAGCGCTGCGGTTAGTCATTCCCTATCCTCTCAGAATATCCTCCCCCGCCTCATTTTTGTCCTCCTGTTGTCTTCTATTGGACAAGGAGGACACATGCTCTCGCTCTGTATTCTTATTTGCAGTACTATTGCAAGGGGGCGTGGCTAGTTAACTTACCACGCAGCCCACGCAAATCAGAGCCCAGTCCGTTGGATAGAGAGAGAGGAGGAGGACGTGCGTACTGCAGCTGCGTAGGAGGACTTTTAGGAGGAGGACTTTTAGGAGGAGGACTGTTCCGGACTGCCTAGGAGGAACGGAGCCTCGGAAGCCAAGTAAGTACTCGGAACTGAGTCCCCCTTTTTTTTTTTTCTTTTCTGGGGGGGGGGGGGGGGCGGGGGGGTTATCCTGGGGTTTTTTTTTTTTTTTGGGGGGCAGTTCGAGATTGGAAGTCAAGTGGGTGACGACCCCCTGGGGACAAATTAGGCCGCGGACACTGCAGCCGAGCCGGCGCCACGTGGAGGGTTGACTGGACTGAGTCACTGACTAGTAGGCCGCAAATAGTAAAGTGCTCCTTTTTCGTTTTTTGCTGTGGGTTTTTTTTTTTTTTCTGTTGTTTTTTTGGGTGGGGCGGTTATTTTTATCGTGTGTGTGTGTGTGTGTGTGTGTGTCTCTCGCTGGGTGTCTCTCGCTGGGTCTCTCTCGCTGGGTCTCTCTCGCTGGGTCTCTCTCGCTGGGTCTCTCGCTGGGTCTCTCTCTCGCTGGGTCTCTCTCGCTGGGTCTCTCTCGCTGGGTCTCTCTCGCTCTCTCTCGCTGGGTCTCTCTCGCTCTCTCTCGCTGGGTCTCTCTCGCTCTCTCTCGCTGGGGTCTCTCTCGCTCTCTCTCGCTGGGTGTCTCTCTCGCTCTCTCTCGCTGGGTCTCTCTCTCTCTCGCTGGGTCTCTCTCTCTCTCGCTGGGTCTCTCTCTCGCTCTCTCTCGCTGGGTCTCTCTCTCGCTCTCTCTCGCTGGGTCTCTCTCTCGCTCTCTCTCGCTGGGTCTCTCTCTCGCTCTCTCTCGCTGGGTCTCTCTCTCTCGCTCTCTCTCTCGCTCTCTCTCGCTGGGTCTCTCTCTCTCGCTCTCTCTCGCTGGGTCTCTCTCTCTCGCTGGGTCTCTCTCTCTCGCTGGGTCTCTCTCTCTCGCTCTCTCTCGCTGGGTCTCTCTCTCTCTCTCGCTGGGTCTCTCTGTGTGTGTGTGTGTCCTTAACCACGCCCCTTAACCACGCCCACGATTCACCGTAAACCACGCCGATTTCTTTTTTCCAATGTTGGCAACTATGCCCTTGCCAGCGGAGCGGAGCTGGGCCTACCTTGAAACGAAGCAGCCTCGGGCTGAAGGTGCCCAAGGCCCGAACACACCCACGCACCTTGTGCCATACGGGCCACGAGGCACACACCCAGGACCAATGGGTCCCCTGGAACTCCTCACACCTAATGGCGTCTGCCCCTTATGTACCCTCTCACAGCACGCACAGTGGTTAGACCACGCCCAATGCACGGCTGCCAAAAGAGGACACCCAAGGTGTTGTGATACAGTGCCACCTACCGGCAACAGAGAACACTACTGCCAGGCAGTATCACACCCAGAGCAGAAGCAATATTGAACCATTGATTGGTCTGAGCCCAACTACCGGCTCAGACTACCCCTAAATTTCCACATAGCGCCCTCAAATATTGGGGGGGGGGGGGGCGCTACACACGTTAGTAATGAGAAACTCAGACAAAGTCACTGAACTACTCAAAGAACGTTTACTATGGTAAAAGATAACACAAGGAAATGGTACGGTTAACAAGGAATGAACACAGGTTATGATTGTCAGAGGTATTTGTTCAATGCAATGATATAATACACTTGTACCCAATAGCAACCTGATGAGGGTATATGTGAACAGGTGCACAGGGAGATAGATCCTCAATACTTTTAACACAGGTATTGAATACCTTCCCACTGAAACCTCAACACACAGACCAATGCAATAGAGAATGCACAACAGTAAATACAGTAGGGCTGCAACTAACGATTATTTTCATAATCGATTAGTTGGCCGATTATTGTTTCGATTAATCGATTAATCGGTTCATAGCCGTAAAAAAAAAAAAGTAATTTTGGTGCGATTTGCATTTTTTCATTTTTTTTGGCCAATTTGTTGTTGGGCAGACTAAAAAACACAAATTGCTGCAAAAACACATTATTACGTGCTTTTCTGCAGCTTCTCTATTGAAGTATATTGAACCAAAAAAACAAAATAGCACCGTTTTGCGTTAAAAAAAAGTACTTGCCCTTTCCAAAATATGCAGCAGCTGAAAAAATCATGGATGTGAACGTGTCCCATAGGAAACCATGTAAATGACCTGTAGTGTGTTTCTGCAAAAAGCACCAAAAAAACAGAGGTGTAACCCAGGCCTGAGATGTTTAGTAACATAATGGTGTTAAAAAAAAAAAAAAATAGTACAAAAAGAGCAAATCGCTGTAAGGGGTTCATTTTTTACTGTGGGACAGTGAAAGTAATATTTACAGTAGCGATTTGCTCTTTTTGTACTGTAAAGGGCTCATTTTAGTTTTTTTAACCCCATTATGTTACTGGCCGATTAATCGATTATGAAAATAGTAATCGATTAATTTCATAATCGATTAGTTGTCGATTAATCGATTAGTTGTTTCGGCCCTAAAATACAGTAAAACAATACAAGTTTCAACTATATCTCACTAAATGGCTCCCTCTACGTTGCAGTTCAGAGCAATTCTCCAAGGTAGAGCAGTAAAGCTTTGTAAAGGATTAAAGCGGTGAATGTTCCTCAAGTTCCAGTTTTTGTCTTCAGCTAGCTTATTTTATATTGCAGTGTTGAGTTGTGTGAATAATTGTAATCCAAAAGAAACAGAGAAATGGCAATTACTGTAGAATATGATGCTATGGATTCCTTAACTGAAGAACTATTTCCACTTATGATTCCTTTTATGTGTGAGCAATACAGTACTGACCTTACAGCGCAGGGGAGAAAGACACAGCCCCAAAAGATGCTCAGGTGCAGCAGAACCACGGCCGTGGAACTACAGGTCTCAGCAGCAGTCTGTAGGAAAGAAACTCACTCAGCAATACTGCAGTCACTACTTGGATAGGCAAGTGTCTTCTCACCACTGTGGATCCTCTGCTGGCTGGTAGGCTCTGTCCGGAACCCCCTGCAGATGCCTCCGTCAGTGAAGATGGCGTCGCCACGCCGCGCTGCTCCTTCCGGTATACTGAGAGGCAGATGGCTTCAAATGCTCTGAAGGGCAGGCCGATCCACCTGCTCGACTAGCAGGGCCATCCTCCAAAGATCCCTCTGGGGCGGATGATCCGGCTCTCCGCTGTAGGCCGCAGTCTCTCACTCCTGGTCACACACTCAGACCTCCTGCTGGCATTTGAATGGTGTCTTGAGAGCACGAAAGCAGGCCACGCCTGTCCTTTTATCTGTCCTCCCAGCAGACTGTTCTGTGACTTGGCATTGTGGGTCTGTAGTCCCGAGATTTAAACAATATGAGTCACTTCCTCATTAAACTATACATCCCACAATGCATAACTGTTTACTTCAGGAAATATCGGGAAATATCCTGATAAAGTTCAGCGGTCAGTAGAGGGAGCCAAACCCTTTACTAAAGAAATAATTCATTACTTAACATGATAACTTTAGTAGCATCCCTTGGCTACATATATGCCCTTAACACAGGCGCTGAGAGGGAGGAGAGAAGACTTGTCAACATCTCAGCTCCTTCTGGGCCGCAAACACCTTTGAGAGGCAAACACACAATGAAAAGAAAAGGGCTACACAAGTACAGTAAGCACAGTTCTGTAATGTTGCAGGTCCTGAGGTAGGGTTAACACCTGTACGGGATTCACCCGGACAGTTCGGGTTTTGAATCAAGTGTCCAGGTTTCAGGCGGACTGAAACCCAGACACCTTATTGAATTCAGACCAGGCTGTGGCTCCCCAAGTAACTAAGATAGTCACACACAAATCTGTTGCCATCCGAGAGCTGCAGTGGCCGTCTGGTGGAAGGTTTGGCATCACTGGAGGGAAGGGTGATGATGTCAGGAAGAGTAATCTGGCCACACCCACCATTCGCTTTGCACTGCATTACTACTCTCCTTGGGGCACCCAAAGGTGTCCCAGGCCACTAAAGTGTTCTGGTTTGGCTTGAAGAAAAGGTGGCAACCCTATCCTGAGGTGAAGAATACTAGTGTCTTCTGCTAGCAAACGGTGGGGCCCATGTTTAAGAGTAGGTTTAAACAAGCTTGCATGGAGCAGTAATCCTCTAGAATGTTCCATTTGGTAGAGATTTAAAAGGGGCAAACTACTAGAGTCGGTAGCTTCCATAAAAGCATCCTGTGACACTAAAAAGGGAAATTGGTGTCTGCATGCAGTGTCAGTATGGTGTCAAGAAGGATGTTGGGTTTGCACCCTCTCACCAATCCTCGGTGCAATGACACAACGATAATCCCAGGTGCTGGTTCAGGCTCCTGATGCTCCTAGCAATGTTGTAAGGCACTGGATCTCTTGCTGATGGCCGATCGATATGACTGATAATGAAACTCGCAAGGTGAACAGGCAGCGGCCGACCCAAAACCCGGATGGGTATCTCGATCCCTGAAAGGCGTGGGTCGTCTATGCTGAGCTGAGTGTTCCTGGGCTGCTGAGTAGGGTCCCTGCACTAAATAGTAGTGGACCACATGGCTGTCTCTGCTCCTGGCTCCCCTCAGGTGTCCTCACTCCTCCATCTCCAGGCAGTCTCTGGAAAAGCTTGGCTTTCTCCCCCTCTGATGCTGCCAGAGTCTTTCTCTATCTGTCTCCTCAGTCTCAATGGTTTTCCTCACACCTGTCACCTCACTACACTCTCTCTCTCTCTCTCTCTCTCTCTCCTCAGACCGCTGTCCTTATTCTCCTCACATACTCTTTTTCCCGGGCTTCAGGATATCTCTCCTCCTCTGTTGGGGCACACAGTCCCTGGTGTCAGCGTGTGTCTCTCTCCTTACTCTGGCCCCTCAGTTCCTTCCCCTCAAACACTCCTCCTCTTCTCACTGTTAGGCCTCATGTACACTGCTGCTGGTAAACAGGCGTTTAGAAGCAGTTCGGCATTTTTTTCAACTGCTCCTGAACTTTCCTCTATGTTATCTTATCTGTCTGTCCATGTACACTGTTTCGTTTATAGTCGTTTCTAGGCAGTTGTATTTAGAGGCTTTTTCTTGAACCCAAAAAAATGCATTCAGAAGCTGTGTTTAGAGGCAGTTGAAGCGCCAAACGTGGCTAAGCGCGGCTACCCGCGTTTTCGTCTAGAAGCGTTTTTAAAGGGAAACATTTTATTCATTACTTTTGAGCCTGGAAAATGCTAAAAACACACCAAAAACTCAATTATCACTGCCTGCAAGCTTGATATACCATGAGATATTCCCCTCATCAGCTAATTATGCTGTACAATACACGACTTGCATACTTGACATTGAAGTTGAATAGGAATTTCACTCACCCGTCAACCATTGCGAATTTAACCTGATGACCCCCACATTGAACTTGAGACCATAATGTCTGGCTGTTTGCATTTCTTTATGACCCAACATGTAAAGTTTTCCAGCTAGTTAATGATAATTCATACAATTGTCTTTTCCTTCCCCCAGCCTGTAACCCTAGATCAGGGATATGCAATTAGCGGACCTCCAGCTGTTGCCAAACTACAAGTCCCATCATGCCTCTGCCTTTGGGTGTCATGCTTGATGCTTGCTATGCCTCATGGGACTTGTAGTTTGGCAACAGCTGGAGGTCCGCTAATTGCATATCCCTGCCCTAGATCAATCTCTCACCTGTTATCTAGGACCAGTGGCGGTGCGTCCATAGAGGGCGCCGGAGCGCCGCCCCCTCTCACTCCCGCACCGCCACTGAAAGACAATACACAGATTCATGCATTGCAAAGATCTGTGTATTGTCACCGCTGCCGCGCTGCCCACTATTCATATGGCCAGCCTCCTGGTGAGGGCCGGCCATATGAATTAGAGTGGTGGCCGGCGGTGGGTGTGTTCTGGAAGTGTCTATCAGAGCCAGCGGCTCTGATAGGCTTTCCAAATATAGCTCTCACGCTGTATTCGGCTTCCAAAAACTCCTCCTAGGTACGCATGGGGTGCGTTCCTTGGAGAAGACTGTGGGGGTTTCAGCCAATCAGGTTCACCGGATCTGGTTACCGGTAACCTGATTGGCTGAAGCGACATTGAGGGCGGGAGAAGACATCGAGGACGGCGCGGACCGAGGAAGGTAAGTGTAGGGATGGGGGGGGGGGACTGGCTGCATTTGGGGGGGACAGGCTGTATTTGGGAACAATCTGGCTGTATATGGGGGAACAGGCTGCATTTGGGGGACAAACTGGCTGTATATGGGGACACACTGGCTGAATTTGGGGGACACACTGGCTATATATGGGGGACACACTGGCTGTATATGGGGATACACTGGCTATATATGGGGGACACACTGGCTGTATATGGGGGAACAGGCTGCATTTGGGGGACAAACTGGCTGTATATGGGGACACACTGGCTGTATATGGGGACACACTGGCTGCATTTGGGGGGGACACTGGCTATATATGGGGGACACACTGGCTGTATATGGGGGACACACTGACTGTATATGGGGGACACACTGGCTGTATATGGGGACACACTGGCTGCATTTGGGGGACACACTGGCTATATATGAGGGGCACACTGGCTGTATATGGGGGAACAGGCTGCATTTGGGGGACAAACTGGCTGTATATGGGGACACACTGGCTGTATATGGGGACACAGTGGCTGCATTTGGGGGACACACTGGCTATATATGGGGGACACACTGGCTGTATATGGGGGACACACTGGCTGTATATTTGGGACACACTGGCTGTATATGGGGACACACTGGCTGCATTTGGGGGACACACTGGCTATATATGGGGGACACACTGGCTGTATATGGGGGATACACTGGCTGTATATGGGGACAAACTGGCTGCATTTGGGGACGAACTGGCTGCATTTGAGGGGACAAACTAGTGGCGTTTGGGCACAGTGGCTGCGTTTAATGAGCACAGTGGTGGCAATTGATGTTTTTTTTTTCAGTTTGTTTGCGCCCCCCCAAAAATTTTGAGCACCAGCCGCCACTGTCTAGGACACTGGTCCACCCTTCAAATCAACCAAAAAATAACAGTTAGCTACAAGCACACTGCTTTTTCAGCTGCTACTCACACTTTTCTCTCACAGAATGGCTGAAATAGTTAATAAATACTTGTTTTTAGTGCTTTGTAATCATTTGGGAGGGTCTACTGAGGTTATCTGTACTAAATGCTGCTGAACGCAAACGCTGCTAAACGCGGCTAAACGCAGCTTGTAAACGCAGCTTGTAAACGCTGCTGAACACAGGTTTTTAAACGTGAATTACTAGCTGTGATGTTCCAGCGTTCAGCAGAGGTTGAGAAACGTCCCGTGTACATGAAGCCTTAAGTGTCACTGTGTCCCAGCAAAGGACTTGGTATCTCCCTCTCTTTTAAGCAATCTCCTCTTCTCTGTCTCCTGTCAGCTCTCTCTCTTTTACCTCAGTAGTTCCCTCTCCTCATTTACCTCAGCACTTCCTTCTCCTCCTTTACCTCAGCACTTCCTGAAACTCCCCTTTTTCCCAGTGTGCTTTGTGTTTCTGAGTTTTCTGGAAGGACGAGTCAGCATCTCTCTGTCTCCATCTTGTGGCCAAAAGGAGAAATTGCATTACAAAATGCCTGCTACATACTCCCCACAACAAAGAACCTTTGGTCCCCAAATGAAAGGACAGAGTCTATCAACATATAATGTCCACAACCTGTTACATGCTTTCAAAAATACAACGCAAGGCAAAAACAGGTTAGTACATGTAAGAAAACAAGCAATTGGCATGCACGTATGAACCTAGCAAGGGAACCTCCCATCATTTGTCATAAGAGGTGAGGTTGTCTTGCCCACAAGCCACAGATATTGGGATGGCCCACCTAGAAGTGCCAGAGGGTGAGTTGGAGTCGCCCTTCACTAAACCTGTAGTGGGAAGGATAGGCAGGCTGTGCATTCTCTGAAATGTGAGGATCGCTTCTTCAGAACTTTTGCCTAAAGTATCGTATGTCAGCCTTTTTTGGTGGGCGAATTGTTTGCTTTCCTCTCTGCTCTTTGGGCTCAGGTGTTTCAGGTATACCAGCCTCTTCCTCTGATGCTGCAGAAGGTTGAGGAGCTTCTATGTCCTCTACAGTTGGGGAACTCGGAAAGTCTCCTTAGCTTGCCAAGGGTTGTCTCTGTGGGATGAACCCCCGGAGCCTCAGGCCTGAGGGTTCCCGCATCTGCTTCTCTGGAAGAGAGAGGAGTGCCAGTCTCTGCCAGCGTAGACATGCCCCGAAGCAACATCCTTTGTGTGACAAAACGCATAGGGTGAGCGACGTGCTGACGTCACCGCGCTTTTCCACGTTCCGCCTTGCACAGGCGTGTGTTTTTATTATATGCCGGCTGGCGTTTTTGTGCTCTTAACGATAATCGAGTCTGATGTTCACAGACAATTTATACAATAAATGTTTGTCTGGTTTTACCGATGGCGGCCCTTCTTTGTTTTCTCCCTTTGGGTACACCCATCCACTGAGATCATTCGCTCTACCATCCCCCCTCTCTGGATTAGCATCAAGCCTCCAATATCCAGCGTGCTATCCATCTGTGACTACTTTGGATTATCAGAGGATCCAAATTGGAGCTCCAGGAACGCCAGGCCTGTTGGCCATCTGTTGCGGTGGAGGATCGTCACAACCCAGGTTGTGCGACAAGCTATTATTTTTTGGTGTTAACGCTGCCTCGACGCTCCGGCACCAACATCACTAGAAATTGAGCAAATGCATAAACAATAGCACTCAGTGTGCAGCAATATGCGAAAAAAAAAAAACTGGAACATAAAACGGTTAAACAAAAGTCAAATTAATAATAACAGGTAGGAGGAGGTGCTGCAGTCCGGCAGATATTAAGTGGAAGTCAGGGTAGGCAGAGCAAGGCACAGAAACCCAGCCTGCGGCACTTTAGGGCAAAAGGAAAAACGCCAAAAAGTAGTGGAGATCGAATAATCGCAATTGCGGAGTAACAAACTGGGCCGGATGAGCAGGGAACATGAAGAAACAGAGGCCTGCAGGCCTGCATGATCTACTCCAACCGTGGCGATGCTCCAGCAGCAGAAGAATGGCTCCTGCGATCCACTGTGTGCCAGGACGGGTCGGAGGAGACCGAAGTAGGCAGGACGGTGTCCTGCCAACCCGGGAGCTCAGGTGGGGAGATGTTAACGTCCATGCAAAATTTCTCAAGGTCCTCCGGGAACCGGAGGATCGCCGTCTTGCCATCCCTGTTCGCAATCAGGGCCGCAGGGAACCTCCAGCGATATTTGATAGAGGCAGCTCTCAGCTTCTCGGTCAGGGGTTTCAGAGCCCTACGACGCTCCAGAGTTTCCCTAGCTAGATCAGGGAAGAAGGAAAGAGTTGCGCCATCAAAGTCCAGGGATGGGGCCTCTCGGGCCTTCTTCATGACACGCTTCTTCTCTTCATAGTAATGTACCCTGCAAATGACATCACGTGGGGTGTCCAGAGAGAGGTTATGGGGACGCAAGGCTCTGTGTACACGGTCTATTTTTAGCGGATTATCCGCCGCCAGGCCTAGCATGCCGTTAAAGATGCCCCGGACCGAGGGGAGAAGTTCATTGTCCCCAGTCGCCTCTGGGAGGCCTCTGATGCGGATGTTGTTTCTCCTATTGCAGTTCTCTTGGTCCTCGATTTTATATAGGGCCATCCTGTGTGCAATGGTAAGGCTGCGCGTGGAGGCCTGTAGGGATCTAATGGCGGCCGCGTGGCGATCTAGCCTCTGCTCAGTCTCCTCCACACGCTCCAACACTTGGGAGAGATCTGAGCGAACGGCTGATAGTTCTTTCTTAATAGCGCGTTCCAGGCCCAGTAACATAGATGCCAGTTCTGACTTAGTGGGGAGATCACTCACCAGAGTCGTGACCTCCGAGTGCCTGGCCCCGCTGTCCTCTCTCCCCGATCCAGCAGACGAAGTGGGGGAATGATGTCTGAGAGCAGGCCTGTGATGGGAGGCGGAGCCCGCGCCGGAGCTCGCACCTCATGGAGAGCGGCCTAGGCCATCCGAGTCCACGCCATCGTCGGGATCGGCGGCCAAAAAGCGTTTTATGGAGCCAGCTGGTGTTCCTCCTTTGGGTAGAGGCTTGCCTGTCCTCTTAACCATCGCCGTTGGGTGGATGCCGGCAGATATAGATATTGAAAAGTGCTAAGATGCAGTCGTCAGCGCCGGAGCTCCAGAGACAAGCGTCCTCACTGCAGCATGTCCAGACCACGCCCCCCCCCCCCCCCGCGACAAGCTATTATAGCTTGGCTAGCTGGTAAGCCTTTATTTTGTGTGGTGGCGGATTCACAGTGTCCCCTGTCTATTGAAGACTTTCACAAGGTGTTGCAACATCTTACTTCATACAAATATTTATAAAAGAGACTTTTTCTGTTATTTTATGTCTATCACATTATTCGTGTTATATTTGATTAATGTTTCATTTATTTCACTTGGAAACACTCAGATGATCTATTGAATATTTGTTATAGGACGTTTCACAGGAAATATACTCTTTTTGGACATTTGACAACGTTTTTTTCTTTTCACAGGTTTATTTGTGTGTCATCACACCTATTACCAATATTTTTTATTTAGGTATCTATGTATCAGTAGACACACATTTGACTCACTATTAGTGCAACTTCTTAAGTTACTTATTTTTTTTTGCGTGTATATCACTTTGAGTTGCAGCTTGGTTTAGGTAAAATAGAGCAGTTTTCTTCTTTTACTTTAGTTGGGAATGCCTGGGCATACCGGGTGAAGTGGTCGGTCACCACCAGAACATTTCCCTGCCCACTTGAGTCAGGATCCAGACTCAGAAAGTCAATACACACTAATTCCAGTGGTCCTTGACTTTAAAGATGACCCATTGGGCCAGCTTTGTGGGGCAAAGTCTTCCTTTGTATACACCGTATGCAGGAGTGACAGTATCCCTCAACTTCAGCTCGCATACAGGGCCAATAGAACCGGTCTCGTACCAGTTTGAATGTCCTCTCAGACCCTAGGTGGCCATTAGGCTTGTGCAATTCGTTTCGTAACGAATCGAAATTCGTCCGAATTTAGCAACTTTCGGACATTCGGAAGCATTCGAATTTCCGAACAAAGCAATTACGAATAAAACCGAATCCGAAATAAATTATACCGCAAAATAGCGAATGCCCGAATGTCTTCGGCATAATTCGTTATGAAAAAACTTACGAATGTACAAATCCATTGGAAACACAATAACACTCACTCTGCTCTGCTCTCTGCTTCTCCTTCACCGTGCTGAACTCCCTCTCAAAATGGTGTACAGGGGCGGAGGCTATAGCCGCATGTAAAAAACGAAAGTAAAATACGAGATTTCTAATCCATTCGAAGCACAATAACACTCTGCTCTGCTCTCTGCTTCTCCCTCACCGTGCTGAACCCTCTCAAAATGGTGTACAGGGGCGGAGGCTATAGCCGCATGTAAAAAACGAAAGTAAAATACGAGATTTCGAATCGTTACAAATAACCGCTATGTATTTCGAAAAGTACAAATCCATTCGAAGCACATTAGGCATAATAGTCAGCGTCGTCGTGAGAGAGACACAGAAAATTACGAATCAACGAACCCAAAAAAAGTTACGAAAGTAGGAGTTGTGTCCAGAATCAACGAAAAACAACGTACTCTACCGAAAGTACGAATTATAAAGCAACAAAAAATTCAACGAAAAATGTCGCTTGCAAAAATACGAATGAGTCCGAACACGAAAAATCCCGTCTAGCAAAATTACGAATGATTACGAATCAACAGGACCGGAAAGAAACGAACCGAAACGGAACGAATTTTTCCGTTGTGCACAAGCCTAGTGGCCATGATTGTCATGTAAGGCAATCAGCACCATTTCCCTATGCTTTCTCGGTAAGAATAGCTGCCACTTATCTTCAGGATCATCTGAGGGGCCCCTTCGGTAGACCACCCAATTGCATAACTGCAGTCGATCCCATTCCTTGTGCACTAGTCGTGCTTCTGTTGGAGAGTCTGTTAGCCGTAGATCTGGGAGTTGGCCCTCCAGAGCTTTCTGTGTTAAACTACAGAGGGGATCTTCCATCTGGTCTTTCTTAAGTCCCTATCTGAAAGCTTAGGTAGGCCCCTATCCCTGACCTGGGACAAATCACAATAGTATTTGGGGATACCTGCCACTGAGACTCCGATGGCCTCCACCCCAGTTGTTCCTCTGGCCTGATGTTTCAATCCCTGACACAAGGCTTGTATCCCTTCTGGAGTCAGTTGAGTCCACTCTTCAGAGGAAACCCCCAAGTCATAGGGTCTCCTCGAAAGGGCATCGGCATCTCTGTTTTTCAACAGCATGGATTCATGAAAGACAGAAGTTGTCAAACAAACCTGATTTCTTTTTATGAAGAGGTAAGTAAGACCTTGGACAGAGGGGTGGCTGTGGACGTGGTATACTTGGATTTTGCAAAAGCGTTCGATACAGTTCCCCACTCACGGCTCATGTGCAAAGTAAAGTCTACAGGATTGGAAATATCAGTTTGTAAATGGATAGAAAACTGGCTAAAAGACAGAATTCAGAGAGTAGTGGTTAATGATTCTTACTCTGAATGGTCCAAGGTTATCAGTGGTGTACCCCAAGGTTCAGTGCTGGGACCCCTACTTTTCAATATGTTTATAAATGATATTGGGTCTGAGATCAAAAGTAAAATTTCTGTCTTTGCAGATGACACCAAGCTATGCAGTGGAATAACGTCCTTACAGGATGTCGCCAATTTACAAGCCAACCTCAATGCTCTGTCTAATTGGGCGACTATGTGGCAGATGAGGTTTAATGTTGATAAATGTAAAGTTATGCACTTGGGGGCTAAGAATATGAATGCATCATACATACTAGGGGGAGTACAACTGTGGGGATCCGTAGTGGAGAAGGATCTGGGGGTTTTGGTAGATCATAAGCTCAATAATGGCATGCAATGCCAAGCTGCGGTTTCCAAAGCGAGCAAAGTCCTTTCTTGTAGTAAGAGAGGTATGGTCTCCAGAGAGAGAGATATCATTTTGCCCCTGTTCAAATCATTAGCAGGGATGAGCCGAACACCCCCCTGTTCGGTTCGCACCAGAACCTGCGAACAGACAAAATGTTCGTGTAAACTTTAGAACCCTATTAAATACAATGGACTCGAACGTTCAAAATCTAAAGTGTTAATTATAAAGGCTAATATGCAAGTTATTGTCCTAAAAAGTGTTTGGGGACCTGGGTCCTTCCCCAGGGGACATGTATCAATGCAAAAAGAAGTTTTAAAAACGGCCGTTTTTTTCGGGAGCAGTGATTTTAATAATGCTTAAAATGAAAAAATAAAAGTGAAATATTCCTTTAAATTTCGTACCTGGGAGGTGTGTATGATATGCATGTAAAGTGGCGCATGTTTCCCGTGCTTAGAACTGTCCCTGCAAAAAATGTCATTTTTGAAAGAAAAAAAATGCATTTAAAACTGACTCGCGGCTATTAATGAATTGTCGGCTCCCGGCAATACATACAAAAGTCATTGAGAAAAAAAAAAAAAAAAAGCGTGGGGGTTCCCCAGAATTCAATTACCAGGCCCTTCAGATCTGGCATGGATTTTAAGGGGAACTCCACCCCAAGTTTAAAAAAAAAATGGCGTGGAGTCCCCCTAAAAATCCATACCAGACCCCTTATCCGAGCACGCAACCTGGCCGGCCGCAGGGGAAAAGGGGGGGACGAGAGAGCGGCCCCCCCTCCCTCCTGAACCGTACCAAGCCACATGCCCTCAACATGGGGAGGATGTCCCCATGTTGATGGGGACAAGGGCCTCATCCCCACAACCCTTGCCCGGTGGTTGTGGGGGTCTGCGGGCGGGGGGCTTATCGGAATCTGGAAGACCCCTTTAACAAAGGGGACCCCCAGATCCCGCCCCCCCCCTATGTGAATTGGTAACGGGTACATTGTACCCCTACCATTTCACGAAGAAAGCGTAAAAAAAATGTTTAAAAAAACACACAAACACCTTGAAAAAGTCCTTTATTTAAAAAAATAAATAAATAAACATTCCAGCGGTGAAATCCAGTGTCCCGCGGCAATCCCGATGTCCAGCGCTGTCCTTCATTGGTTGTGCCTGAGCGGACCTGATGGGGAACTCCCTCCCAGTATTTTAAATGTATAGACCCGCCCCTTCTAAAGTTCCCCATCAGGTCCGCTCAGCGGACGAGATGCGGAACATGAGAAGGGGCGGGTCTATACATGTATTACCAAAGTGAGAGCAGTTCCCCATCAGGTCCGCCCCCTCGGTATGTCAGACCCGCCTACGTCATTGGCTTGAGCGGGGAACTTCCTTCACTATGTAAATTTAAATTTACATAGTGAAGGAAGTTCCCCGCTCAAGCCAATGACGTAGGCGGGTCTGACATACCGAGGAGGCGGACCTGATGGGGAACTGCTCTCACTTTGGTAATACATGTATAGACCCGCCCCTTCTCATGTTCCGCATCTGGTCCGCTGAGCGGACCTGATGGGGAACTTTAGAAGGGGCGGGTCTATACATTTAAAATACTGAGAGGGAGTTCCCCATCAGGTCCGCTCAGGCACAACCAATGACGGACAGCGCTGGACATCGGGATCGCCGCGGGACACTGGATTTCACCGCTGGAATGTTTTTTTTTTTTTTTTTTAAATAAAGGACTTTTTCAAGGTGTTTGTGTGTTTTTATTTACATTTTTTGACACTTTCTTCGTGAAATGGTAGGGGTACAATGTACCCCTTACCAATTCACATAGGGGGGGGCCGGGATCTGGGGGTCCTCTTTGTTAAAGGGGTCTTCCAGATTCCGATAAGCCCCCCGCCCACAGACCCCCACAACCACCGGGCAAGGGTTGTGGGGATGAGGCCCTTGTCCCCATCAACATGGGGACATCCTCCCCATGTTGAGGGCATGTGGCTTGGTACGGTTCAGGAGGGAGGGGGGCCGCTCTCTCGTCCCCCCCTTTTCCCCTGCGGCCGGCCAGGTTGCATGCTCGGATAAGGGGTCTGGTATGGATTTTTAGGGGGACTCCACGCCATTTTTTTTTAAATTTGGGGTGGAGTTCCCCTTAAAATCCATGCCAGATCTGAAGGGCCTGGAATGGATATTTGGGGGAACCCCACGTCAATTTTTTTTTATTTGCGGCGGGGTTCCCCTTAATATCCATTCCAGACCTGAAGGGCCTGGTAATTGAATTCTGGGGAACCCCCACACTTTTTTTTTTTTTTTTATCAATGACTTTTGTATGTATTGCCGGGAGCCGACAATTCATTAATAGCCGCGAGTCAGTTTTAAATGCATTTTTTTCTTTCAAAAATGACACTTTTTGCAGGGACAGTTCTAAGCACGGGAAACATGCGCCACTTTACATGCATATCATACACACCCCCCAGGTACGAAATTTAAAGGAATATTTCACTTTTATTTTTTCATTTTAAGCATTATTAAAATCACTGCTCCCGAAAAAACGGCCGTTTTTAAAACTTCTTTTTGCATTGATACATGTCCCCTGGGGCAGGACCCGGGTCCCCAAACACTTTTTAGGACAATAACTTGCATATAAGCCTTTATAATTAGCACTTTAGATTTCTCCCATAGATTTTTCGAATTTGCCGCGAACACCCCAATTTGTTCGCTGTTCGGCGAACGGGCGAACAGGCAATGTTCGAGTCGAACATGAGTTCGACTCGAACTCGAAGCTCATCCCTAATCAATAGTAAGACCTAATCTGGAATATGCAGTTCAGTTTTGGGCCCCAGTTCTCAAAAAGGATATTTAGGAACTGGAGAAAGTGCAGAGAAGGGCAACCAAACTGATAAGAGGCATGGAGGAGCTCAGCTATGAGGAAAGATTAGAGGAACTGAATTTATTCACTCTTGAGAAGAGGAGATTAAGGGGAGATATGATCAACATGTACAAATATATAAGGGGTCCATATAGTGAACTTGGTGTTAAGTTATTCACTTTACGGTCAACACAAAGGACAAGGGGGCACTCTTTGCGTCTAGAGGAAAAGAGATTTCACCTCCAAATATGGAAAGGTTTCTTCACAGTAAAAGCTGTGAAAATGTGGAATAGACTCCCTGCAGAGGTGGTTCTGGCCAGCTCAGTAGATTGCTTTAAGAAGGGCCTGGATTCTTTCTTAAATGTACATAATATAACTGGGTACTGACATTTATAGGTAAAGTTGATCCGGGGAATATCCGATTGCCTCTCGGGGGAATTTTTTCCCCTGCTGTAGCAAATTGGATCATGCTCTGCTGGGGTTTTTTGCCTTCCTCTGGATCAACTGTGGGTATAGAATTGGGTATATGGAATTGTACGATATTTCTTTTTTTTTTTATGGTTGAACTGGATGGACTTGTGTCTTTTTTCAACCTGACTAACTATGTAACTATGTAACCCTGATAGGGCGGCCAACCACCTGTGCCCGGTGGCATCCAGTTTTGCTATGGTCAGTATATACGTGAGTGGGTTGTTTTCAGTTTTGACCACGAAGTCTGCACCATACAAGTAGTCTTTCAACTTGTCCACCACTGCCCACTTCAGAGCCAAGAATTCCAACTTGTGAGTAGGGTACTTTTTTTCAGCAGGTGCAAGACTTCGGCTCACATAAGCAACAGGGGGCAGGTGTCCATCGTGCTCCTGATACAGCACCCTGCCTAGCCCATCTCTACTGGCATCAACATGCAGCTCATACGGCTTGGCTGGATTGGCATAGGCCAGAACAGGAGCAGTTGTCAGACTCCACTTCAGGTGCTGAAAGGCTTGCTCACACTGGTCGGTCCACTGGTCTTTGATCGACTCTCGAGGCTTCCTGTGTCCTCTGATTTGCTCAATGGGTTTTGTTGAATTGGGGTTATCATCATCCTCATTCTTCAACAACTCATTAAGGGGCCGAGTTTTTTTTTAAAATAATTTTTTATTTTATTTTTCCTATGCAATACAGGTTATAACAAGCCACACAACGTCGACAACAACCAGCCGTAAAGGGCCAGCACATACGACCTAAGTCACAACAGAAAAAGTAATCACATAAACCTGTGATACATCCCCCCCAATGCTTGCCCAAACAGGTACAGAAACCTGCCGACCTCCATCCGGAGGCGGTCAATCATGATGTAAGTGCTCAGTTCCGCCGCTCCCCATGCCATTCCACCGGATACTGAAGTTAGAGATTACTCTTCCAGTCCCCCCCCCCCCCCGACAGAGACAAAGTTCAGTGAATTGGAGTTATCTGTCCCTCAAACGTTCAGCAAGGAGGCTCTGCAAGCACTCGCTAGTCATTTAAGTCCCCATTTAAGCACCTCTTTATTGCCATAAGTTCAAAAGACAAATAGAAGAAAATAAATTAGAAAATTACTATATAAAATAAAACATAGAATAGAATGATCCCTGTGCCAGGAACCCATAGCAATTAGTCCGATGTTGTATCGATGGAAGCCATCCACCCCCCCAAACCTTATTGAATTTCGTTAGGGCCCCCCTGTTTAAGTGTGTAGCTTTATAGAAGGGCACTGTCTTATTGACTAATATTTTCCAAGACTCCACAGTAGGCGACACATTGCTCTTCCATGACAATATAATGCGTTTCTTAGCATAGAATAGTAACAGAGTAAGGAGGGTCCGTATAGCCCTGGTAGTGGCCAGGGGCTCCACTAAATGTAGAAGACACACTTCAATGGACATGGGGATAGAAATGGAAGTGACCGCCCTGATACAAGAGGCAATGGCTTGCCAATAGGATTGTATTGATGGGCACTCCCAAAAAATGTGTAGAAAGTCAGCTATGGGTACCATGCATCTCCAGCACTGCGAGTGCCGAGTCCCAAACATCCGTGCCAACCTGGCAGGGGTGAGATAGACTCTGTGTAGAAATTTGTAATGGATCAATCTATCCCTGCTGGATACTAGATACTGGAACGCAGTCCCCCACATGTCATCCCAATCATCCCTATCCAGCCCCGGAGCCACAGTCTCCCACGCTGTCCTGCAAGGGCCTAGTAAGAGGTTTGTGTCATGAAATAAGTCCTTATATAGGCAAGAAACAGGCTTCGATAGTGCGTCGCTGCGAGTTAGCAATTCCAGGTCACTGGGCTAAGGGCATTCCCCCAAATTGTGAATAGAAAGCATGCCTTAATTGTAGGTACCTAAAAAAATGCGTATTAGGCAGATCATATTTTGATTTGAGATCATCAAATGACAGTAAAGCACCGTTTGAGACAATGTGCAGCAAAATTTTAATACCGTACCTAGTCCATACTACCGGGTCTGGATAATCAAAAAAATGTGGTAGATTAGGGTTCCTCCACAACGGCATGTTGGGAGAAAGTACAATTGCGCTAGATGAACCCAATCCCTGTGCCACAACCCATGCCCTCATCACCGAGCGCATGGAGGATGTCAGTGGGTAAGGAGCCTTTTGACCTCTGTACACCAGATGGGACAGCGCTTCATAGGAGCCTACATAGGCCGCCTCCAGAGAGATGGAGGCGTCATCCTGAGGGACAGTCAGCCAGCGGTGAGCCACTGTCCGGCCAAAAAGTACTTGTAAAAATCCGGTACCGCTAGACCTCCCTCCCCCCATGGATGCTGCAATATCGCCAATTTAAGGCGGGGAACACCTCCCTGCCACAAAAAGGGGGAGATCACAGCATCCAGTGATTTAAAAATTGACCTAGGAATCCAAACTGGGGAATTCCTTAAGACATATAATAGTAGGGGCAAGATTTTCATTTTAATCAAGTTCACCCTCCCTATGAGAGACAAAGGGAGGTTTTTCCAGGCCTGAAGCTTCTTAGACACCATAGCAAGCAGCGGGGTAACATTGAGATTGCTAAAGTCAGTCACAGAGTTAGTGATTTGGAGCCCCAAATACTTAATCTGGGAGACCCATTGTAGGGGAATGGTGGGATCCACCTGGTCAGGGACTGGGTGAGAGCGTAAGGGGAGTACTTTGGATTTAGACCAGTTAACCTTGAGCCCAGAGACCAATGTGAATCTATCCAGGAGTGCCAGTGCAGCCCTCAAAGACTGCCCAGTATCCCTAACGAAAAGAACCAAGTCATCTGCGTAAAGTGCCATGGTCTCGGTAAGTGTGCCTACTCTAATGCCCTGGATCAGAGGAGAGGAGCGCAGTGCGATCGCCAGGGGTTCCATCACAAGCGCAAAAAGGCCAGGAGAGAGAGGACACCCCTGCCTGGTGCCCCTGGACACTGGAAAAGGCCCCGAGACCCCCCCGTTAACGTGGAGGACCGCCACTGGGCGTTCATATAACAGCGACACCCATTTAAGGAATGTAGGGCCAAACCCCATGCGTAGTAGTACATACTTCATATAGCCCCAATCAATGGAATCAAAAGCCTTTTCCAGGTCAAAAAACACCAATCCCCCCCAGAGGATATTTCTTCCCCCAGCTGTGTATGAGCATACACTCTACGTAAATAAATATCCGTGGCCTTTTTGGGCATAAATCCAGTCTGGTCAGGCGACACTAAGTCTTGGATAATGTTCATCAGTCTATTAGCTAGCATCTTAGTGAGTATTTTTAGGTCCATGTTAAGCAACGCTATAGGTCTGTACGAGGAACAGCACAGGGGGTCCTTGTCCGGTTTCGGGAGCAGAACCACGTGCGCCTCGTAGACGGAAGGTGGTAAGCCCCCCATCTCCAAACTGTACAGCCGGAGGAGCCTGGGTGACAAGCGTTCTAGATATTGCTTATACCACTCAGCTGGAAGTCCATCAGGCCCTGGAGACTTACCATTGGGGAAGGATGCAACAGCAGTCGCCAATTCCTTGTCCGTGAAGGGCACCTCAAGGCTGGCCGCTACCTCATCATGCAACACCGGGATCTGAAGGGGGCCCAGCAGGTCAGTCAGCACCTGTCGGTCATATGTTGGAATGGCAGAATATAGGTCAGAGTAATATTGAACAAATGCCTGCATGATACCATCTTTATCCCGCACCAAATCACCAAGCGAGGAATATATACATGGTATGGCTGCATGCGCTCGTGTATCAGCAGTCAGATACGCCAAAAGCTTCCTGTTTTTGTCCCCCAGTTCAAACAATTCCTCAGCTCTACTGGTAAATCTACATTGAGTAAGGTTTTGGTAGTGGACCAGTAAGGCTCTCCTAGCCATCTGAACTTCAGTGAGGGAGGCGGGGGAAGGTGTCTCAGCATGTATCTTGGCCCAGCGCTTTTCGTGAGCCTGGAGTTCGGCAGCCCTAGCATTTTTTTCCGTCCTCGCTGCTTTGATGGCCGACACATACGCCTCCCTGGTGGATGCCTTGAAAGCGTCCCACACTACAGGTCCCTCAGTCGAGCCCTCATTATGTTCCCAATAGTCCTGTAAATAAGGCGAGACCAGGGCCTCGACCGAGGACTCACCAGCCCAACCAGGGTGCAGTCTCCAGGATCTACGACTGTCACTTGCAGCAAGGGTCAGCACCACCTGTAGGGGGGTATGATCTGAAAGACCCCCAGCCAGGTAGCAGACCTCCGCAATGTGGGGCAACAGTGCCGGGCTGACAAATGCCAAATCTATGCAAGAAGAGGAGGTACTGACATGGGAGAGATAAGAGTAACCCTCAGGTGTTTCCACCGGCAGACCTCCTCCAGGGCCGCAGAGTCTGCCCAATACCCGAGCTCCAGATTCTGCACTCTTGTCGGATTTGAGGTATCTAAGGAATAATCTAGGATGTTCTTGAAATCGTCTGCCACTAGTAGCTTTAAAGTGGCAACTTTTTCTAGCACTTGATATAACACCTCCTTGTGGAAAGGAAGAGGGACATACACGTTAGCTATAGCTATTTGTTGGGATTCAACAGTCATGACTACTATGACATAGCGCCCCAACGGGTCAGTAACAACATGGTCAATAGTACAGAATAAGCTCTTATGAATCAAAATCGCCACCCCTCTAGCATAGGAGGAGTAGGTGGAGTGGACGGCTCTCTGTTTCCAGTTCCGATTAAGGGACAATATCCTGTTACCTAATAGGTGCGTTTCCTGCAACAGGATAATGTGGGGGTTCAAAGATTTAAGATATTGCAAAACCAGGGACCTCTTGAATTTGGAATTAAATCCGCGGACATTCCACAAAATAAGTCTGAGATCACCCATTACGTTAGGTATAGTTTAGTATGAGGACAGGAGAGGGACTCAGGAGAGGGAAGGCCAGCATGAGAGGAACCTGAGCCGCAGAACACAAAATGACAGTAAGTTAGGAACATTTACCATACTGGGCAAGCAGAGCAGCTATCCACCCCAACTTTAACTGCATGGTGTAGATAGAGCATATAAAAAAAAAAAAACTACAAATAAGAAAAAAGGACAAAGCCACAAAAAAAAAAAGGGGGGGGGGGGAAACAGTTGCAAAAAACACTAGTTCAAAAGCCCAACACCCTGTTTGCTCCGGGCAATCTAAACCAAAAAACTGCCGGAGAAACTTTGATCCCAAGAACAAAAAAAAACGTAGTGGAGTGTTCCAAGAGTTCATCCACTCAGCGAGGGGTCTTGCAAATAGACGTGTAGTTCTGTGCATCCAAAACAGAACCAGAGCTTCCCGCCGTTAAAGGATCAGGGAGTTCGGAGGATATAGCACAGTCCCCACCACTGAGAAGGCAGGCACAACAGGCAGGCACAACAGAAGAACAAGGCAATAATGGGTCCGTTAAACATTATGCATCACAGCACAACTCCCAGGAAACAGTCCAGCAAGTAGGTAGATAGCCTTAGACTATTAGATCTGTCCACATTCACTCTGCACATGCATCGCTCTCACCGTGCTAGGCAATGGAGTCCAGCCAGTCTGCTGCTTCCACAGGAGAATCAAAGAATTTGCTGGCTCCGTGACGTATAACCTTCAGGCGACTTGGATATAGCATGCTGTAAACCAAATTCTTCTCCCTCAGACGCTTGCGGATGTCAGTGAAAGAGCGCCGTTTCTTTTGCAAATCCGGGGAAAAGTCAGCATACAAATGTATGACAGCATTCTCATGTTTTAGCTCAGGGTGCTTACGGGCCTCCGCCAAAATGAGATCTCTGTCCCAGAAATTAAGCAAGCGTACCAAAAAAGGCCCGGGGCCATGCACCAGCAGGCCTTCGCCCAGTGGGCACCCGGTGCGCTCGTTCCACAACATAGACCGGCGACAAGTTCTGCAGGCCCAAAAGCTGCTTGAAGAAGGCCTCAGCAAAAACAACAGGATTTGGGCCTTCCGCACCCTCAGGGAGCCCCACCACCCGCATAATATTGCGCCTGAGGCGATTCTCTGCGTCCTCTGAACGGGTCATCAGAGTTTTTACCTGCTGCTACAATTCACTCACGGATTGTGCAGTGGCGGCCACAGAATCTTCCACCTCTGAGATGCAGTGCTCTGTCTCAGTGAGGCGGCCTCTAAACTTGTCCATATCCTGCTTAATCAGCCCGCATTCAATAGTGAAAGTGTCAATTTTGGCCTCCACAGAGGACATACTGTCAGCAATAGCCCCTCTCTGTGTTCTAACTGACGGGGGGATGGGACTTACTAGGGGAAATGACAGATCGCTGTTCATACTTTGTATGAACAACGATCAGTCATTTCTCCTCTGAAAGAACAAGTAAACACACAGCTCCTGGTTCTCGCTCTGTCACGAGCGATCGCGGGTGCCCGGGCTGTCATTGCGCCCGTTGGGCACTCGCATCGGCTCCGGGGGCGAAGTGGCCACAGTGGCCACAGGGCGAAGCGACGTAACATAACGTTGTTTCACTCAGCCGAGCCATGTTGCCGCAGTAAAACTGCAGCGGCTGGTCGGCAAGTGGTTAAATCATAATGACAACAGAAACTACCCAAATGACCCTGATCAAAAGTTTACATACCCTGGTGATTTTGGCCTGATAACATGCACACAAGATGACACAAAGGGGTTTGAATGGCTATTGAAGGTAACCATCCTCACCTGTGATCTGTTTGCTTGTAATTAGTGTCATGACGTTTCTGGATTCTGAGTCATGGGGTAAAGCAAAAGAATTGGCAAAGGATCTGTGGGAAAAGGTAGTTGAACTGTATAAAACAGGAAAGGGATATAAAAAGATATCCAAGGAATTGAGAATGCCAATCAGAAGTTTTTAAACTCTAATCAAGAAGTGGAAAATTAGGGGTTCTGTTGAAACTAAACCACGGTCAGGTAGACCAACTAAAATTTCAGCCACAACTGCCAGGAAAATTGTTCGGGTGCAAAGAAAAACACACAAATAACTTCAGGTGAAATACAAAACTGTCTGAAAACATGTGGTGTGGCTGTTTCAAGATGCACAATAAGGAGGCACTTGAAGAAAGGTGGGCTGCATGATCGAGTCGCCAGAAGAAAGCCAGTACTACGCAAATGCCACAAAGTATCCCACTTACAATACGCCAAACAGCACAGAGACAAGCCTCAAACCTTCTGGCACAAAGTCATTTGGAGTGATAAGACCAAAATTGAGCTTTTTGTCCACAACCATAAACACTACATTTGGAGTGGATACAGCAAGGCCTATGATGAAAGGTACACCATTCCTACTGTGAAACAAGGAGGCGGATCGCTGATGTTTTGGGGATGTGTGATCTACAAAGGCACAGGAAATTTGGTCAAAATTGATGGCAAGATGAATGCCGTATGTTATCAAAAAATACTGGAGGAATATTTGCAAATAAGCAGCCAGAAAGCTGCACATGGGACGTACTTGGACATTCTAGGACAATGATCCAAAACACAAGGCCAAGTTGACCTGTCATTGGCTACAGCAGAATAAATTGAAGGTTCGGGAGTGGCCATCTCAGTCTCCTGACCTCAATATCATTGAGCCCCTCTGGGGAGATCTCAAACGTGCATTTCATACAAGACAGCCCAAGAATTTACAGGAACTGGAGGCTTTTTGCCAAGAGAAATGGGCAGCTTTACCATCTGAGAAAATGAAGAGCCTCATCCACAAATACCACAAAAGACTTCAAGCTGTCATTGATGTTAAAGGGGGCAATACACGGTATTAAGAACTGGGGTATGTAAACTTTTGATCAGGGTCGTTTGGGCAATTTCTGTTGTCATTATGATTTAAAAAGAGTGAATAGTATACGGTTGATTGATAATAAATGGCTTCAGCCAAACACTAACCGAACTAGCCCAAAAAAATCCCCTGTATCCTGCTCTCATGGGTTCTGACCAAATTGTCGCAAATCCATGTGAACAGTATTTAACCACCTCAAGACCGGACACCTTTACCTTCTTCCTGCCCAGGCCAGTTTTAAGAGCTGTCACAATTTGAAAGACATTTACTCAGTACTCAAATGACATTTGTATCATTGTTTGAAACAGATAGAACTTTATTTTTGTGGTATTTAATCAACACTGTTTTTTTATTGCTATATAAATGAAAAAAAACAAAACAAAAGAAATGTTACTATTTTTTCTCAGTTTCTGTTATAAAATTTAGCAAATAAACAATTGTTCTTCATAAATTGTATTCTGCTACATTTCTTTGGTGGAAATAATACATATCAGTGTATATTATTTAGTCTGTGTGAAAGTTATAGAGTCTACAAACTATGGTATATATCTGTATATTTAAAAATTGATCAGTCTTGATGTGGCAATAGCCTGACTCATTTATTGAGGCTCTAAAATGCCAGGACAGTACAAATAACCCTAAATGACCCCTATTTGTAAAGTAAACAGTCGAAGGCAGTGGCGGCTGGTGCTCAAAATTTTTGGGGTGGGGCAAACACACTGAAATCATCAATTGCCGCCACTGTGCCCATTAAACGCAGCCACTGTGCCCAAACGCCACCAGTTTGCCCCCTCAAATGCAGCCAGTTCCCCCCTAAATACAGCCAGTTTGTCCCCAAATACTGCCAGGTTCCCCCCAAATACAGCCAGTTTGTCCCCAAATACAGCCAGGTTACCCCCAAATACAGCCAGTTTGTCCCCAAATACAGTCAGTTTCCCCCCAAATACAGCCAGTTTCCCCCCAAATGCAGCCAGTTTGTCCCCAAATGCAGCCAGTTTCCCCCAAATGCAGCCAGTGTGTCCCCAAATGCAGCCAGTTTGTCCCCAAATGCAGCCAGTTTCCCCCCAAATACAGCCAGTTTGTCCATAAACACAGCCAGTTTGTCCCCAAATGCAGCCAGTTTCCCCCCAAATGCAGCCAGTTTGTCCCCAAATGCAGCCAGTTTGTCCCCAAATGAAGCCAGTTTCCCCCAAATACAGCCAGTTTGTACCCAAATACAGCCAGTTTTTTCCCAAATACAGCCAGTTTGTCCCCAAATGCAGTCAGTTTGTCCCCAAATACAGCCAGTTTGTCCCCAAATGCAGCCAGTTTCCCCCCAAATACAGCCAGTTTGTTCCCAAATGCAGACAGTTTGTCCCATAATACAGCCAGTTTGTCCCCAGCCCTGCACATACCTTCCTCGGGTCAGCACCTTCCTTATTCCATCCTCGATGTCTCCTCCCGCCCTCAATGTCGTTTCAGCCAATCAGGTTACCGGTAACCAGACCAGGTGAACCAGATTGGCTGAGACGCCTGTCAGTGTTAACCAAGGAACGCACCCACCTTGCGTCCTCAGGTTAACTATTTGGAAGCCGATTACAGCCCTCAGGATGTAATCGGGAAGCCTATCAGAGCCGCTGGCTCTGATAGGCACTTCCAAACACCAACCAGCCGCTGTTATTCAGATGGCCGGCGCTCAACAGGGGGGCGGCCATCTGAATAGTGGGCGGCAGCGGCAGCGGCGGCGATAATACATAGGTTCATGCAATGCATGAACCTATGTATTGTTGTTGTGAGTGACGGGCGCAGGAGCGAGAGGGGGCGGCGCTCCTGCGCCCACTATGGACGCACCGCCACTGGTCCAAGGTATTTAAGAAGAGGCATGCTGAGTTTTTTTAAGTTGTATTTTTTTTTTTGTCACAAATTGTCATTTTAAGAAGTTCTCGCACACAGCATAGGCATACCTGTACTTATAATTACACATCAAAACACATTATGCTATGCCTCCTGAGTATGGGGATACTCCAAGTTTCAAGTGACATCCAATGTCCAGCTGTAATTTCAAAAATGTAATCCCACACATGAGCATGAGTGCAAAGTTTTAATTGCTATTATAAAGGTATTAAACCCTGCAGTCCATCACCACAAAAAAAATCATAACATCATTTCCAAACCTCACCCCATCATTAGTAGAGAGTCTATACACCTCTGTTGTTATGCCTACTGTGTTTTGGTGGTATCATCCTTTATTCCCTGCTCCCAAAGAAGCCGTGCTATCTTGGATATTTTCTTCCGTATACGTCCCAAAAGCCAAGAGAAGTGAGGTCTTATGGAGACTCGCAAGATTAAGCGCCTATAACGGAGATGGAGCATTACGTTACCCCAGAAAGGCACTCTGTAAACCATGGCACGGCCAGTGTGCCATTAAATAATGATAAAATAAGCATGCGCAAGTGACGTCACTGTTGACGATATACAGGGATATCTCAAGAACAGTACTTTGAAGGTATAAACAAGAAGTGTGCACATTATGACTGCACAGGGGGAAAAGTTGGCATACTGAGTTTAATACCGCTTCACAAGAAAGTCACCCTGTCCAACTTTAAGAATTTAATGAGGTTTTATTGCAGAGGCAATGACAGCCAGTGTGTTATATTGTTGTCACATCTCTTGTCATTGCTTCTGCATTATGACCTCATTAAATCTTGAGGTTGGACTGGGTGAGTGCTGACTTTTTTTCTTAATGGTAATTCAAGTTACCACCATTAGCTTTGCACTCCAGACCTGTGGCGTTAAGGGTTTGTCGCTGGAAGGATTTGTTCAGAAGGTTTTAATTGATGACAATGAGTAAGGCTTAGTTGCAGAAACACGTAAACCCTTTTTGTTTGGAATGTTAACATGTGAACCAGTAAAGTTTTTCTTCCTATGAACATTTTTTTTATAACTGAACTTGATGTACTTGGGTCTTCAGTTAATCTATCAATCTACTGTATGTAGCTTGGCACACCAAGCCAACGGATTACAATTCTTGCCTTGACTTTTCACAGCTAAATTACTTGATTGGTTTTAACATCGCTTGATCAGCATTTTTGAACTGCATATTTTTGAAATTCTGTCCCCTGATTCAAGTAGGCCACTGACAGCTGAGATTTATTAATGAAATTGTAAGACAATTTCTGCATGTTAAGAAGCACTTGTTTTTATGAGTAAGCAAAACCTTTTTATGGCATTGTTATCCTAATTTGCGGTTCAACCGCTTAACGACCACGTACTGTAGATATACGTCGGCAGAATGGCACGGACAGGCATAAATACGTACATGTATGTGGCCCTTTAAATGCCTGCCGTGTGGTCGCGCACGCGCCGCCGACGGCACGCTCACGACCCTGCCGCCTTCCCTGTGAGTCGGACTGCGGGTCCCGCGGACTCGATCGCTGCAGGGATCCCCGCGATCGTCTCACGGAGGTATAGAGCAGGGAGATGCTTGTGTAAACAAGCATCTCCCTGCTCTGCCTAGTGACAATGACACTGATCTCGGCTCTGTGTACAGCGAAGATCAGTGTCATGTGACACAGAGCCCAACCCCCTCTCAGTTAGAAACCCAATGCAGGGAACACTTAACCCCTACAGCGCCACCTAGTGGTTAACCCCTTCACTGCCAGTGTAATTTTCACAGTAACCAGTGCATTTTTATAGCACTGATCGCTGTGAAAATGACAATGGTCCCAAAAATGTGTCAAAAGTGTCCGATGTGTCGGCCATAATATTGCAGTGATGAAAAAAATTACTGATCGCCGCCATTACTAGTAAAAAAAAAAATTATTAATAAAAATGCCATAAAACTATCCCCTATTTTGTAAACACTAAAACTTTTGCACAAACCAATCAATAAACACTGATTGCATTTTTTTTACCAAAAATATGTAGAAGAATACGTATCGGCCTAAACTGAGGAAAAAAAATGTTTTTTTATATATTTTTTGGGGATAATTATTATAGCAAAAAGTAAAAAATATTGTTTTTTTTTCAAAATTGTCCCTCTATTTTTGTTTATAGCGCAAAAAATAAAAACCGCAGAGGTGATCAAATACCACCAAAAGAAAGCTACCAGTATATTTGTGGGAAAAAAGGATGTCAATTTTGTTTGGGAGCCACGTCACACGACCGCTTAATTGTCAGTTAAAGTGACGCAGTGCCGAATAGCAAAAAGGGGCCTGGTCTTTAACCAGCCAAAATGGTCCAGGGCTTAAGTGGTTAACAGCTCATAGCATATTTATTTTGTAGTTACTAATACTGTTGAGTAAAAAAACTTTCCTGTCTTCATTAGCTCTCCATTTTTCCCCATTAGCTATGCCAGAGGTTCTTAACCATTTTATCATTTATATTTCCTCTGTGTAGATCTTTCGTTATCACTAGAGGGATCACAAGCAAGAGGAATGAGGTTCTGATTCCTGATTTAGACTTTTTATCAGTAGTGGGGTCACTCACCAGCAGGAGGAAGGAGGTTCTGATTACTTTATATAAATATTAAAGCGGAGGTCCGCCAAATACAAATACTGCAGCTGCTGACTTTTAAAATAAGGACACTTACCTGTCCGTGATGTCGGCACCCGAGGCCAACTCGTCCCTCGGTCCTCGGATGCTGCTGCCGTCATCTTCGGTAAGGGAATCAGGAAATGAAGCCTTCCGGCTTCACTTCCTGGTTCCCTACTGCGAATGCGGGAGTCGCGCTGCGCAATCCAAATGGTCCCTGCTGTCTTCTGGGACCCGTGTGTCTCCCAGAAGACAGCAGGGGGAGATAGGAAGTGGCGTAGACTCTGCAGGATTCTACGGGGGTCTACGCCTGGAAGTGGGTCCAAATACCTGTATTATACTGGTATCTGCACCCCCCTCCCCCCTGAAAGGTGGCAAATGTGACACCGGAGGGGGGGAGGCTTCCGAAAAGCGGAAGTTCCATTTTTGTGTGGACCTCCGCTTTAAGTTTTCACTAGAGCGGTCACCAGCAGAACAAAGGAGGTTCTGATTTCTCTATGTAGATCTTTGCATCTTTAAAGGGGTCACCAGCAGGAGAAATTAAGTTTTGATTTCCCTATTTAGATCTTTTTATCACTAGAGGGGTCACCAACATGAGGAAGGAGGTCCTGATTCCTTTATATAATTATTTAGTTATCACTAGAGCGGTCACCAGCAGAACGTAGGAGGTCCTGATTTCTCTATGTAGATCTTTACATCATTAGAGGGGGTCACCAGCAGGAGGAACGAGGCCTTGATTTCCCTATTTAGATCTTTTTTATCACTAAAGGGGTCACCAGCAGGAGGAAGGAGGTTCTGATTGCTCTATGTAGATCTTTAGGTATCACTAGAGGGATCACCAGCAAGAGGTAGGAGATTGTGATTCCTCTATATAGATCTTCAGTTATCACTAGAGGAATCACCAGCAAGAGGTAGGAGATTGTGATTCCTCTATATAGATCTTCAGTTATCACTAGAGGGATCACCACCAGCAAGAGGTAGGAGATTGTGATTCCTCTATATAGATCTTCAGTTATCACTAGAGGGATCACCACCAGCAAGAGGTAGGAGATTCTGATTCCTCTATATAGATCTTCAGTTATCACTAGAGGGATCACCACCAGCAAGAGGTAGGAGATTCTGATTCCTCTATATAGATCTTCAGTTATCACTAGAGGGATCACCAGCAAGAGGTAGGAGATTGTGATTCCTCTATATAGATCTTCAGTTATCACTAGAGGAATCACCAGCAAGAGGTAGGAGATTGTGATTCCTCTATATAGATCTTCAGTTATCACTAGAGGGATCACCAGCAAGAGGTAGGAGATTGTGATTCCTCTATATAGATCTGCAGTTATCACCAGCAAGAGGAAGAAGGTCCTGATCCCCCTATATAGATCTTTATTTCACTAGAGGGATCTCCAGCAAGAGGAAGAAGGTCCTGATCCCCCTATATAGATCTTTATTTCACTAGAGGGATCTCCAGCGAGAGGAAGAAGGTCTGCTGCTTTAGGCATAACTGTACGAGAACAGAAGACTATAGGTAGCAAAGTGTCACCCTCAAAAACAAGTTTCTGGACAAGGAGGACCCCTCTGATCTGGTTGAGGAGGTCTACTTTTTCTATTAGACCAATGAGGCTATCATGTCCCAACCAAAGACCACCAACGATATCACGGTTAGATTCATGACGCAATTTTTCTTGACAGAATGGCCATTATTGATCTCCTTCTGAGAATTCTAGTTGCTGTCTGTGGTTTTAGTACTTTCTGAGCCAATAATGTTCCTTTACTAAAGGCCATTAGACTGCTCATTTTTCAAGGAAATTTGCCCCAGAGCTTAATCGGTGTGGTTTCACAGAGAATACCTAATTACGTGCACAGAAAAGAAAAAAATAGCATATTTGCTTGTACCCGATTGGATGTTGAAAGCAGGCCGGGACAAGGGGTGGGCAGGAGGGACGGCTGCCCCTGGCGCAATGGTTTATTGCAGGGATGGGGGGGGCACCCAGACCCTAACCCTAAAGGAAAGGGGGGCGCAGTTTGGCATCTTTGCCCTGGGCGCTTGATGACCTTGTCCTGGCACTGGTTGAAAGCCAGCAGAGCTTCACCTCATTCATTAAATGCTGGGGTACATGCCCTCGCAAAGTGAACAATCTATTTGCCTTTAGCAAATTAACCCCAATGACTCTGGACAAGTATCACATAAGCAAAGTTAGAAATATTTGCTTGCATAGAGTAGTAGGTTGGGGCAACTAAGTCAGTGATAGGAGGGAGTCCTTAGACAGGACAATTCTTAGACAGTGTCAGTACTTCAAGTGGACCTAAGTTCAGATATATTTTTGTATGTTAAGTACTCACATAACATGTCAGTTTAATACTTCCAGGTAATTATTACCTCTCACAGATCACGCTACTACCTCTAACATCTGCTTTTCCCTCCAGAAACACAGCACTATCTTTTTTACCCAGAGTAGTGATGAGCCGAACACCCCCGGGTTTGGTTCGCACCAGAACCCGCGAACGGACCGAAAGTTCGTACGAACATTAGAACCCTATTAAATACAATGGATGCGAACGTTCGAATTCTAAAGTGCTAATTATAACAACTATTATGCATGTTATTGTCCTAAAAAGGGTTTGGGAACCCGGGTTGTGCACCAGGGGACATGTATCAATGCAAAAAGAAGTTTTAAAAACGGTCGTTTTTCGGGAGCAGTCATTTTAATGATGCATAAAGTGAAAAAAAAAAGTCAAATATTCCTTTAAATATCGTACCTGGGGGGTGTCTAAAGTATGCCTGTGAAGTGCCACGTGTTTCCCGTGTTTAGAACTGTCCCTGCACAAAATGACACTTCTAAAGGAAAAAAAAGCCATTTAAAACTGCTTGCGGCTTTAATGTAATGTCTGGTCCCGGTAATATGGATGAAAATCTTTAAGAAAAATGGCATAGCTACCCCATGACCCCCCCCCCCCTACCCCAGCCCATTACCAGCCCCTTTGGGTCTTGTATGGATATTAAGGGGAACCCCGCACATAAAATAAAAAAGGCCCTATATACTCTGAACAGCCGTATACAGGCGGTGCATACAAGACAGGGACTGTAGGTTTGTTCTTATGTAGAATCTGTTTGTAATTTTGAACAGGTACATTGTTTAAGTGTAGCTCCAGCCCAAAAATCTATTTTTAAACTTTTTGGAAAACATAGGTAAGGGTTATCACCCCTGTAACATTTGTTTTGCTGTCTGTGCCCCTGTTCAGAACATTTCACCTCACTTTCCGTCCCAATGACAACTGTTTTTGAAATGTGGTGTTTTTCTTGAAACAAGGATTGCTGATAAAGCATCAGTACAGAGGAGACACCTTTCTCCCATATTTATTCTTACAGGAGAGAATTTTCCTTCCTAGTGGTAGATTTCCTCTCACTTCCTGTTGTCTTCTTGCGTTTGCAAGTAGGAGTCGTTTGTAAGTTGGATGTTTGAAAGTAGGGACCTGCCGTATATACTCTGCAGAAATAGGCCCCTTAGTTGTTGGTGTTGGCACAACACTGTAAGCACTCACAGTTACTCTTGGTTGGTGCTGGAACGCCCTGCTGTCAACTATTATATCAGGAATTTTAATTACATATAATTGTTGAACAGTGGTAGTAAAAATTGGGCCTTTGATGGTGGTGCTGGTGCCACAACACTGTAAGCCCTGACAGTTACTCTTGGTGGGTGCAGCAATGGGCCCTGCTGTGAATTATTAGATCAAGAATTGTAATTGCATGCCCCTGTTGAACAGGGGCTGAAAAATTGGGCCTTTCGTGGTTGTTGTGGTGGTGGCGTTGCCAAAACACTGTAAGCCCTCAGAGTTACTCTTGGTGGGTGCAGGAATGGGCCCTGCTGTGAATTATTAGATCAAGAATTGTAATTACATGCCCCTTTTGAACAGGGGCTGAAAAATTGGGCCTTTCGTGGTGGTGGTGGTGGTGGCGTTGCCACAACACTGTAAGCCCTCAGAGTTACTCTTGGTGGGTGCAGCAATGGGCCCTGCTGTGAATTATTAGATCAAGAATTGTAATTACATGCCCCTTTTGAACAGGGGCTGAAAAATTGGGCCTTTCGTGGTGGTGGTGGTGGTGGTGGTGGCGTTGCCACAACACTGTAAGCCCTCAGAGTTACTCTTGGTGGGTGCAGCAATGGGCCCTGCTGTGAATTATTAGATCAAGAATTGTAATTACATGCCCCTTTTGAACAGGGGCTGAAAAATTGGGCCTTTCGTGGTGGTGGTGGCGTTGCCACAACACTGTAAGCCCTCAGAGTTACTCTTGGTGGGTGCAGCAATGGGCCCTGCTGTGAATTATTAGATCAAGAATTGTAATTACATGCCCCTTTTGAACAGGGGCTGAAAAATTGGGCCTTTCGTGGTGGTGGTGGCGTTGCCACAACACTGTAAGCCCTCAGAGTTACTCTTGGTGGGTGCAGCAATGGGCCCTGCTGTGAATTATTAGATCAAGAATTGTAATTGCATGCCCCTGTTGAACAGGGGCTGAAAAATTGGGCCTTAGGCACTGGTGGCACAACACTACAACCCCTCACAGATACTGTACTTGGAGCACAGCAATGAGCCCTGTTGCAAAGTATTGCTTCAAAAATTGTAATGACACGCCCCTGTTAAGCAGGGGCTGAAAAATTGGGCCTTAGGCACTGGTGCCACAACACTCCAACCCCTCACAGATACTGTACTTGGAGCACAGCAATGAGCCCTATGGCAAATTATTGCTAAAAAAATTGTAATTACACGCCCCTGTAAAACAGGGGCTGAAAAATTGGGCCTTAGCCACTGGTGGCGGCACCCATAAACAAAAATGATCTTCCAAGCTATCATCATCAATCGTATCATTGAGGACTCGGAGGAGGAGGATAGCCAGTCAACATAACAGCACAGGCACTCAGCATCAGCATCAGTCTTGAAGGGATGTGACATGTTAAAATCAATTAGTCTGTTATATCAGCATCAGGTGTGTGGTAGCTGGTGGTGATCCAAGACTGGTTCATCTTGATGAAAGTCAGTCGATCAACCGAGTCGGTGGACAGGCGCACCCTGTGATCCGTGACAAATCCTCCAGCAGCACTGAATGTGCGTTCCGAAAGAACGCTGGATGCAGGACAGGCCAGTAGCTCAATTGCATACTGTGCAAGCTCTGGCCAGTGATCCATCCTCAAGACCCAGTAAGCCAGAGGATTTTCGGTGGGGAAGGTGTCCAAGTCTGACCTTGCCCCTAGATATTCCTGCACCATGTTTATCAGACGCTGGCGATGGTTGCTGGAACCGATCATACTTTGGGGCTGCGGACTAAAGAATTGTCTGAACGCATCGGTCAGACGGCCACCTTCCCCACCGCTCCTTCTTTGACTGGCCGAAGCCTCAGCAACTCGTTGTCCAGGACCAGGAGTTTGTAACCTCCCAGTCTCTGGGAACGCGTTGCACAGACCTTTCTGCAAGGCCTCCCGGAGTTGTCTCATCCTCTGCTCCCTCTGCGACGGTAACATAAGGTCCGCAACCTTACCCTTGTACTGTGGATCAAGGAGAGTGGCCAGCCAGTAATGGTCCCTCTCCTTGATCCGAAGAATACGAGGATCCTTCCGCAGACTTTGCAGGATCAGGGAGGCCATGCAGCGTAGGTTTGCTGAGGCATTCGCTCCGGAGTCCTCTGGGTCACTAAGGACGACATGATCCGCAGCCACCTCCTCCCAGCCACGTACAAGTCCACTGGTTTCTTGGGACTGTAAATCATCCCTAAAAGACTGCTGCTGATGATGCTGAGTGCCAGCCTCCACCTCCATGCTCACACAATCCTCCTCCTCCTCCTCCTCCTCCTCCTCCTCCTCTTCCTGTGCGATGGGTGGGACAGAAGGAACACTGTCTGGGTAAAGGGGGCCTTGAGAGGCAAGGAAGTCCTCCTCTTCCTGCCTCTGTTCTGCCTCAAGTGCCCTGTCCATTATTCCACGCAGCGTGTGCTCCAACAGGTGGACAAGAGGTACAGTGTCACTGATGCATGCACTGTCACTGCTCACCATCCTCGTGGCCTCCTCAAATGGTGCCAGGACAGTGCATGCATCCCTGATCATGCCCCACTGGCGTGGAGAAAAAAAAACAAGCTCCCCTGACCCTGTCCTGGTGCCGTAGTCGCACAGGTACTCATTGATGGCCCTCTGCTGCGTGTGCAGCCGCTGCAGCATGGCCAACGTTGAGTTCCACCTGGTGGGCATGTCACATATAAGGCGGTTCTTGGGCAGGTTCAACTCCTTTTGCAGCTCAGCCAGGCGAGCACTGGCATTATAAGATCTGCGGAAATGCACACAGACTTTCCTGGCCTGCCTCAGGACATCCTGTAAGCCCGGGTACCTGCCCAAGAACCGCTGCACCACCAGGTTAAGGACGTGAGCCACACAGGGCACATGGGTCAGTTGTCCCTGTCGGAGGGCGGAGAGGAGGTTGGTGCCATTGTCGCAAACCACCATTCCTGGCTTAAGCTGGCGTGGCGTCAACCACCTCTCGGCCTGGCCCTGCAGAGCAGACAGGACCTCTGCCCCAGTGTGGCTTCTGTCCCCCAAACACACCAGCGCAAGCACGGCATGGCATCTTTTTGCCTGCGTACTTGCGTAGCCCCTTGAACGCCCACGGAGCACCGCTGGTTCCGAGGAAAAACCACAGGAAGAGGCCATGGAGGAAGAAGAAGAGGAGGGGGTGGAGGAGAGAGGTGTGTCACAACCAGTAGTAGCATTTTGGAGGCGTGGCGGTGGAACAACCTCCAACACTACTGCACCTTGTCCTGCATCCTTCCCAGCTGCCAAAAGAGTGACCCAATGGGCCGTGAAAGAAAGGTAACGTCCCTGTCCATGCCTGCTGGACCATGAGTCAGCGGTAATATGCACCTTACCGCTGACCGCCCTGTCCAGCGAGGCCAAGACATTGCCTTCCACATGCCGGTAGAGAGCCGGAATAGCCTTCCGTGAGAAAAAGTGGCGTTTGGGAACCTGCCACTGAGGAACCGCACATTGCACAAACTCACGGAAGGGGGCCGAGTCTACCAACTGAAAAGGCAGCAGTTGAAGCGCTAGCAATTTAGCCAAGCTAGCATTCAACCGCTGGGCATGTGGATGGCTGGGAGTGAACTTCTTTCGACGGTCCAGCAGCTGGGGCAGGGAAATTTGCCTGCTAGAATCGGACGTCGGTGTACTGCTAGCAGAGTGGCCGCAAGTACTTGGCTGTGACACTCCTAATTCTACACCTTCATTCCTCTCAGTGCATGTTTCAGAGAGGACTGAAGTTATAGTGGGGTTGGAGATCCCAGCTGATGCGGTGCAAGGAGAGGTCCGCTTTGTTCTTTGGTGTGGGTCTTTGAGGTAGGCTTGCCAACGAGCTGCATGGCAGGTCAACATATGTCTGGTCAGGCATGTGGTACCCAAGCGGCTGATGTTTTGCCCACGCGATATACGCTTGAGACATATGTTGCAAACAGCAGCTGTGCGATCTGATGCACTAGCCTCAAAAAAGGCCCACACCAAAGAACTTTTTGAATGACGGGCAGAGGCAGCGCCCTGCACAGGCGGAGCTCTGCGGTGTGATTCCGTCGGTGTACTGCCCTTACGCTGGCCACCAAAGGGCATCCTGCCTCGTTGGAGATGTGCCTCCTCCTCATCCTCCTCCTCCTCCTCTCTCCTATTAGGCACCCACGTGGAGTCAGTGACCTCATCATCCCCTCCCTCCTCATCACTGGAGCCAATCTGGCAGTATGCTGCAGCTGCTGGAACATGACTGCCAGATTGGTGTCCTTCTTGAGCATCCCCTCTGTCTGCTCTCACGCTACTGCCTTCCTGTAGCTGGGTTTCATCATCAGACCCTTCGAAACGCTGGGCATCCTCCTGGAGCATGTACCCAACACTGTGCTCAAACAGTTCGGGGGACTCCTCAGGAGGAGGACATGGTGGGTCTAGGGAAGGAGTGACTGATGATGAGTCTGACATTGATACCAGGGAAGAGGACGCTTTGGCAGCTGCTTTTCCAGTACCCTGAGCCTGGGTGAGAGAGGATGAGGAGGAGGAGGAGGGCTTGGTCATCCACTCTACTAAGTCTTCGGCATGATGTGGCTCAACATGTCCAGCTGCCGAAAAGAAGGACAAGCGTGTCCCATGGCCATGTGCTGATGACAATGCACCGCGTCCACGACCAGCACTGTTGCCCCCAGACACAGAGCCTGCTTGCCCTCTTTTATTGCCTCCTGACTGTCTGCCTCTCCTTGTTTGCCTTCCAGACATTCTAATAGATGGCCTGCAGGGAGATGGGAAAAAAGCAATAAGGGCTACCTTCAGGTGTCCTTCTCTGTCCCTTTACTTAAGGATTTCTAAATATGGTTGAGGATGATTGCTTTTGCACAGAATAGCACAACGACAATTTCCCTGACTGTCCAAAAAAAACAAGGATTTCAAAGATGGTTGATGAGGAATGCTTTAGCACACTATAGCACAAGGAGAATTTCCCTCACTGTCCTTCCCTGTCCCTAGAAACAAGGATTATCACAGTGAAAGAAACTGACACTCTTCCTACCTATAGTTTTCTGTCCCTAGAAAAAATGTTTTTTTAAAGCACACTATAGCACAAGGAGAATTTCCCTCACTTTCCTTCTTTGTCCCTAGAAACAAGGATTATCACAGTGAAATAAACTGACACTCTTCCTACCTATAGTTTTCTGTCCCTAGAAAAAATGTTTTTTTAAAGCACACTATAGCACAAGGAGAATTTCCCTCACTTTCCTTCTTTGTCCCTAGAAACAAGGATTATCACAGTGAAAGAAACTGACACTCTTCCTACCTATAGTTTTCTGTCCCTAGAAAAAATGTTTTTTTAAAGCACACTATAGCACAAGGAGAATTTTCCTCACTTTCCTTCCCTGTCCCTAGAAACAAGGATTATCACAGTGAAAGAAACTGACACTCTTCCTACCTATAGTTTTCTATCCCTAGAAAAAATGTTTTTTTAAAGCACACTATAGCACAAGGAGAATTTCCCTCACTTTCCTTCTTTGTCCCTAGAAACAAGGATTATCACAGTGAAAGAAACTGACACTCTTCCTACCTATAGTTTTCTGTCCCTAGAAAAAATGTTTTTTTAAAGCACACTATAGCACAAGGAGAATTCCCTCACTGTCCTTCCCTGTCCCTAGAAACAAGGATTCACACAGTAAAACACACTGACACTCTCCCTACCTATAGTTTTCTGTCCCTAGAAAAAATGTTTTTTTAAAGCACACTATAGCACAAGGAGAATTCCCTCACTGTCCTTCCCTGTCCCTAGAAACAAGGATTCGTACAGTAAAACACACTGACACTCTCCCTACCTATAGTTTTCTGTCCCTAGAAAATTTTTTTTTTAAAGCACACTATAGCACAAGGAGAATTCCCTCACTGTTCTTCCCTGTCCCTAGAAACAAGGATTCGCACAGTAAAACACACTGACACTCTCCCTACCTATAGTTTTCTGTCCCTAGAAAAAATGTTTTTTTAAAGCACACTATAGCACAAGGAGAATTTCCCTCACTTTCCTTCTTTGTCCCTAGAAACAAGGATTATCACAGTGAAAGAAACTGACACTCTTCCTACCTATAGTTTTCTGTCCCTAGAAAAAATGTTTTTTTAAAGCACACTATAGCACAAGGAGAATTCCCTCACTGTCCTTCCCTGTCCCTAGAAACAAGGATTCGCGCAGTAAAACACACTGACACTCTCCCTACCTATAGTTTTCTGTCCCTAGAAAAAATGTTTTTTTAAAGCACACTATAGCACAAGGAGAATTTCCCTCACTTTCCTTCTTTGTCCCTAGAAACAAGGATTATCACAGTGAAAGAAACTGACACTCTTCCTACCTATAGTTTTCTGTCCCTAGAAAAAATGTTTTTTTAAAGCACACTATAGCACAAGGAGAATTCCCTCACTGTCCTTCCCTGTCCCTAGAAACAAGGATTCGCACAGTAAAACACACTGACACTCTCCCTACCTATAGTTTTCTGTCCCTAGAAAAAATGTTTTTTTAAAGCACACTATAGCACAAGGAGAATTTCCCTCACTTTCCTTCTTTGTCCCTAGAAACAAGGATTATCACAGTGAAAGAAACTGACACTCTTCCTACCTATAGTTTTCTGTCCCTAGAAATTTTTTTTTTTTAAAGCACACTATAGCACAAGGAGAATTCCCTCACTGTCCTTCCCTGTCCCTAGAAACAAGGATTCGCGCAGTAAAACACACTGACACTCTCCCTACCTATAGTTTTCTGTCCCTAGAAAAAATGTTTTTTTAAAGCACACTATAGCACAAGGAGAATTTCCCTCACTTTCCTTCTTTGTCCCTAGAAACAAGGATTATCACAGTGAAAGAAACTGACACTCTTCCTACCTATAGTTTTCTGTCCCTAGAAAAAATGTTTTTTTAAAGCACACTATAGCACAAGGAGAATTCCCTCACTGTCCTTCCCTGTCCCTAGAAACAAGGATTCGCACAGTAAAACACACTGACACTCTCCCTACCTATAGTTTTCTGTCCCTAGAAAAAATGTTTTTTTAAAGCACACTATAGCACAAGGAGAATTCCCTCACTGTCCTTCCCTGTCCCTAGAAACAAGGATTTGCACAGTAAAACACACTGACACTCTCCCTACCTATCCTTCTCTTTCCCTAAACTAAAGGAATCCAGGTTAAGCAAGAAAAAATAAATGTCACTGTCCCTGCCTATGCTTCTCTTTCCCTGCTCCGGAACACACTACACTAGGCCGCCGTGCTGGCGGCCTTTTATAGTGTGGGGCGTGTACTAAACACCCTCAGCAATAATTGGCCACAGGCATCCTGCCTGTGGCCAATCATTGCTCTCCTCGCTGCCGGCGCTGTGATTGGCCAAGCATGCGGGGTCACAGTGCATGCTTGGCCAATCACAGCGCCTGGATGACACTGCGATGGCGTAGTGCATTGTGGGCCGTTCGCGTCACTCGAATTTGGCGCGAACGGCCCAAATCGTTCGATCTTCGTTGAACGATCGAACAGCCGATGTTCGAGTCGAACGTATGTTCGACTCGAACACGAAGCTCATCCCTAACCCAGAGTTAGCATCTGCTTCCTGAACTGAGCTGCCAGGTCCGAGATGATGACTAAATAGAAGTTTATGGCTATGTTCACAAACATCTGACACAGTTCAGTCCCTGATGCAGCTTTTAGCCTTGTGGCTTATTACAAAGTTACAATGTTGCAGTCTGATCACTGAGGGAGGGGAGACTGAGGAAAGGCTTCCTACTGCGTGCAGCACACCAGTGATATTATCTCAGCCTATGTAGAATCACTGACTGGAGCTCATAGACAGTTAAATTTAGTTTTTTGTTGACATAAAATTATACTGTTCCTATACACTCACCAGCCACTTTAGTAGGTACACCTTGCTAGTACCAGGCTGGACCCCCTGTTGCCTTCAGAACTGCCTTCATTCTTCCTGGCTTAGATTTAACAAGGTGTTGGAAACGTTCCTCAGACATTTTGGTCCATAGTGACATGATAGAATCACGCAGTTGCTGCAGATTTGTCGGCTGCACATCCATGATGCCATAGGTGTGCGCAGCCAATTACATTAGGGTGTGCACCCCAAAGCTCAAACACACACTACCGATCACTCACCATGTTCATTCAGAAAGGGAAGGGGCTGATAAATACATATTTACCGGCCCCTTCCCTCACTCATCCTAAAACATCTCCAGGAGAGGAGGGAAGCCGGAGATGCTGCAGAGGGAAGGAGTGGGAAGCCGGGCGGTAGGGGGAATCTGTGCTGCACAGAATGATTAGGGTGTGCCTGGGCACATCTGGCACACCCTGTGTGCACGCCTATGCATGATGCGAATCTCCCATTCTGCCACCTCCCAAAGGTGCTCTATTGGATTGAGATCTGGTGACCGTTGAGGCCATTGGAGTACAGTGACCTCATTGTCATGTTCAAGAAACCAGTGGTGAGATGATTGGAGCTTTGTGACATGGTGCATTATCCTGCTGGAAAGAGCCATCAGAAGATGGGCACACTGTAGTCATAAAGGGATGGACATGATCAGCAACAATACTCAGGTAGGCGATTTAAATGATGCTCAATTGGTACTAATGGGTCCAAAGTGTGCCAAGAAAATATCCCCCACACCATTACACCACCACCACCAGCCTGAGTCGTTGATACAAGGCAGGATGGATCCATGCTTTCATGTTTACACCAAATTCTGACCCGACCATCTGAATGTCAAAGCTGAAAATCGAGACTCATCAGACCAGGCAATGTTTTCCCAATATTCTATTGTCCAATGCTCATTCTCCTCTAACCTCTGACATCAACAAGGCATTTTCCTCCACACAACTGCTGCTCACTGGATATTTTCTCTTTTTTGGACCATTCTCTATAAACCCGAGAAATGGTTGTGTGTGAAAATCCCAGTAGATCAGCAGTTTTTGAAATACTCAGACCAGCCCGTCTGGCACCAACAACCATGCCACGTTCAAAGTTACTTAAATTTCTTTATTCCCCATTCTGATGCTCTGTTTGAACTTCAGCAAGTCGCCTTCACCACGTCTGGATGCCTAAATGCCTTGAGTTGCTGCCATATGATTGGCTGATTAGCAATTTGTGTTACCCAGCAATTGAACAGGTGTACCTAGTAAAGTGGCCGTTGAATGTATATTGTGATATGTAAGGAATGTACTTATTCACACCAGGTATCTTATTTGATATTGAATATTGATATGATATTGATATTGAATTCCCATGAGAGTTCAGGTAACCATCTTAACCACTTGCTTACTGGGCCCAGGCCAATTTCCAGCTTTCAGCGCTGTCACACTTTGAATGACAATTGCGCAGTCATGCTACACAGTATCCAAATGAAATTCGTATATTTTTTTTTTACACAAATAGAGCTTTTTTTTGGTGGTATTTAATCACTACTGGGGGTTTTATTTTTTGCTATACAAGAAAAAAAAGACAGAACATTTTGAAAAAAACAAAACGTTTCATTGTTTGTTATAACATTTTGCAAACGGGTAATTTTTCTCCTTCATTGATATGCTCAGATGAGGCTGCCTTGATGGGCTCTGATAGGCTGCACTGATGGGCATTGATAGACACAGATAAGGTGGCACTGATGGCCACTGATAAGACGGCACTGATGCGGCGGCACTGATGGGCCCTGATAGGTGGCACTGATGGGTGGCACTGATAGGTGTCACTGATAGGTACCACTGATAGATGGCACTGATGGGCACTGATAGGTGGCACTGATGGTCACTGGTAGATGACACTGATGGGCAGCACTGTTGATTAGGCACTGATTGGTGACATTGAAAGTTGGCACTGTGGGCACTGATGGGTGGCGCTGGTGGGCACTGGTAGGCAGTACTGTTGTGCATTGGTAGGTGGCACTGGCAGGTAGCACAGGTGCGCACAAATGAGGCAGAGGCTGCTCTCCTTGATCAGGACCGATGTCCCTCTGGCAGTGGTGATCTGACTTTTTTTTTTCTCCTCACACTATGAGCATGACGAGAAAAAATAGCCGATTACGGGCTCTGTTTACATCACATGAACAGCTGTCACTGGCGGACAGCTGATCACGTGGTAAGGGGTCAGGATCGACCCCTTACTCCGATCTGTGATCAGCCGAATCTCATAGACTCGCTGATCACAAAGCGCGCCATGCACATCCTGCAGGGGGCGCGCAGGCCGCTCGAGCATGGGAGGACGTCTATTGACGCCCTCCCGGCAAAGTAGGTCTGCACTGGAGCCATCATTTGGCTATAGCGTGGATCTCAAGGGGTTAACGAGGGAGTCTTTAACCACTTGCGCTCCGGGAGAATTCCAGCACTCCTTTCCTACATGTAAAAAATGACTTAGAACCCCCATATTATGTATATATTTTTTAGCAGAGACCCTAGAGAATAAAATGGCGGCCATTGTAATTTATTTGTCACACTGTATTTGCGCAGCAATTTTTCAAACGCGATTTTTTTTGGGGAAAAAAAAAACACTTTCATTAATAAAAAAAACAACAGTAAGTACTTAAAAATCTCCATAGGCGACGGTTTAATTTTTTTTTACAGGTTACATGTTTAGAGTTACAGAGGAGGTCTAGTGCTAGAATTATTGCTCTCGCTCTAACGTTCGCGGTGATACCTCACATGTGTGGTTTGAACGTTGTTTACATATGCGGGTGCAAACTACGTTTACGTTCGCTTCTGCGTGCAAGATCGCAGGCGGGGGCACTTAATTTTTATTTTTTTATTGTTTTTTTTTAAATTATTTTACACTTTCCCCACATCTCTCCTCTAGGCAGGAAAGGCAGAGTCCCTGGCTTTGTTTACTTCCGCTGGCCCGGACATGAAGTCATAACCTCGAGCCTGGGCCTCCGAGAGTCATAGAGATTGCCAGGGACAATCTGTCCCTCGGAAATCTCTATGGTTTACTTCCGCCGGCTGTGGATTCTTTCTCCGGGCGACCCAGGAGAAGCACCGGAGGGCGGCTGGAGAGGGGGGGGGGGGACGTCCCCTCCCGCTGTCTGTAATAACAATCAAGCAGCTGAACAGCCGCTATGATTTTTCTTACAGTGAAGGAAATCGCCGGCGGAAAAGATTGATATCTGAATAATGCCTGTCGCTGCATTCAGATATCACCACTAAAAGCCCAGGACGTCATATGACGGGCAGCAGTCGGGGGAAGTGGTTAAATAAGGGATTCCACAATATATGGGCACGCTTTGAGGAAGTGGTGAGTCAGGGTTGAGGAACCCACTGGTTAGAGACAGTACTTAACGTAGGGAAAGATTCTTGGAGAGTAGGGACAGAGTAAGGTACACTGATGCTGAGGAGTCTTCCAAGTATCCCCTATTCAGTTGGCCAATGCAACGTAATTATAGAAAATACCGCCACCTCTCCAATAGAGGGCGTCCTCCAGTGATTTTATTGCAAACCCTACTACAGTGTTGATATGGTGCTGTTCACCATTATGCTATAACATTCATCTACTGTAATTCCTACAACTCAAAACTGTTACTATAAACTTATTTAGTGCAAAGACCCTACATGTGTGTGGTCCCTTCCATGCAGGTACCTGGTTCAAGGTCAGACCTACATCATTATTCTTTTATTTATTTTTATATCTACAACTTACTAATTGTGCTAATGAAGAATTACCTGGATATAAAATTATTTCAAGGGTTCCTCTGGGGTAAAAAGTTTGAGAAAGGCTGACCTACATTGAATCTGTCCTGTCTTTGGACACGTCTTTGTTATCACGCTTTTGTTGCATTGAATTACCATGAGGACTACTCCTCAACCTTTGGTGGATACTCATGTATTTTGAGTATAATATTGACACTGCCAGCCTGTTTGCTAATGGCCATCTAGATACCTGCTGTGGTGATAATCTACTGTCTGGTTGTTTGTTTTGCTGTGATTGTTTCACCATTACAAGCTGGGTTGATAACTAAATATCTTGCTGGCATATCCATTCATGATAAATGACTAAACTACTGGATATTACTTGTTTGCCTCATGGAAGACCCATTTGCAAGTCCAACTTACTGGCTGATTGATATATAATACTGCTTGTCACTTGTGTTCAAAGATTCAGCATTGTAATTAATGGGTATACTCAGAGGCGGCTTTAGGCTTAGTGAGGCCTTAAGCAAAACTTAGACATGAGGCCCCACTCACGCCCATAATTGGAAAAATAATTCAAGCAAGAAAAATGGCTGCAGAAAATGCACGGATCTAGCACACAGGTGATCAGCACCACTTCCAGGGCACCCTCCTCACCCATCAGACATATTCAGCCAATGCAAGAGGGGGGTGAGAAAGAGAGGGGTGATAGAGAGATCCGATGGCGCCAACATTAGTATTGATCACAGGCAAATTAGGCGACCGCGAGGCCCCTGTGAGTGCGAGGCCTTAGGCGACCGCCTAATTTGCCTAATTAGAGAGCTGCCTCTGGGTATACTGAATGGAACATGACAGTTTGAAACAACCCTATAAATGCCAACACCCCCTAGATCAGAGGTCGCCAACTGTCGGGCCCCTGGACCAGTATCGGTCTGTGGCCTGCTAGGGACCGGGCTGCACAGCAGGAGGTGAGCAGCGGGTAAACGAGTGAAGCTTCATCTGTATTTATAGTCACTCCCCATTGCTTGCATTATCGCCTCCTGTCAGATCAGCTGCAATATTAGATTCTCATAGGAGTTCGAACCCTACTGTAAACTGCGCATTGCAAGGGATCTAAGTTGTACACTCCTTATGAGAATCTAATGCCTGATTTGTGAATAAAGGCCGTACACACGGTCTGACTTTTTGCCAACAAACTTCAAAATGAGCACGTTTTCCAAAAAATCCTACCGTGTGTACTCTCCATCGGACAAACTTTTTTGTTTTTCATCGGACAAAAGTTCGCTCTGCAAACGGACAAACTTTTCGGCAACAAAAGCTTGATGGTGCAAAGTCCTATCGTGTGTACAGAAATCCATCGGACTTTTGTCCGAAGTACAAACACGCATGCCCAGAACCAATGTTAAAATCAACCAACAATAGCAGAAGTTGACCAAAGGATGGCGGTAAAGAGCAGAAAAGAGCAGAAAATCCACGTGATGTTGGGAAAGTTTTGGGAAAGTTTGCAGAAAAGTCCTGCCGTGTGTATGCTATGGGTGTGCCCAGCCAACTCCCTTCGGACAAAAATCCACGGAAAAGTTTGTTTGAAGTCCGACCGTGTGTACGAGGCTTAAGCCAAGTGAATCGACTTAACCCTTGCTTGAAGAGAATCAATTGCTTGAGATCGCAAATGACAATGGCCTTAAAAGTATGTTGGAGACAATTCAAAATCTCCATACGTTCTGGATTAGAGTCAAGGCAGAATATCCTGAGATTGCCACAAAATCGCTGAAAAGCATGCTTCCATTTCCAACATACTGTATTATCTTTGTGAAGCAGGGTCTTCTGCAGTGACAGCATCTAAAACAAGATTATCGGGTAGACTGGACATAAGTGTAGTAATACCCCCGCAGGGGCCGCTGGTCAGAGGCGTATCTAGTGAAAATGGCGCCTATGGCAAGCACTGAAACTGCACCCTTGTCAAAACATAAATGCGTCCTTACCAGCACCCATAAATGCAGTAACATCAGCACCCATAATTGCAGTAATATCAGCACCCATAGAAGCGGTAATAGCACACATAAATGCAATAATATCAGCACCCATAAATGCGGTAACAGCACCCATAAATGCAGTAATATCAGCACCCATAAAAGCGGCCTTACCAGCACCCATAAATGCAGTAATATCAGCACCCATAAATGTAGTAACATCAGCACCCATAAATGCGGCCTTAGCAGCAACCATAATTGCAGTAATATAAGCACCCATAAATGCAATAACATCAGCACCCATAAATGCAGTAACACCAGCACCCATAAATGCGGCCTTACCAGCACTCATAAATGCAGCCTTACCAGCACCCATAAATGCAGCAGCCTTACCAGCACCCATAAATGCAGCCTTACCAGCACCCATAAATGCAGTAACATCAGCACCCATAAATGTAGTAACATCAGCACCCATAAATGCGGCCTTAGCAGCACCCATAATTGCAGTAATATAAGCACCCATAAATGCAATAACATCAGCACCCATAAATGCAGTAACACCAGCACCCATAAATGCAGCCTTACCAGCACTCATAAATGCAGCCTTACCAGCACCCATAAATGCAGCAGCCTTACCAGCACCCATAAATGCAGCCTTACCAGCACCCATAAATGCAGCCTTACCAGCACCCATAAATGCAGCCTTACCAACACCCATAAATGCAGCCTTACCAACACCCATAAATGCAGCCTTACCAGCACCCATAAATGCAGCCTTACCAACACCCATAAATGCAGCCTTACCAGCACCCATAAATGCAGCCTTACCAGCACCCCTAAATGCAGCCTTACCAGCACCCATAAATGCAGTAACATCAGCACCCATAAATGCGGAGGAATCGTGCGATGTATGGGCACTTAGCAGGAGGGAGAGAGACAGAGAGCAGCCTCCATGGGGGCGGATCATGAGATGTACGGGCACAGCACTGGGCAGAAAGGCAGAGTGGAACGGAACATCAGAGACAGGTACTGCGCGCAGTGGTACACAGACAGGTCACACTCACTGGCAGTGGCACTGTGATGATCAGGGACATGCAGCGGTGCAGGGGATGTTTCCTCATAATGGATACAGTCCTCCGCCACTGCTGCGCCAGCGCTTCTGACACTGTACAGAGGGAGAGAGGGCGTAGGATCGCCAGCGGCTCTGTCTGCTTAGCACACACGCACAATCGCACATGATGTTGACTTTAAGGCCTCTTTTACACTGGGGCGGTGGGGGGGGCGTCGTTTACCGTTGTTTTCGCGGCGCTATTCAGCCGCTAGCAGGGCTCTTTTAACCTCTGCTAGCGGCCGAGAAAAGGTTAAAAAAAAAACGCCCGCAAAGCGCCGCTTTGATTTCAATGGGCAGGGGCGCTTTAGGAGCCACTCCTACAGCACCTCAAAGATGCTGCTTGCAGGACATTTTTTAATGCCCTGCTAGCGCACAGCTCCAGTGTGAAAGCCCTTGGGGCTTTCACACTGGAGTGAATGGAGCCGCTCTTTCAAGGCGCTTTGCAGGCGCTATTTTTAGCGTTATAGCGACTGCAAAGCGCCTCAGTGAGAAAGGGGTCTTAGGCTGCTTTCACACTGAGGTGCTTTGCAGGTGCTACAGCGCTACAAAATTGCGCCTGCAAAGCGCCCTGAAAGAGCCTCTTTTCTCACTCCAATGTGAAAGCCCGATGGTTTTTACACTGGAGCGGTGCGCTGGCAGGACGCTCAAAAAAGTCCTGGCATCCGCATCTTTAAGGCGTCCCGCTAGCGACAGTGCTTTACCTCCGACGGCGCAACGCCCCAGTGTGAAAATAGCCTAAGTCATCATGTGCCAGGCACAGGCCCAAACAGAAGCAAGCAGCCAGTCAAACATAGTGCTTGCTCAATATGGATTAAATAAATTGTAATTATGCATAGCCATAGTTATCATAAATATAGTGATTTGTGCAACAGCAGGTACTACTTGCACAAATCACTTTATTTATGATAACTATGGCTATGCATAATTACAATTTATTTAATCCATATTGAGCAAGCAGGCACTACAGTATACTTGATTGGCTGCTTGGCAGTTGGGCTGGCCTGGCACACATCATTAACACTGACTTGCAGTTTACTTTTAGTAAAGGGTTAAGCTACCCATATGAAGGAGACATTACTCATCTTATTTATGTCAGAGACAGAGATTCATACATGGGGTCATTATATACACAGTGAAAACTTTCTCTAATAAAAAAAATGCTTTATTCATAATGTACACTGACTTGTTGTGACTAGTACCTGCTTAAAGTTGCTGCCTGGCTTGGGGGTTCGGGTTCCTGAGTCCAGTTGTCCAAAAACAACTTGTCAGTTCAGTTGAAGTTCTCCTCCTCAGCGACGGCGACCTCTCCTCACGTGACGTCACCGAGGAGAAGATGGAATCAGCGCAGAGGAGGAAAGCTCCGCCTCCGCCACTTGGCCGAATGACTGGAGACGCAGCAGTGGACGGTCCCACTCATCCACAAGCATGGGGGCGCCTGCGCCTCTCACTCACCTACACACTGTTATCCAGCCAAGTAAGTGTACTTACAAGTGAACTGCCATGCCGCCGCCGGGGGCTATAGTGCGGGAGGCGGCCCGCAGGAGGACAGGTGCGGGTGGGAATTTTTTTTTTTTTTAGTTTATTTTGCCGCCCCCCCCCCCCCAGGGCACCCATGGCACTTGCCATGGAGTGCCATACCCTGGATACGCCACTGCCGCTGGTTTAAGATTTGGGCCTGCCGTTACCTTACTGTTCACCACGTCCGTCTAATGCCCTGTACACACGATCGGATTTCCGATGGAATAAAATCTGATGGATTTTTCCAACGGAAATCCGATGAAGCTGACTTTCAGTCTTGCCTACACACCATCAGTCAAAAATCTGAACGTCCCAAACGCTGTGACGTAAAACACTCCGAAGAGCGGAGAAAAATTAAGTTTAATGCTTCTGAGCATGCGTCGACTTGATTCTGAGCATGCGTGGGTTTTATCTCCGATGGAGTTCCTCACAGACGATCGGAATTTTCTATCGTTTTTTTTCCATCGGTAAAATCTAAAACATGTTCTATTTTTTTATACCGATGGAAAAAAGACAGATGGGGCCCACACACGATCGGTTTGTCCGATATAAAAAGTCCATCGGTCTCTTTTCATCAGAAAAACTGATCGTATGTACACGGCATTAGGGGTCTTCCTTGAAGAGTTTCTCACAAATGTCTGCACCAAACACTTAAGTACACACGACCGAGTTTCTCGTTGAAAAACGACAAGAAACTTGCTGGCAGAGCTTTCTTGCCGAGTAAATCGATCGTGTGTACGCGGCTATCAGGTTTCTCGTCAAGAAAACCGACAAGAATCTCGACGAGAAAAATAGAGAACCTGCTCTCTATTTTCTCATCGAGATTCTTGTCAGCATGTTTCTCGACGAGAAAAGTGTGTGTGTGTACACTTACCTGTCCTCCGGGAAGCCCGCGCATGCTCGAAATGACTTTGACGCACGCGCGGTAGCTTCCTAGGCATAGGTAGGGTGTAGCAAGATGGCGGCGATGGCATCGAATGTGATGAGCGCACGCTCGTCGTAGTCTATTACGTCACCGCGTTCGCTCCATTCAAAGAACCGCGGGTTCTGTACACTCGGCCGGGACAAGTTTCTTGTCCAAGAATCTCGTCAAGAAAAACAACGTGTTTTTTCTTGACGAGATTCTCGGTCGTGTGTACGAGGCTTGAGTCTCTTTTTCTCAAGGGTTTTATTAAAGAACTTCCAGACAGAGGGATGGAGGGTTAGGGGAGATTCAGGTACCTTGCTGGCAGATCACGGGTACTTCCTAATCCAGAGGACAAACAGTCTCCACACGGGATCTAGCCTCTCTCACTGACCCAGCAGCCGGTGTGGTGCTCGGCCAAAAGTCTCTGAAACAGACTTGGGTAATCACTCACTTGAATAAAGTTCTGAAACACAACACACAGTGCCAGGATCTTTCAGCCAGGCCGGCACTGTGTGGCAGATTTTTATCCGGATGCGTCCTCCAATTGAGTCCTTAATTGCTCGGTTCCTTCCCTTAGGCAAGGCGACACAGGATCATCCAGGATCAGTAGGCCCCAGAAACTCCTGGGCCTACTCTCAGTAATGGAGCCTCGGGCCAGCAGGCCCCGAGGCAGAAAACTGCTAACGCATCCCTGAGGCCAGGAGGGCCGTCAGGTCAGGATCGGAAGACCCCTCCAAAACGGTGTCTGCTCCTTAAGTACCCTCTCCCAGAATGCACAGCAGGGTGACCAATCCCACTGAGCTGCTTCTGGGCAAGAGGTACCCAATACATCCAGCCTGCTGCATTTCCAACCCTGACCTGTGGTGACAGCGACACCTACAGTCAGGTGGAAAATGTGCAACTCAGCTGAACTGGAACAGAGACCCATAATTTGGTAAAATTATTCTGAGATAAACTACAGACAACTAAATTTACACTAGCGCCTACCCAATAGGAGCAGGGCGCTACATAAGCTTCAGGTGTCACTGCCTCTCAGCACCCCCAGATGGAACTGGAAAACAAGCTCAAGGCTCCCACTGATTCTGCATTATGGTGAAAGCAAGGTCCATAAAGACATGGATGAGCAAGTTTGGGGTGGAGGAACTTGACTGGCCTGCACAGAGTCCTGACCTCAACCCAAAAGAACACCATTGGGATGAATTTAGAGTGGAGACTTGCAGACCAGGCCTTCTCGTCCAACATCACCTGCTAATGTCATTGCGTTACTCAAAACTTTCATTTTAAGCTCTTGATCCACTTTCTAACTGTGAGTGTTTCCAAATCTCTTTAAAAAAAAAAAATATGTTTATATGGATTCACACTATGTAGAGTATTTTCTTTTTTTGGTCATGCTATTTTGAACACTTGAGAGGATTCGGTCTGACAAGTTGGCTGCTTATGAAGACCGTTTCTTGGTGACATCTCTTGACCAATTGGATTGCCTTATAACTTGATCTGGAACCCAGACGTGGAGGTCCCATATTTTGGTGGTTGCACCATAAGCCTTGTTGACTCACTGATCATATGCCCATTTGAGTCCTCTCACTCCGGTAAGCCTCCTCACTAACCGGTGGTGGTTCTCTTGTCTGTGTCCTCACCTCATCATTGAGAGAAAGGGATATCACTTCTCCAGGAAGTTCATACAAAGGTAAAAACCTCTCCTCCAGATAAGAAGCCCTGGGTGCTGGCAATGCATGTAACAATGCAAAAATGGGAAGAAATTCTGGACAGCCGCACTCCAAAAAAGTTTTTGCCTTTTATTCAAAAATGGACATAAAAAATTCATGCCACAGCAGAACAGAACGGACAGAAGACTGACGCGTTTCACACTAACACAGTCTATTTGCCTTTAGTAAATTAAACCCAATGTGTCAACTCCTCACGCCTGTTTTAACCCTGAAAATGCTGACCCACCCTGCTGAAGCCACATGCATTGCAAGTGGCTGCAGCACAGCCCAATTCACTTGAATTGGTCGCATTTGGTGGCAGTACTGCACACCAAATGCGACATGTGGTTTAATTCCTGCTGCGACTGCAAAGCAAAGCATTGCAGCTGTGACATGTGTGCAGCACTGAGTGTCTAAACCACCTACTTTAACCTCCCTGGCGGTATTCCCGAGTCGGGCTCAGGGTGAATTTTCAGTACCAAAAGCGGCAATCCCGAACCACACTCAGGGTCGCATCGCATTATCCAGGGAAAGTTACTTACCTTGTCCCCTGGATCCTGCGATGTCTCCCCGCTGTGTGTGCGAGTCGTGTGTCCTCCGCTCGATTCACAGTGCCGAGCTCCGTTCCCTGCGAGCGTCGCAACGCACGGGGACGGAGTTTGGCGCCAAATTCAAAAAGTTAAAAACACAGTATAGATACAGTATACTGTAATCCTACTGATTACAGTACTGTATCAAATAATTACACATCCCCTTTGTCCCTAGTGGTCTGTCCAGTGCCCTGCATGCACTTTTATATTATAAAAAAAAAAATTCTGCCTGGAAACTGGAGATTGTCCATAGCAACCAAAAGGTGTCCCTTTATGTCAAAAGTGTTTTTAGACCAGCTAGAAAACAGCGATAATAAATTAGAATTACTTGCAGAATTGAGCGATAGTGATTTGTGGGGAAATTTGTCATCAAACACTAAATCTAATGACAGCGACAATTCTGCAACTGAGCAAATTTCAGTGTTTTTGATTTGATTACATTATTGAATAATTTTTATTATTATTATATTATTATTTGTTATAATTATTTATAGTTATTTATTATATTATAATTTATGATTTTGTGTTTCAAACTTTATCATACCCGGGATGTCTACTAGATTCTTGTTTGGACAGATTTAAGTGAGTTATTCCTAAGAATTACAGGCCTACAATATAAAACGCCAAATTTACTTGTGAAACAATTGTACCGCTTTTAGCATCAAAAATCTGACATAATCATACCGCCAGGGAGGTTAACTGCCCCCTGGCTGCCCGTGTGAACAGAACCTAAAGCCCTGTACATACGATCGGATTTCCTATGGATTCTAATCCGATGGATTTTTCCATCGGAATTCCGATGAAGCTGACTTCCATGAGTCTTGCCTACACACCATCAGTCAAAAATCCGACCGCCCCAAACGCTGTGACGTAAAACACTCCAACAAGCCGAGAAAAACGAAGTTCAATGCTTCTGAGCATGCGTCGACTTGACTCTGAGCATGCATGGGTTTTTTGTCCGATGGAGTTCCACACAGACAATTGGAATTTGCTATCGAAAAAAGACCGATGGGGCCCATACACGATCGGTTTGTCCGATGAAAAAAGTCCATCGGACTGTTTTCATCGGTAAAACCGATCGTGTGTACACGGCATAAGAGCTCAAGTTACTAAATTATATTGATCGTTGTGTGGCATAATAATTATTATTTTCAGCACCAAGGTTTTAAAATACCAATCATTTTGTCAAAAAAACAAAACCAAAAAAAAAACATAGCATACAATTGTGTTTTACACTTAGTATAAAGAATGGACAGAGCAATTTGGTTAGAAATGAGAGACATGGGAGCTAGACTTTAGATGCCATACTGTCAGTGACCACAGGAGGGCTCATCGCACTCTCCTATACAGATGGTATAATACACAATCGTTTTATTTTGTGTTTATTCTGCAGATGGAAAACAAGACTTTAAGGCCCCTTTCACACTGAGGCGTTTTTACTGCGTTTTCGCGGTAAAAATAGCGCTGTAATAACGCCTGAAATAATCCTGCCCCAGCATTCTCAATGTGAAATCTCTGAGGGCTTTCACATTGAGGCGTTTTTCTGGCTGGGCGTTGAAAAAAATCCTGCAAACAGCTTTTTTAGAGCAACTTTAGGGAGCATAAAATAGCGCTGTAAAAACGCCTATCCCCATTGAAATGAATGGGATTCGCGGTAAAAACGCGGTAAAAACGCATAGGCATAAGCGTTATGTTAAAAAATAGCGCTAACGCCTATGCGTTTTACCGCGTTTTTACCGCGTTCGCGCTAATTTTAGCGCGAACGCGGTAAAATCGCGGTAAAATCGCGGTAAAAACGCATACGCGTTAGCGCTATTTTTACCGCGATCGCGGTAAAAGCGCGGTAAAATCGCGGTAAAATCGCGGTAAAATAGAGGTACAAAATCCTATAATTTTTGAGCGTTTTTTCAACGCCTCAGTGTGAAAGGGGCCTAAGACTCGGTTCACACTGGGGCGGCACGACTTTGGGGCGACTCGGCAAGGCGATCTCAAGACGACTTCAGAGGTGACTTGCAAAATGACTTCTGTATTGAAGTCAATGCAATTCGCCCCGAGTTGCCCCCAAAGTAGTACAGGAACCTTTTTCTAAGTCGGATCGACTTGAGTCGCTCCTATTAGAACGGTTCCATTGAGCAGAGTGGGACGCGACTTGTCAGGCGGCTGAGTCGCCTGACGAGTCGCCCCTGTGTGAATCGGGTCTGAGAGAAACGACTGTCTTTTATGTATTAAAAAATTACATGCATTAAGTGATCAGCGTAATGCAAATATTCCTTCAATGTGCATTGATCTTGTAAAAAAAAAATATTGCTTCCATATCTATATGGGCAAATAGGTAGCCACTTATGTTATACAGTAACTTACAATTGTAGGGAGCAGTAGCAGTAGGTGACGTGAGTCTTTGATGCCACAAAAGTTTAAAGCTGAAATATAGGTATGGCAATTTTTACATAGTTCCATTGGTCCAGCTTAGATCAATGTAAGTATGTATGTGTCATATCTGTGGGATCTCTCTAGAAGCTGGGAATTACTTTAGACACCGCAAATCCAGTGATCTTGTGCTGAGCGGCTGCCCTGCTGCATTGTGAATACTGGAGGTCACTCGCTCAGCATTGACACCATTTAGAGAAGGCTTTCCATTTTCTAAATGTATGCAACGTGTTCTCTGATTGAACAAGAAGCATAATGTGATGTTATGATCGCTACCTCTTGCAGAACACTTTACATTTGTTGAGAAAATGCAAAGTGTTCTCTGCATGGCGCCTGTGCCGAGCCAGCGAATGCCTGTGCTCACTATGCAGCAGGGCAGTTGCTCAGCATGGGACCGAGAAGCTAACTTACTACAGTGATTTTCATCTTCCATGGGGATCCCACAGGCATGGTATTTACATATTTATGTAGCACCCTGGTCTTAAACAGGGCTGCTAATAAATCTAGTTGTGCTAGGTAGTAACTAGCCTGGCTAATTGATAGGTTGATCCACTGATTCCTGTCCTAAGTCTGAGTTTGATGTAGTCTCGCTCTTCTGCCAATGGGTGGCACTGTTGTTTTTGGCATTAGAATGATGGATTACCATAAATTCAGGTAATGGGTAACTAGGTTGTCTCAGCCAAACAGCAGGAGTTTCTTTAACCGCTGTGTATGCTGGGATAGGCTATTTATTTGGGAGGAGTCAGGTGATCAGGTTTCTTCTCGCCCAAGGCTGCGACCTGGGTGTGTGTGTGTGTTGAGAAGCTCCTGGATGCTAGGCCTGAAGCCTGAGGCCTATCCAGGAGGCATGCTGGCTGCTAGGTCCACTTAAGGCCTATCCAGCAGTTCAGGGTTCCGCAAAGGTGGAGCAGCCAAGGTTAAGACCGAAACCTGGGGTGGAACCGCATGTGTTAGAGGCTCTGCTTGAAGGGAGCCTGTTCATTGTCGGAGGTAAAGGAGAAGAAGTTGCCACTAAGGGACGACCACTCCTGTTACCGGAGGCAAGTTTGGAAAAGAGGAAGTTCTGAAGGAGTACCAGAGCAGACGCTTTACTAGCCGGGGACAGTGAAATAGTGGGAAAGCTTCAGTAGAGACTCATCCAGTAAGGCAGCGGGTAGCTGTGAGTAAAGCTTGAAGGAGTACGGTGGGTAGCTAGCTGTAAGTAAAGCTTGAAGATAAAGTATAGCGGTTAGCTGTGGGAGAAGCTAGGGAATAGAGCAGGTGGCTAAGCTTAAAGATCTACAGTGGGTTACTGTGAGTTAAACTGGAAGATCTACAGTAGGATACTGTGAGAGAATTTGTTGCCATAGGAGATAGCAGTTGCTACAAGATACAGATTGCTGCATTCAGCTTAAAGGCCCTCGTACTGTATTGCTGTCTTCCTAGTTCTATTTTTGTCTGGGGAGTTTGCCTTAATTGCTATTGCATTTGCCTAAGGGTGTCCTGTGCCCTAAACCCTCTCTCCCCAACGTTCCTGTTAAGAGAAATAAAACTCTCTTTTTTAATTTTTACAAAAAGTGACTGGCACCCAATCTTTTCACCTTGCACCACACCCACTATGCCTAGTAACCTGCACCCTGAGGAGGAATGTCAGTTCTCCCTGGCTTTGGGGGTCACCATCAGGTTCTTGGAAGTCAGGGAGACCACTACATTTACATTGGTACAAGCTGGTCCAATGTTACTATGTAACAATTGCCATACCCAAACTTCAGCTTTAAATAAAACAATGACATCATTGGATGGACTAGTGTTTTTATTCAACCTTACCAACTATGAATTAATCGTTACCCTATCTGCAATTAAGCCACTTCAAACTGAAAAGAAAATGCTGTCAAGTACTTTAAAAATTATTTTAATTCAAATATGTCTATATTCAAGTTTATATGGTACAAAGTATAGTCCAATACAGAGCAGAATTACACAGTAGAACAAATGGAATGTGGGGGCACAAGAAGCAAATGGTCATACAATGAGATATGGTATAAACCTATTTAGAGTAGGGATGAGCTTCGAGTTCGAGTCAAACTCATGTTCGACTCGAACATTGCCTGTTCGCCCGTTCGCCGAACAGCGAACAATTTGGGGTGTTCGCCGCAAATTCCAAAAGTCTATGGGAGAAATCTAAAGTGCTTATTTTAAAGGCTTATATGCAAATTATTGTCCTAAAAAGTGTTTGGGGACCCGGGTCCTGCCCCAGGGGACATGTATCAATGCAAAAAAAGGTTTTAAAAACGGCCGTTTTTTCAGGAGCAGTGATTTTAATAATGCTTAAAGGGAAACAATAAAAGTGAAATATTCCTTTAAATTTCGTACCTGGGGAGTGTGTATGATATGCATGTAAAGTCGCGCTTGTTTCCCGTGCTTAGAACTGTCCCTGCACAAAATGTCATTTCTGAAGGAAAAAAAGTCATTTGAAAATCACTCGCGGCTATAATGAATTGTCGGCTCCTGGCAATACATAGAAAAGTCATTGATTAAAAAAAAAAAAAAAGTGTGGGGGTCCCCCCAAATTCAATTACCAGGCCCTTCAGGTCTGGTATGGATTTTAAGGGGAACTCCACCCCAATTTTTTTTAAAAATGGCGTGGAGTTCCCCCCAAAATCCATACCAGACCCTTATCCGAGCACACAACCTGGCAGGCCGCAGGAAAAGAGGGGGGACGAGAGAGCGCCCCCCCTCCTGAACCGTACCAGGCCACATGCCCTCTACATGGGGAGGATGTCCCCATGTTGATGGGGACAAGGGCCTCATCCCAACAACCCTTGCCCGGTGGTTGTGGGGGTCTGCGGGCGGGGGGGCTTATCGGACGTAGTGTAAGGCTGAGGACCTGATGCAGAACGTGAGAAGGGGCGGGTCTATTCATGTATTATACTGGAGGAAGTTCCCCATCAGGTCCACTCCTCCAATGACGTAGGCGGGGTCTGACATACGAGGGGGCGGACCTGATGGGGAACTTCCTCCACAGTTTAATACATGAATAGACCCACCCCTTCTCACGTTCCGCATCAGGTCCTCAGCCTTACACTACGTCATTGGCTGAGCGGACCTGATGGGGAACTTTATAAGGGGCGTGTGTATTCATTTAATACACTGCAGAGGAAGTTCCCCATCAGGTCCGCTCAGGCTCAGCCAATGACGGACAGCGCTGGACATCGGGATCGCCGCGGGACACTGGATTTCATCAGTGGAATGTTTTTTTGTTTTTTTTAATAAAGGACTTTTCCAAGGTGTCGGTGTGTGTTTTTTTAAAATTTTTTTACACTTTCTTCGTGAAATGGTAGGGGTACAATGTACCCCTTACCAATTCACATAGGGAGGGGGGGTCGGGATCTGGGGGTCCCCTTTGTTAAAGGGGTCTTCCAGATTCCGATAAGCCCCCCTCCCGCAGACCCCCACAACCATGGGGCAAGGGTTGTGGGGATGAGGCCCTTGTCCCCATCAACATGGGGACATCCTCCCCATGTTGAGGGCATGTGGCCTGGTACGGTTCAGGAGGGGGGGCGCTCTCTCGTCCCCCCTCTTTTCCTGCGGCCTGCCAGGTTGCGTGCTCGGATAAGGGTCTGGTATGGATTTTGGGGGGAACTCCACGCCATTTTAAAAAAAAAATTGGGGTGGAGTTCCCCTTAAAATCCATACCAGACCTGAAGGGTATGGATATTTGGGGGAAACTCCACGCATTTTTTTTTTAAATTTGCGGCAGGGTTCCCCTTAATATCCATACCAGACCTGAAGGGCCTGGTAATTGAATTTGAGGGGACCCCCATGCTTTTCTTTTATCAATGACTTTTCTATGTATTGCTGGGAGCCGACAATTCATTATAGCCGCGAGTGAGTTTTAAATGACTTTTTTTCCTTCAGAAATGACACTTTGTGCAGAGACAGTTCTAAGCACTTGAAACAAGTGCGACTTTACAGGCATATTATACACCCCCCCCCCCCCCCCCCCCAGGTACGAAATTTAAAGGAAAATTTCACTTTTATTTTTTCATTTTAAGCATTATTAAAATCACTGCTCCCGAAAAAACTGCAGCTTTTAAAACTTTTTTTTTGCATTAATACATGTCCCCTGGGGCAGGACCCGGGTCCCCAAACACTTTTTAGGACAATAACTTGCATATAAGCCTTTATAATTAGCACTTTTGATTTTGAACGTTCAAGTCCATTGTATTTAATAGGGTTCTAAAGTTCACGCAAACATTCTGGCTGTTCGCAGGTTCTGGTGCGAACCGAACAGGGGGGTGTTCGGCTTATCCCTGATTTAGAGTTATGAATAAAATGCTAACATCCAAGGCTTCCCTGCATGTTGCCCCCCCCCCCCCCTGCAATGCTGTTGGCTTCCCTCCTCTTCTCTTCTCTCCCCTCGGCTGCTGCAAGGGATGTTTCAGGATGGAGAGCAGAAGAAAGGGCTAGTCAATATGTCATTTACAGGACCCTTCCTTTTTCTAAATGAACACAGTAAACAGACTCACTCACTGTGTTCATTCGTAACTGAAGCATAGTAAACTGTAGAAACATGTAGATACGAAGCAGCCAGTGGATTGTGTGGTTGTTGCCATAGTTGGTGTTTCCACAGAGGATGCTGCATGTGTGTGGATAGTATTTGATGAAGTTGAGACCAAGATTCTCTGTAGAATGCTTAGACACCTGTAGTCACTACACACTGGTCAAAGACAGGATTATCAAATAATGGGGTGAGGGGGTCAGGCCTGCAGGAGATAAGTCCATAAAGACAAAGAGTCCAGCACACTGTCACTGCTGCCTGAGAAAGAGGTCCTTAGTGGTCTCAAAATGAAGGGGTTGTTGTTGAAAGAGTCATTGTGTGAGTTCATTTTCCCAGATCAGGTTTGATACAGTATTTACTTGGATTTACGTAGAGAACCACAAGGTAACAATGCTATGCCCCAAGTATTGATAGATTGTTAGGGGGGTGTAGAGGCAGATATGGGAGAGAAGCATGATGAGGTCTTTAATAGGGGGCAGCCAAGAAAGAGTTTTCAAACCCGTGGAGCTAAGATATTGTTCTAACTGCATCACCCTCTTATCGGAGTGACGACAAAACCAGTCAGAGATTGGATTAATAAAGGAGGCTTTGTGGTAGATCTTGAAGCCTGGGAGCCCTATTCCTTCCTCTTTCTTAGGTTTTGTAATGATGGAATATCTCAATCTAGGCTTTTCATTCTTCCAAACAAGCTCAATGGTTTATGGAGTAGAGATGAATAAAAAACATCTTGGGTGGGTTTATTGGGATGGCTTAAAGCTAGAAAGAAGGGGTGTAAATGTTCATATTCAAGACATTGATACAACCATATCACAATAGTTTGGTGGCCTTCAATTTAGAGAAGTCTTGAGAAATTCCAGTTAAAAGTTTACTGTATTCGGGACTAACCAAGGGAGTTTAAATTGGTGGGGATATGTGTGTCTAATTAGGCGATTGAATCAGTCTTCTACTTAAAGGGACAGATTTATTGTAGGTGAAGTTTTGGACTTGGGGAGTGTGACATTCAGGAGTTCCAAATTAGCGATCTTCAGTTTAAAATTGCTAACATTGCTAACCGTTCAAGTTCCCGCAGGACATTAGGCTTTAAAAATATGTTTTATCCAGTGGCCATGCCACAAGGGCTTCACTCTCCAATCATCTTTCCTAGCACCCCCCCCCCCCCCCAAAAAAAAAAGTTGAGTTTGAATATATTGCTCTATTCTTTAATCTATGTGCATCTTATCTTGTATCCACTGCCATATACATACAGGATTTTCAGTTTAACTCAGCTAAACACATTCAAATTGTATCAACACAAACAGTGTCTAATATTATGTTTTCTGTAGAGAGTAGCCACAGCCTGAGTAGAAAAACCTGTGCCATACCAGCACACCGTAATACATATACATATTTTCTTGTGTTACAACAAAAACGTAAATGTATTTTTGGGGGATTTTATGTGATAGACCAACACAAAGTGGCACATAATTGTGAAGTGGAAGGAAAATGCTAAATGGTTTTCAAAAGTTTTTAAAAATAAGTATCTGAAAAGTGTGGCGTGCATTTGTATTCAGCCCCCCGAGTCAATACTTTGTAGAACCACCTTTCACTGCAATTACAGATATCTCTACCAGCTTTGCACATCTAGAGCAGTGTTTCTCAACTCCAGTCCTCAAGGCGCCCCAACAGGTCATGTTTTCAGGATTTCCCTCAGATGAAACAGCTGTGGGAATTACTGAAGCAGTTAAACTGATCAAATAACCTGTGCAAAACAATGGAGAGCCTGAAAACATGACCTGTTGGGACGCCTTGAGGACTGGAGTTGAGAAACACTGATCTAGAGAGTGAATTGGATTGAGAGCATCCGTGAACAGCAATTTTCATAGTCTTGCCACAGATTCTCAATGTGATTTTGGTCTGGACTTTAACTGGGTCATTCTAACACATGAATATGCTTTGATCTAAACCATTCCATTGTAGTTCAGACTGTATGTTTAGGGTCGTTGTTCTGCTGGAAGGTGAACCTCTGCCCCAGTCGCAAGTCTTCTGCAGACTCTAATGCCCCGTACACACGAGCGGTTTTCCCGTCTGAAAAAAAAACCGATGGTTTTCCCAACGGAATTCCTCTCAAGCCTGCCTTGCATACACACGGTCACACAAAAGTTCGGTGAAATTTTGACTGCCAAGAATGCGGTGACGTAAAAGACTACGATGAGCTGAGAAAATGAAGTTCTATGCTTCTGAGCATGCGTCAATTTGTTTCCGAGCGTGTTTTTTTGCACGTCGGAAAAGCATACAGACAAATGATTTTCCCGCTAGGATTTTTCCCTGACGGGAAAAAATAGATCCTGCTCTCTTTTTTTTCCTGCAGTTTTCCTGTTGGAAAAAGTCAGATGGAGCATACACACGGCCGGTATTCCCGTCCAAAAGCTCTCATCTGACTTTTTCCAACGGGAAAACCGGTTGTGTGTACGGGGCATTACAGTTTTTATTTTCCCTGTATTTGGCTCTATTTATCTTCCCATCAATTCTGACCAGCTTCCCTGTCCCTGCTGAAGAAAAGCATCCCCACAACATGATGCTGTCACCACCATGTTTCACGGTGGGGATTGTGTGTTCAGGGTGATGTGTAGTGTTCGTTTTCCGCCACACATAGCGTTTTTCTTTTAGGCCAAAAAGTTAAATTTTGGTCCCATCTGACCAGAGCACATTCTTCCACATGTTCGCTGTGTCCCCCGCATGGTTTCTCACAAACTGCAAATGGGACCTCCTATGGCTTTCTTTCAACAATGTTTTTCTTCTTGCCACTCTTCCATAAAGGCCAGATTTGTGGAGTGCACAACTAATAGTTTTCCTGTGGACAGATTCTCTAATCTGAGCTGTGGATCTCTGCAGCTCCTCCAGAGTTACTATGGGCTAGTGATGAGCCGAACACCCCCGGGTTCGGTTCGTACCAGAACCCGCGAACGGACCGAAAGTTCGCACGAACATTAGAACCCTATTAAATACAATGGATGCGAACGTTCGGATTCTAAAGTGCTAATTATAACGACTATTATCCAAGTTATTGTCCGAAACAGAGTTTGGGAACCCGGCTTCTGCACCAGGGGACATGTATCAATGCAAAAAGAAGTTTTAAAAACGGACGTTTTCCGGGAGCAGTCATTTTAATGATGCATAAAGTGAAAAAAAAAGTCAAATATTCCTTAAAATATTGTACCTGGGGGGTGTCTAAAGTATGCCTGTGAAGTGCCACGTGTTTCCCGTGTTTAGAACTGTCCCTGCACAAAATAACATTTGTAAAGGGAAAAAAGTCATTTAAAACTGCTTGCGGCTTTAATGCAATGTCTGGTCCCGGTAATATGGATGAAAATCTTTAGGAAAAATGGCATAGCTACCCCATCAACCCCCCCACCCCAGCCCATTACCAGCCCCTTTGGGTCTTGTATGGATATTAAGGGGAACCCCGCACACAAAATAAAAAAGGACCTATATACTCTGAACAGCCGTATACAGGCGGTGCATACAAGACAGGGACTGTAGGTTTGTTCTTATGTAGAATCTGTTTATAATTTTGAACAGCTGCATTGTTTAAGTGGAGCTCCATGGCAAATTCCTTTTTTTTAGTTTTTTGTAAAACATAGGGAACGGTTATCACCCCTGTCACATTTTTTTTGCTGTCTGTGCCCCTGTTCAGAACATTTCACCTCACTTTGCGTCCCAATGACAACTGTTTTTGAAATGTGGTGTTTTTATTGAAACAAGGATTGGTGATAAAGCATCAGTAGAGAGGAGACACCTTTCTCCCATATTAATTCTTAAAGGAGAGAATTTTCCTTCCAAGGGGTAGATTTCCTCTCACTTCCTGTTGTCTTCTTCCGTTTGCAAGTAGTAGTAGTTTGTAAGTTGGATGTTTGAAAGTAGGGACCTTCCGTATATACTCTGCAGAAATTGGCCCCTTAGGTGTTGGTGTTGGCACAACACTGAAAGCACTCACAGTTATTCTTGGTGGGTGCTGGAACGCCCTGCTGTCAAGTATAATATCAGGAATTGTAATAACATATAATTGTTGATCAGTGGTAGTAAAAATTGGGCCTTTGATGGTGGTGCTGGTGCCACAACACTGTAAGGCCTGACAGTTACTCTTGGTGGGCGCAGCAATGGGCCCTGCTGTGAATTATTAGATCAATAATTATAATTGCATGCCCCTGTTGAACAGGGGCTGAAAAATTGGGCCTTAGGCACTGGTGGCACAACACTGCAACCCCTCACATATACTGTACTTGGAGCACAGCAATGAGGCCTGTTGCAAAGTATTGCATCAAAAATTTTAATTACACGCCCCTGTTAAACAGGGGCTGAAAAATTGGGCCTTAGCCACTGGTGGCGTCACCCATAAACCAAAATGATCTTCCAAGCTATCATCGTTAATCGTATCATTGAGGAGGAGGAGGAGGATAGCCAGTCAACATAACAGCACAGGCACTCTGCATCAGCATCAGTCTTGAAGGGATGTGACATTTTAAAATCAATTAGTCTGTTATATCAGCATCTGGTGTGTGGTAGCTGGTGGTGATCCAAGACTGGTTCATCTTGATGAAAGTCAGTCGATCAACCGAGTCGGTGGACAGGCGCACCCTGTGATCCATGACAAATCCTCCAGCAGCACTGAATGTGCGTTCTGAAAGAACGCTGGATGCAGGACAGGCCAGTAGCTCAATTGCATACTGTGCAAGCTCTGGCCAGTGATCCATCCTCAAGACCCAGTAAGCCAGAGGATTTTCGGTGGGGAAGGTGTCCAAGTCTGACCTTGCCCCTAGGTATTCCTGGACCATGTATATCAGACGCTGGCGATGGTTGCTGGAACCGATCATACTTTGGGGCTGCGGACTAAAGAATTGTCTGAACGCATCGGTCAGACGGCCACCTTCCCCACCGCTCCTTCTTTGACTGCCCGAAGCCTCAGCAACTCGTTGTCCAGGACCAGGTGTTTGTAACCTCCCAGTCTCTGGGAACGCGTTGCACAGACCTTTCTGCAAGGCCTCCCGGAGTTGTCTCATCCTCTGCTCCCTCTGCGACGGTACGATAAGGTCCGCAACCTTACCCTTGTACCGTGGATCAAGGAGAGTGGCCAGCCAGTAATGGTCCCTCTCCTTGATCCGAAGAATACGAGGATCCTTCCGCAGACTTTGCAGGATCAGGGAGGCCATGCAGCGTAGGTTAGCTGAGGCATTCAGTCCGGAGTCCTCTGGGTCACTAAGGACGACATGATCCGCAGCCACCTCCTCCCAGCCACGTACAAGTCCACTGGTTTCTTGGGACTGTAAATCATCCCTAAAAGACTGCTGCTGATGATGCTGAGTGCCAGCCTCCACCTCCATGCTGACACAATCCTCCTCCTCCTCCTCTTCCTGTGCGATGGGTGGGACAGAAGGAACACTGTCTGGGTAAAGGGGGCCTTGAGAGGCAAGGAAGTCCTCCTCTTCCTGCCTCTGTTCTGCCTCAAGTGCCCTGTCCATTATTCCACGCAGCGTGTGCTCCAACAGGTGGACAAGAGGTACAGTGTCACTGATGCATGCACTGTCACTGCTCACCATCCTCGTGGCCTCCTCAAATGGTGCCAGGACAGTGCATGCATCCCTGATCATGCCCCACTGGCGTGGTGAAAAAAACCCGAGCTCCCCTGACCCTGTCCTGGTGCCGTAGTCACACAGGTACTCATTGATGGCCCTCTGCTGCGTGTGCAGCCGCTGCAGCATGGCCAACGTTGAGTTCCACCTGGTGGGCATGTCACATATAAGGCGGTTCTTGGGCAGGTTCAACTCCTTTTGAAGCTCAGCCAGGCGAGCACTGGCATTATAAGATCTGCGGAAATGCACACAGACTTTCCTGGCCTGCCTCAGGACATCCTGTAAGCCCGGGTACCTGCCCAAGAACCGCTGCACCACCAGGTTAAGGACGTGAGCCATACAGGGCACATGGGTCAGTTGTCCCTGTCGGAGGGCGGAGAGGAGGTTGGTGCCATTGTCGCAAACCACCATTCCTGGCTTAAGCTGGCGTGGCGTCAAACACCTCTCGGCCTGCCCCTGCAGAGCAGACAGGACCTCTGCCCCAGTGTGGCTCCTGTCCCCCAAACACACCAGCGCAAGCACGGCATGGCATCTTTTTGCCTGCGTACTTGCGTAGCCCCTTGAACGCCTACGGAGCACCGCTGGTTCCCAGGACAAACCACAGGAAGAGGCCATGGAGGAAGGAGAAGAGGAGGGGGTGGAGGAGAGAGGTGTGTCACAACCAGTAGTAGCATTTTGGAGGCGTGGCGGTGGAACAACCTCCAACACTACTGCACCTTGTCCTGCATCCTTCCCAGCTGCCAAAAGAGTGACCCAATGGGCCGTGAAAGAAAGGTAACGTCCCTGTCCATGCCTGCTGGACCATGAGTCAGCGGTAATATGCACCTTACCGCTGACCGCCCTGTCCAGCGAGGCCAAGACATTGCCTTCCACATGCCTGTAGAGAGCCGGAATAGCCTTCCGTGCGAAAAAGTGGCGTTTGGGAACCTGCCACTGAGGAACTGCACATTGCACAAACTCACGGAAGGGGGCCGAGTCTACCAACTGAAAAGGCAGCAGTTGAAGCGCTAGCAATTTAGCCAAGCTAGCATTCAACCGCTGGGCATGTGGATGGCTGGGAGTGAACTTCTTTCGACGGTCCAGCAGCTGGGGCAGGGAAATTTGCCTGCTAGAATCGGACGTCGGTGTACTGCTAGCAGAGTGCCCGCAAGTACTTGGCTGTGACACACCTAATTCTACACCTTCATTCCTCTCAGAGCAGGTTTCAGAGAGGACTGAAGGTATACTGGGGTTGGAGATCCCAGCTGATGCGGTGCAAGAAGAGGTCAGCTTTGTTCTTTTTTTTATAAATTCTTTTTATTGGTTTTGAATACAATGCAGTACAATACAGTACAATACAACAACACCCAAAGACACACATCTTACATAGAAAAATATCTGGGTAGGCAACGTGCCCACCCGGCATTTGCCATGCTTGGCTTTACTTACGCAGACTAACATAGTCTTCCTAATCTTCTTAAATCTATATCTATACCCCCTCCCATCCTTTTTTTTTTTTTTTTTTTTTTTTTTTAACATTTGTTTTTTAATGAATTTTATATGCATTAACATACATTGGTGGATGTGTCGACTAGACAGCATCCATATACCGGCCTATACCAACCGTCTAACATAGACCAATCTAACCAACCTTCCCCTTCCCTCCCCCCCCCCTTCCCACCCCCAGTCACATCTCGACTATTAGACGGATTTTGACATCAGTCACTTATAATTCTATCCATGCTGATTCCTGGTGTCCTAATCTACCAACTCGGTTTTGCCATGTTTAGCCGTCTAGACACATCACATGGGAAAGAGCCATTCAAGTTCCTTTGCCTGCGCCCCACAACCTTCCTACCCTACAGTACTATCAGAGTTAAGCCATGAGTGCCATACTTTATTAAATTTCCGTATACATCCCCTACTCTCATAAGTGGCTTTGTAATAAGGTAACATTGAATTTACTAGGCCTTTCCAAGCGGAAACGCTTGGAGCCACCGGTTTTTTCCAGGCAAGCAGGATAGCCTTCCTGCCATAGAAGAACAGTATACTCAACATTGTACGCATTGCTCTTGAGGGCACCACATCATCAACCAGACCCAGGAGACAGGTTTTTACATTCATTGGGATCGGGACAGACAGGAGATCTGTAATACATGCAGTGATATCTTTCCAGAAATTCTGTATGATTGGGCAATGCCAGAAAATGTGGTCAGTGTCAGCAGGTGAATGGGTACATCTCCAACACTCCGCCGAGATCGAGGGAAAAATTCTCCCCAGTCTAGCCGGTGTGTAGTAACTCCTGTGTAAAAATTTGAATTGTATCAATCTGTCCCTGGCCGAGATGAGATTCTTAAAAGGTTGAGACCATAAGTCCTCCCAATCATCGCCTTGTACCTCTGGGACCTCTCTAGCCCATTTTTCCCGGCACCTAGTGATAGCTTTAGGGGTCACCTTAAAGAATTCCTTGTATGTGTCTGAGAGAGGCTTTGCCAGTTCCTCTCCTGTCAGCATCATTTCCAGGGATGAAGGCACAGATTCGACCCTTATTTCCTGAAATTGAGCTTGAAAAGCATGTCGGATCTGTAGAAATCTAAACAGGTAATGATTGGGGAGGCCATGTCTAGATTTAAGTTGTGAGAAGGTTTGTATTTCTCCAAAAGTCGTTATGTCTTTTAACGTCTTAATTCCTCTAACCGCCCAGATCATAGGATCTGGTAGGTTATAGAATTGTGGTAAATTTGGGTTCATCCAAATAGGGGTAGAGGGCGACACCCCCCGATAGTTGGGGCACGCTGTTTTTACCGCCATTTCCCAGGCTTTAATGTTTGCCTTCATCGTCTGTGTCAGTGGGAGATCCGATCTGGTGCCTCTAAATAGTGCATATTTCAGGCTTTCATATGATCCCAAGAGGGCCGCCTCTAAAACTGTAGCCGCATCCCCATCATCTGCCACCAACCACCTGCGGGCAAAAACCATTTGACCCGCCAGATAGTATTTTTGCCAGTCCGGCACCGCTAGACCCCCTTGCGCTCCTGGTTCCTGCAATACTTTTAGTCCAATTCTGGTGGGCCGGGGGGTCCACAAGAAGGTTGAGACCACACTGTCAAACTTCCGAAAGATAGCTTTCGGAATCCAGACTGGTGCGTGGCGCAGGAAGTACAATACCACAGGGAGAAATTTCATCTTTAAGAGACTTATTCTGCCTACAAGGGATAGTGGGAGCTTGGACCAGGTCAGAGTCTTCTGCTTTAGTCTCGTAATTAGGGGAAGTATATTAAGAGGGATATAGTCCTGCACATTTGCCGTCACCTGAACTCCTAGATATTTTAGAGAGGAGACCCACTGTAATGGTAACTTGGGGTCAGCCTTGTCCCTGGCTCCTGGATCTATCGGCAGGATAGAGGATTTACCCCAGTTCACTTTCAGACCCGAGAAGGTGGCAAAGCGATCGATTGTCACCAGCGCTTTTTTCAGGGACTCCCCCGGGTCATCCAGGAACAGCAACATGTCGTCCGCATATAATGCCAAGGTTTCGTCAATCGTACCCACCCTTATGGAATTAATGTCTCGATCCGACCTAAGTGCCACTGCCAACGGTTCAAGAGCAAGGGAGAACAGGAACGGGGACAGTGGGCAACCCTGCCTGGTCCCCCTACCCACCTCAAAGAAATCCGAGGTGGAGGTTCCTAGCCGAACAGCTGCTCTCGGTCGTCTGTATAGCAGAGACACCCACCTCCTATATTGCGGTCCAAACCCCATCACCTCCAAAACCTTGAACATATACAACCAATCGACGGAGTCGAAGGCTTTCTCGAAATCTATAGATACTATAATTCTTTTACTGTCAGGTTTTGGTGGAATCTGCAGATGTGTGAAGAGTCTCCTTAGGTTCGTGTCCGTTGACTTACCTGGCATAAAGCCCGTCTGATCAATGTTAACGATGGATGGGAGTACTGTCGCAAGCCTGAGGGCTAGTTTCTTGGTCAAGATTTTTAGGTCCGTGTTAAGTAAAGCTATCGGCCTGTATGAAGCACATTCCCTCGGATCCTTGCCTGGTTTTAAAAGTAGAACCATATAGGCTTCCATCATGGAATCAGGCAAGGTATCACGTTCGTGGCAATACTCCAGAAGTGCATTTAGCCGTGGAGCCACCACTTCTATATTAGCCTTGTAAAAGTCAGTCGGGAGACCGCCGGGACCCGGGGCTTTGTTAGGGGGGAAAGTAAAGATGGCCCGTTCAATTTCTTGTTTCGTAAGTCTAGCATCTAAAGTGCGCATGTCCGTGTCATTTAATTTGGGTATGGGTAAGTCATTTAAGAGAGATTCCAAGGTCGACCTGTCATAAGGAGGGATAGGAGAGTACAGGGTGGAGTAATATTGAACAAAGGTGTGCATAATGCGCCCCGGTTCGTCTATCAAGTTCCCCGCTGTGTCCTTTATTACTGGAATGCAGGTGGGTGAGTGGTAATCAGCCACCAGCATGGCCAATAGTTTGCCATTTTTGTCCCCTTCAGCAAAGGTCGATTGTGCGTTCCTGACTAGGTCTGCACGGGCCTGCCCTGTAAAATGTACCGATAATGTACGTCTCGCTTCCATCAAGGCTGTATACGAGGCCCCCGTGGGGGCGTCAGCATACGCCCCGGCTCTCACTCTTTCCTCCTGCTGCAGCATCTCTGTCTCTTCCCCATCATTTTTCCGCACTACTTTAATGGCTGAGATGTACTCCCCTCGTGTCACTGCCTTGAATGCATCCCAAACAATCGCGGGATCAGCTGTGTCTTCGTTGGTTGACCAGTACCCTTGCACGGCTTCAGTCACCTGAGCCGAGACCATTTCGTTTTGTATCCAGCCCGGTTGAAGCCTCCAACCCCCCCTCCGGGCCCCCACCTGAAAGGACAGGGTGACCGCAAGAGGGTTGTGGTCCGTTAGGCCCCCCGGGAGGTAAGAAACCTCCTTGACCCACGGCAGCAGCAGCCCGTTCCCGAAGGCCAAGTCGATTCTAGCGGCCGACCTGTGCGTTGTGGAGACATGAGAGTAACACTTATCAGTTGGATGCTTCCACCTCCAGAGTTCAGTTAAATTTGCCACCGATCCCCAACCATTCAAGTCTGAGGACCCCTTCCTATTCAGATTGGTGGAGTCCAAGGCCGCATCCAGGACGGCATTGAAATCCCCCAATACCACCAGCGGCAAATGAGCATAAGGAGCAAGTTTACTCAACAGACCGACCAACAGTTCTATCTGGAACGGGGGGGCACATATACATTTACCATTACAATACTTTTATAACATACATCCATCACCACCACCACATATCTGCCTCCCGGATCAGAAATCACTTGTGTTATCGAGCAGGGGATGGACCTACTTATCAGGATTGAAACTCCTCTAGCAAAAGTAGAGTATGTCGAGTGCAGGGCTTTTTGGATCCACGGTTTCCGCAAGGAAAGGACCCTGCTACCATCCAAGTGTGTTTCCTGCAGGAGGATGACATGTGGTCTGGTCCGTTTAAAGTACTGGAATATTGACGCCCTTTTTAGTTTGTTATTCAGGCCCCTAACATTCCAGGAGACAATCTTAATCTCATCCGCCATCTATTCTGAAATAGTCATAGCACATACTGCCCTGAAACAATGGCGCTCCCGGTGCCTGACGGCCCGGCGCCCCACCCCCCCAAGGCAGGAAGATTATATTCCCAGTGCAGAGTAGCTCCCGGCACCAATAGTTTCTTAACTCGTTCATCAAAAGAACACACAGCATAATGAATTGGACTAAATATTTTGTGCAACCTTCCCCATGTCGAGATGTGACTGTATTCAAACCCACCCTTGCTTTTATACCAACAACCCCCCCAACAACAACAACTTCGGTATATAGCTTCATCCCAAAACCAAAGAACAAAAAGATATCTTCTGCGGCTTCCAGCCGCCGTGACCTAAAGTTCGGCAGCTCTGTTTTCCTCCTCCGCCTCTCCACGTGCTCCTTACAGAATTAACACCGGGGTTACTCTCAGGGGGGCAAAGTGCAGCGAACATGCGTAGAAAGGAGTCAAAGTGCATGAGAGGCAACCCACTTTTGAAGAAAAATAAACTATAAAAATATAAAAATATATAGAAAGCAAAAAACAAAGGTAGATTTGTAAAGAAGGGGGATTCAAAAGGACAGCGTGGGGGAACCAAGCCGAGTCAGGAGCAGGTATCGATGACAATCCATAGCTGAGAACCAGCCCCCTGTCTGTGCGGATCACATTAATGGCCGAGACCCGTATATTGTGACCCCCTCCCAGTGGGGGGCCAATGTGGTGCTCAAAAATCAGGACACGGCTGCTCCCCCCTCCGAAATGGGAGGGCTAACAACAAAAAATCATCCGGATCTATGCGGGAACCTCTGGGGGGGAAAATAAACCTGTACGAGAGCTGGACCCCAGCCTGGCCACCACCTCCAGGACAAAAATATGACGCTTAGAGAGCTTTTTCCATCCACTCGCAGGCCTCCTCGGGGTGTTCAAAGAACTTCACTGTACCTTTAAATTGGACTCTGAGCTTGCTTGGGTACAGCATGCTGTACGTAATCTCTTTTTCCCTTAAGCGCCGTCTGACCTCTGTGAAGGATCTTCTCTTCTGCTGTGTGGCCGCGGAGAAATCTGGAAACAGCATAATTTTTGCATTTTCATGTCGTAGCTCTTGCGTTCTTCTGGACAGGGCTAGGATCATGTCCCTGTCCCTAAAGTTCAGGAAACGGACCAAGAAGGGACGAGGGAAGGCACCCGGTGGCCTATTTCCGGTGGGGACTCTGTGTGCCCGTTCGACCACATACGTGGGAGGCATCTCTGGCATAGAAAGCAGGTGTTTAAAAAACCCTTCAGCAAACTGCGCAGGTTTGTCACCTTCAGCTCCCTCTGGGAGTCCCACCACCCTTATATTATTGCGCCTCTGTCTGTCTTCAGCATCTATGGCCCTATGTTGCAGGGCCCTCACCTGGTCTCTGAGCTCTGCTAGCTGGGCTCCATGGCTGTGGGATGTGTCCTCCACTTCCGACACCCGCGTTTCCACTGTCGTCAGGCGGCCTCGGATCTTGTCCAGGTCATGCCTGATCAGGTTACACTCTGAGGAGAGATGATCTATCCTCCCCATCAGCTCTGTCTTGCTGGCGCTGATAGCTTCCAGGATTGGCCGAGTAATGGCGTCCGCATCCACCACGGGAGACTGCTCCATCATCTGCTCCTCCTCGCCCAGCACTTTAGCCTGCGCCATCTTGGACGTTCTCCCTGTGCTGGCGCGCTGGGGCTGCGGCGGTGAAGAAGCCAACATGGCGTGGGCGGGGCCAGCCACCGTGTCCTTCCCAGCCCGAGTCTGCCGCTGCTCCGTGTGACCCCTCGTTGCCTTCTTTGCGGATGAGGAAGGCATCCTTAGCCTCCGCAGACCTTCCCCCGTTCGGTAGTGTGTTTGTGGGATGTAAAAACGTCCCGGCATGCACGGATTTTAGTTCGGAGTAGCGGAGCTGTGGGCGCGTGCTGCTGCCTTGCTCACATCCGGCCGGAAGTCCAGCTTTGTTCTTTGGTGTGGGTCTTTAAGGTAGGCTTGCCAACGAGCTGCATGGCAGGTCAACATATGTCTGATCAAGCATGTGGTGCCCAAGCGGCTGATGTTTTGGCCACGCGATATACGCTTGAGACATATGTTGCAAACAGCAGCTGTGCAATCTGATGCACTCGCCTCAAAAAAGGCCCACACCAAAGAACTTTTTGAATGACGGGCAGAGGCAGCGCCCTGCACAGGCGGAGCTCTGCGGTGTGATTCCGTCGGTGTGCTGCCCATACGCTGGCCACTCAAGGGCATCCTGCCTCGTTGGAGATGTGCCTCCTCCTCATCCTCCTCCTCCTCCTCCTCTCTCCGATTAGGCACCCACGTGGAGTCAGTGACCTCATCATCCCCTCCCTCCTCATCACTGGAGCCAATCTGGCAGTATGCTGCAGCTGCTGGAGCATGACTGCCAGATTGGTGTCCTTCTTGAGCATCCCCTCTCTCTGCTCTCACGCTGCTGCCTTCCTCTAGCTGGGTATCATCATCAGATCCTTCCAAACGCTGGGCATCCTCCTGGAGCATGTACCCAACACTGTGCTCAAACAGTTCGGGGGACTCCTCAGGAGGAGGGCATGGTGGGTCTAGGGAAGGATTGACTAATGAAGATAATGATACCAGAGAAGAGGACGATTTGGCAGCTGCTTTGCCAGTACCCTGAGCCTGGGTGAGAGAGGATGAGGAGGATGAGGTGGGCTTGGTCTTCCACTCTACCAAGTCTTCGGCATGATGTGGCTCAACATGTCCAGCTGCCGAAAACAAGGACAAGCGTGTCCCATGGCCATGTGCTGATGACAATGCACCGCGTACACGACCAGCACTGTTGCCCCCAGACATAGAGCCTGCTTGCCCTCTTTTTTTGCCTCCTGACTGTCTGCCTCTCCTTGGTTGCCTTCCAGACATTTTAATGGATGGCCTGCAGGGAGATGGGAAAAACAGCAATAAGGGCTACCTTCAGGTGTATATTGTGCAGGAGGCTTAGCAACAATGACACTGACACTGTCCCCTGCCTATCCTTCTCTGTCCCTAAACACAAGGATTGAAAATATGGTTCAGCAAAAAGGTTTTAGAACATAATAGCACACTGACACTTTCCCTCACTGTCCTACTCTGTCCCTCCCTACAAACAAGATTTAGCACAGAATAGCACACTGATAATTTCTACGAGTGTCCTTCTCTGTCCCTAAACTCAAGGATTGAAAATATGGAACAGCAAAATTGGTTTAGAACAGAATAGCACACTGACACTTTCCCTCACTGTACCTCTCTGTCCCTCAACTCAAGGATTGAAAATATGGAACAGCAAATTTGGTTTAGAACAGAATAGCACACTGTCAGTTTCACTCACTGTACCTCTCTGTCCCTCAACTCAAGGATTGAAAATATGGAACAGCAAAATTGGTTTAGAACAGAATAGCACACTGTCAGTTTCACTCACTGTACCTCTCTGTTCCTCAACTCAAGGATTGAAAATATGGAACAGCAAATTTGGTTTAGAACAGAATAGCACACTGTCAGTTTCACTCACTGTACCTCTCTGTCCCTCAACTCAAGGATTGAAAATATGGAACAGCAAAATTGGTTTAGAACAGAATAGCACACTGTCAGTTTCACTCACTGTACCTCTCTGTCCCTCAACTCAAGGATTGAAAATATGGTTCAGCAAAATAGTTTTAGAACAGAATAGCACACTGACACTTTCCCTCACTGTACCTCTCTGTCCCTCAACTCAAGGATTGAAAATATGGAACAGCAAATTTGGTTTAGAACAGAATAGCACACTGTCAGTTTCACTCACTGTACCTCTCTGTCCCTCAACTCAAGGATTGAAAATATGGAACAGCAAAATTGGTTTAGAACAGAATAGCACACTGTCAGTTTCACTCACTGTACCTCTCTGTCCCTCAACTCAAGGATTGAAAATAATGGAACAGCAAAATTGGTTTAGAACAGAATAGCACACTGTCAGTTTCACTCACTGTACCTCTCTGTCCCTCAACTCAAGGATTGAAAATATGGTTCAGCAAAATAGTTTTAGAACAGAATAGCACACTGACACTTTCCCTCACTGTACCTCTCTGTCCCTCAACTCAAGGATTGAAAATATGGAACAGCAAATTTGGTTTAGAACAGAATAGCACACTGTCAGTTTCACTCACTGTACCTCTCTGTCCCTCAACTCAAGGATTGAAAATATGGAACAGCAAAATTGGTTTAGAACAGAATAGCACACTGTCAGTTTCACTCACTGTACCTCTCTGTCCCTCAACTCAAGGATTGAAAATATGGAACAGCAAAATTGGTTTAGAACAGAATAGCACACTGTCAGTTTCACTCACTGTACCTCTCTGTCCCTCAACTCAAGGATTGAAAATATGGTTCAGCAAAATAGTTTTAGAACAGAATAGCACACTGACACTTTCCCTCGCTGTACCTCTCTGTCCCTCAACTCAAGGATTGAAAATATGGAACAGCAAATTTGGTTTAGAACAGAATAGCACACTGTCAGTTTCACTCACTGTACCTCTCTGACCCTCAACTCAAGGATTGAAAATATGGAACAGCAAAATTGGTTTAGAACAGAATAGCACACTGTCAGTTTCACTCACTGTACCTCTCTGTCCCTCAACTCAAGGATTGAAAATATGGAACAGCAAATTTGGTTTAGAACAGAATAGCACACTGTCAGTTTCACTCACTGTACCTCTCTGTCCCTCAACTCAAGGATTGAAAATATGGAACAGCAAAATTGGTTTAGAACAGAATAGCACACTGTCAGTTTCACTCACTGTACCTCTCTGTCCCTCAACTCAAGGATTGAAAATATGGTTCAGCAAAATAGTTTTAGAACAGAATAGCACACTGACACTTTCCCTCACTGTACCTCTCTGTCCCTCAACTCAAGGATTGAAAATATGGAACAGCAAATTTGGTTTAGAACAGAATAGCACACTGTCAGTTTCACTCACTGTACCTCTCTGTCCCTCAACTCAAGGATTGAAAATATGGAACAGCAAAATTGGTTTAGAACAGAATAGCACACTGTCAGTTTCACTCACTGTACCTCTCTGTCCCTCAAATCAAGGATTGAAAATATGGAACAGCAAAATTGGTTTAGAACAGAATAGCACACTGTCAGTTTCACTCACTGTACCTTTCTGTCCCTCAACTCAAGGATTGAAAATATGGAACAGCAAAATTGGTTTAGAACAGAATAGCACACTGTCAGTTTCACTCACTGTACCTCTCTGTCCCTCAACTCAAGGATTGAAAATATGGTTCAGCAAAATAGTTTTAGAACAGAATAGCACACTGACACTTTCCCTCACTGTACCTCTCTGTCCCTCAACTCAAGGATTGAAAATATGGAACAGCAAATTTGGTTTAGAACAGAATAGCACACTGTCAGTTTCACTCACTGTACCTCTCTGTCCCTCAACTCAAGGATTGAAAATATGGAACAGCAAATTTGGTTTAGAACAGAATAGCACACTGTCAGTTTCACTCACTGTACCTCTCTGTCCCTCAACTCAAGGATTGAAAATATGGAACAGCAAAATTGGTTTAGAACAGAATAGCACACTGTCAGTTTCACTCACTGTACCTCTCTGTCCCTCAACTCAAGGATTGAAAATATGGAACAGCAAAATAGTTTTAGAACAGAATAGCACACTGACACTTTCCCTCACTGTACCTCTCTGTCCCTCAACTCAAGGATTGAAAATATGGAACAGCAAATTTGGTTTAGAACAGAATAGCACACTGTCAGTTTCACTCACTGTACCTCTCTGTCCCTCAACTCAAGGATTGAAAATATGGAACAGCAAAATTGGTTTAGAACAGAATAGCACACTGTCAGTTTCACTCACTGTACCTTTCTGTCCCTCAACTCAAGGATTGAAAATATGGAACAGCAAAATTGGTTTAGAACAGAATAGCACACTGTCAGTTTCACTCACTGTACCTCTCTGTCCCTCAACTCAAGGATTGAAAATATGGAACAGCAAAATTGGTTTAGAACAGAATAGCACACTGTCAGTTTCACTCACTGTACCTCTCTGTCCCTCAACTCAAGGATTGAAAATATGGTTCAGCAAAATAGTTTTAGAACAGAATAGCACACTGACACTTTCCCTCACTGTACCTCTCTGTCCCTCAACTCAAGGATTGAAAATATGGAACAGCAAATTTGGTTTAGAACAGAATAGCACACTGTCAGTTTCACTCAATGTACCTCTCTGTCCCTCAACTCAAGGATTGAAAATATGGAACAGCAAAATTGGTTTAGAACAGAATAGCACACTGTCAGTTTCACTCACTGTACCTCTCTGTCCCTCAACTCAAGGATTGAAAATATGGAACAGCAAAATTGGTTTAGAACAGAATAGCACACTGTCAGTTTCACTCACTGTACCTCTCTGTCCCTCAACTCAAGGATTGAAAATATGGTTCAGCAAAATAGTTTTAGAACAGAATAGCACACTGACACTTTCCCTCACTGTACCTCTCTGTCCCTCAACTCAAGGATTGAAAATATGGAACAGCAAATTTGGTTTAGAACAGAATAGCACACTGTCAGTTTCACTCACTGTACCTCTCTGTCCCTCAACTCAAGGATTGAAAATATGGAACAGCAAAATTGGTTTAGAACAGAATAGCACACTGTCAGTTTCACTCACTGTACCTCTCTGTCCCTCAACTCAAGGATTGAAAATATGGTTCAGCAAAATAGTTTTAGAACAGAATAGCACACTGACACTTTCCCTCACTGTACCTCTCTGTCCCTCAACTCAAGGATTGAAAATATGGAACAGCAAATTTGGTTTAGAACAGAATAGCACACTGTCAGTTTCACTCACTGTACCTCTCTGTCCCTCAACTCAAGGATTGAAAATATGGAACAGCAAAATTGGTTTAGAACAGAATAGCACACTGTCAGTTTCACTCACTGTACCTCTCTGTCCCTCAACTCAAGGATTGAAAATATGGAACAGCAAAATTGGTTTTGAACAGAATAGCACACTGTCAGTTTCACTCACTGTACCTCTCTGTCCCTCAACTCAAGGATTGAAAATATGGTTCAGCAAAATAGTTTTAGAACAGAATAGCACACTGACACTTTCCCTCACTGTACCTCTCTGTCCCTCAACTCAAGGATTGAAAATATGGAACAGCAAATTTGGTTTAGAACAGAATAGCACACTGTCAGTTTCACTCACTGTACCTCTCTGTCCCTCAACTCAAGGATTGAAAATATGGAACAGCAAAATTGGTTTAGAACAGAATAGCACACTGTCAGTTTCACTCACTGTACCTCTCTGTCCCTCAACTCAAGGATTGAAAATATGGAACAGCAAAATTGGTTTAGAACAGAATAGCACACTGTCAGTTTCACTCACTGTACCTCTCTGTCCCTCAACTCAAGGATTGAAAATATGGTTCAGCAAAATAGTTTTAGAACAGAATAGCACACTGACACTTTCCCTCACTGTACCTCTCTGTCCCTCAACTCAAGGATTGAAAATATGGAACAGCAAATTTGGTTTAGAACAGAATAGCACACTGTCAGTTTCACTCACTGTACCTCTCTGTCCCTCAACTCAAGGATTGAAAATATGGAACAGCAAAATTGGTTTAGAACAGAATAGCACACTGTCAGTTTCACTCACTGTACCTCTCTGTCCCTCAACTCAAGGATTGAAAATATGGAACAGCAAAATTGGTTTAGAACAGAATAGCACACTGTCAGTTTCACTCACTGTACCTCTCTGTCCCTCAACTCAAGGATTGAAAATATGGAACAGCAAAATTGGTTTAGAACAGAATAGCACACTGTCAGTTTCACTCACTGTACCTCTCTGTCCCTCAACTCAAGGATTGAAAATATGGTTCAGCAAAATAGTTTTAGAACAGAATAGCACACTGACACTTTCCCTCACTGTACCTCTCTGTCCCTCAACTCAAGGATTGAAAATATGGAACAGCAAATTTGGTTTAGAACAGAATAGCACACTGTCAGTTTCACTCACTGTACCTCTCTGTCCCTCAACTCAAGGATTGAAAATATGGAACAGCAAATTTGGTTTAGAACAGAATAGCACACTGTCAGTTTCACTCACTGTACCTCTCTGTCCCTCAACTCAAGGATTGAAAATATGGAACAGCAAAATTGGTTTAGAACAGAATAGCACACTGTCAGTTTCACTCACTGTACCTCTCTGTCCCTCAACTCAAGGATTGAAAATATGGAACAGCAAAATAGTTTTAGAACAGAATAGCACACTGACACTTTCCCTCACTATACCTCTCTGTCCCTCAACTCAAGGATTGAAAATATGGAACAGCAAATTTGGTTTAGAACAGAATAGCACACTGTCAGTTTCACTCACTGTACCTCTCTGTCCCTCAACTCAAGGATTGAAAATATGGAACAGCAAAATTGGTTTAGAACAGAATAGCACACTGTCAGTTTCACTCACTGTACCTCTCTGTCCCTCAACTCAAGGATTGAAAATATGGAACAGCAAAATTGGTTTAGAACAGAATAGCACACTGTCAGTTTCACTCACTGTACCTCTCTGTCCCTCAACTCAAGGATTGAAAATATGGTTCAGCAAAATAGTTTTAGAACAGAATAGCACACTGACACTTTCCCTCACTGTACCTCTCTGTCCCTCAACTCAAGGATTGAAAATATGGAACAGCAAATTTGGTTTAGAACAGAATAGCACACTGTCAGTTTCACTCACTGTACCTCTCTGTCCCTCAACTCAAGGATTGAAAATATGGAACAGCAAAATTGGTTTAGAACAGAATAGCACACTGTCAGTTTCACTCACTGTACCTCTCTGTCCCTCAACTCAAGGATTGAAAATATGGAACAGCAAAATTGGTTTAGAACAGAATAGCACACTGTCAGTTTCACTCACTGTACCTCTCTGTCCCTCAACTCAAGGATTGAAAATATGGAACAGCAAAATTGGTTTAGAACAGAATAGCACCCTGTCAGTTTCACTCACTGTACCTCTCTGTCCCTCAACTCAAGGATTGAAAATATGGTTCAGCAAAATAGTTTTAGAACAGAATAGCACACTGACACTTTCCCTCACTGTACCTCTCTGTCCCTAAACTCAAGGATTGAAAATATGGTTCAGCAAAATAGTTTTAGAACAGAATAGCACACTGACACTTTCCCTCACTGTACCTCTCTGTCCCTCAACTCAAGGATTGAAAATATGGAACAGCAAATTTGGTTTAGAACAGAATAGCACACTGTCAGTTTCACTCACTGTACCTCTCTGTCCCTCAACTCAAGGATTGAAAATATGGAACAGCAAAATTGGTTTAGAACAGAATAGCACACTGTCAGTTTCACTCACTGTACCTCTCTGTCCCTCAACTCAAGGATTGAAAATATGGTTCAGCAAAATAGTTTTAGAACAGAATAGCACACTGACACTTTCCCTCACTGTACCTCTCTGTCCCTCAACTCAAGGATTGAAAATATGGAACAGCAAATTTGGTTTAGAACAGAATAGCACACTGTCAGTTTCACTCACTGTACCTCTCTGTCCCTCAACTCAAGGATTGAAAATATGGAACAGCAAAATTGGTTTAGAACAGAATAGCACACTGTCAGTTTCACTCACTGTACCTCTCTGTCCCTCAACTCAAGGATTGAAAATATGGAACAGCAAAATTGGTTTAGAACAGAATAGCACACTGTCAGTTTCACTCACTGTACCTCTCTGTCCCTCAACTCAAGGATTGAAAATATGGAACAGCAAAATTGGTTTAGAACAGAATAGCACACTGTCAGTTTCACTCACTGTACCTCTCTGTCCCTCAACTCAAGGATTGAAAATATGGTTCAGCAAAATAGTTTTAGAACAGAATAGCACACTGACACTTTCCCTCGCTGTACCTCTCTGTCCCTCAACTCAAGGATTGAAAATATGGAACAGCAAATTTGGTTTAGAACAGAATAGCACACTGTCAGTTTCACTCACTGTACCTCTCTGACCCTCAACTCAAGGATTGAAAATATGGAACAGCAAAATTGGTTTAGAACAGAATAGCACACTGACACTTTCCCTCACTGTACCTCTCTGTCCCTCAACTCAAGGATTGAAAATATGGAACAGCAAATTTGGTTTAGAACAGAATAGCACACTGTCAGTTTCACTCACTGTACCTCTCTGTCCCTCAACTCAAGGATTGAAAATATGGAACAGCAAAATTGGTTTAGAACAGAATAGCACACTGTCAGTTTCACTCACTGTACCTCTCTGTCCCTCAACTCAAGGATTGAAAATATGGAACAGCAAAATTGGTTTATAACAGAATAGCACACTGTCAGTTTCACTCACTGTATCTCTCTGTCCCTCAACTCAAGGATTGAAAATATGGTTCAGCAAAATAGTTTTAGAACAGAATAGCACACTGACACTTTCCCTCACTGTACCTCTCTGTCCCTCAACTCAAGGATTGAAAATATGGAACAGCAAATTTGGTTTAGAACAGAATAGCACACTGTCAGTTTCACTCACTGTACCTCTCTGTCCCTCAACTCAAGGATTGAAAATATGGAACAGCAAAATTGGTTTAGAACAGAATAGCACACTGTCAGTTTCACTCACTGTACCTCTCTGTCCCTCAACTCAAGGATTGAAAATATGGAACAGCAAAATTGGTTTAGAACAGAATAGCACACTGTCAGTTTCACTCACTGTACCTCTCTGTCCCTCAACTCAAGGATTGAAAATATGGTTCAGCAAAATAGTTTTAGAACAGAATAGCACACTGACACTTTCCCTCACTGTACCTCTCTGTCCCTCAACTCAAGGATTGAAAATATGGAACAGCAAATTTGGTTTAGAACAGAATAGCACACTGTCAGTTTCACTCACTGTACCTCTCTGTCCCTCAACTCAAGGATTGAAAATATGGAACAGCAAAATTGGTTTAGAACAGAATAGCACACTGTCAGTTTCACTCACTGTACCTCTCTGTCCCTCAACTCAAGGATTGAAAATATGGAACAGCAAAATTGGTTTAGAACAGAATAGCACACTGTCAGTTTCACTCACTGTACCTCTCTGTCCCTCAACTCAAGGATTGAAAATATGGAACAGCAAAATTGGTTTAGAACAGAATAGCACACTGTCAGTTTCACTCACTGTACCTCTCTGTCCCTCAACTCAAGGATTGAAAATATGGAACAGCAAAATTGGTTTAGAACAGAATAGCACACTGTCAGTTTCACTCACTGTACCTCTCTGTCCCTCAACTCAAGGATTGAAAATATGGAACAGCAAATTTGGTTTAGAACAGAATAGCACACTGTCAGTTTCACTCACTGTACCTCTCTGTCCCTCAACTCAAGGATTGAAAATATGGAACAGCAAAATTGGTTTAGAACAGAATAGCACACTGTCAGTTTCACTCACTGTACCTCTCTGTCCCTCAACTCAAGGATTGAAAATATGGAACAGCAAATTTGGTTTAGAACAGATTAGCACACTGTCAGTTTCACTCACTGTACCTCTCTGTCCCTCAACTCAAGGATTGAAAATATGGAACAGCAAATTTGGTTTAGAACAGAATAGCACACTGTCAGTTTCACTCACTGTACCTCTCTGTCCCTCAACTCAAGGATTGAAAATATGGAACAGCAAAATTGGTTTAGAACAGAATAGCACACTGTCAGTTTCACTCACTGTACCTCTCTGTCCCTCAACTCAAGGATTGAAAATATGGAACAGCAAAATAGTTTTAGAACAGAATAGCACACTGACACTTTCCCTCACTGTACCTCTCTGTCCCTCAACTCAAGGATTGAAAATATGGAACAGCAAATTTGGTTTAGAACAGAATAGCACACTGTCAGTTTCACTCACTGTACCTCTCTGTCCCTCAACTCAAGGATTGAAAATATGGAACAGCAAAATTGGTTTAGAACAGAATAGCACACTGTCAGTTTCACTCACTGTACCTTTCTGTCCCTCAACTCAAGGATTGAAAATATGGAACAGCAAAATTGGTTTAGAACAGAATAGCACACTGTCAGTTTCACTCACTGTACCTCTCTGTCCCTCAACTCAAGGATTGAAAATATGGAACAGCAAAATTGGTTTAGAACAGAATAGCACACTGTCAGTTTCACTCACTGTACCTCTCTGTCCCTCAACTCAAGGATTGAAAATATGGAACAGCAAAATTGGTTTAGAACAGAATAGCACACTGTCAGTTTCACTCACTGTACCTCTCTGTCCCTCAACTCAAGGATTGAAAATATGGTTCAGCAAAATAGTTTTAGAACAGAATAGCACACTGACACTTTCCCTCACTGTACCTCTCTGTCCCTCAACTCAAGGATTGAAAATATGGAACAGCAAATTTGGTTTAGAACAGAATAGCACACTGTCAGTTTCACTCACTGTACCTCTCTGTCCCTCAACTCAAGGATTGAAAATATGGAACAGCAAAATTGGTTTAGAACAGAATAGCACACTGTCAGTTTCCCTCACTGTACCTCTCTGTCCCTCAACTCAAGGATTGAAAATATGGAACAGCAAAATTGGTTTAGAACAGAATAGCACACTGTCAGTTTCACTCACTGTACCTCTCTGTCCCTCAACTCAAGGATTGAAAATATGGTTCAGCAAAATAGTTTTAGAACAGAATAGCACACTGACACTTTCCCTCACTGTACCTCTCTGTCCCTCAACTCAAGGATTGAAAATATGGAACAGCAAATTTGGTTTAGAACAGAATAGCACACTGTCAGTTTCACTCAATGTACCTCTCTGTCCCTCAACTCAAGGATTGAAAATATGGAACAGCAAAATTGGTTTAGAACAGAATAGCACACTGTCAGTTTCACTCACTGTACCTCTCTGTCCCTCAACTCAAGGATTGAAAATATGGAACAGCAAAATTGGTTTAGAACAGAATAGCACACTGTCAGTTTCACTCACTGTACCTCTCTGTCCCTCAACTCAAGGATTGAAAATATGGTTCAGCAAAATAGTTTTAGAACAGAATAGCACACTGACACTTTCCCTCACTGTACCTCTCTGTCCCTCAACTCAAGGATTGAAAATATGGAACAGCAAATTTGGTTTAGAACAGAATAGCACACTGTCAGTTTCACTCAATGTACCTCTCTGTCCCTCAACTCAAGGATTGAAAATATGGAACAGCAAAATTGGTTTAGAACAGAATAGCACACTGTCAGTTTCACTCACTGTACCTCTCTGTCCCTCAACTCAAGGATTGAAAATATGGAACAGCAAAATTGGTTTAGAACAGAATAGCACACTGTCAGTTTCACTCACTGTACCTCTCTGTCCCTCAACTCAAGGATTGAAAATATGGTTCAGCAAAATAGTTTTAGAACAGAATAGCACACTGACACTTTCCCTCGCTGTACCTCTCTGTCCCTCAACTCAAGGATTGAAAATATGGAACAGCAAATTTGGTTTAGAACAGAATAGCACACTGTCAGTTTCACTCACTGTACCTCTCTGACCCTCAACTCAAGGATTGAAAATATGGAACAGCAAAATTGGTTTAGAACAGAATAGCACACTGTCAGTTTCACTCACTGTACCTCTCTGTCCCTCAACTCAAGGATTGAAAATATGGAACAGCAAATTTGGTTTAGAACAGAATAGCACACTGTCAGTTTCACTCACTGTACCTCTCTGTCCCTCAACTCAAGGATTGAAAATATGGAACAGCAAAATTGGTTTAGAACAGAATAGCACACTGTCAGTTTCACTCACTGTACCTCTCTGTCCCTCAACTCAAGGATTGAAAATATGGTTCAGCAAAATAGTTTTAGAACAGAATAGCACACTGACACTTTCCCTCACTGTACCTCTCTGTCCCTCAACTCAAGGATTGAAAATATGGAACAGCAAATTTGGTTTAGAACAGAATAGCACACTGTCAGTTTCACTCACTGTACCTCTCTGTCCCTCAACTCAAGGATTGAAAATATGGAACAGCAAAATTGGTTTAGAACAGAATAGCACACTGTCAGTTTCACTCACTGTACCTCTCTGTCCCTCAACTCAAGGATTGAAAATATGGAACAGCAAAATTGGTTTAGAACAGAATAGCACACTGTCAGTTTCACTCACTGTACCTCTCTGTCCCTCAACTCAAGGATTGAAAATATGGTTCAGCAAAATAGTTTTAGAACAGAATAGCACACTGACACTTTCCCTCACTGTACCTCTCTGTCCCTCAACTCAAGGATTGAAAATATGGAACAGCAAATTTGGTTTAGAACAGAATAGCACACTGTCAGTTTCACTCACTGTACCTCTCTGTCCCTCAACTCAAGGATTGAAAATATGGAACAGCAAAATTGGTTTAGAACAGAATAGCACACTGTCAGTTTCACTCACTGTACCTCTCTGTCCCTCAACTCAAGGATTGAAAATATGGAACAGCAAAATTGGTTTAGAACAGAATAGCACACTGTCAGTTTCACTCACTGTACCTCTCTGTCCCTCAACTCAAGGATTGAAAATATGGAACAGCAAAATTGGTTTAGAACAGAATAGCACACTGTCAGTTTCACTCACTGTACCTCTCTGTCCCTCAACTCAAGGATTGAAAATATGGAACAGCAAAATTGGTTTAGAACAGAATAGCACACTGTCAGTTTCACTCACTGTACCTCTCTGTCCCTCAACTCAAGGACTGAAAATATGGAACAGCAAAATTGGTTTAGAACAGAATAGCACACTGTCAGTTTCACTCACTGTACCTCTCTGTCCCTCAACTCAAGGATTGAAAATATGGAACAGCAAAATTGGTTTAGAACAGAATAGCACACTGTCAGTTTCACTCACTGTACCTCTCTGTCCCTCAACTCAAGGATTGAAAATATGGTTCAGCAAAATAGTTTTAGAACAGAATAGCACACTGACACTTTCCCTCACTGTACCTCTCTGTCCCTCAACTCAAGGATTGAAAATATGGAACAGCAAATTTGGTTTAGAACAGAATAGCACACTGTCAGTTTCACTCACTGTACCTCTCTGTCCCTCAACTCAAGGATTGAAAATATGGAACAGCAAATTTGGTTTAGAACAGAATAGCACACTGTCAGTTTCACTCACTGTACCTCTCTGTCCCTCAACTCAAGGATTGAAAATATGGAACAGCAAAATTGGTTTAGAACAGAATAGCACACTGTCAGTTTCACTCACTGTACCTCTCTGTCCCTCAACTCAAGGATTGAAAATATGGAACAGCAAAATAGTTTTAGAACAGAATAGCACACTGACACTTTCCCTCACTGTACCTCTCTGTCCCTCAACTCAAGGATTGAAAATATGGAACAGCAAATTTGGTTTAGAACAGAATAGCACACTGTCAGTTTCACTCACTGTACCTCTCTGTCCCTCAACTCAAGGATTGAAAATATGGAACAGCAAAATTGGTTTAGAACAGAATAGCACACTGTCAGTTTCACTCACTGTACCTTTCTGTCCCTCAACTCAAGGATTGAAAATATGGAACAGCAAAATTGGTTTAGAACAGAATAGCACACTGTCAGTTTCACTCACTGTACCTCTCTGTCCCTCAACTCAAGGATTGAAAATATGGAACAGCAAAATTGGTTTAGAACAGAATAGCACACTGTCAGTTTCACTCACTGTACCTCTCTGTCCCTCAACTCAAGGATTGAAAATATGGAACAGCAAAATTGGTTTAGAACAGAATAGCACACTGTCAGTTTCACTCACTGTACCTCTCTGTCCCTCAACTCAAGGATTGAAAATATGGTTCAGCAAAATAGTTTTAGAACAGAATAGCACACTGACACTTTCCCTCACTGTACCTCTCTGTCCCTCAACTCAAGGATTGAAAATATGGAACAGCAAATTTGGTTTAGAACAGAATAGCACACTGTCAGTTTCACTCACTGTACCTCTCTGTCCCTCAACTCAAGGATTGAAAATATGGAACAGCAAAATTGGTTTAGAACAGAATAGCACACTGTCAGTTTCACTCACTGTACCTCTCTGTCCCTCAACTCAAGGATTGAAAATATGGAACAGCAAAATTGGTTTAGAACAGAATAGCACACTGTCAGTTTCACTCACTGTACCTCTCTGTCCCTCAACTCAAGGATTGAAAATATGGTTCAGCAAAATAGTTTTAGAACAGAATAGCACACTGACACTTTCCCTCACTGTACCTCTCTGTCCCTCAACTCAAGGATTGAAAATATGGAACAGCAAATTTGGTTTAGAACAGAATAGCACACTGTCAGTTTCACTCAATGTACCTCTCTGTCCCTCAACTCAAGGATTGAAAATATGGAACAGCAAAATTGGTTTAGAACAGAATAGCACACTGTCAGTTTCACTCACTGTACCTCTCTGTCCCTCAACTCAAGGATTGAAAATATGGAACAGCAAAATTGGTTTAGAACAGAATAGCACACTGTCAGTTTCACTCACTGTACCTCTCTGTCCCTCAACTCAAGGATTGAAAATATGGTTCAGCAAAATAGTTTTAGAACAGAATAGCACACTGACACTTTCCCTCACTGTACCTCTCTGTCCCTCAACTCAAGGATTGAAAATATGGAACAGCAAATTTGGTTTAGAACAGAATAGCACACTGTCAGTTTCACTCAATGTACCTCTCTGTCCCTCAACTCAAGGATTGAAAATATGGAACAGCAAAATTGGTTTAGAACAGAATAGCACACTGTCAGTTTCACTCACTGTACCTCTCTGTCCCTCAACTCAAGGATTGAAAATATGGAACAGCAAAATTGGTTTAGAACAGAATAGCACACTGTCAGTTTCACTCACTGTACCTCTCTGTCCCTCAACTCAAGGATTGAAAATATGGTTCAGCAAAATAGTTTTAGAACAGAATAGCACACTGTCAGTTTCACTCACTGTACCTCTCTGTCCCTCAACTCAAGGATTGAAAATATGGAACAGCAAATTTGGTTTAGAACAGAATAGCACACTGTCAGTTTCACTCACTGTACCTCTCTGTCCCTCAACTCAAGGATTGAAAATATGGAACAGCAAAATTGGTTTAGAACAGAATAGCACACTGTCAGTTTCACTCACTGTACCTCTCTGTCCCTCAACTCAAGGATTGAAAATATGGTTCAGCAAAATAGTTTTAGAACAGAATAGCACACTGACACTTTCCCTCACTGTACCTCTCTGTCCCTCAACTCAAGGATTGAAAATATGGAACAGCAAATTTGGTTTAGAACAGAATAGCACACTGTCAGTTTCACTCACTGTACCTCTCTGTCCCTCAACTCAAGGATTGAAAATATGGAACAGCAAAATTGGTTTAGAACAGAATAGCACACTGTCAGTTTCACTCACTGTACCTCTCTGTCCCTCAACTCAAGGATTGAAAATATGGAACAGCAAAATTGGTTTAGAACAGAATAGCACACTGTCAGTTTCACTCACTGTACCTCTCTGTCCCTCAACTCAAGGATTGAAAATATGGTTCAGCAAAATAGTTTTAGAACAGAATAGCACACTGACACTTTCCCTCACTGTACCTCTCTGTCCCTCAACTCAAGGATTGAAAATATGGAACAGCAAATTTGGTTTAGAACAGAATAGCACACTGTCAGTTTCACTCAATGTACCTCTCTGTCCCTCAACTCAAGGATTGAAAATATGGAACAGCAAAATTGGTTTAGAACAGAATAGCACACTGTCAGTTTCACTCACTGTACCTCTCTGTCCCTCAACTCAAGGATTGAAAATATGGAACAGCAAAATTGGTTTAGAACAGAATAGCACACTGTCAGTTTCACTCACTGTACCTCTCTGTCCCTCAACTCAAGGATTGAAAATATGGTTCAGCAAAATAGTTTTAGAACAGAATAGCACACTGACACTTTCCCTCACTGTACCTCTCTGTCCCTCAACTCAAGGATTGAAAATATGGAACAGCAAATTTGGTTTAGAACAGAATAGCACACTGTCAGTTTCACTCAATGTACCTCTCTGTCCCTCAACTCAAGGATTGAAAATATGGAACAGCAAAATTGGTTTAGAACAGAATAGCACACTGTCAGTTTCACTCACTGTACCTCTCTGTCCCTCAACTCAAGGATTGAAAATATGGAACAGCAAAATTGGTTTAGAACAGAATAGCACACTGTCAGTTTCACTCACTGTACCTCTCTGTCCCTCAACTCAAGGATTGAAAATATGGTTCAGCAAAATAGTTTTAGAACAGAATAGCACACTGTCAGTTTCACTCACTGTACCTCTCTGTCCCTCAACTCAAGGATTGAAAATATGGAACAGCAAAATTGGTTTAGAACAGAATAGCACACTGTCAGTTTCACTCACTGTACCTCTCTGTCCCTCAACTCAAGGATTGAAAATATGGAACAGCAAAATTGGTTTAGAACAGAATAGCACACTGTCAGTTTCACTCACTGTACCTCTCTGTCCCTCAACTCAAGGATTGAAAATATGGTTCAGCAAAATAGTTTTAGAACAGAATAGCACACTGACACTTTCCCTCACTCTACCTCTCTGTCCCTCAACTCAAGGATTGAAAATATGGAACAGCAAATTTGGTTTAGAACAGAATAGCACACTGTCAGTTTTACTCACTGTACCTCTCTGTCCCTCAACTCAAGGATTGAAAATATGGAACAGCAAAATTGGTTTAGAACAGAATAGCACACTGTCAGTTTCACTCACTGTACCTCTCTGTCCCTCAACTCAAGGATTGAAAATATGGAACAGCAAAATTGGTTTAGAACAGAATAGCACACTGTCAGTTTCACTCACTGTACCTCTCTGTCCCTCAACTCAAGGATTGAAAATATGGAACAGCAAAATTGGTTTAGAACAGAATAGCACACTGTCAGTTTCACTCACTGTACCTCTCTGTCCCTCAACTCAAGGATTGAAAATATGGTTCAGCAAAATAGTTTTAGAACAGAATAGCACACTGACACTTTCCCTCACTGTACCTCTCTGTCCCTCAACTCAAGGATTGAAAATATGGAACAGCAAATTTGGTTTAGAACAGAATAGCACACTGTCAGTTTCACTCACTGTACCTCTCTGTCCCTCAACTCAAGGATTGAAAATATGGAACAGCAAATTTGGTTTAGAACAGAATAGCACACTGTCAGTTTCACTCACTGTACCTCTCTGTCCCTCAACTCAAGGATTGAAAATATGGAACAGCAAAATTGGTTTAGAACAGAATAGCACACTGTCAGTTTCACTCACTGTACCTCTCTGTCCCTCAACTCAAGGATTGAAAATATGGAACAGCAAAATTGGTTTAGAACAGAATAGCACACTGTCAGTTTCACTCACTGTACCTCTCTGTCCCTCAACTCAAGGATTGAAAATATGGAACAGCAAAATTGGTTTAGAACAGAATAGCACACTGTCAGTTTCACTCACTGTACCTCTCTGTCCCTCAACTCAAGGATTGAAAATATGGAACAGTAAAATTGGTTTAGAACAGAATAGCACCCTGTCAGTTTCACTCACTGTACCTCTCTGTCCCTCAACTCAAGGATTGAAAATATGGTTCAGCAAAATACTTTTAGAACAGAATAGCACACTGACACTTTCCCTCACTGTACCTCTCTGTCCCTCAACTCAAGGATTGAAAATATGGAACAGCAAATTTGGTTTAGAACAGAATAGCACACTGTCAGTTTCACTCACTGTACCTCTCTGTCCCTCAACTCAAGGATTGAAAATATGGAACAGCAAAATTGGTTTAGGACAGAATAGCACACTGTCAGTTTCACTCACTGTACCTCTCTGTCCCTCAACTCAAGGATTGAAAATATGGAACAGCAAAATTGGTTTAGAACAGAATAGCACACTGTCAGTTTCACTCACTGTACCTCTCTGTCCCTCAACTCAAGGATTGAAAATATGGTTCAGCAAAATAGTTTTAGAACAGAATAGCACACTGACACTTTCCCTCACTGTACCTCTCTGTCCCTAAACTCAAGGATTGAAAATATGGTTCAGCAAAATAGTTTTAGAACAGAATAGCACACTGACACTTTCCCTCACTGTACCTCTCTGTCCCTACAAACAAGGATTAGCACAGAATAGCACACTGTCACTGACACTCTCCCTACCTATCCTTATTTGTCCCTAAACACAAGGAATCCAGGAATAGTAAAGGAAAAATAATGACACTGTCCCTGCCTATGCTTCTCTTTCCCTGCTCCGGAACACACTACACAAGGCCGCCGCGCTGGCGGCCTTTTATAGTGTGGGGCGTGTACTAAACCCCATCAGCAATAATTGGCCACAGGCATCCTGCCTGTGGCCAATCATTGCTCTCCTCGCTGCCGGCGCTGTGATTGGCCAAGCATGCGGGGTCACAGTGCATGCTTGGCCAATCACAGCGCCTGGATGACACTGCGATGGCGTAGTGCATTGTGGGCCGTTCGCGTCACTCGAATTTGGCACGAACGGCCCAAATCGTTCGATCTTCGTCGAACGATCGAACAGCCGATGTTCGAGTCGAACGTATGTTCGACTCGAACACGAAGCTCATCCCTACTATGGGCCTCTTGGCTGCTTCTCTGATTAATGCTCCCCTTGCCCGGCCTGTCAGTTTAGGTGGACGGCCATGTCTTGGTAGGCTTACAGTTGGGCCATACTCTTTCCATTTTTGGATGATGGATTGAACAGTCCTCCATGAGATGTTCAAAGCTTGGGATACTTTTTTATAACCTAACCCTGCTTTAAACTTCTCCTCAACTTTATTCCTGACCTATCTGGTGTGTTCTTTGGCCTTTGTGATGCTGTTTGTTCACTAAGGTTCTCTAAGAGACCTCTGAGGGCTTCAAAGAACAGGTGTATTCATACTGAGATTAAATTACACACAGGTGGACACTATTTACTAATTAGGTGACTTCTGAACGCAATTGTTTCCACTAGATTTTAGCGAAGCAATGGCCCGACCCCTAGAGGCCTAATGGTGACCTCCAGAGTCAGGGATAGCTGACATCCTTACTAGGCATAGTGGGTGTAATGCAAGATGGACGGATTGGGCGCCAGTCACTTTTTGAATGCGAACAGAAGAGATTTATGGGGGAGAGAGGGTTAGGGCCTAAACACCCTTAGGTAGATGCAATAGCAATTGGCAGACTCTGAGAAAAATAGGAAGACAGCTATACAGGGTGAGTGCCTTTAAGCTGGTTGCAGCACTGTATTTGTAGAACGGCTGTCTCCTATGGCAACTGAACTTGTAGGTTGACTTCAACACAGATCTGTACACATACCAGACTTGATATCCTCGTTGTGTAGGACCTGGCCTCCATCTCACAGCCTCCTGCTGTAGCCGGTCTTCTCACCAGACTTTCAGAACCCAGCCGCCCTCTTGATCCCCTGAGCTCTTCCACAGCTAACCCGCTGTACACTCCAAGCGTCACCCACGCTAACCTGCTGGGTCCCTGGCTTGGCTCTCAGCTAACCCGCTGAATCCTCTTCAAGTGTCCCCCATGCTCACCCGCTGGGTCCCTGACTTGAATGCTGAAGCTTTCTCAACTTGTTCACCATTGCACTAGGTGCTCTAGGGACCATAGGGACCTTATTCATCTTTTATAGCGCTGCCCAAAGCTACACTTCTACTAGACGGGTGTCATTACAACATTATTAAGGTATTTCAGGTCAATGTGCCAGTGGACCCTAAACCATGTATACCGAGAATCCTTGATGACCTTCCAATTGAAGACAGCCCTAAGCAGGCAATTGCCAGGGCTCTCTTTCAAGCCCGTAAGCTCATTCTTAGATATTGGAAGGCGACTGAGCCTCCTACCCTAAAGGAATGGATAGCCCAGATGGGAGTCACCCTACGTTTGGAAAAATATATTTTTCAATGCCGTGCCCGCCCTGGTAAATTTGACGTATTATGGTCCTCATGGTTGAACACCCCTGGCCTATCTCCAGTGGATCTCATTCTGGACAGGTTGCTTCTTTTATTCAACTGCCAGTATAACTTGGGAGGGTTAAATGATAGTACAGAAATGTAATGATGCATTTACTTTGAAGAATAGAGAGGTGTGAGGGGGGTGGGGTGGAGTATCTACTGTGCGTTATAATCTGTGGATGCTGAAATCTATGCATGTACATGACAAAAGTTTTAACTGGAACCTGTATTGTTTGTGTGTTTCCTATGTTTCATCTCAATAAATTCCTTTTTGAGGAAAAAAAAAAGAGAACCTTGCTCATTAGAGCTTACTAACTAAAAGGGAGGCTCAAGTGATACAAAAGGTAATAACTGCGGGGATGAGCTGATGGAAGGAGTTCAGGAGGAGTAGGAATACAGAATAGCATAGTAGATTGTTTGTGAGTTTTAAGAGGACAATTTCTGTGGAGTGTTGAGAATGAAATGCAGACTGAAGGGGATCAAAAAGATTATTTTCAGTGAGATGGTTGCTCAGTCGGTTGCACACTAGATACTCAAGGAGTTTGGAGGAGAAGGTAAGTAAGGAGATGAGACAAAGGTTGTTAAGATTGGTGGGGTCCAGTGAGGGCTTCTTAAGTATGGGGGTGACTAGTGCATGTTTTAGAGAGCTGGGGAAGATGCCAATAGAGAGGGAGAAATTAAAAATGTGAGTTAGCAATTGTAGGATAGAGCCAGAGGGTGACTGCAAAATTTGTGAGGGAAGAGGGTCCACGCAAGAGGTGGTTAAGTGGGAATTAGAAAAAAGTTTAGCAACCTTGTCTATAGTGGCAGCAGTGGCGGCTGGTGCTCAAAATTTTTGGGGGGGCGCAAACAAACTGAAAAAAAAAAATCAATTGCCGCCACTGTGCCCATTAAACGCAGCCACTGTGCCCAAACGCCACCAGTTTGCCCCCTCAAATACAGCCAGTTTGTTTCCATATACAGCCAGTTTGTTTCCATATACAGCCAGTTTGTCCCCATATACAGCCAGTGTGCCCCCATATACAGCCAGTGTGCCCCCATATATATATATATATAACCAGTGTGCCCCCATATATATATAACCAGTGTGCCCCATATATATATATATAGCCACTGTGCCCCCATATACAGCCAGTGTGCCCCCATATACAGCCAGTGTGCCCCCATATACAGCCAGTGTGCTCCCATATACAACCAGTGTGCCCCCATATATATAGCCAGTGTGCTCCCATATACAGCCAGTGTGCTCCCATATACAGCCAGTGTGTCCCTCATATACAGCCAGTGTGCCCCCATATACAGCCAGTGTGCCCCCATATACAGCCAGTGTGTGCCCCATATACAGCCAGTGTGTCCCTATATACAGCCAGTTTTCCCCCATATATAGCCAGTGTGCCCCCATATACAGCCAGTGTGTCCCCATATACAGCCAGTGTGCCCCCATATACAGCCAGTGTGCCCCCATATACAGCCAGTGTGTCCCCCATATACAGCCAGTGTGTCCCCCATATACAGCCAGTGTGTCCCCGTATACAGCCAGTGTGTCCCCGTATACAGCCAGTTTGTCCCCGTATACAGCCAGTGTGTCCCCCATATACAGCCAGTGTGTCCCCCATATACAGCCAGTGTGTCCCCATATACAGCCAGTGTGTCCCCATATACAGCCAGTGTGCCCCCCATATACAGCCAGTGTGTCCCCCATATACAGCCAGTGTGTCCCCCATATACAGCCAGTGTGTCCCCATATACAGCCAGTGTGTCCCCCATATACAGCCAGTGTGCCCCCCATATACAGCCAGTGTGTCCCCCATATACAGCCAGTGTGTCCCCCATATACAGCCAGTGTGCCCCCATATACAGCCAGTGTGCCCCCATATACAGCCAGTGTGCCCCCATATACAGCCAGTGTGTCCCCCATATACAGCCAGTGTGCCCCATATACAGCCAGTGTGTCCCCGTATACAGCCAGTGTGTCCCCATATATAGCCAGTGTGCCCCCATATACAGCCAGTTTGTCCCCATATATATAGCCAGTTTGTCCCCATATACAGCCAGTGTGCCCCCATATACAACCAGTTTGTCCCCATATATATACAGCCAGTTCCCCCCAAATGCAGCCAGTTCCCCCCCCCCCCCCCCAGCCCTGCACTTACCTTCCTCGGTCCGCGCCGTCCTCGATGTGTTCTCCCGCCCTCGATGTCGCTTCAGCCAATCAGGTTACCGGTTAACCAGAGCCGGTGAACCTGATTGGCTGAACCACCTGTGACTGTACTCCAAGGAACGCACCCCCGTGCGTACCTAGAAGGAGTTTTTGGAAGCCGATTACAGCGTGAGAGCTGTATTCGGAAAGCCTATCAGAGCCGCTGGCTCTGATAGACACTTCCAAGTCACACCCACCGCCGGCCACCGCTCTAATTCATATGGCCGGCGCTCACCAGGAGGCCGGCCATATGAATAGTGGGCAGCGCGGCAGCGGCGACAATACACAGATTCATGCAATGCATGAATCTATGTATCGTCTTTTAGTGGCGGTGCAGGAGCGAGAGGGGGCGGCGCTCCGGCGCCCTCTATGGACGCACCGCCACTGAGTGGCAGGGTTGAATAAGGGAAGTAGTGATTGTACCTGTGGACATAGAGTAATAAGTGGGGGCGATATCTGTACCGCTGTACAGATATCACCCCCACTTATTACTCCATGTCCACAGGTACAAGGTCCCATCACAAATTGTATCAATCTTATTTTTGAAGTGATTGGCAATCTCATGGGCAGTAAGTGAGGTAGTGGGTGGAAGCAGTGGAGTAGGAAGTAGAGAGCTGAAGTTAGAGAAGAGTTGATGGGGACGGGATGAGAAGGTGTTAATGAGAGTGATAAAATTGGGTTGCTTTGCAGCGTGGAGGCAGGAATAGTGTTTTTGGAGGGCAGATTAATATTGATTGAAATATTTCTGAGACTTAGTCTAAACGCCACAGGTGCTCAAGAGTGCTGCTACGTTTTTTCAGACTTCTGGTGTCATCTGTTTGCCAAGGTTGCAGGGGTCGGGGCCTGATTCTGCGTGTAGTGAGGGGGGCGAGCTTGTCTAAGGATGACAGTGAACTGTTTTAAATAAAAGTGGCTAGGTTGGAGCAAGACAGGGATGTCATTTTGTCATAGAGTTTGTCAACAGCAGAGTAGAGAAGAGAAGGGTTAAGGTGATGGAGGATTCTGCGGGTACCTGGTAGGTGGTTGGAGGGACAGGAGGTAGAAGACAGGAAGAGAGCGAAGTTAATAAGGTTTAATAAGGTAATTTCTGCAATACATGCACATTTCCCCACATTTAATTCCTTTAAAGTGGTTGTAAACCCAAAAATAAAAATAAATTTAAAAACCTGCAAGACAAAGGCATAATGAGCTAGTATGACTAGCATACTAGCTCATTATGAATTACTTACCTGAGATCAAAGCCCCCGAAGACATCCTAATCTCCTCCTCCGGCCGCAGACATCTCTCCCGGAGGCTACTTCCGGGTATCGCCATAGACGCCATCGCCATCGGCGAAGACGTCACTCCACGCATGCGCGCGGGAGCTGTCAAAGCCGGCCTTACACCACGACATCGGTGCATTCTTTTTGCCGAATATCACCTAAACCGTGTAGGTTTAGGAGATATTACAAACACCTACAGGTAAGCCTTAATCTAGGCTTACCTGTAGGTAAAACTTGTCAGAGAGTGTTTATTTCCATTTTAACTACTTGAGGCCCGCGCTATAGCCAAATGACGGCTTCAGCGCGGACCTGAAAATCCGGGAGGCAGCGCTGTGATCACCTGAGTCACTGAGACTCGGGTGATCACCGATCCGAGTAAGGGGCCGATCCCGACCCCTTACCACGTGATCAACTGTCAGCCACTGACAGCTGATCACGTGATGTAAACAAAGAATTGGTAATCGTTTTTTTTTCTCCTCACGCTGACAGTGTGAGGAGGAAAAAAAGCCGATCACCGGCTCATTCACAAGGGACATCGGTCCCGAAGAGGAAGGAGGCAGATGTGTCTCAGTATTGCCAGCTGCCAGTGCCTGCCAGTATGCCAATATTTGCTATCTGCCAGTGCCCAGAGTGCCACCTATCAATGCCCACAGTGCCACCTATCAATGCCCACAAGTACCACCTATCAATGCCCGCAAGTGCCGCCAATCAGTGCTTCATCAGTGCCACCTAGCAATTTTGCCTATCAGTGTAACCTACCAGTGCCCATCACTGGCACCCATCAGTGCCCATCACTGCCACCTATCAGTGCCCATCACTTCCACCTATCAGTGCCACCTATCAATGCCACCTATTAGTGCCACTTTTCAGTGCCCACCAGTGCCACCTATCAATGGCCTTCAGTGCCACCCATCAGTGCCACCTCTCAGTGCTGCCTATCAGTGCCCACCAGTGCCGCCTTATCGGTGCCCATCAGTGCAGCACATCGGTGCCCATCAGTGCAGCCCATCAGTGCAGCCCATCAGTGCCCATCAGTGCAGCCTCATCAGCGTACATCAATGAAGGAGAAAAATTACCTGTTTACAAAATTTTATAACAAAATATAAAAAATATATATATATATATTTTTTTTAAATCATTTTTTTTTTATTTGTTTTAACAAAAAATAAAAAGAGGTTATCAAATACCACCAAAAGAAAGCTCTATTTGTGGGGAAAAAAAATATAAAAATTTCATTTGAGTACAGCGTTGTATGACCGTGCAATTGTCATTCAAAGTGCATCAGTGCTGAAAGCTGAAAACTGGTCTGGGCAGGAGGGGGGTTTAAGTGCCCAGTAAGCAAGTGGTTAAAGACCCTGAAAGTACAGAAAATGTCATGTAGATCTGCGAGAAATTCCAATAGCCCCTAGGATCCGCCATGGGCTGACAATACACAGCATTTTTGTGGACTGTCCGACTGAGTGGTGTCAGCCCTCTCTCTCAGATTTCCACAAAATAAAGGCTAATTATTCTGTAGTCCAGGGTAGGAACGAGGAGAATTCTTTGAGATAACACAGGAAGTGTACAGAGGACATAGGACAATCTAAAGATCAACAATTTTTGCACTTCCCAAACTGGTATAATAAAACACTTCCAATGGTATGATTAACTGACCAAAAGGGTGAAAGATCATTGCTAGGGCTTACATTAGGGTGACCAGATGTCCCCAGTTTCCGGGGACAGTCCCCGGATTGAGGACACTGTCCCCAGACCAAATCTGTCCCCGGTTTTGTCCCCGGATTGGATTTCAACAGGAGCTGGGGAAATTTCAAAGACAGTCAGTGCAGAATAAAAAATAAATAATTCAGAATTACACACCCCCTCTCTGCCACTCCTACTAGCTTAGGGAGGTGTATTTTTTCCATTATCTGTGCCCCTTTCTGTTGATAATGTGCTGGTCGGAGCGGAGGGAATATTTTTTCAGTTTCGGGCGCATGCCCATTCAGCTCCGCTCGCATGTTCTTCTGCCTTGGCTCAAGTCCCGGCCAGCCGCCTGCCTGCTTATCTCTTTTCCTTCCCCGGCAGAGTGATCTTCCTCCGCTCCCCACCCAGTAGTAGCCAGGGCCCAGAGAGTGAGACTTGACAGGCTGTGAGGTGGACGGCGACGGGCAGAGAGTCGCTGATTGCCGCCATTACTAGTAAAAAAAAAAAAATATGTCCCCGGATTTCATTTTAAAAATCTGGTCACCTTAGTTTACATAGACGTTCACGTTAATAGACGTTTCTGTAATATTTGAGGTGATCGTTAAGAATTTGAACTGTCGGTAAAAATTTTCACGTTTTGTCAGTGAAAAAAAAAAGTGTGGGTTTGCAACCCTGGGTGGAAACCAGGCATTTCTGATTGACCAATCATTCGATTTCTTCATTTGGAAAACATTTTGATTTGAAAGTGCTGAGTGTAGCCATCCCACCCCCAAAGCAAACTACACAAACATATATTTTTTTTACCTCTGGGATAGACTAGGGAAGGGTTAGAACTTTGATCTGTGTCTCATTGGGTAGAATTACCCCTCACTTGATGTCCCGACACCCATTATACAGGAAAACTGAAAGATTTTACTGGCAGTAGGATGTAGTTGAAATTGGGAAGGGGGATGTGGTTCGAAGAAATCTGCAGGCAGATGGGGAATCTAATGCCGCGTACACACGGACGTTTTTAATGTCATTGAAAAAAACAACGTTTTTCTCAACGTGATTCTTCTCAAGCCTGCCTTGCCTACACACTATCGTGAAAAAAAATGCTTGAGCAAAGCGCGGTGACGTACTACACGTTCAACAACACTATAAAGGGGAAGTTCCATTCGGATGGCGCCACCCTCATGTTAGTAAAGTTTGGTGAGAGACGATTTGCGCTTTTCAGCCTCGTGCTCTTCAGTCCGTTACAGCGTGACGAGTGTGCTATCTCCATTCTGAACGCTCCTGTCTCATAACTTGCTTCTGAGCATGCGCGTTTTTTCCCCGTCATTAAAGCGTACACATGGCCGTTTTTCACGACGAGAAAAACGACGACGTGAAAAATGACGAGAAAAAATAGAGCATGTTCTAAATTTTTAATGCCCATTTCTCGTCGAGAAAAATGCTCTGAAGCCCACACACGATCGTTTTTAATGACCAATTTAAAAAATTGCATTTTTCTCGTCATGAAAAACGGTCGTGTGTACGCGGCATCAGGCTCGTTGAAATTGGGAAGGGTGTGGTGGTAGAAAATGTCTGCAGGCAGACCGGCATTCCAAGGCTCGGACACTCTAGGACAGCATTTTTCAACTAGGGTTCCATCAGAGGTTCCCAGGGGTTCCTTGAGCAATCAGCAATTTCCTACTTTCAAATAAGCAGCCAGTAACACCAATTTCTTTTAAGCTATCTGTAAAGGGGCGTTCTTCCCAATGACCACCAATTTAAGGGGCATCCTTCCCACTAGCCACCAATCTAAGGGACATACCTCAGATCTGCCACCAGTATAAAGCACATTCTTTAGACCTGTGGCCAGTGTAAAGTGCATTCTTGCAAGTGAAGACAAACATAAGGGGCATTCTTCCCACTGAAGACAAATGTGTATGAAGAATTCTTCCCAATGACCACCAATGTAAGGAGCATTCTTCCCAATGACCACCAATATAAGGGGTTTTCTTCCCACTGGTTACCAATATAATGGGCATTCTTCCCACTAATCACAAATGTAAGGGATCAAAATAAATATATAAATATATGCAGCGATGTAAATAAAAAAATTACCAAACATATAATAATAAAAGACTGAAGATAAAATCTGTGCAGATTCTCCACGATAAAGTGCAATAAAGTTTAAACGTTATTAATAAAAATGCTCCAATATTCTTATGTGAAACAAGAGAATGGTCAGCAAGAAAATATTGCAATGTATCTGTGTCCTAAAAGATCAGGACCAATATAGCCAATGAGTAGATCGGGGTAGCGCTGATTATCTCAGCAATACTCAGCGGCCCCAGTGATGGATGTGATGACGTCATGAGGTAGGCTCCGCCCTGACAGTGTGACGTTATCATGTCCATCAATGGAGCCGCTGAGTATTGGTGAGATAATTGGTGCTACCCCAATCTAGTCATTGGCTATTCTTCCCACTGGCCAGCAATGTAAGAAGAATTCTTCCCACTGACCAACAATGCAATGGAGCTCTCTCTTCTCTGCTGACCTGTTTTCTTCCTCTCTTTTCTGGGCATTATTATTAAAGTGGTTGTAAACCCTCCATTACAACTTGCACCTACAGGTAAGCTTAGATTAAGGCTTACCTGTAGGTACCAGAAATATCTCCTAAACCTACATGGTTTAGGAGATATTTGCCAAAAAGTTTTACAATGTTGTCTACGGCGCATGCGCGCCGTAGACAACGGTGCATTCACAGGGTTAACCCCCATTCACATAGTAGCCATATTGCCCCTGGAGTGAGTACCCATCATAAGGCTCACACTGTCACATGACGTTCTCATTGCTCTGTGCAGCCACATGGCCATGCTGACCAATGAGAAATACATCTGAGGCTTTTTCTTCCTGCAAATTTTCCCAGAAGCAAGAAGTACCGGTACTTCACTTGCACTGACCAATGAGCACTTGCTATTGATAACATTATGATGGATACTCACTCCTGGGGCTGTGTATTGTGGTGTATGGTGTATGCACCATTACACCAACAGCACAGGGTATTGCGGCCATTAAATGCAGCAGGGTCCCAAGGGATAGGATATTTGGAGTTATGAAAAATGAAAAGGTGAACTTTCCCTTTAACCACTTAAGACCCGGACCATTATGCAGCTTAAAGACCTGGCCACTTTTTGCGATTCTGGACTGCGTCGATTTAACTGACAATTGCGCGGTCGTGCAACGTGGCTCACAAACAAAATTGACGTCCTTTTTTTCCCACAAATAGAGCTTTCTTTTGGTGGTATTTGATCACCTCTGCAGTTTTTATTTTTTGCGCTATAAACAAAAATAGAGCGACAATTTTGAAAAAAATTCAATATTTTTTACTTTTTGCTATAATAAATATCCCCAAAAAATATATATAAAAAATATTTTTTTCCTCAGTTTAGGCCCATACGTATTCTTCTACATATTTTTGGTAGAAAAAATCACAATAAGCCTTTATTTATTGGTTTGCGCAAAAGTTATAGCGTTTACAAAATAGGTGTCAGTGATTTTTTTCGTGACTGCGATATTATGGCGGACACATCGGACACTTTTGACACATTTTTGGGACCATTGTCATTTTCACAGCGATCAGTGCTATAAAAATGGACTGGCTACTGTGAAAATGACACTGCCAGTGAAGGGGTTAACCAGGAGGGGGCGCTGTAGGGGTTAAGTGTGCCCTGATGTGTTTTACCTACTGTGGGGGGGGGGCGTGGCTTAGCGTCTGACGTCACTGATTGTCGTTCCCTATGACAGGGAACAGACGATCAGTGACAGGCTCACTAGGAAGCACGGAGAGAGGATTGTTTACACTTACCTCTCCCCGTTCTTCCTCTATGTGACCCGATCGCGGGACACCGGCGGCGATCTGGTCCGCTGTTCCCGCGGGGACGGTCACGGAGAAGAGGACCGGGTCGCGAGCCACGGCTGGGCTCTTAAAGGGGACGTACCTGTACGCCCATGTGCCCAGCCGTGCCATTCTGCCGACGTACATCGGCGTGCGGCAGTCCTCAAGTGGTTAAAGTGGACCTGTACACAAAAGTGAGGATCTGCTATGTTATAAGGAACATTTAAAAACGTTAAAGGAGAAGTATAGCGAATGCTCTTTTTGGCTGTACTTTTCCTATAGAACACAGGAATGCAGTTAATTTTGTACTCCTGTGACACGTCACTCAGCCGATCCAGACTCGAGAAAGATCCCGACTTTACAGTTGGGATCCACCCAGATGCTTGGACCGGGCTGCTGGCATAGCCTCTCAGCATGCCGCTATCTAGGCGAGTATGAATTTTTCTTTTTCTATATTCCCGCACTTCTCTTTTAATAGTGCCTGAGTCTGAAAAATCAACCTTTTGTCTGGAATGTCTCCCGAAAAATAGCAGTGTTCTTCATGGTATGTGAAGGTGCCTAGGCACTGGGGTTGCCTCCTCATCCCTTTAAACCTGAACACATATGAATTACACAGGTTCTGATGCTAATTTAATGCATATAAAGCACCAAGTGAGTTTAATTGCCACCTTAATCAGCCACAGAACCTGTGTAACATATGTGTTTGGTTTTAAAGGGATGAGGTGGCAATCCTACTATAGGGTGACCAGACATCCCCGGATTGAGGACACTGTCTCCGGACCAAGTCTGTCCCCAGTTTTGTCCCCGGATTGGATTTGAACAGGGGCTGGGGCAATTTCAAAGACAGTCAGTGCAGAATAAAAAAAACAAAAATTCTGAATTACACCCCCCCCCCGCTCCGCCGTTTCTACTAGCTTAGGGGGGTGTATTTTTTCAATTATCTGTGCACCTTTCTGATGATCATGTGCTGGTCGAAGCGGAGGGAATATTTCTTCAGTTTTGGGTGCATGCCCATTCAGCTCTGCTTGCATGTTCTTCTGCGAGCTTCCTACGCTCCCCACACAGTAGTAGCCGGGGCCCGGAGAGTAAGACTTGACAGGCTGTGAGGCGGGCGGAGAGTCGCTGATTGCCGCCTTTACTAGTAAAAAAAAAATATGTCCCTGGATTTCATTTTAAAAATCTGGTCACCTTATCCTACTAGGCAATCATAGCTGTATATCTGCAGTGTGAGTTCTAAGTCACAGTTGCTTTTGACTACTAATCTTAGGAGATTTTGGAGTGATATTTGGTGACATCACTAATGTGCTTCCCACTGTTTTCCTAGAAGAAGGCTCTTACATGCCCCTTCTAAGATGGCCGCCTCCATGCAAAGAGATAGAGCAGAGCAAGGTATGGCAACTCAGTAAGGGGGAAATCCAAAAGACAAAACTGTGTGTGATAGGACTTTAATTACCCCTCCAGTGGACAAATATAGACATATCAAAAAATATTTAAAAGAATCAACATGTCTTTATTATATCAATTTAACAAACTCATCATTTTAAAATCACATCTTTTTATATTAAACATCAAGTCTACCACTTGTCTCCAATTAAAGGAAGCAGAGGATTTGTTGCAAGGCGATCCTTCCAGATTATAAAATGTAGGTTGACTTGTTTCACCAAAAAATCCACTTCATCAGGACCACAAATCTCTCATAATTGAACACTAGTAAAGAATCATCAAGCTCAACCTCAATTGGGTTTACACTTTGAGTAACTCCATTTCGTTCAGAAAAAAACATTCCCCTCTGGGTGATCTATGTACATTACAAGGATTTTAACAAACTTTGTTGCAGATTCCTACCTTTTGTTATTCTGAAGAAATCCCTGTGTGTTTCTCTGTGTCCATGTGGGAAAGTGAGTCTAATGGGAGTGGCTTCATAATTATCAATCAGCTACAGCAGCTGCAAAGCTCTACTGAGGAAAGCTGCATCGGTCAGCATCCCTTTAGATGTGTTCCTATAGTGAGTATCTCACCAAAAAATATTTTATTTTTTTGCAGGGGATGCCTAATATCTGACTTGTACCTTAGTGCAGACTTCTGGGAAAAATCAGTGAGCCAATCAGGAAATTATGTCTCTGGGGGGCGTTCTGTGCACATTCTGTGTACAGAACACCTCCAGGTAGCCATACTGCATTGCATTTTACAGAAAATTACAGAGCTGCAGATTGAAAAGGAAAGGTATTTTTTAATAACATTCAATTACAATATGACTTGTGTCGCAATACGCTATATTATTTTTTTCCCCCCACAAAAGTGGAGGTACCCTTTAAAAGAATCAACATGTCTTTATTATATCAATTTAACAAACTCATAATTTTAAAATCACATCTTTTTATATAAAAACAACAAGTCTACTACTTGTCTCCTATTAAAGGAAGCAGAGCATTTGTAACATGGAGATCCTCCCAGATTATCAAATGTAGGTTGATGTGTTTCACAGACAAATCCGCTTCATCAGGACATCGAATCTCTCATGCAAATATAATTGAACACTAGTAAAGAATCATCAAACTCAACCTCAATTGGGTATACGGTTTAAGGTAGTAGAACAATGACGGAACTTAGTGCGGACACAGTCTCAGCAGCCCATGAGAAGACCACAAGGACTGGGGGTATCAGGAACTCAAAGGTGGAATATACTCATTAGTATTGTATGAATAACCCAATGCCTAGAATACTCATTCAGGGAAGGGACAGGCTAATGCCTTGTACACACGATCGTAATTTCCGATGTAAAAAGTCAGACGGACTTTTCCCACGGATATTCCGACCATGTGTGTGCCCCATCTGACTTTTTCCATCGGAAATTCCGAGGAATTCAATCGGAGTTTAGATAGAGAACATTCCGACGTGATTTTGGCCGGGCAAAAGTCAGACCGTGTGTACGGGGCATAAGAAGTAGTTGTAAGTCACCTCTCTTCAAATGAGGGTCTGACATGACATACAATCCCCATAGTGTTGAGTTTTTTGAGTTCTTCAACCCCACACCTAAATTTAACCCATACCTATAACTTTAAACACCTAACCCTACACCCTGTCCTAATGCCTTGCACCAAATTAACTTCTACAGGACAGGAGCCCTGAGCACTGAGGCCACAAACTACCATGTCCTTGCCAAGATCTACCAGTCCTAAACACTACTTATGCTTGGTAGCATTGGATGGAGCCTATACTTTGCTGCTTCCCTCTATCACAGTGTAGACTTGACCTGATTAAAAACGATTCATTAAAATGTAAGTTTGTTTTGACAGTGCTTCTGTTAAGTGCCGGTTAACACAGGGGCGACTCATCAGGCGACTTAGCTGCCTGACAAGTAGTGATGAGCCGAACACCCCCGGGTTCGGTTCGCACCAGTACCCGCGAACGGACCGAAAGTTCGTACGAACATTAGAACCCTATTAAATACAATGGATGCGAACGTTCGAATTCTAAAGTGCTAATTATAACAACTATTATGCATGTTATTGTCCAGGGGCACCAGGGGACATGTATCAATGCAAAAAGAAGTTTTAAAAACGGTCGTTTTTCGGGAGCAGTCATTTTAATGATGCATAAAGTGAAAAAAAAAAAGTCAAATATTCCTTTAAATATTGTACCTGGGGGGTGTCTAAAGTATGCCTGTGAAGTGCCACGTGTTTCCCGTGTTTAGAACTGTCCCTGCACAAAATGACACTTCTAAAGGAAAAAAAAGCCATTTAAAACTGCTTGCGGCTTTAATGTAATGTCTGGTCCCGGTAATATGGATGAAAATCTTTAAGAAAAATGGCATAGCTACCCCATGACCCCCCCCCCCCCCTACCCCAGCCCATTACCAGCCCCTTTGGGTCTTGTATGGATATTAAGGGGAACCCCGCACATAAAATAAAAAAGGCCCTATATACTCTGAACAGCCGTATACAGGCGGTGCATACAAGACAGGGACTGTAGGTTTGTTCTTATGTAGAATCTGTTTGTAATTTTGAACAGGTACATTGTTTAAGTGTAGCTCCAGCCCAAAAATCTATTTTTAAACTTTTTGGAAAACATAGGTAAGGGTTATCACCCCTGTAACATTTGTTTTGCTGTCTGTGCCCCTGTTCAGAACATTTCACCTCACTTTCCGTCCCAATGACAACTGTTTTTGAAATGTGGTGTTTTTCTTGAAACAAGGATTGCTGATAAAGCATCAGTACAGAGGAGACACCTTTCTCCCATATTAATTCTTACAGGAGAGAATTTTCCTTCCAAGGGGTAGATTTCCTCTCACTTCCTGTTGTCTTCTTGCGTTTGCAAGTAGGAGTCGTTTGTAAGTTGGATGTTTGAAAGTAGGGACCTGCCGTATATACTCTGCAGAAATAGGCCCCTTAGTTGTTGGTGTTGGCACAACACTGTAAGCACTCACAGTTACTCTTGGTTGGTGCTGGAACGCCCTGCTGTCAACTATTATATCAGGAATTGTAATTACATATAATTGTTGAACAGTGGTAGTAAAAATTGGGCCTTTGATGGTGGTGCTGGTGCCACAACACTGTAAGCCCTGACAGTTACTCTTGGTGGGTGCAGCAATGGGCCCTGCTGTGAATTATTAGATCAAGAATTGTAATTGCATGCCCCTGTTGAACAGGGGCTGAAAAATTGGGCCTTTCGTGGTGGTGGTGGTGGTGGCGTTGCCACAACACTGTAAGCCCTCAGAGTTACTCTTGGTGGGTGCAGGAATGGGCCCTGCTGTGAATTATTAGATCAAGAATTGTAATTACATGCCCCTTTTGAACAGGGGCTGAAAAATTGGGCCTTTCGTGGTGGTGGTGGTGGTGGTGGTGGTGGCGTTGCCACAACACTGTAAGCCCTCAGAGTTACTCTTGGTGGGTGCAGGAATGGGCCCTGCTGTGAATTATTAGATCAAGAATTGTAATTACATGCCCCTTTTGAACAGGGGCTGAAAAATTGGGCCTTTCGTGGTGGTGGTGGTGGTGGCGTTGCCACAACACTGTAAGCCCTCAGAGTTACTCTTGGTGGGTGCAGCAATGGGCCCTGCTGTGAATTATTAGATCAAGAATTGTAATTACATGCCCCTGTTGAACAGGGGCTGAAAAATTGGGCCTTAGGCACTGGTGGCACAACACTACAACCCCTCACAGATACTGTACTTGGAGCACAGCAATGAGCCCTGTTGCAAAGTATTGCTTCAAAAATTGTAATGACACGCCCCTGTTAAACAGGGGCTGAAAAATTGGGCCTTAGGCACTGGTGCCACAACACTCCAACCCCTCACAGATACTGTACTTGGAGCACAGCAATGAGCCCTATGGCAAATTATTGCTAAAAAAATGAGGCATCCTGCCTGTGGCCAATCATTGCTCTCCTCGCTGCCGGCGCTGTGATTGGCCAAGCATGCGGGGTCACAGTGCATGCTTGGCCAATCACAGCGCCTGGATGACACTGCGATGGCGTAGTGCATTGTGGGCCGTTCGCGTCACTCGAATTAGGCGCGAACGGCCCAAATCGTTCGATCTACGTCGAACGATCGAACAGCCGATGTTCGAGTCGAACGTATGTTCGACTCGAACACCGAGCTCATCCCTACTGACAAGTCGCGCTCCGTTCTGTACTATGGAACCGTTCTAATAGGAGCGACTCAAGTCGCTCCGACTTAAAAAAAGGTTCCTGTACGACTTTGGGACGACTTCAGGGCGACTTCCATTGACTTCAATACAGAAGTCATTTTGCAAGTCGCCTCTGAAGTCGTGTGCAGATCGCCTTGCAGAGTCGCGCGGCAAGTTGTGCCGCCCCTGTGTGAACCTGCACTAAATTCTTTTGGTCCTTTTGAACTTTGAAAATCCTCCAATAAATTCTCTTGGAAAAAAAAGTAAAAAATTCAAACAGCTGAAATATTTGAGCAGTCATGGACTTCAGACAGTAGACACTATTATCTTCAAATGTGAGAATACTGAAAAGTCTAAAATTATGATGTAAAGATATGATAAGCTCACAAAAAAAGATGACCATTACAATGTAACACCCTAAAATATAAGCTGACTAAGATACACTCTGATTTCCCTTTAACCCATATAATGGCAGATTCAAGTTATCATAGGTAGAAACTTACATACTATCTCTGTGCAGGACCTGTTGCTGCAAGATTCTGCTTTGCAAGTGTTTGCATGGAGTGAATTGATTTATTTATTCCCCCCCCCCGAGTGTTGGTCTGCTCTCAGGTCCCTAGCAATGTGTGCTGAACCTTTCCTGACATCATCTAGAAAACTCTCAATCCATGCACTGCTTTTCATGTCCTACATCCAGGTTCTTTCTCTCTCTAGTTTTTGCTCTCCTCTCTCATTCGCCACAGAATGTCTCTCCTTGTCTGTAAAAACATCTCTTTCTCTCCATATAAACAATTGGCAGGGTTCCTTGTTGGCAGACGAAGGATTCATCCATTATCGGTTTACTGTGACAACCTGTAAAGAGCGTACTCATTAACCCTTGGCCGAGGGCCCGGGCTGTGAACGCATTGACCCAAGGTAGAGGGTGCAGTTCCCTTGTCTGGCCAGCAGGCCAGCATCTCCGTAACTAGACCGCTGCACACAGCATCGGCAGAGGGAGATTTTAGTGACATTGACAATTCTATGCTTCTTAGGAGGTTTATCATTTAAATCTGATATAGTAGAAAGTGCGTCATTTTCAACGTGAATAACCATAAAAGGCTTACACCAGACTTTTTCTTCTGTTATTATAGAGTGTAGAATTTTTTTTTTTTTTTTTTTATTATGTGATGCCACTTGACTAAGATTTATCTGTACTTTTTAATCCAGAAAGGGGAACGGTGCTCACAGAGACCGGAAAACACACCTTGAAAGAGTTTCTACCATTTCCTGGCTCTGAAGAAAGTGTATTTTTTGCTGTGTGCATCCCCATTGCAGAGATTTCCCCCCCACTTCCTGTCCTACTCATCCCCTGCGATTAGAACAGGAAGTGAGGAGAAATCTCCCCAACATAGACATTGCAATAATCCTTATTCAAGCTATACAAAGCAAACATTTGGAATTCCCATTTAAAATGCACTATATTGTCAAAAGTATTTGGACACCTGTCTTTAAACGCACATGAACTTTAATGGCATCCCAGTCTAAGGCCACTTTCACACTGAGGCGCTTCTAAACTGCCAGTAAAAACACTGAGCGCTTTTGAAGCGCTTTTCAGGCACCTTTGAAGAGCTTTCCATTCTTTTCAATGGAGAGGGGAGTTTTTCACAGCCCTGCCAGGACACTGCCCCAGTGTGAAAGCATTCATTGATTTTAATAGAAATACGTTTTCGTGAGCTTTTTAGGCGCTGTTTTTAGCGTGAAAGTGCCTGAAAAGCGCCTCGGTGTGAAAGTGGTCTTAGTCTGTAGGGTTCAGTATTGAGTTGGCCCATCCTTTGCAGCTACAACAGGTTCAACTCTTCTGGGAAGGCTGTCCACAAGGTTTAGGAGTGTGTCTATGGGAATGTTTGACCATTCTTCCAGAAGCACATTTGTGAGGTCAGGCACTGATGTTGGACGAGAAGGTCTGACTCACAGTCTCTGCTCTAATTCCTACCAAAAGTTTTGAGGGCAGGACTCTTTTCAGGCCAGTCAAGTTCCTCCACCCCAAACTCGCTCATCCATGTCTTTATGGACTTTGCTTTGTGCACTGATGCACAGTCATGTTGGAACAGGAAGGGGCCATCCCCAAACTGTTCCCACAAAGTTGGGAGCATGACATTGTCCAAAATGTCTTGGTTTGGTGACGTCTTAAGAGTTCCCTTCACTGGAACTAAGGGGCCAAGCTCAACCCCTGAAAATAACCCCACACCATAGGGGCGCTCCATCAAATGACATGGACCAGTGCACAAAGTGCACCAGAGAATGGCAACAAAGCTAATAAAGGGCCTGGAGGATATTAGTTATGAAGAAAGGTTACGAGCACTGAACTTATTCTCTCTGGAGAAGAGATGCTTGAGAGGGAATATGATTTCAATTGACAAATACCGTACTGGTGACCCTGCAATAGGGATAAAACTTTTCCGCATAAGGGAATTTAATAAGAAACCGGCCATTCACTAAAATTAGAAGAAAAGCGGTTTAGCCTTAAACAGCTTAGAGGGTTCTTTACTGTAAGAGCGGGAAGGATGTGGAATTCTCTTCCACAGGCAGTGTTTTCAGCGGGGAGCATCGATAGTTTAAAAAACTATTAGATAAGGACCTGAACGACCTCAACATACAGGGATATACAATGTAAGGCCCATTTCACACTACTGCGACTTCAAAGTCATTCGATTTTACCGCGATTTCGCAGCCGGGATATTTCTGCGATTTGCGACCGCGATTTTGCCGCAATTTCAGGGAATGCCTGTGTATCTGGCATCAAAATCGGACCATAGTAGTGCAGGGATTACTTTGAAGTTGGAACGACTTGAAGTCGTACTAATATGAATGGTTATCATTGGAAATCATGGGAAACGACTTGTCATGCTACTTATCAGTCACAAATCGTGGGGCAAGTTGTACAAGTGTGAAAGGGGCCTCTGACATAAAATCACACACATAGGTTGGACTTGATGGACTTGTGTCATTTTTCAACCTCGCCTACTATGTAACTATGTAACTATGTAACTATGTAACAAAGCAAGGTCCATAAAGACATTTGGGGTGGAGGAACTTGACTGGTCTGCACAGAGTCCTGACCTCAACCCGATTGAACACCTTTGGGATAAATCAGAGCGGAGACTGGGAGACTGTATGCCAGGCCTTCTCATCCAACATCAGTGCCTGAGCTCACAAATGCGCTTCTGGAAGAATGGTGAAACATCCCCATAGACACTCCTAAACCTTGTGGACAGCCTTCCCAGAAGAGTTGAAGCTGTTAGAGCTGCAAAGGGTGGGCCAACTCAATATTGAACCATACGGACTAAAGCCTCGTACACACGACCAGTTTTCTCGGCAAGAAAACTGCTGGGAGAGCTTTTTGCCGAGAAAGCCTTTCGTGTGTATGGTTTCTCGTCGGGAAAACTGCCGGGAATCTCGAACCTGCTCCCTATTTTCTCGTCGGGATTCTCGTCGGCCTGTTTCCCGATGAGAAAACCGTGTGTGTGTGCATGAGGCTACAAGCTTACCTGTCCCCCAGTAAGCCCACGCATGCTCGATGAGACTTCGACGCATGCGTGGTAGCTTACATGTGTAATGTAGGTTGAAGCAAGATGGCGACGACGGCATTGAATGTGACGAGCGCATGCTCGTCGTAGTCAATGACGTCACCGCGTTCTTGCCATTCAAAAGAACGGCGGTTCATTTGAATGTGCCGTCTGTAACCTCGGCTTTGCAAGAAAAGCTTGCCAGGAATCTCATTGGGAAAACCGACGAGATTCCCGGCCGTGTGTACAGGGCTTCAGACTGGGATGCCATTAAAGTTCATGTGTGTGTAAAGGCAGGCGTCCCAATACTTTTGACAATATAGTGTAACATGTATATTTACTGTTCTCTTTTTTTTCTTTTTTTAGATTGAGACAATATGGCGTTTGGAAATGTTTAAGGATCCTTTGAGTTGGTCCTTGTAATAGGTCTATATGTCTGTGAAGGTTCTCATTTATCCAGGTCATGGTATATCTAGTAGCAGGTAGTCACATTCAGCTGGACCTGTTTTGTAATGAGGGTGTTTATCCAGGACTCTTCTTCAGTTCTAACCGAACTAGATATACTAGGTCTATATATATATATATATATATATATATATATATATATATATATAAAAGGTCATTAGATAAACAATTAAAGCTCAAATTTAGTTATGCAAATTAAATATGACATACCGTATATACTGGAGTATAAGCCAAGTTTTTCAGTACATTTTTTTGTGCTGAAAATGCCCCCCTCGGCTTATACTCGAGTCTGTGTCCATCTTTAACTTTGTGCGCTTTATCCTGGCCACTTGGCACACATGTTTCAAACTCGGGCACCCCTTCTATAGACTCCCATGTTAAACTGTAATTTCTTCTGTGATTTTGGGGACCTGGTACCGGCTGGCCCTAGGTCCACTGGACCCCAAACTTGGCACATATGTAGCCCCACTCTTCATCTACAAGTGTGCAAAGTTTGTTGTCAAGGGGACCTACGGCCGGGGAGCACCGATTTTTCAAACCCGGGCACCCCTTCCATAAACTCCCATGTTAAACTTCAGTCTAGTCACACAGCACCGGAGATCAGGTAGGGAGATTGGGCACAGTGAGACATGGGCACAGTGAGGCACGGGCACAGTGAGGCATGGGCACAGTAAGGCACAGTGAGGCATGGACACAGTGAGGCATGCACATGGACACAGTGAGGCAAATTGAGGCACAGTGAGGCATGCAGATGGACACCCTAGGCTTATACTCGAGTCAATAAGTTTTCCCAGTTTTTTGTGGTAAAATTAGGTGCCTCGGCTTATATTCGGGTCGACTTATACTCGAGTATATATGGTAATATAATCAAATTGTAAAGATCTGGGGGAAAAAAAACCACATAAAATATTAAGCCTTTTTCTCAAAGGAATACTACATTAAATACCTGTGAGAGGGCCGTGCTTACCCGCATAGAGATGCACAGGTGTTCTGTGTATCCCCTTGCAGGCAGTCTCATTCATGTCAATTGGGACACAGCAGCTGCACAGACACAGCTGCTGCTCCCGATTTGCCATCTGTATGGGTACACAGCCCTAAATGCAGACAGTGTGCGTTCGGGGCCATGCACCCATATGGATGTCAAAATGGGAGTAGCATCTGTGTTCGTGCAGCCACTGCTTCTCAATTGGCATGAATGGGACTGCCTCCACTGGGATGTGCGGAGCACCTATGCATCCATGTGCAGGTACACACAGCCTGAGCCCACCTCCCCTTCTTCTTCTTCCTGGGTGGCGGTGATGGGAAATCCTCATTGTATACTGAGCAGGTCTCAAGTAATGACTTGTAACTTCTGCTCAGTCCATGGGTACTGTCAGCTCACATACAAGATGATGCTCACCTCAGCATATGTGTCTTTCCCAGCCCAGGCTCACAGGAAGTAGGTTTGATGACGCTGGGTATAATTCAACTCAAAAGAGTGACGGTAAGCCAGCTTGGTGTAGAGCTGCGTCCCCTAAAACACCATTTAGTAAACATAATACAATCCTATACGAAATTTCTAATTTTCACAACTAAAATAAATATTTTTTTAGTCCTGAACTTATCATATGAAGGAAATATCTGAAAAACTCTATACATGTATTTTGACTATGGACATCCCACTGGCACCAGTAAATTTTAATTTCAAATGCCATAGTATATGGTCTGACAAATCTTAGATTTCCCCTAGACCAGTGATGGCGAACCTTGACACCCCAGATGTTTTGGAACTACATTTCCCATGATGCTCATGCACTCTACAGTGTAGGTGAGCATCATGGGAAATGTATTTCCAAAACATCTGGGGTGCCAATGTTCGCCATCACTGCCCTAGACCTTTAGGCTGCATTCACACCTGAGCGTTTTCAGCTCATAAAACGACCGAAAAAACGCCTGAAAGCGCCCAACAAGCAAAACTCCATTCATTTCAATGGCACCTGTTCACATCTGAGCGTTTTGTCACCTGAAGCAAAATGCCTTAAAAACGCCTTAAGCTCAAAAAAGAACATGCGCTTCTTTGGGGCAGATTACAGGCGGTTTTCTGCTTTTTACATTGGTGACCTGTACAAATCGCATGACTTTGAAACACTCAGGTGTGAATGCAGCCTTAATGTCAGGACCCAGGTCTGAACCTGCAACCTCAATTGTGTCTGGTGATGCTTCTTCTTTCTGAGCCACCTGGGTTGCTGGACAGCTCCCTGGACAATCCCTCAGATAATCTTGCCCTGTACCTTGTTTCACATGAACCTTGACCACTTTTCTCCTCCCATGAACTATTTAAGCCAAGCCTTTGCACTTCCTGTTGTCCATATTATTGTGCTCTCTCTCCACCCAATAGCTTGCTCTTGTCACTCCTGTTGCCATCCATATCTCCGCAACCTTTGTTACCAACCTTTGGCTCATTCCTCGACTACGCTTTTGTCTGATCTCCTTCAGCTACTACTTTGGTACTGACTCTTGGCTTGTTCTTGACAGATTTGTGCCTTGTTCCTTATCTGCTTCATCTGCTACTTGCCTCCTGCTTGCTTTATATCTGCTGGAGCAACCCTGAGGGCCAGGACCTGGCATTGGCACACAGCGAAAGCCGTCTCCACCATTGAGAGCTCTGTTGAACACTGGCTGGTGCTTAGACAATGCGCAGGGTGAGCTTGTGTCATATGCTAGTTTATCGGTTTGTTTGTTCATCCAGTTGACTACTCGTGAATTTCTCAACTGCTACAGCCACTGGTCTCCAAGCTTAACTCCAGACCATGACACTCAGTCTGCTTGCAAATCCCTGCTAGGGATGAGGTCTGGATTCACTGATACCATGGGCTTGCGGGATCTGCAGGTGGGCGGTCCAGAAGTGGTTAAAGGTAGTTTCTCAAAGCACTTTACAAAGCGAACACAAGAAATACAAGGATAAAACAAAGGAAAAATGGGCCAATTATGTGAAAGCTTGTCTAAAGAAAAAAAGTTTTTAGATTCGATTTGAATGACTTTAGAGGAGCCGGAGTCTCTTTTTTTAAGACACCGGCTCCCGGGTTTGGCGCACTTTATGCGAGTCATTAGAGTAGGGACAAGTTCCCTGCCTGGCAGGGACAGTGCTTAGAGATAGGGAAAGGTTTTGGAGGTGTAGGGACAGTACAGGGAGTACATCTATCTCACTTCAGAAAGCCATCCCTTCGGGTGTGGACAAGCCAGGCCACATTCGGCCCCTTGTTGCAGGTGTTGTCAGCATCATTCAGGTCTACAGACTGCTGTTACAGTTTGTAAGTGGCTCCGGACAGTCATGCCTATTTGCTGGACCTAGCTGTACTGTGTTGATCCTTGCCACAATATATTGCTCTTGCCTATCTTGGACTCAGGGCCGTCTTTAAGGCAGGGCAAAAGGGGCAGCTGCCCTGGGCCCTATTATTGTTGTGGGGCCCAAAGCAGCTGCCTCATACTTGCCAACTATCCCAGTTTAAATTCCCTTGTCCCTTGAAGTTTTAGTCCTTTGCTGTGTCCTGATATCTCAGTGTGAAGTGCTGCTACTAATGCTGCCCAGCTCTGCCCTATTGTTGTGTACAGATGACTCACCTGCAAACCCTGTGTTTATTTTGTAAATAACCGTCATTCATATGTAAATAACGGGAGCATTCATATGTAAATAGCTGAGGCCGGCTGCATTCATATGTAAATAAATGCGACATTCATATGTATATCATGCCTCTCTGCAGTGAAGAGATGATGTGCTGTAACCTCTAGCAACCAATCAGTGAGCCGTAATGTGTGCTGTAACGTCTAGCAACTACCAATCAGTAAGTGGTAATGATATGTTGTAACCTCTGGCAACCAATCGCAATCACTGCCTGATCTGATACAGTAAACTGATTTTAAGTCTAGCTGATATTTATTGTATGTCTCAGAGCAGGTGGAGAGCGAAATTGCATGGGGGGGGGGGGGGGGGGCAAGAAAATTTTTGCCCAGGGTCCAATCAACATTTTTTTTTTAAACTTTATTTCTTTATTAAGTTTTTCATAGTTTACAAACAAATTATAAACAGCCTTCCCCATGATGTCCCGGCCTTCCAATCCAGTTTCTCTCCCCTGAGTCAATAAACTTTACGTGTCGTATATCTCTCTGGGGAGGTACCTGGGGAGGGGATCCCCTGGGGTTATCTATAAGATCTGTTATTCTAAAACATAAGCCCCATACACACGGTCGGACTTCCATCGGACTTTACCGTGGATTTTTGTCCGAACGGAGTTGGCCGGGCACACCCATAGCATACACACCACAGGACTTTTCTGCAAACTTTCCCAAAACTTTTTCCAACATCACGTGTTTTTTCTGCTCTTTTCTGCTCTTTACCGCCACCCTTTGGTCAACTTCTGCTATTGTTGGTTGATTTTAACATTATTTGTTTTGTCCATCGGACAAAAGTCCGATGGTTTTCTGTATACACGGTCGGACTTTGCTCCATCTGACTTTTGTTGGCCAAAAGTTTGTCCGTTTGCAGACCGAACTTTTGTCCGATGAAAACCAAAAAAGTTTGTCCGATGGAGCGTACACACGGTCGGATTTTTTTGTCAAACTTGCTCAAAATAAAGTTTGTTGGCAAAAAGTCTGACCGTGTGTACGGGGCTTAAGATTCATTCCCATTCACATCACCTTCACAACTTCATTCTTCCCACTCGTTTCTCAACTTCCACTCTCTCATCAAATGGTTTCTCTTGGGTCACTGCTCATCCTTTAATTGTTTTTTCTGTGTTTATTAAGAATTACATACTGATCCCTCTTGCTTCCCACCAGGATTTCCAGATCATATCATATTTCGTTGGAATGCCTTGCTTTATATATACCGATTTCTCTTTAAGGATTACCGCATTCATACTATTCAGCCATTCCTCACTGGACGGAGGCAGTGTTGACTGCCATCTACGGACAATCAGAATCCTTGCTTGGAATAGTCATCTCATAGCTGCTATTTGGGAGTTTCTTGGTTTGCCCACTTCCCCCACTAATCCCAATAGACATTGCTTCGGCATCAACTCAATGGAAATTCCAAACACCCTGTCGATAGTTTTTACCACCTCCGTCCAGTACCGGAAAAGCTTCGGACACCTCCAAAACATGTGAAGCAAATCCCCTTCTGAGTCCCCACATCTGGGGCAACTAGGATCTGGCCGACGGCCAAACTGAAAAAGTCTATAAGGTGTATAATACGTTCTGTACAGTAAAAAAAGATGTGACATCCTCTGTGAGAGGGACAACGAAACCAGTGGGGCCAATTCAAGGATCCTATTCCACTGGGTATCAGAGATAACTCCTACGTCTTTTTCCCATTTCGTCTTGTACAAGGGGGGTTCTAGCCTGCTCAACCTCCCTTTATTAACCACTTAAGCCCCGGACCATTTGGTAGCTAAAGGACCAGAGGTGAATTCAGAATTTTGCACTGCGCTGCTTTAACTGTAAATTGTGCAGACATGCAATGTTGTACCCAAACGAAATTTGCGTCCTTTTCTTCCCACAAATAGAGCTTTATTTTAATGGTATTTGATTTCCTCTGCGATTTTTATTTTTTGCGATATAAACGAAAAAAGACCGAAAATTTTGAAAAAAATGATATTTTCTACTTTTTGTTATAAGAAAAATCGAATAAACTCAATTTTAGTCATACATTTAGGCCAAAATGTATTCAGCCGCATGTTTTTAGTAAAAAAAATGTCAATAAGTGTATATTTATTGGTTTACGCAAAAGTTATAGAGTTTACAAACTAGGGTACATTTTCTGAAATTTACACAGCTTTAAATTTATGACTGCCTATCTCATTTCTTGAGGTGCTAAAATGACAGGGCAGTACAAAACCCCCCCAAATGACCCCATTTTGGAAAGTAGACACCCCAAGGAAATTGCTGAGAGGCATGTTGAGCCCATTGAATTTTTTTTTTTTTGTCTTAAGTGATTGAATAATGACTAAAAAAAAATAAAATAAAAAAATTACAAAAAGTTGTCACTAAATGATATATTGCTCACACATGCCATGGTTATATGTGGAATTGCACCCCAAAATACATTTTGCTGCTTCTCCTGAGTACGGGGATACCACATGTGTGGGACTTTTTGGGAGCCTAGCCGCGTACGGGACCCCGGAAACCAAGCACCGCCTTCAGGATTTCTAAGGGCGCAAATTTTTGATTTCACTCCTCACTACCTATCACAGTTTCGAAGGCCATAAAATGCCAAAATAGCACAAAACCCCCCCAAATTACCCCATTTTAGAAAGTAGACACCCCAAGGAAATTGCTGAGAGGCCTGTTGAGCCCATTGAATATATTTTTTTTTTTGTCCCAAGTAATTGAATAATGACAAAAAAATAAAAATTACAAAAAGTTGTCACTAAATGATATATTGCTCACACATGCCATGGTTATATGTGGAATTACACCCCAAAATAAATTTTTCTGCTTCTCCTGAGTACGGGGATACCACATGTGTGCGACTTTTTAGGAGCCTAGCCGCGTACGGGACCCCGAAAACCAAGCACCGCCTTCAGGATTTCTAAGGGCACAAATTTTTGATTTCACTCCTCACTACCTATCACAGTTTCGAAGGCCATAAAATGCCAAAATAGCACAAAACCCCCCCAAATGACCCCATTTTGGAATATAGACACCCCAAGCTATTTGCTGAGAGGAATGGCGAGTATTTTACAGCTCTCATTTGTTTTTGAAAATGAAGAAAGTAAATATATATATATGTATATATATTTTTTTTAAATTTTCAAAACTTTGTGACAAAAAGCGAGATCTGCAAAATACTCACAATACCTCTCAGCAAATAGCTTGGGGTGTCTACTTTCCAAAATGGGGTCATTTGGGGGGGTTTGTGCCATCTGGGCATTCCATGGCCTCCGAAACTGTGATAGGCAGTGAGAAGTGAAATCAAAAATTTACACCTTTAGAAAGCCTGAAGGCGGTGCTTGGTTTTTGGGGTCCCGTACGCGGCTAGGCTCCCAAAAAGTCTCACACATGTGGTATCCCCGTACTCAAGAGAAGCACAGAATGTATTTTGGGGTGTAATTCCACATATGCCCATGGCATGTTTGAGCAATATATCATTTAGTGACAACTTTGTGCAAAAAAAAAAAAAAATTGTCGTTTTTCCGCAACTTGTGTCAACATATAAAATATTCCATGGACTCGACATGCCTCTCAGTATATAGCTTGGGGTGTCTACTTTCCAAAATGGGGTCATTTGGGGGGGTTTTGAACTGTTCTGGCATTTTATACACAACATTAGGAAGCTTACATCCACTCTTCTAACCACTTGAAGACAAAGCCCTTTTTGACACTTTTTGTTTACATGAAAACATTTTTTTTTTTGCAAGAAAATTATGTTGAACCCCCAAACATTATATATATTTTTAAAGCAAAGGCCCTACAGATTAAAATGGTGGGTGTTGCATTTTTTTTTTCTACACAGTATTTGCGCAGCGATTTTTCAAACGCATTTTTTTGGTTAAAAAATACACTTTTTTTAATTTTAATGCACTAAAACACACTATATTGCCCAAATGTTTGATGAAATAAAAAAGATGATCTTAGGCCGAGTACATAGATACCAAACACGACATGCTTTAAAATTTCGCACAAACGCGCATTGGCGACAAACTACATACATTTTTAAAAGCCTTTAAAAGCCTTTACAGGTTACCCCAGAAGATTTACAGAGGAGGTCTACTGCTAAAATGACTGCCCTCGATCTGACCTTCGCGGTGATACCTCACATGCATGGTGCAATTGCTGTTTACATATGACGCCAGACCGACGCTTGCGTTCGCCATTGGGCAAGAGCAGGACAGGGGTGCTTTTTTATTTTTATTTTTATTTTTTATTATTAATTTTGCTTTTTTATTTTATTTTTAAATTGTTCCTTCCAAGTATTTTTTTTTTTTATCATTTTTATTGTTATCTCAGGGAATGTAAATATCCCCTATGATAGCAATAGGTAGTGACAGGTACTCTTTTTTTGAAAAAACTGGTGTCTTCTAGACCCTAGATTTTTCCTCTGCCCTCAAAGCATCTGACCACACCAAGATCGGTGTGATAAAATGCTTTCCCAATTTCCCAATGGCGCTTTTTATATCCGGGGGGGGGGGCATTCCCTCCCACTGCTTGTAAAAGCAGTCAAGAGGCTAATTAGCCGCTAGGATTGCTTTTACATGAAAGCCGGCCGCAGGCTGAAAAGAATGATACCAAGATGATACCTAAACCCACAGGCATCATTCTGGTATAAACATTCAAAGTCCAGCAACATACCAGTACGTTGCTGGTCCTTGTTGGACATGTATTGTAATCTTTTTTTTTTCATGCAGCCAGTTGGCTGAACGAAAAAAGAGATTGATCGGTGGGTATGCCCACCATTAGAATACCGCCCTTCATCCACCCACTTCCAATGATGGGCATACACGCACCATTTATATATGCCGAAGCATGGGGGCATCCTCCCGCAAAAAAGTTATGCCGCACACACATGGTCGGACTTTTCCACGGGCAAGCCTTCGTCGGAATTTCGACCGTATGTACGCGGCATTAGGAGCAAAATCGCTCCTCCGCTCCTGCTGCCCCAATGCTTCGGCATATATGCTTTTTTTATTTAACTGTGGTGGTGAAATCACCTCCTACAGCACTGGAGTCGCAGGGATCAGGCCTGTCTCTGCGAACGCTGCAGTTATGTGTGTTTTTGTTTTGTAAGTAACAGTGATCGATCGATACTGCACTTGGGTGGCCTGGGCTGGACGGAGGGGCAAAACGCAGGTGCCAGCAGGTATCTGGGCTGATCCCGCTAACACTGCGTTTTTGGGAACCCTAAACTGCTGGGGACGCTAGTATAGATCTGATCAGATCAGATATTGATCTGTTCAGATACTATACCACTAAGGGGGGTGTATGCTTCACGCGTGGGTGTTAGCGTTACTGGCACTAACCTGACGCTGCCTGGGGTGTGACGCAGACCCTCTCTGACGCTAAAACCTAATTGATATCACCCGCCGGGCGATCAGGGGGTTAAACCTTTATTGGGTTATATACGGCGGGTGCTCTGACACTATAAAAAGCAAACTAACTAACCAGCGTCACCCGTAACACTTATATGGTGATCACTGGTGAAAGGGTTAACTAGGGGCAATCAGGGGGTTAAAACCTTTATTAGATAATATATGGGGGTACCTGACGCTATAAAAACCTGTGGCGAACCTAAAAAAAATTACTGGCTACCGAGCTGCATCACCGACACTAAGACAGCGATCAGAAAAACGATCGCTTAGCGACAGTGGTGATAGGGGGTGAAAGGGTTACCTGGGGGGCGATCAAGGGGGTTAAACCTTTACTAGATAATATATTGGGGTACCTGACGCTATAAAAACCTGCGGCGAACCTAAAAAAAATTACTGGCTACCGATCTGCATCACCGACACTAAGACAGCGTTTAGAAAAACGATCGCTTAGCGACAGTGGTGATAGGGGGTGAAAGGGTTACCTGGGGGGCGATCAAGGGGGTTAAACCTTTATTAGATAATATATTGGGGTACCTGACGCTATAAAAACCTGCGGCGAACCTAAAAAAAATTACCAGCTACCGATCTGCATCACCGACACTAAGACAGCGTTTAGAAAAACGATCGCTTAGCGACAGTGGTGATAGGGGGTGAAAGGGTTACCTGGGGGGCGATCAAGGGGGTTAAACCTTTATTAGATAATATATTGGGGTACCTGACGCTATAAAAAAATGGGGCAAACCTAAAAAAAAATACTGGCTACCGATCTGCATCACCGACACTAAGACAGCGTTTAGAAAAACGATCGCTTAGCGACAGTGGTGATAGGGGGTGAAAGGGTTACCTGGGGGGCGATCAAGGGGGTAAACCTTTATTAGATAATATATTGGGGTACCTGACGCTATAAAAACATGCGGCGAACCTAAAAAAAATTACTGGCTGCCGATCGGCATCACTGACGCTAAGACAGCGATCAGAAAAATGATCGCTTAGCGACAGTGGTGATAGGGGGTGAAAGGGTTATCTGGGGGGTGATCAGGGGGTTAAACCTTTATTAGGGGGGGTTAGGGGGCTACACTGGACCTAAGACTAAACTTTGGTGACACTTTTACAGTCACAAATGTCACTGATTGCAGTGATCACTAAATAAATGGTCACTGCAATCAGTGACACTGTGACTGGGGGCTGGGGGGTGATCTGGGGCTTGATCTGGGGGGGCCTGGGGGGGGCGATTTATGTCCCTATGTGTCCTGGTGTCAGTGTAGTGTTGTGTGCACTGACCTGATGTCTTCTCTTGTACGGCGCTCGGTATATGTGAGCGCCGCACCAGAGATGACATCACTTCCTCCTGCTTCCTCTGCCTGACACAGACAGAGGGGGCATTTCCATTCGCCGGGAGCGATCGCGAGGGGGTGGCCGGAAAAGAATGGCTGCCCCCTCATCCCGGAACGCTCCCGGACACTTAGCCACCGCTCACTGTATAGGAGGGGGGTCCGATTGGACCCCCCAACTATACAAAGGCAATCACGTACACTCTACGTGATTGTGTCTGTCGGTGCCATTCTGCCGACGTATATATACAGTGAGCGGTCGTTAAGTGGTTAACCACTTCTCCACCAAGGACGTCATATGACGTCCTTGACTTTGAGGTGGGATATCTGAATGATGCCTACAGCTACAGGCATCATTCAGATAACATTCTGTCGGGCCGGCGATTCTCTGCACCATGCCGCTTGATCGTTCTTATAGGCGGCGGGAGGGGACATCCCCCCCCTCCCGCCGCCATCCGGTGCTTCTCCGGGCTCTCCCGTGCCATCGGGGGCCCGGAGAACGAATCGGCCGGCGCCGTATGAAGAGCATAGAGATTTCTGGTGACCAGATGGTCACCAGTCATCTCTATGACCGTCGGAGGACCGGGCGCGACGTTGTGACGTCACGCCCGGTACCCGGAAGTAAACAAAGCCGCAATTGCGGCTGTCAGCATGAGATCGGTGAATTTTTTTTCACCGATCTCATGCATTCCAGCCTGGAGGAGAGATGTGGGGTCTTATTGAGCCCGCATCTCTCAATAAAGAGGACCTGTCACACACATTCCTATTACAAGGGATGTTTACATTCCTTGTAATAGGAATAAAAGTTATCAAAAAAAAAAATATGTAAAAAAAAGTGTCAAAATAAAAAGAAAGTAGTAAAATAAAAAATAAAATGAAAAATTTTTTTTTTAAAACGCCCCTGTCCCCGGTAGCTCGCGCTCAGAAGCGAACACGCATGTAAGCCCCGCCCACATATGAAAACGCCGTTCAAACCCCACATGTGAGGTATTGCCGCGTGCGGTAGAGTGCGAGCAATAATTCTAGCACTAGACCTCCTCTGTAACTCGAAAATAGCAACCTGTAAAAAAAATTAAAGCGTCGCCTATGGAGATTTTTAAGTACCGAAGTTTGGCGCCATTCCATGAGTGTGCGCAATTTCAAAGCGTGACATGTTAGGTATCTATTTACTCGGCGTAACAGCATCTTTCACATTATACAAAAAAATTGGGCTAACTTTACTGTTTTGTTATTTTTTAATTTGTGAAACCGTTTTTTTCCCAAAAAAAGGCGTTTGAAAAATTATTACGCGAATACCGTGCAAGATAAAAAGTTGCAATGACCACCATTTCATTCCCTAGGGTGTCTGCTAAAAAAAATATATAATGTTTGGGGGTTCTGATTAATTTTCTAGCAAAAAAATGATGATTTTTACATGAAGGAGAGAAGTGCCAAAATAGGCCCGGTGGAGAAGTGGTTAATATGTGGGTATACTTTTGAAGTTAAGTCTTTCACTGGATCTGCATTGATTAATTTTTGGAGTACAGGAACTGTGCTCCATTCTAGGGTCTGTCCTTTAAACTGTTCCTCTAGCGCGTGCCTGACCTGTAATGCCGCGTACACACGACCGTTTTTAATGTCATTGAAAAAACAACGTTTTTCTCGACGTGATTCTTCTCAAGCCTGCCTTGCCTACACACGATCGTGAAAAAAAATGCTTGAGCAAAGCGCGGTGAAGGGGAAGTTCCATTCGGATGGCGCCACCCTTTGGGCTGCTTTTGCTGATCCTCGTGTTAGTAAAGTTTGGTGAGAGACGATTTGTGCTTTTCAGCCTCGTGCTCTTCAGTCCGTTACAGCGCGACGAATGTGCTATCTCCATTATGAACGCTAGTTTTACCAGAACGAGCGCTCCCGTCTCATAACTTGCTTCTGAGCATGCACGTTTTTTTCACGTTGTTAAAGCCTACACACGGCCGTTTTTGACGACGTGAAAAACGACGAGAAAAAATAGAGCATGTTCCAAATTTTTAATGCCCATTTTTCACGTTGCAAAAAAATGATGGGGCCTACACACAATCGTTTTTAATGACCAAATTAAAAAATGGCCTTTTTCTCGTCATGAAAAACGGTCGTGTGTACGCGGCATAAGTATTTGAAAAAGAAATTATTCGGTAAGGCATGTTGGGCTCTCAATTCCTGAAAAGTTTTTTCAAGGTACCTTCTTGGTATAGCTGTGAAATAAATTTTAATCAACATTAAAGACGCCCCTGCTTGGACTTGTGTGTTTACTACTGCCAACCACCCCACGCACCACCATACTCACAAGGAGGCATTCCATCTATGGTATAGCTACTCCCTTGAACTACAGGTAACAAATCTAGACGCTCTAGTGCAGATTTTGCACCCTCCAGTAGTATACTGTTAACTAATATGAATATGAAGTGTTTTCCATGTATGATGATGCCAGAAGCAAAGGGTGAGCCTCATTCTGGCTATGCAAGAGAGATATATGACTTGAACTCTAATCTTGAAAGGGTGTGAAGCTTGTTGTTTAAAGGGCTGATTGCAGACACACCTTCCTGCTGTAACTTCTGTGCTGGCAATGGCCACTATTTCAACTCAATGACTCCTTACTTAAAGAGGCACGTTGATGATACCAGGAGCATCTGGAAAATTACAACTCTTTTTACCTCTGTGAGACCAGGGTGCGGTTCCACCAAAATTCCAATTCGGACCAAATATGGCATTTAAAGGGTTTGTCCACCCAAAAGAATTTTTGATCTGGGTGGATGCTGGTCTTATTATATCTTGGGAAGTCAGCCAGTGAGATCTCTGACTGCATCTCCTGGATGTTTTGTACTGTAGAATTGCTCCACCCATAACAAAAAAAACAACAAAATCCAATCCTTGCCAATGAACGTTTTACTTTATCTATTTTTATACAGTTAGATACCATACATAAGTTTGTGCACCTCTTGCTAAATTACGCATTTTGAAGAGATTTTATAGGAGTCTATTATTAAATGTTTTCACACATTTTTCTTGCTGGGATCGATTGGAAAAATGTGTAAATCATGGGTGAAAGTTGTGTAAATCTTGTGTGAAAACTTGTATAAACACACCTAAAAGTGAATCTAAACCCCAATATATTGCAGCTCTCCAGTCCTTAGTGAAGCCTGTATTGTTTTTTTTTTTGTTTTGTTTTGTTTTTTGCTTGCTTTCACCTTTGTGATCCTACCAGTAACACCCTTCCTTTGGTGACAACTCTCACTTAAGCCCTGTACACACGATCGGTTTTACCGATGAAAACAGTCCATCGGGGAGAAAAAATAGAACATGTTTTAAATTTATCCGATGGAAAAAAAAAGGATAGCAAATTCCGTCTGTGTGGAACTCCATCGGAGAAAAAAACCATGCATGCTCAGAATCAAGTCGACGCATGCTCAGAAGCATTGAACTTCATTTTTCTCGGCTTGTCGGAGTGTTTTAAGTCACAGCGTTTTGGACGGTAGGATTTTTGACTGATGGTGTGTAGGCAAGGCTGATGGAAGTCATCTTCATCGGATTTCCGATGGAATAATCCATTGGGTTAGAATCCATAGGAAATCCGATCGTGTGTACAGGGCTTTACACTACTGTACCTTTTTGAAGGAGCAGAATTTTAACCCTAGTACATGAATTGTGTTCGGAGAACAGAACCCACCCCTAGCTCCTCACATCTGGCATACAGGGCTTGTTCACATGTTCACACGTGCACCAACACCTGCCATGAATATTACAATGGGTATCTGTACACACTGGAGCAGGAGCATTGTGTTTTATTAAAAATTAAAGTGTTACTAAACCCAGAACCCTACATTTACTATATCTGGCCTCCCACAGTACACAAAACATGGAATGCAATTATTTTAGTAAATATAAACTGCTAAATACCTTTTCTCATCAGCAGCATATAGCAGTCTTGTGACCTCTATCAGTGTCCAGCCGAGCACTGGTTAAAGCTTGCAGGAGTAATTTTCATTTTCCTATGACTATCATATGAGGCTGCATGACCCCTGACTCTCTGTCTGAACAGTGCTGATTGGCGCTGTGCTGATCACATGTACCCTCCCCCCAAACTCTCTAGAAATACACACCAAACTGAGCATGTGCAGAGTGCCCCCAAGGCTCTGGACTATCAAGAGATGGATTGGGGACTGTGGAAGAAGGGGAGGATCAGAGAAGACAGGATCATACAGCCTTTTCACACAATGCAGAGGATTAACCCCTTAAGTTCCACAGTGAGTATAACAAGCATGCTTTACTGCACATACAGACTGATTTTACTGTTGTGGGTTTAGTAACACTTTAAGCAGCATGTTATTTTCATGAAGCATCAACACTTATCACAAGCCTCCATTATTTCAATGTTAAAGCAGTTGCATGTAATGAAAATATCTCCTAGACGGTGTATGTATTATGCACAGGAGTTTACTTCCTCTTTAACGTGCTGTAACTGAAGTTTAACCACACCTATGTGTGTGCTAGTGAGGCATTTATAAAGTGTTAGCTGGGCGCAAAGGGAGAGACAGGGGAGTTTCTGTATCCAAAAATGCACTGGAAAACAATAGCGAATAATAAATAGAGTAAACCAATAAATAATTAATAGGAGGAGATTTACTGAAACTGGAGCACACACAATCTGGTGCAGCCATGCATAGTAACCAATCAGCTTCTAAACTCTGCTTATTCAGTTAGGATTTGACAATAAAACCTGCAAACTGATTGGTTACTATGCACAGCTGCCACAGATTCTGTGTGTACCAGTTTTAGTAAATTTCCCTACAGAATCTAACAAATCCCAAGAAGGGCATCAAACATGGACACCTTTCTGTGGGTATGGTCAAAGAACGTTTGTGGGTACACCTGCAATTTGTGGCAAAGAGTCTCGAAATGGCCCTTGGAAATTCTCTGCAAGACTATGGGATGCACCCAGTAGCAGCGCAACACCCTCCTTTTTTTCCGCTTGGGCCATTCTTTCCATGATCATCTTGAGCTCTACCAAGTTAAATGTCAGAGATCAAATTATATGAATTCATCTTGCAGAAAATTCTGAAAAATGCCTGCTATCCCACCACAACCTAACCACGCCTCAAAGCAGATCTTTTCTCTACATCACTTCACCTTTAAGAAATTCCCACTAACAAAACATTTTCATGGGAATTTAACCCGCCTAGCGGTATTCCCAAGTCTGGCTTGGGGTAAGATTTCAGTACCTAAAGCGGTAACCCCAAGCCAGACTCCGTTCCCTGCGACGTTGCAGCGCACGGGGGCGGAGTTCGGCGCCAAATTCAAAAAGTGAAATACACATACAGTATACTGTAATCTTACAGATTACAGTACTGTATCAAATAATTACACATCCCCTTTGTCCCTAGTGGTCTGTCCAGTGTCCTGCATGCACTTTTATATAATAAAAACTGTTCTTTCTGCCAGGAAACTGGAGATTGTCCATAGCAACCAAAAAGTGTCCCTTTATGTCATAAGTGGTTTTAGACCAGCTAGAAAACAGCGATAATAAATTAGAATCACTTGCAGAATTGAGCGATAGCGATTTGTGGGGAAATTCGTCATCAAACACTGAAAAACACTTTTATTATTATTATATTATTATTGGTTATAATTATTTTATAGTTATTTATTATATTATAATTTATGATTTTGTTTTTTTAACTTTATCATACCTGGGATGTCTACTAGAATCTGGTTTGGACAGATTTAGGTGTGTTATTCCTAAGAATTGCAGGCCTACAATATAAAACGCCAAATTTCCATGCAAAATAATTGTACCGCTTTCAGCATCAAAAATCTGACATAATCATGCCGCCAGGGAGGCTAATACCGTGTATTGCCCCCTTTGACATCAATGACAGTTTGAAGTCTTTTGTGGTATTTGTGGATGAGGCTCTTTATCTTCTCAGATGGTAAAGCTGCCCATTCTTCTTGCCAAAAAGCCTCCAGTTCCTGTAAATTATTGGGCTGTCTTGAATGAACTGCACGTTTGAGATCTCCTCAGAGTTGCTCAATGATATTGAGGTCAGGAGACTGAGATGGCCACTCCAGAACCTTCACTTTATTCTGCTGTAGCCAATGACAGGTTGACTTGGCCTTGTGTTTTGGATCATTGTCATGTTGGAATGTCCAAGTACGTCCCATGCGCAGCTTCCTGGCTGATGAATGCAAATGTTCCTCCAGTATTTTTTGATAACATACTGCATTCATCTTGCCAACAATTTTGACCAAATTTCCTGTGCCTTTGTAGCTCACACATCCCCAAAACCTCAGCGATCCATCTCTGTGTTTCACAGTAGGAATGGTGTACCTTTCATCATAGGACTTGTTGACTCCTCTCCAAATGTAGCGTTTATGGTTGTAGCCAAAAACCGAAATTTTGGTCTCATCACTCCAAATGACTTTGTGCCAGAAGGGTTGAGGCTTGTCTCTGTGCTGTTTGGCGTATTGTAAGCGGGATACTTTGTGGCATTTGCGTAGTAATGGCTTTCTTCTGGTGACTTGACCATGCAGCCCATCTTTCTTCAAGTGCCTGCTTATTGTGCATCTTGAAACAGCCACACCACATGTTTTCAGAGAGTCCTGTATTTCACCTGAAGTTATTTGTGGGTTTTTCTTTGCATCCCAAACAATTTTCCTGGCAGTTGTGGCTGAAATTATAGTTGATCTACCTGACCGTGGTTTGGTTTCAACAGGACCCCTCATTTTCCACTTCTTGATTAGAGTTTGAACACTGCTGATTGGCATTCTCAATTCTTTGGATATCTTTTTATATCCCTTTCCTGTTTTATACCGTTCCACTACCTTTTCCCGCAGATCCTTTGACAATTCTTTTGCTTTCCCCAAATGGTGTGGCCACCATTATTTTCCAGCACTGCCTTAACCCTCTTGGCCCTGGAGCTCACCAGAGCTTCACAGGTTGCCACTGGATTCCTCTTCCACTCCTCCATGATGACATCACAGAGCTGGTGGATGTTAGAGACCTTGCGCTCTTCCACCTTACGTTTGAGGATGCCCCACAGATGCTCAATAGGGTTTAGGTCTGGAGACATGCTTGGCCAGTCCATCACCTTTACCCTCAGCTTCTTTAGCAAGGCAATGGTCATTTTGGATGTGTGTTTGGGGTCGTTATCATGTTTGAATACTGCCCTGTGGCCCAGTCTCCGAAGGGAGGGGATCACGCTCTGCTTCAGTATGTCACAGTACATGTTGGCATTCATGGTTCCCTCAATGAACTGTAGCTCCCCAGTGTCGGCAGCACTCATGCAGCCCCAGACCATGACACTCCCACCACCATGCTTGACTGTAGGCAAGACACACTTGTCTTTGTACTCGTCACCTGGTTTCTGCCACACATGCTTGACACCATCTGAACCAAATAAGTTTATCTTGGTCTCATCAGACCACAGGACATGGTTCCAATAATCCATGTGCTTAGTCTGCTTGTCTTCAGCAAACTGTTTGCAGGCTTTCCTGTGCATCATCTTTAGAAAAGGGTTCCTTCTGGGACGAGAGCCATACAGACCAATTTGATGCAGTGTGCAGAGTATGGTCTCAGAACTGACAGGCTGACCCCCCACCCCTTCAACCTCTGCGGCAATGCTGGCAGCACTCATATGTCTATTTCCCAAAGACAACCTCTGGATATAATGCTGAGCACGTGCACTCAACTTCTTTGGTCGATCATGGCGAGGCCTATTCTGAGTGGAACCTGTCCTGCTAAACCGCTGTATGGTCTTGGCCTCAGTTTTAGGATCTTGGCAATCTCCTCTTTGCCTTGAGGGTGTACTCACTTTTGTTGCCAGCAGTTTAGACATTAATGGCTGTGTGTTGAGTTATTTTGAGGGGACAGCAAATTTACACTGTTATACAAGCTGTACACTCACTACTTTAAATTGTAGCAAAGTGTCACTTCTTCAGTGTTGTCACATGAAAAGACATAATAAAATATTTACAAAAATGTGAGGGATGTGCAATATATTGCCAAAAGTATTGGTACACCCCTCCAAATCATTGGATTCGGGTGTTCCAATCACCTCCATACATGGGCGTCCGCAGGTATGGGCAAGGGGGGGCGAGTGCCCCCCAAACTGGAATCAACAAGGGTCCGCCGCAGACGCTGGGTGACTGCTGCTCTCTGATCGTCCATCCCTCCGATGCGATCGCTCAGCTCCAGCCTCCAGTCCCTGTGCAGAGTGCAGACTGTAAGCAGTGGTATACCTATGGGGCGGGGCGGTCCGCCCTGGGTGTCACACATTGGGGGGTGTCAGGCCGGCTATCAGAGCCGGGACAAAGCAGTGGCAGATGCAGGACGTGATCTGTGGTGTGCTTGCTCTCTGTGTTCGTTTGAGTCGGTACAGGTATGTGGGTGGACTAAGTGCATACAGGTGTCAGTGGGTGGGCTGAGTGCGTACAGGTATGTGGGGGGGGCTGGGAACAGTGAGGCTGTATAAGATGGGCAGATGCCTGTGCTTTATGTGATAATGACTAAGCCCCTCCCCTTCATGACATGGTCAAAAAGGAGCAGAGCATGGGTGACCTTAAAATGACCCCCCCCCTGAAAAAAAAATTGCGGACGCCCATACCTCCATAGCCACAGGTGTATAAAATTAAGCACCTAGGCACGTAGACTGCTTCTACAAACATTTGTTAAAGAATGGGATGCTCTCAGGAGCTCAGTGAATTCAAGCATGGTACCATGATAGGTTGCCACCTTTGCAGTAAGTCCATCCATGAAATTTCCTTGCTACTAATTATTCCACAGTCAACTGTTAGTGGTATTATAACAAAGTGGAACTGGGAACAACAGCAACTCAGCCACTAAGTGGTAGGCCACATAAAAAGATAGAGCAGGGTCAGCGCATGCTGAAGCGCACAGTACGCCGAAGTTGCCAACTGTCTGCAGAGTCAATAGCTACAGACCTCCAAATGTTGTGTAGCCTTCAGATTAGCACAACAATAGTGCATAAGAGCTTAATAGAATGGGTTTCCATGGCTGAGCAGCTGCATCCAAGACTTACATCATCAAGTTCAATGCAAAGTGTTGGATGCAGTGGTGTAAAGCACGCCGGCACTGGACTCTAGAGCAGTGGAGACATGTTCTGTGGAGTGGCGAATCACACTTCTCTGTCTGGCAATCCGATGGACGTGTCTGGGTTTGGCGGTTGCCAGGAGCACGGTACTTGCCTAACTGCATTGTGCCAAGTTCAAAGTTTAGTGGAGGGGGGATTATGGTGTGGGGTTGTTCCTCAGGGGTTGGGCTTGGCTCCTTAGTTCCAGTGAAGAGAACTCTTAAAGCATCAGCATACCAAGACATTTAGGACAATTTAATGTTCCTAACTTTGTGGGAACAGTTTGGGATGGCCTCTTCCTGTTCCAACATGACTATGCACCAGTGCACAAAGCAAGGTCCATAAAGACATGAATGATGAATTTTTGGGTGGAGGAACTTGACTGCCCTGCACAGAGCCCTGACCTCCTTTGGATTGAATTAGAGAGGAGACTGCGGCCAGGCCTTCTCGTCCAACATCAGTGCCTGACCTCACAAATGCGCTTCTGGAAGAATGGTCGAACATTCCCATAGACACACTCCTAAACCTTGTGGACGGCCTTCCCAGAACAGTTGAAGCTGTTATAGCTGCAAAGGGTGGGCCAAATCAATATTGAAGCCTACGGACTAAGACTGGGATGCCATTAAAGTTCATGTGTAAGTCAAGGCAGGCGTCCCAACACTTTATAGTGTGTATGTATATATATATATATATATATATATATATATATATATATATATAAAACTAAAATAAAAAAATAAAAAAAACATTGTTAGGGTTTTCATACACTTTAACAAAATCTGGGCTGTTTTATGTGATTATTGCTAAAGAACCATGAAATCATTTTGTGCTCTTTATCCTTTGGCTCTCCTGCTGTATTTTTATGCTTTGTTGAACAGAATCTCTGCAGGGACAAAAACAGACAAGGTGTGCTTCTGCAAATGTTAATGTACAGTTAGTTGTGTTTGCTAAGATTAACAGTGTATTGTTGAAATATAAAGCTTTTTTACAAAAATCTATTAAAAAATGTTGTATCATAAATTTAACAGTGTACAAAAAAAAATAAATGAAAAAGTATAAACAGCAGACAAATATTATTTGGGTACAGCCTCGCACGATCGCGCAATTGTCAGTTAAAATAACGCAGTGCAATATCGCACAAAATGGCCTGATCATGAAGGGGGGTAAATCTTCCGGAGATGAAGTGGTTAATAAATTAGAGGATTTGATTTACTACACTGAGAGGTTTTTCTTTCCATATGTGTTCCGATGTATGGAGCGGCTTATGAATAAAGATTCCAGGATATTTTGGTGTTGCTTGCATGATGAGAGCTCTATGACCATTCCCTAATTGGGGGCCATACATATCTGGTAAGGTATATCTGTATACACCAAGGTGATTCCCAAGGTGCTTTTCTTTTCTCTTTTGACCCATGGAAGATTACTTTGGTCTATGTTTAGAGTGTCACTATGTGCTGCCATCTTGCACTGTTATTATTTACTAAACTTTTTCATTTTTTTTATAATAAGATGGACACTTTTGACTAATACTTCTGTGATTATTGTCACCACTATTTTCATTACATAAGGTGATTTATGGGCACTGTTATTTGTGAATTTTTTGATTTGATGACTATTATTTTTTTTTTTATATTTACAGCACTGCACTCTTTTTGTACATCATATAAACTTTACCATGATAATACAATCTCAAAAGTTATTTTTAATATTTTTCAAACCTGCACCTTTTAGTTAAATAAGATAAAATAAAATAATTCCTGGTGATTCTTCCATGATTGCTCTAATTCAGGCACTTCCAGTTATCCGGTGACCACTAGGTGTTGAAGGCGTGATTTTATCTAATCTGATTTTGAAATGAAGTTTCACCAAAACCCTCACATTTGCTCATTGAGTTTATTGAAATAAAAATAAAAAATATTTTGTCTTTATTTTGAATGTTTTTTTTTTTTTCTGGGAGAAAGAGGTTGTTTAGGCCTCATGCCCGCGCACGTTTTTTACAGCTTAAAAACACCTCTCTGTGTTAGCCTATGGCCTCATGCCCACCAAAACGTTTAGGAGCTCTAAGGCCATTTTCACACTGAGGCTCTTGAAAAACTCCCAGTAAAACACTGAGCGCTTTTGAAGCACTTTTCAGGCGCTTTTGAAGCGCTTTCAATTAATTTCAATGGAGAGGGGTTTTTTTTCAGCGCACTGCCCCAGTGTGAAAGGATTCATTGATTTTAATGGAAATACGTTTTCAGGCGCTTTTTTTAGCGTGAAAGCGCCTGAAAAGCGCCTCAGTGTGAAAGTGGTCTAAGTGGCATCAACGTTTTCAAGCTCCAACAAAAAAAAAACAGGGCCAGCGCTTTCTGAGGCTCCAGCACTAGAGCTGTAAAAACGACAGACGCCGGTAAAAGGTGTTAAACGCGATTTAACGAGGCTTAACGCTGTATACACAGCATTAAGCCTCGTCCAGTGTTTCTCTGTCTCTATTCAAAACCAATGGTTCCCTATGGGAGCCAATTGATTTGAATAGAAGTTGCACCAGAAGTCGGATCAAGATGATCCAACTTGCGGTGCGACTTGTGTGCTGAGAATCTTGAAAGGGAACCCCGCCAAAATGTTTGGCGTGAGGTTCCCCCCCCCAAGACTATACCAGACCCTTCAGACCCTTCGGTCTGGTATGGATCTTAAGGGGAACCCCCACACCCAAGAAAATGGTGTGGGGTCCCCCCAAGATCAATACCAGACCATTATCTTAGCACGCAGCCCGGAAGGTCAGGAAAAGGGGGGACGAGCGAGCGCCCCCCCCCTCCTCCTGGACCATACCAGGCCACATGCCCTCAATATTGGGGGGTTGGTGCTTTGGGGCAGAGGAGGCCCTGCACCCCCCACCCCAAAGTACCTTGTCCCCATGTTGATGAGGACAAGGGCCTCTTCCCGACAACCCTTGCCCGGTGGTTGTCGGGGTCTGCGGGCGGGGGCTTATCGCCCCCAGATCCCGGCCCCCACCCATTCACCTAAAAAAAGTGTCAAAAATAAACACACTACACAGGTTTTTAAAGGCTGCTCCAGCTCTTCTCCCTCTTCTGGCAACGTCTTCTCCCTCTGCAGTTCCTTCTCCCCTCTCCGGTTCTTCTCCTCTCTGCACTGTCCTCTCTCTATGCTATCTTCTTGCTCTTTTTCTGGGTCTTCTCGCTCTTTTGCTGGGTCTTCTCCTTCTGCTCTTCTTCTGATGTTGATTTGACGCGATCTCCTGGTGTAATGCTGGGTCTGCCGTGTGCCATGACTCATATTGGCATGGGGCGGGGCCACCCGATCACGTAATTTGGAGGCCACACCCATTGTGACGTCATCACCTGGGGCATGATGTGACGATGACGTCACAAGGGGCGTGGCCTCCAAATTACATCATTGTATATAAGTACATCATTCAATATAAGTCATTGCACACGGCGGATCCAGCATTACACGCGTTGAGTCAACATCGGAAGAAGAGCAGAGGGAGAAGACCCAACAAAAGAGCAAGAAGATAGCAGAGAGAAAGGACAGCACAGAGAGGAGAAGACCCGGAGAAGGGAGAAGGACCAGCAGAGGGAAAAGACGTCGCCAGAAGAAGGAGAAGAGTCTTTTTTTAGGTGAATGGGTAGGGGTACGATGTACCCCATGCTCATTCACCTAGGGTGGGGGCCGGGATCTGGGGCCCCCCTTGTTAATGGGGGGCTTCCAGATTCCGATAAACCCCCACCAGCAGACCCCAACAACCACCGGTCAAGGGTTGTCAGGAAGAGCCCCTTGTCCTCGTCAACATGGGGACAAGGTGCTTTGGGGTGGGGGGCGCACCTTGTTCCCATGTTGATGAGGACAAGGGCCTCTTCCTGACAACCCTTGACCCCCTGCCCCAAAGCACCAAACCCATGTTGAGGGCATGTGGCCTGGTATGGTCCAGGGGGGGCGGGGGGCGCTTGCTCATCCCCCCCTTTCCTGACCTTCCGGGCTGCGAACTCGGATAAAGGTCGGGTATGGAGCTTGGGGGGACCAAAAAAATGGCGTGGGGGTTCCGCTTAAGATCCATACCAGACCGAAGGGTCTAGTATAGTCTTGGGGGGGAACCTCATGCAAAAAATGTTTTACATTTTGCCGGGGTTCCCTTTCAAGATTCTCAGCACACAAGTCTCACCGCAAGTCGGATCATCTTGATCCGACTTCTGGTGCGACTTCTATGCAAAACAATGGGCTACCATAGGGAACCATTGATTTTGAATAGAGACAGAAAACGTGGCTGAAAGCTAGCGTGGCTAAACGTGCATTGACTCCAATGCAAAACGTGGATAAAATCGCTTTTTTTTTCTGGCATCGGTACTAGCTTTACAGCCCATTTTTTTAAACGCCTGTGGGCATGAGGCCTGCTTAGTTGATCTCAGTCAGTGTTTTTTTTTTTTAGGGGGGGGGGGGGGGGGTGGAATTGATCTTATTTTTTGGCTGTTTGTTTTTGATTTATTTTTTCTGGAAAGAAGTTAAATAGACAAAGCTAATGGAGGTCCTTTTTGGCACAAGAACACATCCAGAAAAGGAGCTTTTGCAGCAAAAATGAGGAACCAGAGAAAGCAAAATATAAGCAAAATTAACTTCAGCTTTGATTTTACTTTTTCCATTAAAACATTTTTTAGAAATCCCAGAATAACCTTCAACACAAAATATGTTTTTTTTCGCTGTTTGTTTTGAATTTTCTTTTTAAAGTGGAACTTTAGTCAGAAAATGAAGTCCTGCTAGATCACTTCAGGCTGGCCCCTTTTGCAGGTATAGCTATGTAAAACATTAAATATAAGTGCCTATACTGTTTCTAATCCAGTAATATACTGTCTCATCCTGCTCTGCACATGCATAGTTTCTCGCATCTTTAGGCACTGCTGAGTTTGTAGAGGCGAATCTGCTGACAGCCTTAAAGCGGAATTAAACCCTATTTTCCTTTACATCCAAGGAAGCTTCTTCTGTTTGATCTGCAACTGCCATGGTGCTGCACATGTGATCAGTTATGACACCAGACATTTGATGGTTTGGTTGAGGACACAAGCAAATGTGGCCGTTAGCAATCCCAGCGTTCCAGAAATGTACTGTATCTGTTATTTGAAACTGTTAAATTGATAGGTTTAGTCCTGCTTTATGATTTACTGCTGTTCAGGGGCTATGGGCTTCAGCAAAATGACTGCCTTCAGCAAGAAGAAACAGGAGAAGTGCTGGAGGCAATTTACAGCACACTAATTTTGGCAGCATAATTAGTCATGTGGAATGTATATTCCTTGCTAATGAACACAATTTTTTTATCAAGATGTGATGGGTAAAGTTCCACTTTAAATAAACAAGGCTAATTAATGGAGGGCCTTTTTTGTCATAAAAACACATCCAGGAAAGGAGCTTCTGCGGCAAAAAGGAGGAACCAGAGAAGGAAAAATATAAGCAGAATAAACTTCAGCTTTGATTTTTATTTTTTCCATTAAAACATTTTATAGAAATCCCAGAATAACCTTCAAAACAAAAATATGTTTTATGCAATAACATTGTTTATTGCATCTATAAAAATGTGTAACTATGTATTTAACATCTTCACTTTTATAGGTGTTATTTTGTAGTTTGGAAACGTTCACTGGTGTGTGGTGAAACAACAAAATCTGTTTATCTTTCTGTGTCAGTGTGATTGTTACATGATCGAAAACAAGTATTTATGCATTTTGTTTCGTTCCGAAACGAAATTCGGACGAATTTTCATTATTCGGACGTTCGGACTATTAGCATCTTTTTTTTTTTCAGATCTCCTGCAGACTATTAGTACTCTGCAAAAAAATTATAAAAAATTAAATATATGCTAATAGTCTGCAGGAGATCTTATGGAAACAAATAGTAATCTGCAAAAAAATAAAAAATTAATTAGATAGTATCTATACTCTATTCTGTTCTATTGTTTTTCTAGTCTATTTTCTATTTCTATTCTAATCTTTTCTATTCAAATTAGAATTCATTCTATACGAAATTCGAATGTCGGAAAAAAAATGATATATATATATATATAACCATCTTCCGAAATTCGAATTTAGTATATAATGATTTTGATTTTAATAGAAAAGATTTGAATAGAATATAAAAGAATAGACTAGAAAAAAATAGAACAGAATAGAATAAAATATAATATATTCTGTCCTATTGTTTTTCTAGTCTATTATCTGTTTTTCTATTTTATTATAATCTTTTCTATTCGGTTGAAATAATTTCAAATCCGGTTGAAATATCGAATTTGGTTGAAATATTAACAAATGCGGATGAAATATTATCGAATTCAGTAGATATATTTTCGAATTTGGTTGAAATATTTTCGAATGCGACCGTTTTTTCGAATTCCAATTAGAAAAGATTAGAATAGAAATAGAAAATAGACTAGAAAAAAAATAGAACAGAATAGAATAAAATATAATATATATATTGTATTTTATTCTATTCTGTTCTATTGTTCGATTCGACTAGAATTCTTTTCGAATTCGATTCGAATTTCGTCCGTGGTTTTTCGATTCGAAACGTTCGGATTCGATTGAATTCGTTAGCATTGTAATTCGTTAATTCGGATGCATCCGAACGTCCGAATAATGAAAATTCATCCGAATTTCGTTTCGGAACGAAACAAAATGCACATGCCTATTGGCAACTATCATCTTGGATAAAGTATTCATATTGGATTAAGTATTACACTTCGGCTCAGCACTATCTAAAAAACTCTTCTCTATCCCTCCACAAGTAATCTATGCTGCCTTCAAATTCCACCTTTACCTGCAACTGCTTCATTGTTTTATCCCCTTAGCGCCGACCGTACACACATTTGCTTTAGGGGGTTATTCTGGGGTGATGCCTGCAGCTGTACCGTTTTTTAGAGCGGACGGCTAAAAGCTGCTCGGCTGTTAACCCCCCTCCCGACACCTTCTGCCGCTCTTACCGGGCCTCCCGTCCCACCGGGAGAACCGATCCGTGATCCGTCACTTCCGCCGGCTAGAGACAGACTGGCACGAAGCCGTAAATGGCCTTCGTGCCAGTCTCCTGTATGTAAACACGGAAGCGACGTCACAACGTCACTTTTGGTTTACTCGGCTGCCAATGGCGCTGGTTTTTAAAAAAATAATATGTAAAATAATAATAAAATTTTTTTTTAAAGCGCCCATGTCCTCGCAAGCTCGCGGAGCAAAGAAAACGCATATGCGAGTCGCGTCTGCATATGTAAACGGTGTTCAAATCACACATGTGAGGTATTGCCGCGATCGTCAGAGCGAGAGCAATAATTCTAGCACTAGACCTCCTCTGTAACTTTAACCTGGTAACCGTTATTTTATTTTTTTTAAGCCTCGTCTATGGAGATTTTTAGGTATCGTAGTTTGTTGCCATTCCACGAGTGAATGAATGACTTGTATAGCGCTCACATGCGAACTGAATTGCCTCTAGGCGCTTTTTGCAGCCAGTGTCTGCTTGGCTGGTGCGGTCATTTTACCCCGTAGGATCTCGACACGCTTGGGACACACATATATACTGGGCCAATTTGGACAAGATCAAATTAACCTAACAGCATGTCTTTGGAGTGTGGGAGAAAACCCACGCAGACACAGGGAAAACATGCAAACTCCAGGCAGATGGTGTCGTGGTCAGGATTCGGACCAGCGACCCTTTTGCTGCTAGGTGAAAGTGCTACCCACTACACCACTGTGCTGCCCTGTGTGCGCATTTTCAAAGCGTGACATGTTAGGTATCTATTTACTCGGCATAACATCATCTTTCTCATTATACGAAACAATTGGGCCAACTTTACTGTTTCATTTTTATTTTATTCATGAAAGTGTATTTTTCCCCAAAACATTGCATTTAAAAGACCGCTACACAAATACTATGTGACATAAAATATTGCCATTTTATTCTATAGGGTCTCTGCTAAAAAAATATATATAATGTTTGGGGGTTCTAAATAATTTTCTAGCAAAAAATACGGATTTTAACTTGTAAGTGTAGTGGGTGTTTGAATTTAAGGGAGGCATCTGGGTGGTAGTGTAACCCAGATGCACTAATTGCTAGGGAATCTGAGACCTTTTTCTGGTTCTTGGAGGACTCTGGTGGTGTGAGGTTCTTTGGGGTCCACAGGTGGCACTGTTGCCCTGGGCCGGAGTGAACTCACACCGCAAGACTGTACCTTTTTGTCCTCCCCTGGAGCTGGTACAGCGGGGCGGGGAACCCGCTGTGACGCAAAGGGACAGGGGATAAAAGGGGCGGACGCCCTTACCACGGGGTTCAGAGTGGAGAGTTCGGAGTGAGAGTCGGAGGACTCGGCCGCACCCAGGCACCTTCAGCTTGGGTGCTGGCATTCCAGTGCTCCAAGCCTAGGTGCCCTTGGCCTGGCCGGAGCGGAGATGGAGTCCATCCCAGGCACCTTTAGCCTGGGGTGAGGTACTATGGCGGATGCCTGGGGCTCAGTACCTTCGACTGAGTTCTGCGAGGGTGTAGGAATCCGAAGGGGGCCCTAACTCCTTGGGTGCCCGTGTCTGAGTTCGTGAGGACTGGTGCGCGGAACTTCTCTGAAGAGTCCAGCGCAGCATTGCTGGTGACAGAGAGGCCTCCTGTTTCTCCCTTGGACGGATCTCCTTCCCCTGACAGGGGCCAAGCTAGCGAAGGTAATTCACGTTCTACTTCATATAGTCAGTGGCCGTGACTATTCGCCACTGGTGATATCACAGTGGTTAGCAGGAGAAGGGAAAGGATTGTGCCTCGATCTATTCCCCATTACTACTCAGTAGAAGAAACTGTTTGATGTTTGCCAAGAAGGATAAAACTGAGTTGGACCTATTCACTGTGTTTAACTCTGGTTACTAGGAAAAAAGGAGTCAGGGACGAAGTACTGGACTTGACTCTAGGACACCTACACAAGACCCAATCTTCTGGCCTTCACCTCTTAGCTATGGAGAACATGGGCCGTGGTGTATCTCATCCCTCCCCCCAGCACTGAGACCCCTAGACGAAGAAAGAAAAGCCGAGTATGAGAAGGGGAGAGAGGGGTGAGGCTGCTACACGTGGGGGCATCGTGTCCAGGATGTGTGTGTTGTCTGAACTTGAACTTTGCTACCCGGAGGAGTTCCGAGTAGGTCGGCCATATTGGCCAACGCGCCACAAGGCAACCCATAGCTGCGTAGTTCGTGGGCGGGGAGAGGAGAAAGCCCGTGAACAAGTGCAGAGTGTGGGAGGAGTCTGGCCATGTGGACGTACGCACGTGGAGATTCCAGCGCGTGTGGGTCAGTGCGCAATGGAGCAGCGAAGAGAGAAGATGACTTCAACCACTCCATGGATTTCAGCTTCTTCTTTCACAGACATGACTTCTCTGGCTGCTCCGATCATGGATACGGGGATAAGACTAAGGCCCCGGGGGCGATTGGCTCTGTACACCTGCAGAGACATGGAGGCCCTCGGTGCTATCTGTCCCGGCTGTTCTAGTGGTCCAGCTGAAGCCATTCGGGCGATGTGAGGTCTGCAAGGAGTTTCTCTTTGAGGTGGAACCATCCACAGAAAAGCCTCTGGCTTTCCACCTCAACTACCTCACAGGGACTGTCACTCCGGAAGGAGAGATCGATGCTGGTGCGTTTCCCGTGCGCACTGATCCGAGCGAAGTGACTGCCCAAGCAGAGATGAAAAGAGAAAAATCCGAGGATGCTGCCTCAGTCACCAGCAGCTCCCTGCTCCGACCACCGAAGAGGAAAGTCGGCCTAGTGATGGCCTTGTGTGGTCGTGGAAGAGCTTCGCCCTGCTGCTTGCCTGGCCTGGGTGGATGCGGAGAGAAGAGTCCTGGACATCCCTATTCTTCTGAAGGCCCAGGTGAGCCAGGGGTTGGGACTGTCTGTGTGGTTAAAAGTGGCGGAAGCCCACAGTCGGTAGAGGCCGTCAAGGGGGATAGTTCTGTGACTGGGAATTATCTGCCCGCTGAATGGTACGACACCTCAGACCTGGATTCATTGTCTGACAATGGCAACAATGGCGATGATAGGGAGATAGACAAAATCTTCCACCAGAAGGGATGGAACAAGTTGAAGCTACCCTCGTCCCGTGTCACGAGGGACCTGCCCATGTCTACTGGAGATAGTACACCCCGGGTGGAGGCCTCGGTGCCTAGGGAGGAATCTGGTCCCCTGTCTGAAATTCCTCTTCTGGATTCAACATCCATTTCACCTGTTCCTGTTGCAGGAGTGCAACGCAAGTCACTGCGGACTCCTAGGCCCAGATCTACTGAGGTGGCGAACGCACCTCGCCACCCTGAAGCAATTGTTCCGCCTGGAGAAGGAGACCGGGCCACCATGCTACCTTTGTCAAGGCTGCAGCGTCTCTTTGGCCAGAAGGTTTCCCAAGAGTATGGGTGGAAGTACCCATACCTGCCTCGAGAACTGCTTTACGAGGTGGAAGTTTTTCGCCAAAGATGGTATGATACCTTTGTGTGGGACAAACTTAAAGTACCGCAAGCAGGGCGATACCTTACTTGTTCACCAACGGTCACAAAGAAGTTCCAGGACTGTAAAGCTAAGTTGATGCTGGGAAGGCATATCCATGCGGACAGAGTGGTGATTTGTCGCAAGGAAGGAAGAAATGCTAAGTACCATGTGGAGGCTTTGGACAGACATTTGAAGCCTGTGTTCCTACCGCATCCAAGGTTTTACCTTTAGAAGAAAAGGAAAGACTCCTGTGTGTTCTTTTTGCTGTTCATTGAAGAACTTTCCGGAGTACCTTCACCGGAACATAAGGACTGTGCCCTAGTTTTTTTTTTGCATTTGGGCAGTTCTACTCTTTGAAGAAATGGGAGCTGTTATTGTTTTGATTCTCCCTCTTTCTCCCTGCACTTCAGAGAAATCAGTGACTTTTGGGTTTTAGTCAGTGTAGAGTCACAGAGAAATGATCAAGAGAAAGAAAAAGTTCATCTGGAAGTGATGAGTGACTTGACCGCGGCATTGTTACCAGGTGGCAGTGTTGCGCAACGATTGTTTGTTTTTTTGACATTATGCAGCACTCATTGGAGTGAATGGGTTTCTTTTCGGATAGACCCATTCATTCCAAGCAGACACACATATATTGTTAGGATGTGTGTTTCTTTTCTTTCCCTCTGCAGGAGACTCGTCTATCAAGGCTGCTGAGAATAGGTGGTCCTTAGATAGCCAGGGGGAGGGAAGAATGTAAATGTGTGAGATATTTAAAGTGTTTTATTGGAAAGTTTTATAGTTGTACTGTTTTAAGTTTTCCCTTTCCCATTCAGGTCTTGGCACAATTCAGGGTTAAATTGTGTAGTTTGGTTTCTGGGCTGAACTTATGTCACCACCCTTGTGGGATGTGAGTTTGTACCAGACACTGGGGACCAGTGTCAAATCACCAGGGAGAGAGTGTAGCGGGTGTTTGAATTTAAGGGAGGCATCTGGGTGGTAGTGTAACCCAGATGCACTAATTGCTAGGGGATCTGAGACCTTTTTCTGGTTCTTGGAGGACTCTGGTGGTGTGAGGTTCTTTGCGGTCCACAGGTGGCACTGTTGCCCTGGGCCGGAGCAAACTCACACCGCAAGACTGTACCTTTTTGTCCTCCCCTGGAGCTGGTACAGCGGGGCGGGGAACCCGCTGTGACGCAAAGGGAAAGGGGATAAAAGGGGCGGACGCCCTTACCACGGGGTTCAGAGTGGAGAGTTCAGAGTGAGAGTCGGAGGACTCGGCCGCACCCAGGCACCTTCAGCTTGGGTGCTGGCATTCCAGTGCTCCAGGCCTAGGTGCCCTTGGCCTGGCCGGAGCGGAGATGGAGTCCATCCCAGGCACCTTTAGCCTGGGGTGAGGTACTATGGCGGATGCCTGGGGCTCAGTACCTTCGAATGAGTTTCGCGAGGGTGGAGGAATCCGAAGGGGGCCCTAACTCCTTGGGTGCCCGTGTCTGAGTTCGTGAGGACTGGTGTGCGGAACTTCTCTGAAGAGTCCAGCGCAGCATTGCTGGTGACAGAGAGGCCTCCTGTTTCTCCCTTGAACGGATCTCCTTCCCCTGACAGGGGCCGAGCTAGCGAAGGTAATTCACCTTCTACTTCATATAGTCAGTGGCCGTGACTATTCGCCACTGGTGATATCACAGTGGTTAGCAGGAGAAGGGAAAGGATTGTGCCTCGATCTATTCCCCATTACTACTCAGTAGAAGAAACTGTTTGTTGTTTGCCAAGAAGGATAAAACTGAGTTGGACTGTGTGGAACTCTGGTTACTAGGAGCAAAGGAGTCAGGGACGAAGTACTGGACTTGACTCTAGGACACCTACACAAGACCCAAACTTCTGGCCTTCACCTCTTAGCTATGGAGGAAATGGGCCGTGGTTTATCTCATCCCTCCCCCTAGCACTGAGACCCCTAGACGAAGAAAGACAAGCCGAGTATGAGAAGGGGAGAGAGGGGTGAGGCCGCTACACGAGCAACAAATTTCAGAAATAGGCTTAGGCATGAAAGGGTTTTTAAAAATGCTAAAATAGTAATCTATGCTGCCTTCAAATTCTTTACCTCTGTCCAAATCACTTTGATGTTTATTTTGTTTTCTTATTGTCCATACCTAAACTATGAGCTGGTCTTATCTTTATAGCCGTGACCCCCCTGCTCTCTTGCTGTGTCTTGTAGTCTGTCTTTGGTGTGAGAAGTTCCTTCTGCCTGCCATGTGTTCCTCCTAGGCAATCCTGACTGATTAATTGGCAATAATTCCCCCACCCTACTCAGTATAAATGCAGGCCTTCTCTAAGGGATGCCCGGGCAGGGACTGCATTGGCAACCACCATCTTGGATTAAATATTCATATAGGATTAAATAATACACTTTGGCTCAGCACTTTAGCGAATGCACAAAGCGAAAATCTACAGACTACTGCAACACACCAAACAGACTACAGGTGACCTGACCTGAACATCTCTCATCCAGTCTGCTTCTCAATCTCACCACTCTGTATCATGCACTCCCTACTTTTCCTTCTCACAGTTGCATCCTACCTCCCTAAACTTTCTCTCCTTCACCCCTCTTCTCCACCCTACAGCTTATATATATCACCCTCACTCCTGTCTTCACCGTATTACTGCACTCATCAGCTCACACAAATTTTGAACCCACATACCAATAAAACCTCCAGGACACTGGGAAGTGTCCCTCCACATAAGTCACACTCCCATATCACCTCTCTCACCCTTCTGCTTCTCCTAATGTCTGGAGATATTTCTCCAAATCCTGGACCGCCAACATACCCAGCACCCCCTCACCTCTGCCAGCAGCAGCAATCTACATAATCTAATTTCTATTTCTATTCTGCCTAGAACCAGCCTCCTCTTTTCCTGTGCCATTTGGAATGCCCGCTCGATTTGCAACAAACTTACCACCGTCCATGACCTATTTATCACAAACTCCTTCAACCTACTTGCTATTACGGAGACATGGCTTCAAGAATCTGACTTTCCTTCTCCTGCTGCCCTCTCCCATGGTGGCCTCCTGTGGACTCATTCTCCGAAGTCTAGTGGACGGTAAGGAGGTGGTGTTGGAATCCTCCTATCCCCTTAAAGCACCCTTTCAGGTTCTTTATCGACCCCCCTCTCTGTCCCTCTCCTCATTTGAAGCTCACTATATTCCTCTATTTTCTCCAGTTTTATTGAGAATTGCTGTGATCTATCGGCCTCCTGGACTGGTATCAAGCTTCCTTGATGACGTCTCTGCCTGGCTACCCTACTTTCTCTCTTCTGAAATTCCAACAATCATTCTTGGCGACTTCAACATCCCTGTTAATCTTAACACTCCCGCTACTTCTAAATTTCTGAGCCTAACCTCCTCTTTTGACCTGAAACAATGGGCAAACGCTTCTACTCACCTCCTTGACCTCATATTCTCCTACCTATGCACTCATCGCAACCTCTCCCACATTCCTTTTACTCTCCCTGATCACCACCTTATTAGTTTCACTCTCTCCTTGTCATCCCCCTCCTTGCCTTCCAACTACCAAACAATTACCCGAAGAAACCTTTGCCATCTTAAAGCGGTTGTATATCCGCACGTTAAAAAAAAAAAAGGCAAAGGCATAATGAGCTAGTATGCACAGCATACTAGCTCATTATGAAATACTTACCTTAGAACGAAGCCCCCGTATGGGAGCCCGGTCCACGCTGAGGGAGCTGACATCTTGCCCTCGGCGTGTCTTCCGGGGTCGCAGCATAAGAAAAATGACAATTTCATACATATGACGTCAGCGGCGCATGCTCTCTGAATGCCCGGCCGAAGGTCCGGCAGAAGCTGCCGGACCTTGCCGGGAAGAAAACTCCCGGGTGCATGTACGGGAGTGACATCATCGCGGCTCTGGCCACTCACAGCGCCGGAGCCGCGATGACGTCACCACCTTCGGCCGGGCATTCAGAGCACATGCGCCGCTGACGTCATATGTATGAAATTGTCATTTTTCTTATGATTCTGTTTTGTATTTAGAGCATATAATGTCCCTCTACTTGCTCTTGATGAAGTGGAGTATATCCAGGAAACGTGTTGAGCCTACAATATAAGCACTTATACATGATATGGCAGAAAGGTGGCCTTTTCCACCATCACAGGTGTGCACACAAGGTGTGCCGAGTGTGCCTGGGCACACCCTAATCCCCCTATTAAATGCTGATTCCCCCTGCTTCCTGGTGCCCCCTGTCTCCCCCCTGCAGTTCTGACAGCTTCCCTCCTCTCTTCTCCCGACTGCTGCTGCGGGGGATGATTCAGGATGGATGAATAAATGAACACAGTGAGCGATTGCTCCTGTGTTCATTCTTAACTGAATCATAATAAACTATGTTTACTATGCTTTAGTTTGTGAATGAACAGGAAGCTGCTCAGCACAGAGCACTTGCTATTCGCTCACTGTCCAGTGCAGCTAAGGCTGTGGAGAAAGGGACTTGGGAAGCTCTGTCCTCAGTCCCTTTCTCTAGACCCTTAATATTTCACCAAAGCCCCCCAACGGGGCTCCTAAAAAATAATAAAAAAAATAATATTGTAAAAAAATAATTGAAAAAACAAAAAATTATTTAAAAAAACAATAAATATATAATATCTACTGACACTGTCCATTGCTCTGCTGATACACACGCATGTGTGTTTGTGCTCTGGGGTGCACACCCTACTGCAATAGACTGCGCACACCAATGCCCACCATGCAATTAATATGTAATGTGGAAAGTATTTCTATTTCTGAAATAAGGGAGTGGGTATGTTTTTTATTTGTTACATTCTCCATTATGATTTTATTCCCTTTGGTGTATAAAGATACTATTTATCCGATAAAATGTATTGCCATTGATTTACTAAATCCGGAGAGTGCAAATTCTGGTGCAACTCTGCATAAAGAATCAGGCTGGGTTCACACTATACGACACGACTTTCATCCTACTTTGCTCTGCGACATCTGTCCTACATTGGTCCGACATTGGTCCGACATTGGTCCGACATCCATCCGACATTCATGAACAGGATACTACTTTGATCCGACATTGTGCTAGTCTGACTTGTCCTTTGACCAATCAAAACAATCCCAGGGTGAGATAAATTCCTTTTACTGCTGCTGTAATCACCATGTCGGATGTCAAATGTCGGATGGTTAGGACAAGGATCCTACTTTGATCCGACTTCAATGATATTCAATGGGCTGAAGTAGGATCAAAGTCGGACAGAAGTAGTACAGGGAGCATTTTTAATGTCGGACCGACTTGTGTCGGACCAGTTAAGACGGCTCTCATAGGGATTCATTGATTTTCACACGTCATGCGACATGAGCTCCTAATGTCGGAGCGTTTGTCGGACAAGTGTGAACCAGGCCTCAGGCCTGGTTCACACTTGTCCGACAAACGCTCCGACATTAGGAGCTCATGTCGCATGACGTGTGAAAATCAATGAATCCCTATGAGATCCGTCTTAACTGGTCCGACACAAGTCGGTCCGACATTAAAAATGCTCCCTGTACTACTTCTGTCCGACTTTGATCCTACTTCAGCCCATTGAATATCATTGAAGTCGGATCAAAGTAGGATCCTTGTCCTAACCATCCGACATTTGACATACGACATGTGATTACAGCAGCAGTAAAAGGAATTTATCTCACCCTGGGATTGTTTTGATTGGTCAAAGGACAAGTCAGACTATCACAATGTCGGATCAAAGTAGTATCCTGTTCATGAATGTCGGATGGATGTCGGACCAATGTAGGATCAATGTAGGACTGATGTCGCAGAGCAAAGTAGGATGAAAGTCGGATGAATGTCGTGTCGTATCAGTGTGAACCCAGCCTCAATCAGCTTCCAGGTTTTATTGTGAGGCCTGGTTCACACTTGTCCGACAAACGCTCGGACATTAGGAGCTCATGTCGCATGACGTGTGAAAGGCCTGGTTCACACTGGGGCGACAAACGCTCCGACATTGGGAGCTCATGTCGCATGACGTGTGAAAATCAATGTTTCCCTATGGGAGCCGTCTTAACTGGTCCGACACAAGTCGGTCCGACATTAAAAATGCTCCCTGTACTACTTCTGTCCGACTTTGATCCCACTTCAGCCCATTGACTATCATTGAAGTAGGATCAAAGTAGTATCCTGTTAATGAAAGTCGGATGGATGTCGGACCAATGTCGGACCAATGTAGGACAGATGTCGGACCAATGTCGGACCAATGTCGGACCAATGTCGGACCGATGTCGGACCAATGTAGGACAGATGTCGCAGAGCAAAGTAGAACAAGCTGAAGTCAGAAGCTGATTGGCTACCATGCACAGCTGCACCAGATTTTGCACTCTCCAATTTTAGTAAATCATCCCCATTGTTTTTTATTAATTGTATTAGTTATGCATCGAAAATCCTGCCTTTAGCCCTGGTTCACACTGATGCGATTTGACATGTCAAATCGCATGTCAAATCGGCGATATTTGCCACAAATTGCGGGCAATGGCACCGTCCGAATCGGTGCAACGCCGCATCTGCGGCACTGCACCAATTTCAAAAAGTAGTTTCTGTACTACTTTTTTCGATTTCGGCCGCAATTTACATTGACATCTGTTTCAGATGTCTTTGTAATCGCGGCTGAAATCGGGACAGCCAGCGAGAGTGAAATCATGTGAGTTCAGCTGAACTTGCATGGCTTCACTCCTGCAGCCCAGTGTGAACCTGGGCAAAGTGCTAGTTCACACAAGACACAGTTCCGTTCAGTTCCGTGCACTTTTTTTCTGCACAAAATGCATGCACAGTGTTTTCCATTTATTCCAATGGCTCTAGTTCACACCATGCAGTCAGTTTCCGGTCAGTTTCTGCACCGGAAACTGACCGGAAACTGACTGCATGGAGTGTACTAGAGCCATTGGAATACATGGAAAACACTGTGCATGCATTTTTAGTTCAGAAAAAAAGCGCACGGAACTGAACGGAACTGCGTCTAATGTGAACTGGCCCTTATACAAGGAATCCCCCTCCTTTTTTCCCCCTACCCTTTTGTTTCTCCTCCTTGAGATTTAAAGCGGGATTCCTCCCGCAATTTTTTTTTTTTTAAAGTCAGCAGCTACAGACACTGTAGCTGCTGACTTTTAATAAGAACACTTACCTGTCCTACTCGCCCGCAATGATGGCCCCCCCGATGCCGATCCCTCGATCACTGCAGGTCCCGCTCCACCATCCTCACTAAGGGAAACAGGCAGTGAAGCCTTACGGCTTCACTGCCCGTTTCCTACTGCGCATGCGCGAGTCTCGCGCCGATTTGTGAATAGGCGGCTGCTCTCTGGGATTACACACAGTTCCCAGAAGGCAGCGTGTCCCATTCACTAGAAGAGGATGTGGAAGGAGACCCACCGCGGATAAGAAAGAGGCAGATTAGGGACTTCCGCATAGCAACCGCTATTTCGGGTGAGTAAAAACATTTTTTCTTTTTTTTTTTCAATTTTTTTGCAGCATTTTTGTGTAATTTTTTTTTTTTAGGGTGGAACTCCACTTTAAGACATGTTATATTAGGGATTTGGCACTAAAAAACACCCTAAGGAAAATGTAATAAGGATTTTAAAGTCACAGGGTTCACACTATTCAACAAGTACATGTATACATGTAGGAGTAAAAAAAATAATTTAAAGTTACAGCTTATCTGTATGACAGACGTGATTAATTTGCAGGAGGATAAATCTTCTGGGCCATTATGGTATATACCTTTGCATTCTTTTCTGTAATCATAATAATTATATTTCTAATTTGAATTCCCTTTCATTTAATCATATTAATTATATTTCCTATAAATATTTAAACAGGGAGCTGTCCTAATGAAATCACATTGATATCCCGCAAGAAGATAAACACAATGTAACGACCAATAGGACTGCTATCTCCTGCACTAATTACAGCTCTACACCAGAAATACTGGAAGCACTATTGTATGTGATACTAGCATGATAAGTAACAACAGTCAATTTTGCTGTTATAATGCAAGTACCCCGGAAAAAAGAGGAGCGCATTCATGTCTTTTAAGGTGGTAATGAGTACATGCATACTAAGACCACTGCTTTGTCACATTCGGTGGCTTTATATTGGTTGTCATCCTAGAGAATATATAAAAAAAAAATGAATTACCCCAAAAATTATTTAGTATGCAAAAAAAATATGAGATATTGCATAAAATATTTAAAAACATTTTCCAGGCAGATAAATAGGAGCTATTGCAAAGATCTTTTGGCTCATCCTCATATTTGCTTTGCTTACAGATGTCAATAGCTCAAATGAAAATAATGCACACAGATAAAATTTGCACACAGAATTGAGTGGGGTTCATTTCTTTTATTCAGCACCTTTGTTGTTGGCACGATGGTTTAATCAAGCTTCAACCAACCACCAGACAAGTGAGTGAGCTGTAGGCCAACCACATCCACAAGACTACAAATAACCAAGGCCAGTGTATTGATCTCTGTCCACACATGTCAAGGTCCCCCCCCCCCCACAAGGCAATGGGGCACCCACTCCACCCAAGCAGTGAAAAGCACACTGCTGCACTCAAAATCCCAACCAAACTGCCCCTGAATAGCAAATGCCATGAAGGGGGTGGGTTCACCCCACCCATCACATCCCTCCACCGCCCACAGTCGTGCCGGCATCCCCCCCACACTACGTCTGCAATACAATGGGGCGCAACGTGATAGACACCAAAAACCTGAGTCGCGTCGAACTGCCACCAAACGGAAGTGCAATGAGGGGCTACACACTCCCCACCTCCCCCCACTGGTCATTGGCAACTGGCAGGCTGCCTAAGAGGCCTTATGCTGGTGCCAGCCCTGAAGATAAAATATATGTGGACCTGTTGCCTCCCTAATGTAAATCTGAACTCAAAAAGTTAACATTTGCTATACTATAGGAAACATGCAATATAAACCACTTCAGCCCCAGACCATTTTGCTGGCCAAAGACCAGGCCACTTTTTGCGATGCGGCACTGCGTCGCTTTAACTGACAATTGCGCGGTCGTGCGACGTGGCTCACAAACAGAATTGACGTCCTTTTTTTCCCACAAATAGAGCTTTCTTTTGGTGGTATTTGATCACCTCTGCGGTTTTTATTTGTACTCTATAAACAAAAATAGAGCGACAATTTTGAAAAAAATTCAATATTTTTTACTTTTTGCTATAATAAATATCCCCAAAAAATATATAAAAATATATTTTTTTTCCTCAGTTTAGGCTGATACGTATTCTTCTACATATTTTTGGTAAAAAAAATCGCAATAAGCGTTTATTGATTGCAAAAGTTATAGCGTCTACAAAATAGGGGGGTCATTTTATGGCATTTTTATTAATAATTTTATTTTTACTACTGTAGTAATGGCAGTAATTGTGACTGCCACATTATGGCGGACACATCGGACACTTTTGACACCATTTTGGGACCATTGTAATTTTTACAGCGACCAGTGCTATAAAAATGCACTGATTACTGTAAAAATGACACTGGCAGTGAAGGGGTTAACCTGTAGGGGGCGCTGAAGGTGTTAAGTGTGACCTAGGGAGTGCTTCTAGCCGTTAGGGGGCGTGGCTTGCCGTGACACGTCACTGATCGCTGTTCCCGATGACAGGAAACAGACGATCAGTGACATGTCACTAGGCAGAACGGGGAGATGTTGGGTTTACACCAACATCTCCCCGTTCTTCAGCTCTGTGACCCGATCGCGGGACACCGGCGGACATTGAGTCCGTGGGTCCCGCGGGCACGGTCATGGAGCTTGCGACAGGGTCGCAAGCATGCCGCCTGCGGCGTGTGCGCGACCTCACGGCTCGCAAATTAAAGGGGACCTATATATACGCCCATTTGTGCAGCCGTGCCATTCTGTCGATGTATAAGTTTGTGCGGCGGTCATGAAGCGGTTAAAGTGTTACTAAATCCACAACAGTAAAATCAGTCTATATATGCAGTAAAGCGTGCTTGTTATACTCACTGTGGAACCTAAGGGTTAATGCAGTTTCTGACAGCAGGGGGGGGGTCGGGGAAATCTAGTACAGCGGGACCGGGTGGGATGGGGAGGGGGTCCAGTGTAAGGTCACCTTACAGATTTTCTGTCAAGGTGAACTTTCACTTTAAGGGCTGCTTCACACCAGCAGCTGCATTAGAACCCAGCTGCTGGTGTACAATAGGATGAGACAGCAGTGCTGATAGGCCAATTGGGGCACATTGCACTGCTTACTTTTTTTTTTAACCACTTCAGCTCCAAAAGATTTACCCCCCCCCCCCTCATGACCAGGCCAATTTTTTGCGATATGTTACTGCGTTACTTTTCCTGACAATTGCGTGGTCATGCGACGCTGTACCTAAATAAAATTTACAGTATGTCCTTTTTTTTCCCCACAAATAGAGTTTTCTTTTGGTGGTATTTGATCACCTCTGCGGTTTTTATTTTTTGAGCTATAAACAAAAAAGCCCCGACAATTTTGAAAAAAATATATATTTTTTTTACATTCTGCTATGAAACACATGCAATAAATAAAAAAAAAAAAAAAATCAAATTTCTTCATCAATTTAGCCCAGGTTCACACTGGGCTGCGGGAGTGAAGCCGTGCGAGTTCAGCTGAACTCGCACAATTTCACTCCCGCTGGTCAGTCCCGATTTCAGCCGCGATTACAAAGACATCTGTGCAGGTTTCTGCACAGATGTCAATGTAAATTGCGGCCGAAATCGCAAAAAGTAGTACAGAAACTACTTTTTGAAATCGGTGCAGCGCCGCAGATGTAGCATCGCACCGATTAGGACGGTGCCATTGCCGGCAATTTGTGGCAAATATCGCCGTTTTGACATGCGATTTGACATGCCAAATCGCATATCAAAACGCACCAGTGTGAACCAGGGCTTAGGTCAATATGTATTCTGCTACATATTTTTGGTAAAAAAAAATCCCAATAAGGCCTCTTGCACACTGCAGCTTGAAAAAGCTCAGTACAGCTTATTTTTTTACTGAGCTAAAATCCATGTGCCTATGCACACAGGCGCTTAAACAAGCGCTGCGTATTCTTCAGTGAAAAAAAAGAAAAAGGAAAAATCTGCATTTTTGGTCAGTAATTTACGCATGTACGCAGTAAATGCGCACATCTGCGAGCCATCGCGCACATGTATGCGCAATCATCCATTAACTTTTGCGAATGCGAGATTACCCCATACACACGGTAGGACTTTTTGACAACAAACTACAAAATGAGCAGGTTTTCTAAAGAATCCTACCGTGTGTACGCTCCATCGGACAAACTTTTTCGGTTTTCATCGGACAAAAGTTCGCTCTGCAAACGGACAAACTTTTTGGCAACAAAAGTCCTACGGTGCAAAGTCCTATCGTGTGTACAGAAATCCATCGGACTTTTGTCCGAAGTACAAACACGCATGCCCAGAACCAATGTTAAAATCAACCAACAACAGCAGAAGTTGACCAAAGGGTGGCGGTAAAGAGCAGAAAAGAGCAGAAAAAACACGCGATTTTGGGAAAGTTTGGGGAAAGTTTGCAGAAAAGTCCTGCCGTGTGTATGCTATGGGCGGTCAAGGACAACGCCCTTTAAACAAAAATCCACATGAAAAGTTTGTTTGAAGTCCGATCGTGTGTATGAGGCTTTAGAGTATATTGATTTTTATGTATTCATTTTTTTTACTAGTAATGGCGGTGATCAGCGACTTATAGCGGGACTGTGATATTGTGGCGTACATATCAGACACTAAGTGACACTTTTTTGGGGACCAGTGACACTAATACAGTGATCAGTACTAAAAATATGCACTGTCACTGTACTAATGACACTGGCAGGGAAGGGATTAACATCAGGGGCGAATAAAGGGTTAAATGTGTGCCCAACTGTCCCTGATTTTGAGGGACTGTCCCTGATTTGGAGCAATGTCCCTCTGTCCCTCTTTGCCTCTCATTTGTCCCTCATTTTGGTCTGATCTATATAGTTGTATATAAAATGCACTTTTTATCTTTCAAAAAGTGTTTCCCAGTGCTAAACCTTTTATCCAATGTCTAAATTGATGTATTTGTACATTTTTAAATCCAATATAAAGGAATAGTAGTGGTAAAAAAAAGTCCTTGTGTATTTAATCAACATTTTCTGGGGTTAATTCTCATTTAACCACTTAAGCCCAAGACCATTATGCAGGTTAAAGGGGTTGTAAAGGTTTGTTTTTTATTTTCTAAATAGGTTCCTTTAAGCTAGTGCATTGTTGGTTCACTTACCTTTTCCTTAGATTTACCTTCTAAATATTTTTTTTCTTTGTCTGAATTTCTCACTTCCTGTTTCTCCTCACTAAACTTCACACCATCATCCGAGTGGTGTGGAGTCAGCCAGAACAGCTTACTGAGGAGGAACAGGAAGTGAGAAATTCAGACAAAGAAAACAAAGAAAAAAAAATATTTAGAAGGGAAATCTAAGGAAAAGGTAAGTGAACCAACAATGCACTAGCTTAAAGGAACCTATTTAGAAAATAAAAAACGAACCTTTACAACCCCTTTAAGGACCAGAGGTGTTTTCAGAATTTTGCACTGCGCTGCTTTAACTGTAAATTGTGCGGACATGCAATGTTGTACCCAAACGAAATTTGCGTCCTTTTCTTCCCACAAATAGAGCTTTCTTTTAATGGTATTTGATTGCCTCTGCGATTTTTTTTTTTGCGATATAAACGGAAGACTGAAAATTTTGAAAAAAAATGATATTTTCTACTTTTTGTTATAAGAAAAATCGAATAAACTCAATTTTAGTCATACATTTAGGCCAAAATGTATTCAGCCACATGTCTTTAGTAAAAAAATGTCAATAAGCGTATATTTATTGGTTTGCGCAAAAGTTATAGCGTCTACAAACTAGGGTACATTTTCTGAAATTTACACAGCTTTTAATTTATGACTGCCTATCTCATTTCTTGAGGTGCTAAAATGGCAGGGCAGTACAAAACCCCAGCCCCCAAATGACCCCATTTTTGAAAGAAGACACCCCAAGGAAATTGCTGAGAGGCATGTTGAGCCCATTGAATATTTTTTTTTTGTCCCAAGTGATTGAATAATGACAAAAAAAAATAAAAAATTACAAAAAGTTGTCACTAAATGATATATTGCTCACACATGCCATGGTTATATGAGGAATTGCACCCCAAAATACATTTTGCTGTTTCTCCTGAGTACAGGGATACCACATGTGTGGGACTTTTTGGGAGCCTAGCCGCGTACGGGACCCCGAAAACCAAGCACCGCCTTAAGGATTTCTAAGGGCACAAATTTTTGATTTCACTCCTCACTACTAGTGATGAGCCGAACACCCCCGGGTTCGGTTCGCACCAGAACCCGCGAACGGACCGAAAGTTCGAACGAACATTAGAACCCTATTAAATACAATGGATGCGAACGTTCGAATTCTAAAGTGCTAATTATAACAACTATTATGCATGTTATTGTCATAAATAGGGTTTGGGAACCCGGGTTGTGCACCAGGGGACATGTATCAATGCAAAAAGAAGTTTTAAAAACGGTCGTTTTTCGGGAGCAGTCATTTTAATGATGCATAAAGTGAAAAAAAAAAAGTCAAATATTCCTTTAAATATCGTACCTGGGGGGTGTCTAAAGTATGCCTGTGAAGTGCCACGTGTTTCCCGTGTTTAGAACTGTCCCTGCAGAAAATGACACTTCTAAAGGAAAAAAAAGCCATTTAAAACTGCTTGCGGCTTTAATGTAATGTCTGGTCCCGGTAATATGGATGAAATTCTTTAAGAAAAATGGCATAGCTACCCCATGACCCCCCCCCCCTACCCCAGCCCATTACCAGCCCCTTTGGGTCTTGTATGGATATTAAGGGGAACCCCGCACATAAAATAAAAAAGGCCCTATATACTCTGAACAGCCGTATACAGGCGGTGCATACAAGACAGGGACTGTAGGTTTGTTCTTATGTAGAATCTGTTTGTAATTTTGAACAGGTACATTGTTGAAGTGTAGCTCCAGCCCAAAAATCTATTTTTAAACTTTTTGGGAAACATAGGTAAGGGTTATCACCCCTGTAACATTTGTTTTGCTGTCTGTGCCCCTGTTCAGAACATTTCACCTCACTTTCCGTCCCAATGACAACTGTTTTTGAAATGTGGTGTTTTTCTTGAAACAAGGATTGCTGATAAAGCATCAGTACAGATGAGACCCCTTTCTCCCATATTTATTCTTACAGGAGAGAATTTTCCTTTCTAGGGGTAGATTTCCTCTCACTTCCTGTTGTCTTCTTTCGTTTGCAAGTAGGAGTCGTTTGTAAGTTGGATGTTTGAAAGTAGGGACCTGCCGTATATACTCTGCAGAAATAGGCCCCTTAGTTGTTGGTGTTGGCACAACACTGTAAGCACTCAGTTACTCTTGGTTGGTGCTGGAACGCCCTGCTGTCAACTATTATATCAGGAATTTTAATTACATATAATTGTTGAACAGTGGTAGTAAAAATTGGGGCTTTGATGGTGGTGCTGGTGCCACAACACTGTAAGCCCTGACAGTTACTCTTGGTGGGTGCAGCAATGGGCCCTGCTGTGAATTATTAGATCAAGAATTGTAATTACATGCCCCTTTTGAACAGGGGCTGAAAAATTGGGCCTTTCGTGGTGGTGGTGGTGGTGGCGTTGCCACAAGACTGTAAGCCCTCAGAGTTACTCTTGGTGGGTGCAGCAATGGACCCTGCTGTGAATTATTAGATCAAGAATTGTAATTGCATGCCCCTGTTGAACAGGGGCTGAAAAATTGGGCCTTAGGCACTGGTGGCACAACACTACAACCCCTCACAGATACTGTACTTGGAGCACAGCAATGAGCCCTGTTGCAAAGTATTGCTTCAAAAATTGTAATGACACGCCCCTGTTAAACAGGGGCTGAAAAATTGGGCCTTAGGCACTGGTGCCACAACACTCCAACCCCTCACAGATACTGTACTTGGAGCACAGCAATGAGCCCTATGGCAAATTATTGCTAAAAAAATTGTAATTACACGCCCCTGTAAAACAGGGGCTGAAAAATTGGGCCTTAGCCACTGGTGGCGGCACCCATAAACAAAAATGATCTTCCAAGCTATCATCATCAATCGTATCATTGAGGACTCGGAGGAGGAGGATAGCCAGTCAACATAACAGCACAGGCACTCAGCATCAGCATCAGTCTTGAAGGGATGTGACATGTTAAAATCAATTAGTCTGTTATATCAGCATCAGGTGTGTGGTAGCTGGTGGTGATCCAAGACTGGTTCATCTTGATGAAAGTCAGTCGATCAACCGAGTCGGTGGACAGGCGCACCCTGTGATCCGTGACAAATCCTCCAGCAGCACTGAATGTGCGTTCCGAAAGAACGCTGGATGCAGGACAGGCCAGTAGCTCAATTGCATACTGTGCAAGCTCTGGCCAGTGATCCATCCTCAAGACCCAGTAAGCCAGAGGATTTTCGGTGGGGAAGGTGTCCAAGTCTGACCTTGCCCCTAGATATTCCTGCACCATGTTTATCAGACGCTGGCGATGGTTGCTGGAACCGATCATACTTTGGGGCTGCGGACTAAAGAATTGTCTGAACGCATCGGTCAGACGGCCACCTTCCCCACCGCTCCTTCTTTGACTGGCCGAAGCCTCAGCAACTCGTTGTCCAGGACCAGGAGTTTGTAACCTCCCAGTCTCTGGGAACGCGTTGCACAGACCTTTCTGCAAGGCCTCCCGGAGTTGTCTCATCCTCTGCTCCCTCTGCGACGGTAACATAAGGTCCGCAACCTTACCCTTGTACCGTGGATCAAGCAGAGTGGCCAGCCAGTAATGGTCCCTCTCCTTGATCCGAAGAATACGAGGATCCTTCCGCAGACTTTGCAGGATCAGGGAGGCCATGCAGCGTAGGTTTGCTGAGGCATTCGCTCCGGAGTCCTCTGGGTCACTAAGGACGACATGATCCGCAGCCACCTCCTCCCAGCCACGTACAAGTCCACTGGTTTCTTGGGACTGTAAATCATCCCTAAAAGACTGCTGCTGATGATGCTGAGTGCCAGCCTCCACCTCCATGCTGACACAATCCTCCTCCTCCTCCTCCTCCTCCTCCTCCTCTTCCTGTGCGATGGGTGGGACAGAAGGAACACTGTCTGGGTAAAGGGGGCCTTGAGAGGCAAGGAAGTCCTCCTCTTCCTGCCTCTGTTCTGCCTCAAGTGCCCTGTCCATTATTCCACGCAGCGTGTGCTCCAACAGGTGGACAAGAGGTACAGTGTCACTGATGCATGCACTGTCACTGCTCACCATCCTCGTGGCCTCCTCAAATGGTGCCAGGACAGTGCATGCATCCCTGATCATGCCCCACTGGCGTGGAGAAAAAAAACCAAGCTCCCCTGACCCTGTCCTGGTGCCGTAGTCGCACAGGTACTCATTGATGGCCCTCTGCTGCGTGTGCAGCCGCTGCAGCATGGCCAACGTTGAGTTCCACCTGGTGGGCATGTCACATATAAGGCGGTTCTTGGGCAGGTTCAACTCCTTTTGCAGCTCAGCCAGGCGAGCACTGGCATTATAAGATCTGCGGAAATGCACACAGACTTTCCTGGCCTGCCTCAGGACATCCTGTAAGCCCGGGTACCTGCCCAAGAACCGCTGCACCACCAGGTTAAGGACGTGAGCCACACAGGGCACATGGGTCAGTTGTCCCTGTCGGAGGGCGGAGAGGAGGTTGGTGCCATTGTCGCAAACCACCATTCCTGGCTTAAGCTGGCGTGGCGTCAACCACCTCTCGGCCTGGCCCTGCAGAGCAGACAGGACCTCTGCCCCAGTGTGGCTTCTGTCCCCCAAACACACCAGCGCAAGCACGGCATGGCATCTTTTTGCCTGCGTACTTGCGTAGCCCCGTGAACGGCTACGGAGCACCGCTGGTTCATAGGACAAACCACAGGAAGAGGCCATGGAGGAAGAAGAAGAGGAGGGGGTGGAGGAGAGAGGTGTGTCACAACCAGTAGTAGCATTTTGGAGGCGTGGCGGTGGGACAACCTCCAACACTACTGCACCTTGTCCTGCATCCTTCCCAGCTGCCAAAAGAGTGACCCAATGGGCCGTGAAAGAAAGGTAACGTCCCTGTCCATGCCTGCTGGACCATGAGTCAGCGGTAATATGCACCTTACCGCTGACCGCCCTGTCCAGCGAGGCCAAGACATTGCCTTCCACATGCCGGTAGAGAGCCGGAATAGCCTTCCGTGAGAAAAAGTGGCGTTTGGGAACCTGCCACTGAGGAACCGCACATTGCACAAACTCACGGAAGGGGGCCGAGTCTACCAACTGAAAAGGCAGCAGTTGAAGCGCTAGCAATTTAGCCAAGCTAGCATTCAACCGCTGGGCATGTGGATGGCTGGGAGTGAACTTCTTTCGACGGTCCAGCAGCTGGGGCAGGGAAATTTGCCTGCTAGAATCGGACGTCGGTGTACTGCTAGCAGAGTGGCCGCAAGTACTTGGCTGTGACACACCTAATTCTACACCTTCATTCCTCTCAGTGCATGTTTCAGAGAGGACTGAAGGTATAGTGGGGTTGGAGATCCCAGCTGATGCGGTGCAAGGAGAGGTCCGCTTTGTTCTTTGGTGTGGGTCTTTGAGGTAGGCTTGCCAACGAGCTGCATGGCAGGTCAACATATGTCTGGTCAGGCATGTGGTACCCAAGCGGCTGATGTTTTGGCCACGCGATATACGCTTGAGACATATGTTGCAAACAGCAGCTGTGCGATCTGATGCACTAGCCTCAAAAAAGGCCCACACCAAAGAACTTTTTGAATGACGGGCAGAGGCAGCGCCCTGCACAGGCGGAGCTCTGCGGTGTGATTCCGTCGGTGTACTGCCCTTACGCTGGCCACCAAAGGGCATCCTGCCTCGTTGGAGATGTGCCTCCTCCTCATCCTCCTCCTCCTCCTCTCTCCTATTAGGCACCCACGTGGAGTCAGTGACCTCATCATCACCTCCCTCCTCATCACTGGAGGCAATCTGGCAGTATGCTGCAGCTGCTGGAACATGACTGCCAGATTGGTGTCCTTCTTGAGCATCCCCTCTGTCTGCTCTCACGCTACTGCCTTCCTCTAGCTGGGTTTCATCATCAGACCCTTCGAAACGCTGGGCATCCTCCTGGAGCATGTACCCAACACTGTGCTGAAACAGTTCGGGGGACTCCTCAGGAGGAGGACATGGTGGGTCTAGGGAAGGAGTGACTGATGATGAGTCTGACATTGATACCAGGGAAGAGGACGCTTTGGCAGCTGCTTTTCCAGTACCCTGAGCCTGGGTGAGAGAGGATGAGGAGGAGGAGGAGGGCTTGGTCATCCACTCTACCAAGTCTTCGGCATGATGTGGCTCAACATGTCCAGCTGCCGAAAAGAAGGACAAGCGTGTCCCATGGCCATGTGCTGATGACAATGCACCGCGTCCACGACCAGCACTGTTGCCCCCAGACACAGAGCCTGCTTGCCCTCTTTTATTGCCTCCTGACTGTCTGCCTCTCCTTGTTTGCCTTCCAGACATTCTAATAGATGGCCTGCAGGGAGATGGGAAAAAAGCAATAAGGGCTACCTTCAGGTGTCCTTCTCTGTCCCTTGAAACAAGGACTTTGACAGTGAAAGAAACTGACACACTCTCCCTACCTACAGTTTTCTGTCCCTAGAAAAAATTTTTTTTTAAAGCACAATTTAGCACAAGGAGAATTCACTCACTGTCCTTCCAGGTCCCTGGAAACAAGGACTTTGACAGTGAAAGAAACTGACACACTCTCCCTACCTACAGTTTTCTGTCCCTAGAAAAAATGTTTTTTTTAAGCACAATTTAGCACAAGGAGAATTACCTCACTGTCCTTCCAGGTCCCTGGAAACAAGGACTTTGACAGTGAAAGAAACTGACACACTCTCCCTACCTACAGTTTTCTGTCCCTAGAAAATTTTTTTTTTTTTAAGCACAATATAGCACAAGGAGAATTCACTCACTGTCCTTCCAGGTCCCTGGAAACAAGGACTTTGACAGTGAAAGAAACTGACACACTCTCCCTACCTACAGTTTTCTGTCCCTAGAAAAAATGTTTTTTTTAAGCACAATTTAGCACAAGGAGAATTACCTCACTGTCCTTCCAGGTCCCTGGAAACAAGGACTTTGACAGTGAAAGAAACTGACACACTCTCCCTACCTACAGTTTTCTGTCCCTAGAAAAAATGTTTTTTTTAAGCACAATTTAGCACAAGGAGAATTACCTCACTGTCCTTCCAGGTCCCTGGAAACAAGGACTTTGGCAGTGAAAGAAACTGACACACTCTCCCTACCTACAGTTTTCTGTCCCTAGAAAAAATGTTTTTTTTAAGCACAATTTAGCACAAGGAGAATTACCTCACTGTCCTTCCAGGTCCCTGGAAACAAGGACTTTGACAGTGAAAGAAACTGACACACTCTCCCTACCTACAGTTTTCTGTCCCTAGAAAAAATGTTTTTTTTAAGCACAATTTAGCACAAGGAGAATTACCTCACTGTCCTTCCAGGTCCCTGGAAACAAGGACTTTGACAGTGAAAGAAACTGACACACTCTCCCTACCTACAGTTTTCTGTCCCTAGAAAAAATGTTTTTTTTAAGCACAATATAGCACAAGGAGAATTCACTCACTGTCCTTCCAGGTCCCTGGAAACAAGGACTTTGACAGTGAAAGAAACTGACACACTCTCCCTACCTACAGTTTTCTGTCCCTAGAAAAAATGTTTTTTTTAAGCACAATTTAGCACAAGGAGAATTACCTCACTGTCCTTCCAGGTCCCTGGAAACAAGGACTTTGACAGTGAAAGAAACTGACACACTCTCCCTACCTACAGTTTTCTGTCCCTAGAAAAAATGTTTTTTTTAAGCACAATTTAGCACAAGGAGAATTACCTCACTGTCCTTCCAGGTCCCTGGAAACAAGGACTTTGACAGTGAAAGAAACTGACACACTCTCCCTACCTACAGTTTTCTGTCCCTAGAAAAAATGTTTTTTTTAAGCACAATTTAGCACAAGGAGAATTACCTCACTGTCCTTCCAGGTCCCTGGAAACAAGGACTTTGACAGTGAAAGAAACTGACACACTCTCCCTACCTACAGTTTTCTGTCCCTAGAAAAAATGTTTTTTTTAAGCACAATTTAGCACAAGGAGAATTACCTCACTGTCCTTCCAGGTCCCTGGAAACAAGGACTTTGACAGTGAAAGAAACTGACACACTCTCCCTACCTACAGTTTTCTGTCCCTAGAAAAAATGTTTTTTTTAAGCACAATATAGCACAAGGAGAATTCACTCACTGTCCTTCCAGGTCCCTGGAAACAAGGACTTTGACAGTGAAAGAAACTGACACACTCTCCCTACCTACAGTTTTCTGTCCCTAGAAAAAATGTTTTTTTTAAGCACAATTTAGCACAAGGAGAATTACCTCACTGTCCTTCCAGGTCCCTGGAAACAAGGACTTTGACAGTGAAAGAAACTGACACACTCTCCCTACCTACAGTTTTCTGTCCCTAGAAAAAATGTTTTTTTTAAGCACAATTTAGCACAAGGAGAATTACCTCACTGTCCTTCCAGGTCCCTGGAAACAAGGACTTTGACAGTGAAAGAAACTGACACACTCTCCCTACCTACAGTTTTCTGTCCCTAGAAAAAATGTTTTTTTTAAGCACAATATAGCACAAGGAGAATTACCTCACTGTCCTTCCAGGTCCCTGGAAACAAGGACTTTGACAGTGAAAGAAACTGACACACTCTCCCTACCTACAGTTTTCTGTCCCTAGAAAAAATGTTTTTTTTAAGCACAATTTAGCACAAGGAGAATTACCTCACTGTCCTTCCAGGTCCCTGGAAACAAGGACTTTGACAGTGAAAGAAACTGACACACTCTCCCTACCTACAGTTTTCTGTCCCTAGAAAAAATGTTTTTTTTAAGCACAATTTAGCACAAGGAGAATTACCTCACTGTCCTTCCAGGTCCCTGGAAACAAGGACTTTGGCAGTGAAAGAAACTGACACACTCTCCCTACCTACAGTTTTCTGTCCCTAGAAAAAATGTTTTTTTAAAGCACAATTTAGCACAAGGAGAATTACCTCACTGTCCTTCCAGGTCCCTGGAAACAAGGACTTTGACAGTGAAAGAAACTGACACACTCTCCCTACCTACAGTTTTCTGTCCCTAGAAAAAATGTTTTTTTTAAGCACAATTTAGCACAAGGAGAATTACCTCACTGTCCTTCCAGGTCCCTGGAAACAAGGACTTTGACAGTGAAAGAAACTGACACACTCTCCCTACCTACAGTTTTCTGTCCCTAGAAAAAATGTTTTTTTTAAGCACAATTTAGCACAAGGAGAATTACCTCACTGTCCTTCCAGGTCCCTGGAAACAAGGACTTTGACAGTGAAAGAAACTGACACACTCTCCCTACCTACAGTTTTCTGTCCCTAGAAAAAATGTTTTTTTTAAGCACAATTTAGCACAAGGAGAATTACCTCACTGTCCTTCCAGGTCCCTGGAAAGAAGGACTTTGACAGTGAAAGAAACTGACACACTCTCCCTACCTACAGTTTTCTGTCCCTAGAAAAAAAATTTTTTTTAAGCACAATTTAGCACAAGGAGAATTACCTCACTGTCCTTCCAGGTCCCTGGAAACAAGGACTTTGACAGTGAAAGAAACTGACACACTCTCCCTACCTACAGTTTTCTGTCCCTAGAAAAAATGTTTTTTTTTAAGCACAATTTAGCACAAGGAGAATTACCTCACTGTCCTTCCAGGTCCCTGGAAACAAGGACTTTGACAGTGAAAGAAACTGACACACTCTCCCTACCTACAGTTTTCTGTCCCTAGAAAAAATGTTTTTTTTAAGCACAATTTAGCACAAGGAGAATTCACTCACTGTCCTTCCAGGTCCCTGGAAACAAGGACTTTGACAGTGAAAGAAACTGACACACTCTCCCTACCTACAGTTTTCTGTCCCTAGAAAAAATGTTTTTTTTAAGCACAATTTAGCACAAGGAGAATTACCTCACTGTCCTTCCAGGTCCCTGGAAACAAGGACTTTGACAGTGAAAGAAACTGACACACTCTCCCTACCTACAGTTTTCTGTCCCTAGAAAAAATGTTTTTTTTAAGCACAATATAGCACAAGGAGAATTCACTCACTGTCCTTCCAGGTCCCTGGAAACAAGGACTTTGACAGTGAAAGAAACTGACACACTCTCCCTACCTACAGTTTTCTGTCCCTAGAAAAAATGTTTTTTTTAAGCACAATTTAGCACAAGGAGAATTACCTCACTGTCCTTCCAGGTCCCTGGAAACAAGGACTTTGACAGTGAAAGAAACTGACACACTCTCCCTACCTACAGTTTTCTGTCCCTAGAAAAAATGTTTTTTTTAAGCACAATTTAGCACAAGGAGAATTACCTCACTGTCCTTCCAGGTCCCTGGAAACAAGGACTTTCACAGTGAAAGAAACTGACACACTCTCCCTACCTACAGTTTTCTGTCCCTAGAAAAAATGTTTTTTTTAAGCACAATTTAGCACAAGGAGAATTACCTCACTGTCCTTCCAGGTCCCTGGAAACAAGGACTTTGACAGTGAAAGAAACTGACACACTCTCCCTACCTACAGTTTTCTGTCCCTAGAAAAAATGTTTTTTTTAAGCACAATTTAGCACAAGGAGAATTACCTCACTGTCCTTCCAGGTCCCTGGAAACAAGGACTTTGACAGTGAAAGAAACTGACACACTCTCCCTACCTACAGTTTTCTGTCCCTAGAAAAAATGTTTTTTTTAAGCACAATTTAGCACAAGGAGAATTACCTCACTGTCCTTCCAGGTCCCTGGAAACAAGGACTTTGACAGTGAAAGAAACTGACACACTCTCCCTACCTACAGTTTTCTGTCCCTAGAAAAAATGTTTTTTTTAAGCACAATTTAGCACAAGGAGAATTACCTCACTGTCCTTCCAGGTCCCTGGAAACAAGGACTTTGACAGTGAAAGAAACTGACACACTCTCCCTACCTACAGTTTTCTGTCCCTAGAAAAAATGTTTTTTTTAAGCACAATTTAGCACAAGGAGAATTACCTCACTGTCCTTCCAGGTCCCTGGAAACAAGGACTTTGACAGTGAAAGAAACTGATACACTCTCCCTACCTACAGTTTTCTGTCCCTAGAAAAAATGTTTTTTTTAAGCACAATTTAGCACAAGGAGAATTACCTCACTGTCCTTCCAGGTCCCTGGAAACAAGGACTTTGACAGTGAAAGAAACTGACACACTCTCCCTACCTACAGTTTTCTGTCCCTAGAAAAAATGTTTTTTTTAAGCACAATTTAGCACAAGGAGAATTACCTCACTGTCCTTCCAGGTCCCTGGAAACAAGGACTTTGACAGTGAAAGAAACTGACACACTCTCCCTACCTACAGTTTTCTGTCCCTAGAAAAAATGTTTTTTTTAAGCACAATATAGCACAAGGAGAATTCACTCACTGTCCTTCCAGGTCCCTGGAAACAAGGACTTTGACAGTGAAAGAAACTGACACACTCTCCCTACCTACAGTTTTCTGTCCCTAGAAAAAATGTTTTTTTTAAGCACAATTTAGCACAAGGAGAATTACCTCACTGTCCTTCCAGGTCCCTGGAAACAAGGACTTTGACAGTGAAAGAAACTGACACACTCTCCCTACCTACAGTTTTCTGTCCCTAGAAAAAATGTTTTTTTTAAGCACAATTTAGCACAAGGAGAATTACCTCACTGTCCTTCCAGGTCCCTGGAAACAAGGACTTTGGCAGTGAAAGAAACTGACACACTCTCCCTACCTACAGTTTTCTGTCCCTAGAAAAAATGTTTTTTTAAAGCACAATTTAGCACAAGGAGAATTACCTCACTGTCCTTCCAGGTCCCTGGAAACAAGCACTTTGACAGTGAAAGAAACTGACACACTCTCCCTACCTACAGTTTTCTGTCCCTAGAAAAAATGTTTTTTTTAAGCACAATTTAGCACAAGGAGAATTACCTCACTGTCCTTCCAGGTCCCTGGAAACAAGGACTTTGACAGTGAAAGAAACTGACACACTCTCCCTACCTACAGTTTTCTGTCCCTAGAAAAAATGTTTTTTTTAAGCACAATTTAGCACAAGGAGAATTACCTCACTGTCCTTCCAGGTCCCTGGAAACAAGGACTTTGACAGTGAAAGAAACTGACACACTCTCCCTACCTACAGTTTTCTGTCCCTAGAAAAAATGTTCTTTTTAAGCACAATTTAGCACAAGGAGAATTACCTCACTGTCCTTCCAGGTCCCTGGAAAGAAGGACTTTGACAGTGAAAGAAACTGACACACTCTCCCTACCTACAGTTTTCTGTCCCTAGAAAAAATGTTTTTTTTAAGCACAATATAGCACAAGGAGAATTCACTCACTGTCCTTCCAGGTCCCTGGAAACAAGGACTTTGACAGTGAAAGAAACTGACACACTCTCCCTACCTACAGTTTTCTGTCCCTAGAAAAAATGTTTTTTTTAAGCACAATTTAGCACAAGGAGAATTACCTCACTGTCCTTCCAGGTCCCTGGAAACAAGGACTTTGACAGTGAAAGAAACTGACACACTCTCCCTACCTACAGTTTTCTGTCCCTAGAAAAAATGTTTTTTTTAAGCACAATATAGCACAAGGAGAATTCACTCACTGTCCTTCCAGGTCCCTGGAAACAAGGATTTTGACAGTGAAAGAAACTGACACACTCTCCCTACCTACAGTTTTCTGTCCCTAGAAAAAATGTTTTTTTTAAGCACAATTTAGCACAAGGAGAATTACCTCACTGTCCTTCCAGGTCCCTGGAAACAAGCACTTTGACAGTGAAAGAAACTGACACACTCTCCCTACCTACAGTTTTCTGTCCCTAGAAAAAATGTTTTTTTTAAGCACAATTTAGCACAAGGAGAATTACCTCACTGTCCTTCCAGGTCCCTGGAAACAAGGACTTTGACAGTGAAAGAAACTGACACACTCTCCCTACCTACAGTTTTCTGTCCCTAGAAAAAATGTTTTTTTTAAGCACAATTTAGCACAAGGAGAATTACCTCACTGTCCTTCCAGGTCCCTGGAAACAAGGACTTTGACAGTGAAAGAAACTGACACACTCTCCCTACCTACAGTTTTCTGTCCCTAGAAAAAATGTTCTTTTTAAGCACAATTTAGCACAAGGAGAATTACCTCACTGTCCTTCCAGGTCCCTGGAAAGAAGGACTTTGACAGTGAAAGAAACTGACACACTCTCCCTACCTACAGTTTTCTGTCCCTAGAAAAAATGTTTTTTTTAAGCACAATATAGCACAAGGAGAATTCACTCACTGTCCTTCCAGGTCCCTGGAAACAAGGACTTTGACAGTGAAAGAAACTGACACACTCTCCCTACCTACAGTTTTCTGTCCCTAGAAAAAATGTTTTTTTTAAGCACAATTTAGCACAAGGAGAATTACCTCACTGTCCTTCCAGGTCCCTGGAAACAAGGACTTTGACAGTGAAAGAAACTGACACACTCTCCCTACCTACAGTTTTCTGTCCCTAGAAAAAATGTTTTTTTTAAGCACAATATAGCACAAGGAGAATTCACTCACTGTCCTTCCAGGTCCCTGGAAACAAGGATTTTGACAGTGAAAGAAACTGACACACTCTCCCTACCTACAGTTTTCTGTCCCTAGAAAAAATGTTTTTTTTAAGCACAATTTAGCACAAGGAGAATTACCTCACTGTCCTTCCAGGTCCCTGGAAACAAGGACTTTGACAGTGAAAGAAACTGACACACTCTCCCTACCTACAGTTTTCTGTCCCTAGAAAAAATGTTTTTTTTAAGCACAATTTAGCACAAGGAGAATTACCTCACTGTCCTTCCAGGTCCCTGGAAACAAGGACTTTGGCAGTGAAAGAAACTGACACACTCTCCCTACCTACAGTTTTCTGTCCCTAGAAAAAATGTTTTTTTTAAGCACAATTTAGCACAAGGAGAATTACCTCACTGTCCTTCCAGGTCCCTGGAAACAAGGACTTTGACAGTGAAAGAAACTGACACACTCTCCCTACCTACAGTTTTCTGTCCCTAGAAAAAATGTTTTTTTTAAGCACAATATAGCACAAGGAGAATTCACTCACTGTCCTTCCAGGTCCCTGGAAACAAGGACTTTGACAGTGAAAGAAACTGACACACTCTCCCTACCTACAGTTTTCTGTCCCTAGAAAAAAAGTTTTTTTTAAGCACAATTTAGCACAAGGAGAATTACCTCACTGTCCTTCCAGGTCCCTGGAAACAAGGACTTTGACAGTGAAAGAAACTGACACACTCTCCCTACCTACAGTTTTCTGTCCCTAGAAAAAATTTTTTTTTAAGCACAATTTAGCACAAGGAGAATTACCTCACTGTCCTTCCAGGTCCCTGGAAACAAGGACTTTGACAGTGAAAGAAACTGACACACTCTCCCTACCTACAGTTTTCTGTCCCTAGAAAAAATGTTTTTTTTAAGCACAATTTAGCACAAGGAGAATTACCTCACTGTCCTTCCAGGTCCCTGGAAACAAGGACTTTGACAGTGAAAGAAACTGACACACTCTCCCTACCTACAGTTTTCTGTCCCTAGAAAAAATGTTTTTTTTAAGCACAATATAGCACAAGGAGAATTCACTCACTGTCCTTCCAGGTCCCTGGAAACAAGGACTTTGACAGTGAAAGAAACTGACACACTCTCCCTACCTACAGTTTTCTGTCCCTAGAAAAAATGTTTTTTTTAAGCACAATTTAGCACAAGGAGAATTACCTCACTGTCCTTCCAGGTCCCTGGAAACAAGGACTTTGACAGTGAAAGAAACTGACACACTCTCCCTACCTACAGTTTTCTGTCCCTAGAAAAAATGTTTTTTTTAAGCACAATTTAGCACAAGGAGAATTACCTCACTGTCCTTCCAGGTCCCTGGAAACAAGGACTTTGACAGTGAAAGAAACTGACACACTCTCCCTACCTACAGTTTTCTGTCCCTAGAAAAAATGTTTTTTTTAAGCACAATTTAGCACAAGGAGAATTACCTCACTGTCCTTCCAGGTCCCTGGAAACAAGGACTTTGACAGTGAAAGAAACTGACACACTCTCCCTACCTACAGTTTTCTGTCCCTAGAAAAAATGTTTTTTTTAAGCACAATTTAGCACAAGGAGAATTACCTCACTGTCCTTCCAGGTCCCTGGAAACAAGGACTTTGACAGTGAAAGAAACTGACACACTCTCCCTACCTACAGTTTTCTGTCCCTAGAAAAAATGTTTTTTTTAAGCACAATTTAGCACAAGGAGAATTACCTCACTGTCCTTCCAGGTCCCTGGAAACAAGGACTTTGACAGTGAAAGAAACTGACACACTCTCCCTACCTACAGTTTTCTGTCCCTAGAAAAAATGTTTTTTTTAAGCACAATATAGCACAAGCACAAAACACACTGACACTCTCCCTACCTATCCTTCTCTTTCCCTAAACTAAAGGAATCCAGGTTAAGCAAGAAAGAAATAAAAGTCACTGTCCCTGCCTATGCTGCTCTATCCCTGCTCCGGAACACACTACACTAGGCCGCCGTGCTGGCGGCCTTTTATAGTGTGGGGCGTGTACTAAACACCCTCAGCAATAATTGGCCACAGGCATCCTGCTGCCGGCGCTGTGATTGGCCAAGCATGCGGGGTCACAGTGCATGCTTGGCCAATCACAGCGCCTGGATGACACTGCGATGGCGTAGTGCATTGTGGGCCGTTCGCGTCACTCGAATTTGGCGCGAACGGCCCAAATCGTTCGATCTTCGTCGAACGATCGAACAGCCGATGTTCGAGTCGAACGTATGTTCGACTCGAACACGAAGCTCATCCCTACTCACTACCTATCACAGTTTCGAAGGCCATAAAATGCCAAAATAGCACAAAACCCCCCCAAATGACCCCATTTTAGAAAGTAGACACCCCAAGGAAATTGCTGAGAGGCATGTTGAACCCATTGAATATTTTTTTTTTTTTTTGTCCCAAGTGATTGAATAATGACAAAAAAAAATAAAAAATTACAAAAAGTTGTCACTAAATGATATATTGCTCAAACATGCCATGGTTATATGTGGAATTGCACCCCAAAATACATTCTGCTGCTTCTCCTGAGTACGGGGATACCACATGTGTGGGACTTTTTGGGAGCCTAGCCGCGTACGGGACCCCGAAAACCAAGCACCGCCTTAAGGATTTCTAAGGGCACAAATTTTTGATTTCACTCCTCACTACCTATCACAGTTTCGAAGGCCATAAAATGCCAAAATAGCACAAAACCCCCCCAAATGACCCCATTTTGGAAAGTAGACACCCCAAGCTATTTGCTGAGAGGCATGGTGAGTATTTTACTGCTCTCATTTGTTTTTGAAAATGAAGAAAGATAATAATTCTTTTTTTTTTTTTCAATTTTCAAAACTTTGTGACAAAAAGCGAGATCTGCACAATACTCACCATACCTCTCAGCAAATAGCTTAGGGTGTCTACTTTCCAAAATGGGGTCATTTGGGGGGGTTTTGTGCCATCTGGGCATTCCATGGCCTCCGAAACTGTGATAGGCAGTGAGGAGTGAAATCAAAAATTTATACCCTTAGAAAGCCTGAAGGCGGCGCTTGGTTTTTGGGGTCCCGTACGCGGCTAGGCTCCCAAAAAGTCTCACACATGTGGTATCCCCGTACTCAGGAGAAGCAACAGAATGTATTTTGGGGTGTAATTCCACATATGCCCATGGCATGTTTGAGCAATATATCATTTAGTGACAACTTTGTGCAAAAAAAAAAAAAAAAAATTTATTTTTTCCGCAACTTGTGTCAACATATAAAATATTCCATGGACTCGACATGCCTCTCAGTATATAACTTGGGGTGTCTGCTTTCCAAAATGGGGTCATTTGGGGGGGTTTTGAACTGTCCTGGCATTTTATACACAATATTAGGAAGCTTACATCCACTCTTCTAACCACTTGAAGACAAAGCCCTTTCTGACACTTTTTGTTTACATGAAACATATTTTTTTTTTTTGCAAGAAAATTATGTTGAACCCCCAAACATTATATATATTTTTTAAAGCAAAGGCCCTACATATTAAAATGGTGGGTGTTGCATTTTTTTTTTCCAAACAGTATTTGCGCAGCGATTTTTCAAACGCATTTTTTGGGGAAAAAATACACTTTTTTAAATTTTAATGCACTAAAACACACTATAGTGCCCAAATGTTTGATGAAATAAAAAAGATGATCTTAGGCCGAGTACATAGATACCAAGCACGACATGCTTTAAAATTTCGCACAAACGCGCAGTGGCGACAAACTACATACATTTTTAAAAGCCTTTAAAAGCCTTTACAGGGTACCCCGTTAGATTTACAGAGGAGGTCTTCTGCTAAAATGACTGCCCTCGATCTGACCTTCGCGGTGATACCTCACATGCATGATGCAATTGCTGTTACATATGGGGTGCTTTTTTTTTATTATTATTATTAATTTTGCTTTTTCATTTTATTTTTAAACTGTTCTTTCCATTTTTTTTTTTTTAATAATTTTTATTGTTATCTCAGGGAATGTAAATATCCCCTATGATAGCAATAGGTAGTGACAGGTACTCTTTTTTTTTTTTAATGGGGTCCATTGGACCCTAGATCTTTCCTCTGCCCTCAAAGCATCTGACCACACCAAGATCGGTGTGATAAAATGCTTTCCCAATTTCCCAATGGCACTTTTTATATCCGGGGGGGCGGGGGGCATTCCCTTGTAAAAGCAGTCCAGAGGCTAATTATCCGCTAGGATTGCTTTTACATGAAAGTCGGCCACTGGCTGAAAAGAATGATACCAAGATGATACCTAAACCCGCAGGCATCAATCTGGTATAACCAAAGTCCAGCAACATACCAGTACGTTGCTGGTCCTTGTTGGACATGTATTGTAATCTTTTTTTTCATGCAGCCTGTTGGCTGAACGAAAAAAAGAGATTGATCGGTGGGTATGCCCACCATTAGAATACCTCCCTTCATTCACCCACTTCTAACGATGGGCATACATGCACCATTTATATATGCCGAAGCATGGGGGCATCCTCCTGCAAAAGTTATGCCGCACACACATGGTCGGACTTTTCCACGGGCAAGCCTCCGTCGGAATTTCGACCGTATGTACGTGGCATTAGGAGAAAAATCGCTCCTCCGCCCCTGCTGCCCCCATGCTTCGGCATATATGCTCTTTTTTTTTAACTGTGGTGGTGAAATCACCTCCTACAGCACTGGAGTCGCAGGGATCAGGCCTGTCTCTGCGAACGCTGCAGTTATGTGTGTTGTGTTTTGTAAGTGACAGTGATCGATCGATACTGCACTTGGGTGGCCTGGGCTGGACGGAGGGGCAAAACGCAGGTGCTAGCAGGTATCTGGGCTGATCCCGCTAACACTGCGTTTTTGGGAACCCTAAATTGCTGGGGACGCTAGTATAGATCTGATCAGATCAGATATTGATCTGTTCAGATACTATACCACTAAGGGAGGTGTATGCTTCACGCGTGGGTGTTAGCGTTACTGGCACTAACCTGACACTGCCTGGGGCGACGCAGACCCTCTCTGATGCTAAAACCTAATTGATATCACCCGCCGGGCGATCAGGGGGTTAAACCTTTATTGGGTTATATACGGCGGGTGCCCTGACACTATAAAAAGCAAACTAACTAACCAGCGTCACCCGTAACACTTATATGATGATCACTGGTGAAAGGGTTAACTAGGGGCAATCAGGGGGTTAAACCTTTATTAGGTAATATATGGGGGTACCCGACGCTATAAAAACCTGCGGCGAACCTAAAAAAAATAACTGGCTACCTATCGGCATCACCGACACTAAGACAGCGATCAGAAAAACGATCGCTTAGTGACACTGGCAAAAGGGGTGAAAGGGTTACCTGGGGGGGCGATCAAGGGGTTAAACCTTTATTAGGTAATATATGGGGGCACCCGACGCTATAAAAACCTGGGGCGAACCTAAAAAAAATAACTGGCTACCTATCAGCATCACCGACACTAAGACAGCGATCAGAAAAACGATCGCTTAGTGACAGCGGTGCTAGTGGGTGAAAGGGTTACCTGGGGGGGCGATCAAGGGGTTAAACCTTTATTGGGTAATATATGGGGGTACCCGACGCTATAAAAACCTGCGGCAAACCTAAAAAAAATAACTGGCTACCTATCGGCATCACCGACACTAAGACAGCGATCAGAAAAGCGATTGCTTAGTGACACGGGTGAAAGGGTTACCTGGGGGGGCGATCAAGGGGTTAAACCTTTATTAGGTAATATATGGGGGTACCCGACGCTATAAAAACCTGCAGCGAACCCAAAAAAAATAACTGGCTACCTATCGGCATCACCGACACTAAAACAGCGATCAGAAAAACAATTGCTTAGTGATGGCGGTGCTAGGGGGTGAAAGGGTTACCTGGGGGGCGATCAAGGGGTAAAACCTTTATTAGGGGGGGTTAGGGGGCTACACTGGACCTAAAACTAACTGCCCTGACACTTTTACAGTCACAAATGTCACTGATTGCAGTGATCAGTAAATAAATGGTCACTGATACTGTGACTGGGGGCTGGGGGGTGATCTGGGGGGTGATCTGGGGGTGTCTGGGGGGGCCTGGGGAGGGCGATCATGTGCCTATGTGTGCTGGTGTTAGTGTAGTGTTTGTGCACTAACCTCTGTGTCTTCTCTCATGCGGCGCTCGGTATATGTGAGCGCCGCATGAGGGATGACATCACTTCCTCCTGCCTGTGTAAACATTACACAGGCAGAGGAAGCTTTTCATTCGCCGGGAGCGATCGCGAGGGGGTGGCAAGAATCGAATGGCGGCCCCCTCATCACGGATCGCTCCCGAAGCGATCCCGGCCGCTCACTGTACCGGAGGGGGTCCGATTGGACCCCCCACCCATAAGAAGGCAGGCAAGTACAGGTACGTGATTGTGCCTGTCCCTGCCATTCTGCCGACGTATATTTACAGTGGGCGGTCGTTAAGTGGTTAAGGGGGTGTGGCAGAGGGTTGTGTCCTATGCCTATATACATTTGTTAGTAGGTGTCCCTCATTCCCATCTCAAAATGTTGGGAGGTATGTGTGCCTAGGGATTGCTTACTAACTGTGTGGTAGGTACTTGTATTATGGGAAGGCAGAGATCCGTGTTCCTGCTTTGCAAAAACACTGGATCACTACCTTCCCTTCTCACAGAACAGCAATCTGCCTTATTTACATAGGCAGCTGGCCGTTCTGTTTCTCTCCTGATGGATCGGCAGGTCCCGGCAGACATAAAGTCCACCGGACCCGCTGATTAGCTCCCGCTGTGTCCAATCACAGCGGGAGTTGGTTTTTGGCCGTGCTCATGCACGTCCCAGGCCCGGAGTGCAGGATCACGTAGAGGTACGTGATTCTGCACAGGAGAGCTGCCTTGCTACCATATATGTACTGTATATGGTTGGCAAGCGGTTAACAAACTTCATGGAAATGTCACACAGTAATATTTCATTAATCAATTGAGCTATGACTAAGCACCGCTAAGGGTGTGAAACGCGTTAAGTAAAGCTGTTATTTGTACCTTCATTTGCTGTATGGACTGTTTTTACACCAATAAAGGTGATTGCATAGGAGAGTGCGGCTGTCCAGAACTTTTTATTTTGCAATATTTCATTAAGATCTATGGCTGTGCAATATGAGGCGGTCGCACTTTGCAGGGCTGAATAAAGGTAGTGATGCAGTACTTTTTAAGCACACACCATCGCAACGCAGTGGTGAACAAAAAATTACAAAAACAACATGTGTAGTAATTAGATTATTTGGTAAACTTTTCAGGCTAGTATTTGTTGCAGTATATGAAGCCTCTATTCAGAGCCGGAAAATACAAATACCATTGTCGTTGCTCAAGTCTTCCAAATGGCACTATTACAACTGTATGTGGTATTGCAGAAGTGTATTCTAGTCCCAGGACTAGAACCGCTTTGGGTTGTCAGGTCACCTATGGCATGCTATGGCACTTTACAGTTACCCGGTATGCCAGGCAAACTTGAACTAAAGGCAAAATGATTTATCATTTTGAATAGAGTACGTGAAGGTTATAAACCCTGTCATGTTTTTGCTACCTGTGTCCCATTGGGGAAATTTCCCTTCACTTCCTGTCCCATAGTAAAACAGGAAGTGAGAGGAAATCCCTCCTCAAAAGTCAGGTAATTATTGGTTGTCACCAGAACTAGTGTCCCCATTGGAAGATTTCCTCTGTACTCATGTTCTGGTGAATATTCAAAGATTGTATTTTTTTTTTCACCTTTACTCTCATTGATAACGGTAAACAGAACAAATTGAGAGGATACATCTCCCTAATGGGTGCACAGACAGCAGCAAAAACCTGAAAACAATTCTAGTTTTGGATAGAGTGGAGAGGGATTAGCCTCTCTATCGAAAACTAAAAACAAAAGTTTCTTTGGTTATACTTTCAGGGCCGTCTTTAATGTTGATTTGACCATGGGCAAAATTTTTCTTGGGCACCCCCCAATGCAATTTTGCTCTTCACCTGCTCTGAGACATACAATAAATATCAGCTAGTCTTAAAATCAGTTTACTGTATCAGATCAGGCAGTGATTGTGATTGGTTGCCAGAGGTTACAGCATATCATTACCACTTACTGACTGGTTGCTAGAGGTTACAACACACATTACGGCTCACTGATTAGTTGCTAGAGGTTACAGCACATGATTTCTTCTTGTTTGGTTGCTAGAGATTACTGTACAGTAATACTGCTCACTGATTGGTTGCTAGACATCATCTCTTCACTGCAGAGGGGCATAATATACATATGAATGCCGCCTTTATTTACATATGAATGCCGCCGTCCTCAGCTATTTACTTTTGAATGCCGCCGCTATTTACATATGAATGACGGTTATTTACATGTAAACACAGGGTCTGCAGGTGAGTCATCTGTACACAACAATAGGGCAGAGCCGGGTAGCATTAGTAACAGCACTTCACACTGAGATATTAGGACACAGCAAAGGAATAAAACTTCAAGGGACAAGGGAATTTAAACTGGGATAGTTGGTAAGTATGAGGCACCTGCTTTGGGCCCCACAACAATGACAGGGCCCAGGGCAGCTGCCCCTTTTTCCCTGTCTTAAAAACGGCCCTGTATACTTTAGATGTAGCATACATTTAAAGTATAACAAAAGGCATCTTTTTTTCTTTTCAGAGTCTTCAGCAGCAAATCATAAATTTGAACATCTATAAGTTTCTGCAGAGAATTTTCTTTTCAGGGACAGTCCCTTAGCACGACCTGTGTGAATATGACCCTGATGTGTTTCCCTTGGGGTGACGCGGTGCACCCCATTGTTCAGTTATTTGCCCTTTATTCTCAGGTTCTTAAAGATTTTCTAGGAAATCTGAGGGATCTTCAATACACTTCTTTCCAGGTTTCAGGGCAAAAGGCCATTATGATGTGCTGTTTACTGTATTAAGTGCCCATTTTCAACAGCAGAATTCGGTAACTAAACACTTAGCTCTGCAAGTTTTCTCCCCTAAGTTCTTTTGTAAGGGATGATTTTTTTCTACATGGGAAGAAATGTAAAGGTTGGGAAAAAAAGGAAAATGTTTTCATTATTTAAAATATCAATACAGCAAGATACATTAATACTAATAACAATAATATATAATTTTTATTATTTTATTTTTTTAAATACTTTTTATTGAAGTTTTAAGAGTAAAAAGGGTTACAATACAAAGCCTCTGGGCATACCCCAACTTAAACAAACATATACAAAAACAACCCAATAGGGTCATATACAAACTATAAAAATAACTACAACCTAAACTGCTCATGTCTTCAAAATGAAAGGAGGGATAGTAGGATAATGAGTCGTATAATTCAGGCAACCACTTCTAGGAGAATTACTGAGGGAGAGGATAAAGCATATAGGAGCAACTCCATATAACAGTCAAGCCCAGTACACACGGCCGAGAATCTCGTCAGGAAAAAACCTGTCGTTTTTCCTGACGAGATTCTTGACAAGAATCTTGTCCCGGCCGAGTGTACACACGTACACTCTAAAAGACCTGCCGTTCTTTTGAATGGCACGAACGCGGTGACATCATTGACTACGACGAGCATGCGCTCGTCACATTCGATGCCATCTTGCTACACCCTGGTGTAGTGGTTAGCACTTTCACTTAGCAGCAAAAAGGGTCGCTGGTTTCAAATCCCGACCACGACACCATCTGCCTTGAGTTTGCATGTTCTCCCCTGTGTTTGCGTGGGTTTCCTCCGGGTACTCCGGTTTCCTCCTACACTCCAAAGACATGCTGGTAGGTTAGTTGGATCTTGCCCAAAATGGCCCATTATACAGTATATGTATATATGTATGTACGACTGTGTGTCCCAAGCGTGTCGAGATCCTACGGGGTTAATGACCGCACCAGCCAGGCAGACACTGGCTGCAAAGAGTATGTGTAGCGCTATACAAGACACTTACCTATGCCTAGGAAGCTACCGCACATGTGTCAAAGTCATTTTGAGCATGCGCGTGTTTCCACCGCGACAGGTAAGTATACACACGCTCAGGTTTCTCGTTGGGAAACAGGCCGACAAGAATTCCAACGAGAAAATAGAGATCAGGTGCTCTATTTTTCTCGTCGAGATTCTGGGCAGTTTTCTTGACGAGAAACCTGAAAGCCGCGTACACACGCACGGTTTTCTCTGCAAGAAAGTTCTCCCAGCAGTTTTCTTGTCGTTTCTTGGCGAGAAAACCGGCCGTGTGTACGAGGCCTGATAGTAGGTCTACTCTAGCCATTTAATTAAAATAGACTAACAAAAGGACCCGCTTCTTACTGTGTGGCATTGGTAGTGTCTAATTCTAACCAAGCGTCCCAAATTTGATCAAACTTATCTGGTCAGCCTCTGGCAAGCTAGGCAGCATTGTATAGTGGCACTGCTGAGTTGACCAGTGATTTCCATGTATTTAGAGTGGGTACCTCTGGTTGTTTCCATTTTAAGAGCAAGGCCTTCTTAGCCTAAAATAATAGGAGTCCTATAAGAGTCCTGGTTGCTCGATGGCAGGGCTTTTTTTGAGCAGGAACGTGGGGGAACGCAGTTACGGCACCTCCTGGACTGACTGTATGTAATGGCAAGGGGTGCTGGGGTGTTCTGCAGGGTATTGATGCTCACTGCTGGGTATCTTTTTTTGCAGGGGGGTCTTTTGTTGTTGGGGAGGTCTATTGTTGCTGGTGGGGGACAGATTGTTGCTGGAGGGGGTCTTATGTTGCTGGGGGCTTAGTTGTTGCTGAAAGAGATCTATTGTTTGGGGAGGGGTCTTTTGTTGATGGCAGCCAGAGAGTCTATTAATGCTGGCTGTGTGGAGATCTGTTGATGCTACCGGGAGTCCATTGTTGCTGACGGGGACATTTTGTTGTGGGTAGTCCATTGCTGTTAGAGGGATCTATTGTTGCTGGCTGCAGGGGATCAATTTTACTGCCTTTCTTGATATCATTACCAAATTCAATGCAAATTACTTAGCACCACAAAATGATACTTGGTTCTATATTGTCTAAAAGGGGCAGTACTGGGAGGTGGGTAGGGGCGGAGAAAAGGGGTGACTCGGAAAGGGGGAGTTCCTGCTCCTATTGTCTGAGAAAAAAAGCCCTGCTCGACGGTGGGCCAAGGGGCCCACCAAGCCCAGCAAACAGATTGACACACTCAAGGGAACATGGATCACAAATAAAGTATCAATGAAGCTTGTGCTTTCTGTCCAAAAGGCTTGAACCCTGGAACAGGACCATAGTATATGGTTGAAGTCGGCATTGCCACTACCGCATTTCCAACAGTTGGAGGAGGAATTTGGGTAAATCTTGGCTAGTCTTTGAGGTGACAAATAAACCCAGTGAATCAATTGAAACTGCAATAACCAATCTCTGACGGAGATAAGTTGTGAAAAAGGGCACTCCCAATTGTCTTCCCAATCCTCCGAATCCAGATCTGGGATCTCACTCTGCCATTTGGAAAACAAAGCCTCCAGACCAAAGTGGACTGAGGGTAATAGAGCTTTATAAATGGTAAAGCTCTACACCAAAGGTGTTCTATCGGGTTGAGGTCAGGTGCTCTGTGAAGGCCAGTCAAATTCCTCCACCCCAAACTCACTGATCCATCTCTTTATGGACCTTGCTTTGTGCACTGGTGTGCAGTCATGTTGGAACAAGAAGGGGCACCCCCAAACTGTTCTGACAAAGTTGGGAGCATGAAATTGTTCAAAATGTCTTGGTATGCTGACGCCTTAAGAGTTCCCTTCACTGGAACTAAAGGGCCAAACCCAACCGCTGAAAAATAACCCAACACCATAATCTCCCCTCCACCAAATGATTTGGACCAGTGCACAAAGCAAGGTCCATGAAGACATGGAAGAGCGAGTTTGGGGTAGAGGAACTGGAATGACCTGGAATGGCCTGCACAGAGTCCTGACCTCAGCCTGATAAAACACTTTTGGGATGAATTAGAGAGGAGACTGCGAGCCAGGCATTGTCGTCCAACATCGGTGCCTGACCTCACAAATGCGCCTCTGGAAGAATGGTCAAACATTCCCATAGACACACTTCTAAACCTTGTGGACAGCCTTTCCAGGAGAGTTGATGCTGTTATAGCTGCAAAGGGTGAGCCAACTCAAAGGTGAAACCTACGGAATAAGACTGTGATGCTATTAAAGTTCACGTGCGTGTAAAGACAGGCGTCCCATGACTTTTGATAATATAGTCTATGTGAGAGCCTTTGAGTAGATCAGGAACTTAAAGCAACACAGTGATGAGCTCATCTCTCTGGCACTCTGCTCTCTCCTCCTATCAGCATGCTCCATGTCAGCACGTGAACCGTGTTTAAAGAAGAAAAAAATTGGGCCCTCCTACAGGGTAATGTCATAAAGTGCTAATATGCACCACATACTATCATGTTATGACAGACCTACCTTTGAAACGAAGCCCTCCAGCAGCACTCTGTCATCACTGACAGGGAATCCATCTTCACCCAGTCTTCCTTCTGAGTTTGCAGGCTTTGGCCGCTTGAATGGCCGAGCCACGATGACATGCGTGTGGAAGTCGCAGCCGCGGCACAGCTCTTTCAATGGACGCATGCCATCCATTGATAGCACAGTGCGCATGCGCCAGTGACATCACCTGCTGCTTTACATGTATATATCTCCTAAACGGTTCATGTTTAGGAGATATATACTGTACCTACAGCCAGGTAAGCCTTATTATAGACTTACCTGTAGGTACAAAACAACATAGCGAGTTTACTCACACTTTAAGCAGCTTCTCTTCTCCCACTCTGCTTACAGAGGGCGTTTTCTGCCTCCCACCAGATTTCATCTGCCTACTGGTGTGAATGACGGTCAGCTGCAATCAACCCACATCCTCTGAGCCCAGGTTGTCATGGACCTACTCTGTGAAAGGCAGAAGCGGCACACTGATGTTGCTCATCTCTCTGTTACTCTGCGCTCTCCTTCTATCAGCATGTTCTTTCTCAGCACATGGTTCCTTATGCTGCTTCTACCTCTCTGAGCACAAGAAGTTTATACTAGGTCGAATGCAGGAATGATCATAGCGGCAGTTCCGCCGCTTGATCGTTCTTATAGGCAATGGGAGGGGACGTCCCCTCCCGCCAGCTGTCCGGTGACACTGGACAGACCACTAGGGACAAAGGGGATGTGTAATTATTTGATACAGTACTGTAATCAGTATGTATACTGTGTGTGTCACTTTTTGAATTTGGCACCGAACTCCGTCCCCGTGCGCCGCAACGCTCAGGAACGGAGCTCGGCACTCGGCAGTGTGAATCGAGCGAGGAGACAGCTCGCACACACAGCGGGGACACATCGCAGGATCCAGGGAACAAGGTAAGTAAATTCCCCTGTATCCTGCAATGCGATCCCGAGTCTGGCTCGGGGTTACCGCTTTAGGTACTGAAATCTTACCCCGAGCCAGGCTCGGGAATACCGCTAGGCGGGTTAAAGTGATACTATAGGTCAGGGGTGCCCAGCCTTTTGAAGAGTGAGGGCCACTTAAGCGACTTGGTAACTGGTCGAGGGCCACAATGAGCAGAGCGGGTGGACGGGATGTCCGCTCTGCATATGCAGAACGGACACGGACACAGCCCACTATACTCCTTTTTTTTAAAAACAGATTGGATTGGAGTTAGGACACAAGTCGGTTTATGTCTGCCACTTCTTAGAGGTGCATGGAGGGTCAAATTGGGTTGGACTGACTGCGTGAAAGGGGCCCATGGCTGCTTTCACACTGATGCGCTGCGGTTTGTCCTGCACCATGGGTGCAACGCAGTGTACCTTTGGCTTTCCTGCACTTTGCAATAGACTTCTATTATATTGTGCAGTTTTGGTGCACTTTCAGAAAGCTCACCAAACTCGCAGGTAATAACAGAAGTCTATGGCTCAGTGCAGGTAACCTGCAGATCATTTTGAAAGCAGCCCAGTAACCACTGCAGAAGAGATATGCCCATATATACACTGGGATTTTAGTAATAAAAGGACCTTTAATAACAGTATTCTATTCTATTCCATCCCAGAGCAGGAGGTCGCGGGCCACATCAGAGGGCTCCGCAGGTCACATGTGGCCCCCGGGCCACTGGTTGGGCACCCTTGATATAGGTTCACGTTTAAAAAAAAAAGAAATAACAAACATGTCATACTTACCTCCACTGTTCAGTTTATTTTGCACAGAGTGGCCCCGAACATCCTCTTCTGGGGTCCCACGGCGGCTCTCGTGGCTCCTCCCCGCAATAGATAACCCCCTCTGGGAAGCTCTCTCCCGAGGGGGTTACCTTGCGGGCACGCTCCCGTGTCATACACTCGGCGTACATAGCCGCCGAGTGTATGACTTGGCCCCGCCACCCGCACCCGTGTCATTGGATTTGATTAACAGCAGCTGCTATCAATCTATCCAATGAAGAGCCGAGAAGCTGTGGGGAGAACGACGCGGGATCGCGCCCACAGAAGTCCGGGGCTCAGGTAAGTAAAACGGGGGCTCGGGGGGGCCGGACAGTGCATATGATGCATTAAGGTGAAAAAACACAAGGCTTTACAACCCATTTAAGTGAATTGATTGACAATGACTTCTACTGAAGCTTTATTTTGGGAAGGTTCCATTATTGATTTTCTATGCTTTCCGATGCCAGCTGGGTGTAATGTTAAGGTCAGGAGCCAAAAGAACAGGAGACGTGCCAAATCATGCAATGAAATGCAGCCAGACTTGTAAAATTAATTTCCTTCTCCATAAATTTAAATCGGATAAGCATCTCAAAATGGAAAAACACAGATATGATCTAAATCTACAAAATCTATACTCAGTGACATTGGATTGATGAGTGTAAAATTACTCCAGGATACTGTTTCCACCAGGCTGCATTCAATTGAATGTAAAACATCAGTATGAAGGTATCATATCGCAGTTTATAGGTTAATGAATGAGATTTCTTTGGGGGTGAGTAGTAGCTGTAATGACCAGGAATGGCTTATTAAATGGCTTTAGGATATAACAATCCATTGGAATTGATGTTGCTTAAAGTGATGCTGATTTCAATAAAACAGAAAACACCAGGCGAGTGCCGTTGCTCCAAAGTTTAGTAAATGAGCAGAAGCTCTGCTGACTTCTATCATCCAATCATGTGCAAGCAAAAATGCTGTATTTAAATTTTCCTTGCATGTGATTGTGTATTCTTTACAAAGTCAAGTGTTACCTCATTTACTAAGTTCTGGAACAACTGCATTGCAAAGTGCAGTCTATTTGCCTTTAGTAAATCAACCCCATAATCTTCTGATCTTCTGGCAGTCTTCTGTTTCAATTTTTTATTCAGTTTTTTAAATGACAATAAAAAACATGTTATGATGTAACAAAAGAAATTGCATAATGACATATTGAAAATAGTGACAATAGCATATTCAAAGGATAAGGAGTTTAGACAAACACCGCCATGAACAGTCCATTGTTAGGTACCAGGAACATCACCAATGTGGTAACTGTAGAGACCCATATAGCAACACAGGTTCAGCTATATGTTAGGAAAAGGGCAAACATCCGGTGTGCCTTACTTTAGGCCAACATTGTAGGCTCAGGGAAGGGGTCAAGCAGGACTACACCGGCCCACCCCTCCACCTAAGCAGGCTATGACCATAATGATAGAACTATGGCTAACATAGGAACCACTATGGCGCCTAGCCCTAGACTTGTTTATCTTACTCTGGGAGCAAGTGCTTAACATTTTTTGGGGGGGCGCAAAAACAAAGTGAAAAATTCAGAAAAATACTGAAAAAAAAACATCAATTGCAGCCACTGTGCCCCATCAAATGCAGCCACTGTGCCCATCAAATGCAGCCACTGTGCCCATCAAATGCAGCCACTGTGCCCATCAAATGCAACCACTGTGCCCATCAAATGCAACCACTGTGCCCATCATAATCATCCACTGTGCTCATAAAATGCAGCCACTGTGTCCATCAAATGTAGCCACTGTGCCCATCATATGCAGCCACTGTACCCATCATATGCAGCCACTGTGCCCATAAAATGCAGCCTCTTTTTCAAATCATATGCAGCCACTGTGCCCATAAAATGCAGCCTCTGTGCCCATCATATGCAGCCACTGTGAAACTCCCCCCCCCCACGTCTGCTTGCTGTTGGACCAGCACTTACCCCATCCTGGTGGCGGATCAGGCCACGGCTCCTGTGTCCTCCATGGTTCCTGTGTGTCTCTTCTTCCTTTCCGCTAGGCGTCTAATAGGGATGCCTGTGCCCTCAGCCAATCAGGTGACAGGAATTAGACCCGTGCTTCCTGGTTGGCGGAGAGGCAGTTCAGTGTTAGAAAAGCAAAAATTAATTTGCTTTTCTAACACACTTGGGTGGGCTCCGAATGCAATGCTCTGCGCTCCGAGTCCACCTTTTTTGAAGACTATTAGAGCCTATGGCTCTAATCAGGTGCTTCAAAAAAACACCCTCGCCGCTGTAATTTAGGTGCCCGGCGTCCGAAAAGGGGCCGGATGCCTGAATAGGGGGTGGCTACAGTGGTCATGGATAGATCCATGCTATGCATGAATCTATCCATTTTACATATAGGGGGGTGGCATGACAGAGGGGGCGGCGCCCTTTATGGACACACCACCACTGCCTGGGAGCAACAAATAATTAAAAAGGTCAAATATAGAAATATAATATTCTTTAAGATAACTTGTCATATAACCCCCGCCCCCCCTCAAGGAGCAGCAAAGGGACAGGGGGTCTGACTAGAGGACCAATACTGCTCCTGAGCAGAGGGATAGAAAATGCAAGTAAAGGGAAGACAAGGAAGAAAACTAGAACAGTAAGACCTTACCAATCTAGGAATCCACTCCACCACTGGTCCAATATCAGCCCTGAGTATCCGGTACCTGTAGGTAAGAAAGCCAAGGGGTCCATACCTTTTCAAACAGGGGTTGTTTGTCCCGGAAGACACTAACCATTTTTTGCAAAGCATGATCCAGGTTAGCTTTTGCTTCATTAAAGCTAGGTCAATCACTGGTATTTATAATGTTTTTTATATCTATACAAACATATTTTGCCTTTCATTTCTATTTTAAACTGAATGGGTTGGTTTTCAAGGTGAGGGTTTACATACGCTCTAAATTTAAATACATTTAAATATATTTAACCACTTGACTTGACCACTGGGCACTTAAACCCCCTTCCTAACCAGACCAATTTTCAGCTTTCGGTGCTCTCACATTTTGAATGACAATTACTCAGTCATACAACACTGTATCCATATGAAATTTTTGTCCTTTTTTTTACACAAATAGAGCTTTCTTTTGGTGGTATGTAATCACGTTGGGTTTTTTTTTTTTGCGCTAAAAAATAAAAAATACTGAAAATTCTGTAAAAAAATGAATTTTTCTTTGTTTCTGTTATAAAATTTAGCAAATTAGTAATTTTTCTTCATAAATTTTGGCCAAAATGTATACTGCTACATATCTTTAGTAAAAATAAGTACAAATTGGTGTATATTATTTGGTCTTTGTGAAAGTTATAGAGTCCACAACTATGGTGCCAATATCTGAAAATTGATCACACTTGAAGTACTAACGGCCTATCTTAATTCCTGAGACCCTAACATGCCAGAAAAGTACAAATACCCCCTAAATGACCCCTTTTTGGAAAGAAGACATTCCAAGGTATTTAGAAAGAGGCATGGTGAGTTTTTTGAAGTTGTCATTTTTTACCACAATTCTTTGCAAAATCAAGATTTTTTATTTTTTTTCCACTAAATTGCCATATTAGCAGGTTATTTCTCACACACAGCATATGCATACCACAAATTACACCCCAAAACACATTTTGCTATTACTCACAAGTATGGCGATACCACTTGTGTGAGACTTTTACACAGCGTGGCCACATACAGAGGCCCAACATGCAGGGAGCACCTTCAGGCGTTCTGGAGCACCCAGGCCAATTCTGACATTTCTCTCCTACATGTAAATTTCATAATTTATTTTCTAGAAAATTACACCGAACTCTCAAACATTATATATGTTTTTTTAGCAAAGACCCTAGAGAATACAATGGCGGTTGTTGCGACTTTTTATCTCGCATGGTATTTGCGCATCAATTTTTCAAACGTGTTTTTTTGGGAAAAAAAAACAGTTTTGTGCTTTAAAAAAAAACAAAACAGAAAAGTTAGCCGAATGTTTTTGCATAATTTGAAAGATGAAGTTACGCCGAGTAAATAGATACCTAACATGTCACCCTTCAAAATTGCACACACTCGTGGAATGGCGCCAAACTTTGCTACTTAAAAATCCCCATAGGCGACACTTTAATTTTTTTTACTGGTTACATGTTTTGAGTTACAGAGGAGGTCTAGGGCCAAAATTATTTCTCTCGCTCTAATGTTCGCAGCGATACCTCACATGTGTGGTTTGAACACCGTTTTCATATGTGGCCATGACTTACGTATGCGTTCGCTTCTGCATGTGAGCACACGGGGGCGGGGGTGCTTTAAAAAAATAAATATAACATTTATTGTTCATTTTACTTTATTTATTTTAGTTTGCCACTTTTTTCCCCAAAAATACATTTTTTGATCCCTTTTATTACTATTACAAGGAATGTAAACATCTCTTGTAATAGGAATATGGCATGACAGGTCCTCTTTTCAGTGAGATATGGGGTCAATAAGACCCCACATCTCACCTCTAGGCTGGAAAGCCTGAAATACAAATAAAAAAAGTGATCGTGCTTGAAGCACCGGAGGGGGGGGGGAGCGGCAGGGTATTGTAGAGTATTGCAGAGTATTGCAGGGTATTGCAGGGTATGGCGGGGTATTGCAGAGTATGGCGGGGTATTGCAGAGTATTGGCAGGGTATTGCAGAGTATTGGCAGGGTATTGCAGAGTATGGGCAGGGTATTGCAGAGTATGGGCAGGGTATTGCAGAGTATGGGCAGGGTATTGCAGAGTATGGGCAGGGTATTGCAGGATATGGGCAGAGTATTGCAGGATATGGGCAGGGTATTGCAGAGTATTGCAGGGTATGGGCAGGGTATTGCAGCGTATTGCAGAGTATGGCGGGGTATTGCAGGGTATGGCGGGGTATTGCAGGTTATGGCGGGGTATTGCAGGGTATGGGCAGGGTATTGCAGAGTATGGGCAGGGTATTGCAGGGTATGGGCAGGGTATTGCCGGGTATTTCAGAGTATGAGCAGGGATGGCTGAGCAGGGATGGATGGATCTGTGACTTCAATTGTCACATAGCAGCGCTGTGGGCACTACACATCCAGCCCACAGCGCTGCTGCCATCCGCTCTCTCCCCTCTCCTCTCACACTGTACCGATCGGTACAGAGAGGGGAGAGAGGAAGCCGGCGTCATCACATGATTTGACGGAGCGATCACGTGGTAAACGGCCGCGATTAGCGGCCATCTACCGCTATCCGTGATGCGCCGGGTCTTCCTGACCCGGCAGTCATGGATATTTCCGGAAGCGCGCCCCAAGGGGGAGCGCGGGAGCAAGATTCTGGGAGGACGTCCCTGGGACGTTGTCCCAGAATAACTTGACCGCCCTGTAGCCATCTTTCGGCTATGGTGCAGTCGGCAAGTGGTTAATGACTTATTAACCACTAGCCGACCAGCTCACGCAAATATACTGTGGCAGGTCGGCTCTCCTGCGTGAACCGTCGTACCTGTACATCGGTCCGTGCAAGGAAAATAGCGGGTGCGCGCGCCTGTCGCGCTCTGTGGCAGCGTGCCAGCTGGTCCCGCGGACTCGATGTCCGCCGGCGACTCACTTTTTTTGAATATGTATTATAGCAGAAAGTAAAAAAAATATATATATTTGTAATTGTTGTTCTTTTTTTGTTTATAGAGCAAAAAATAAAAACTGCAGAAGTGATCAAATACCACCAAAAGAAAGCTCTATTTTTGGGTAAAAAAGGATGTCAATTTTGTTTAGGTACAGCATCGCACGACCGCACAATTGTCAGGTAAAGCGATGCTGCGACGCAGTGCCGTGTCGCAAAAAATGGCCTGGTCATTAGGGGGCAAATCCATCCGGGGCTGAAGTGCATTGATTTGTGCCTCTTAGATCTGCCTGGAGTTTCACTTTAGGTTCTGCTGCTAATTTTATACTTTGATTGTAAAATCTCACAAGCAGAGTTCTTTTAATCCTTTTGCCTTCAGTTGTATTGTAGCTGTACTACTTTCCTCGATCTGGTAAAGAACTACACAAACTGTTGGCACACTGTAAGCCCTGTATAATAAATATAGTAATTAGGATGAATAATCAGTACAGTGCTGCAATCATTTGCATCTTTTACTTCCGCCTGGATTCTGCCAATTGTAAACAAGAAGCAAATACACCGAAAAAGGAAAAAATCCAAAGAAAACCAAATAAAAAAATGAAACTACAGAGAAAAAAAAAACTCTGGAAAAAAATGGTTTGCTTTTGAATGCAAATTTCACCAAAGTATAGTTTCAGCACTGGTAAAATTACCATGACAGGAAAAATTTGCGCCAAAACTTTTCGACCTTTGGATCGCTCAGTCTGCACCCCCACCCTTTTCTTGGGGCACATGTGATTTCCCAAGAGGATCTCCTTTCTTGTCTCCACATTCTGCTTACAGCTGGCCATTGAGTTTCAGAGTCTTTGGTCATTATGTCTACAGTAAGTCCCCTACTTACGAACGAGTTTCGTTCCGGGAGCTCGTTTATAAGTTCAACTTGTTCGCAAGTCCAGCAAAGATCAGTTTCTTTAAATAAAAGGGGAAAACACTGCGCTTGGCTAAACTTAGAGCTGCTTGCACTAGAAGTATAGATGCCAAAAAACAAAAATCAAAAAATATAAATACAGTGCAGTGCTAACAAGTGATAAAAGAAAAGAGGGCTGAAACCATCAATCATAAGATAGTGAAGAACAAACAATTATAAATGTGTTAAAAAAATGACATAAACAAAAGTGCAAAAATTCCATGTTCATAATTCAACAGACATCTGAATGTCAAAGAAACTGCTATCCACAGTGATCCTTAGTAAAAGTCAAGCAGGTGTAGAAAACTGAGGAACTGACCCAAATAGCAGCAGTACGGTCGGATACAGTCATCCAACCAATCAGAAAGAAGCAGCATGATGATATCACCTTTGTAGGCCCAACCCTACACGTTTCGACATAGATGATGTCGTCTGGGGGCGGACCACCTATCATTCGTGCCAGATATAAATAGAGCGGCGGCGCCGTTTTGACTATAGATAGCAAATAGCTCATACATAAATACAAAGTAACAAAAGTCCATGTATATCATTCCACAGACATCTGAATATCAAAGAAAGTGCTCTCCACAGTGATCCTTAGTAAAGGGCAAGCAAACTAGAAAACTGAGGAACTGGTCCCAAATAGCAGCAGTACGGATAGCGTGCTCCCTGAGCCAGACAGCATACAAAAAGGATTACCAGAGCCTTTAATAGCAAGATAAAAGATGTTCACTTACAAAACCGCTGTACTGATACAAGCTTCAGAACAAGCAACAAGGATGTGCGGTGTTCCTGCGGGCTCCACTCCGAGCATATGGTCATCCAACCAATCAAAAAGAAGCAGCATGATGACATCACTGTCGTAGGCCACACCCTGCGTGTTTCGTCATAGATTATGTCGTCTGGGGGCAGACCGAAGTGATGACCCATCACGCAAAACAGTGATTTAAAGAACATAACCTCTCTAGGCAATATGCTAAATATCATGCCAGAAACCCAGTGGGTACTTAATTTTTTGCTCTGGATTAGGGATGAGCTCGGTGTTCGAGTCGAACATAGGTTCGACTCGGACATCGGCTGTTCGCGCAATGATTGGCCTGCCTGTGGCCAATTATAGCTGAGGGGGTTTAGTACACGCCCCACACTATAAAAGGCCGCCAGCGCGGCGGCCTCGTGTAGTGTGTTCCGGAGCAGGGAAAGTGAAGGATAGGCAGGGACAGTGTCAAATCCATTCTTTGCTAAACCTTGTGTGTAGGGACAGAGAAGGATAGGCAGGGAGAGTGTCAGGCCTCGTACACACGACCGATTTTCTCGTCGTAAAAAACACGTCGTTTTTTTCGACGAGATTCTTGTTAAGCTTGTCGATTTTCTCGTCAAGCTTTCTATGCGTACACACTGTCATTTTCCAATTTCCTCGTGGTTCTCTGCGCTCACGTCCAGCACGTACGACGGCACTATAAAGGGGAAGATCTTTTTTCTTGGCGCCACCCCTTGGGCTGCTTTTGCTGATCTCGTGTTACCGCGTGTGAAGTAAAAGTTTGGGAAGAGACGATTCGCGCTTTTCAGTCTTCGTACTTTTCAGATCGTTTTCTGCGGTTCAGTTTGTGCTTGTGGGTTCGTATCTTGACTTTCAGGGCGTCTAGGCAGGTCGTATCTGTTTTACAGTGCGTTATTGCCTGTTCGTTTCTGAATTTCAGTTCGTTATTCATAGGCCTTGCTGTTCTAAAGTGCGTTCTGTTCTGTACGTTCTGATTAGACGACCGTTTCCTAGCCATGTCGCCTGGACGTTCTCGTCGTCGAGTTCGTGCTGTGCGTGCGCTTGGTGTTGGTCTGCTTGTTTTGGACCAAGACCAGTCCATGAATGGTGTGAGGAGGAGTTCATGGACCAAGAATTGGTTGCTCCAGCGGGACCAATTCTGCCACATGCCTCTGCTGCGGGAGATCGTCGAGAATAATCCTGAGGACTACAGGAATTTTCTGAGGATGTCTGACCCCGTTTTTCAGGAACTGTTGGCTTTGGTGTCCCCCTATATTACCAGGAAGGACACCGTTATGCGGGAAGCCATCAGTGCTGAGCAGAGGCTCATCGCCACGTTGCGTTACCTGGCGACAGGGAGAAGTCTTCAGGACTTGAAGTTCACCACAGGCATCTCCCCCCAGGCTCTGGGCCTCATAATCCCAGACACCTGTTCTGCTATTATACAAGTCCTGCAGGAGGACTATATTAGGGTAAGTTTTCTCCCTTAACATCACATTTTATGTATTACATGTATGCTAATGTATTGTATTTCTTTCATCCTTCCCTAATTACCATGATTGTAATATGCTGAGAATGTCCCCTTTGTCCCCATGCATGTTGGAAGCTTTAGATTGCCCCTTTTTTATCCTCCCTAAATATTTCCCCTCACTAACTTTTCCAGCAGGGGCGCCTGTTGCTCCAAATGTTGGGGGGTTCCAACCCCAATTTCGGAAATAAACTTCCTCCTTTTTTGCTCTGTTGCCTAATAAACGCCCCCAGTTGTCCCCTCCAATGCAGCCATTTAGTCCCCTCTAATGCAGCCAGTTTCCCCCCAGCCCTGCACTTACCTTCTTGTGGTCAGCGCCATCCTTCTTCTGTCCTTGATGTCTTCTCCTTCCCTTCATGTTGCATCAGCCAATCATGTTACCATTAAACAGACTTGGTGAACATGATTGCCAGAGCAGCCTGTCAGTGTTTACACAAGGAATGCCCCCTCCTTGCGTCCCCGATTTTTCTTTGAGGAAGCCAATTACATCCCTCAGGTTGTAATTTGCAAGACTTTTTTAATACCTGTTTCTGCTCTGCAATTTTAACCCCCTAAATGACGCAATTATTCATATGTCGGTCGCTTTACAAGAGGCCATCCACCTGAATAGTGTGCGGCATAGACAATACATAGGTTCATGCAACGCATGAACCTATGTATTGTTCTGAGTGATGGGCACAGGAGAGAGGGGACAGTGCTCCAGCGCCCACTCTGGACGCACCGCCACTGCAATGCTATCCTGTGGCCAAACACATCTCCCCCCCCCCAAAATAATTTAGTAATGGCCCATCAGAGGTGGTGATGAATATGATAAATGAGCCTTCCATTATACTTTTTTTACACACCTTAATAAACGTATAATTAGATTGATGTTGGTCTCTAATTTTTTGGTTTAGAATTTGCTTGTAATGTATGCCTTTGTTTTTCTAATATTATTTCATCTTGTTTCACTCCACAGCTTCCTTCCACGCCACAGGAATGGCAGACTGTGGCATCGGAGTTTGCCACACGGTGGGACTTCCCCAACTGCGGTGGTGCCATAGACGGGAAGCACGTCCGCATCGTGCCGCCACCCCGTTCTGGGTCCTACTACTACAACTACAAGGGGTTTCATAGCATTGTGCTGATGGCGGTGGTGTCAGCACGGTATGAATTCCTCTATGTTGATGTAGGGAAGAATGGCCGGATGTCCGATGGGGGATCCTTCATCCAGACGGAGTTTGCCCTCCGTCTCCAGAGTGACGACCTTGCATTGCCACCGGATGCAGGGAATATTGAAGGACTCCCCTTTGTTTTCTTGGCTGATGAAGCCTTCGGACTCGGACGGCATCTTATGAGGCCATTTCCACAGAGGACCCTGACCCCAGAGAAGAGTGTGTTCAATTACCGGCTGGCCAGGGCCCGAAGAGTCGTTGAAAATGCCTTCGGCATAATGGCCAGCCGGTTCCGCCTTTTTATGACTTCCATCCACTTGGCGGACTACAAAATAAACTATGTAGTGTTATGCTGCTGTGTGCTACACAACTTTCTGAGCCAAAAATCTAATTCGTATATGGCCTCAGTTTTGCCAGAGGCTGGACTTTCCCCTGCAAATCCCCTTCCGGGCCTGGAATCTGCCCGTCTTGGCTTGCCCCCCCAAAATGCCCGTGTGGTTCGGGACAAATACATGGAGTATTTCACGGGTAGGGGGGCAATTCCTATGCCAGCCTATGTCTAAGTATCCCAATAAAAATCTTGTTTAAACCTTTAATTATTTGTTCTTTCCTGTCTCCTAGTTTGTCTTTGTGCATTTGTAGTGGCAAGTGTATTTTACTTTAGTAAATAACAACCAATTTCACTATGTTACCTTACAAAAGAACCAAATAAGCTTAGAGAGTATTATAAAAAGAAGCTACACGTTGTTTGTGGTCAAATATTTTACTCTCTGCACTTTTTTTTTTTTTTTTACTTTGGGGTTGGCCTGGCCACAACCCGGCAAATTTTGGCTTATGAAAATACAAAAATACCACTTGCATTTCTAAAATGACAACATTGGATACCTCTGAGCAATCTGAGACATTCAGTTACACAAACTATGTCTCTATGTGCCCGTCCTAATATGGGGTCCTGCCACCCCTTGCCCAGCCAAAAATTCAATATGCACACATTTTTAATTTTTTGCAAATAGGAAGTTTACAATCCTGATCCCTATTGTCAACATGTGCTATCTGCCATCAGGGGTGATCAATGGACGTGTTTTGGGGGTGCATCCCCTTCCTCAGTTCACCGACTTTTGATACGAGGAAGGGGTTGCACCCACAAAAGACGTACATGGATATCCCCTGATGGCAGATAGCACATGTTCACACACTGTGTGCATATTCAATTTTTGGCTGCTTTGTTACTCAAAAAATTAGTAAAAATATAAAAACAAACATGTAAAAACAAATGTGTTTGGATGGCTTATTGAATTCTCCCCAAAACATCGAGAATGTCTTTAAATGTTTGTTCCATCACATGGATTCTTTGTTTAATTAGGTCCAGTTCCGTGCTACATTCCATCACTTGCTGGATGAGGCGGAGGGCACTGTCAGCAGAGAACGGTGTGCTATCCTTCACAACATTTCCATCCCCTAAAAACCATAAAAAAAAATTAATAAAACTCTGCAGGCCTACCTCGCTTACCTTAAGCTGTGGTGTCAGATACTGACCTGTTGTGGTGACCAGATCCACAACGTCATCCACCTCTCCTTCCTGCACTTCTCCTTCCTCCACCTCAACTTCCTGCACATCTTTCGGTTGTGGATCTTTGGGAGTTTGGGGTTGCTTGGAAGTTGTGGGGTGCATGTGCTCCCTGGAGTGTCCTCCTCCCAGTCTTCTCTCCCCTATGAGAATAAAACCAAAGGTCTATTTATCACACTGTAAAAATCTCATTTTTAAACTTAAAACAGGCTAAATTGTTTGGAAGTGGGGTACAAGTGTGTGTTTGTGCGGAATTTAAAGAAAAATGCATTATTTATGACCCCAAATATGTTTAGTATTCACATTTGGATGTAATTTTTTGGACATGGAGGCACCACAAATAAACTCTGATGCACCTGTGTGGGACACCCAAAAAAGGCGGGTCTGGTGGCCCACACTATAGTGCTCCAAAGTACAGATGTGGAAGCAGCTGCTGAGTGTCCTCTCCTTTACACTGATTAAAGTTTGCATTTCATTCTCCTTACAAACACATCATCTAGACTTAAAAATTAGCCACAATACTTGATCAAAAATGGCAGATGTCTAATTACTTTTGGGGGTCTTAAATAAGCCAAAACCGCGGATAGTGGCCGAACGAAGTGTCGGTAACGTAACGAACGATTACTGTGCCCAACCTAGTTCAAAATATTACATTTTGGAAGGGAGTCCAATATGAAAAAAAAAAAAAAAAGGTCAGTTTCTAAAAAGATTAATAGCAGAAAGGTCGTCATTTTACTTACTTTTAGCGAGCATCCTCTTTATGCTCCTCAACTGGTCTGGCTCCCTCAGTTTGAGGTCTGACCACCTCTTTCTGAGCTGCTCATTTGAGCGTTTCACCCCGAACTTCGCCCTCAGACTCTTCACAACTTTAGTGAGGATTTTGGCCTTCCTTCTATTTGGTTTGCTATACGGCCCATGCTTGGCATCATAATCAGCCTTGACCAAGATGTCCACCATCTCCGCCATCTCCGCCAAAGACATATTCGATGCCTTGAATCTCCTCCTTGATCGTGACGTGTCCTCGGTCTCCGGGCTTGTCTCCTCGCTAGTTGCGGAATTATCAGACACCTGCTGTAACTCCGCCATATCTGTCTGCGCGCCGAAAGAGAAGGGGCGGGGAAAAGATGTTAGTTAGAACGTCATGGGCGGGCAACGTGTGCGGAGCGACGTGTTCGAATTTGGACGCATGCGTGGTGTGTATATAGCAAACACACATGTGACTATAGTACGTTCGGTGTGCGGAGAGAGGAGTTCAAGTGACGGACGTGCGAACGAAGGTATGTGATTTTGTGAGACTTGTAAAAATTGTGGGCCTATACTGTCTTGAGATTGGTGGAGGATATATATGGTGACTAGGATGTGAAGGAGGTTAGACTGTTTGCCTCACATTATTTAAATATAAATTATTTTACTTGCAGATACAATATGAATGTCTTTATTAGCGACAAAGAGTTCCTGGCGGAATTTATTGACCGGGTAAGGGAGCTGCCGGCTCTGTGGGAGACCAAAAACCCCATCCATAAAAAAAAAGGGGTGAGAAAAGCAGCGCTGGAGAAGCTGCTCCCATTTGTGCATACCAAGGTGCCCACAGCCACAGCAAAACAAGTGGACACTAAAATTGGGAGCTTGAGAGGTACCTACAGGACTGAACGCTCTAAGGTGCTGGCTTCTCAGAGGTCAGGAGCAGCAGCAGATGATGTTTATGTCCCGGTTTTGTGGTACTACAGCAGGATGTCCTTCCTGGATGACCACATTGAGCCAAGGCCATCACTCTCCACTCTTCCCCCCAGACTTCCCTGCAGCCAACCTGAGCCTTCTCTGGAGCAAGAGGAGGCAGCCATCCTGGATGATCCTGATTTGTCCATCTGGAGCCAGGTATAGTATTAACTGAAAATGTAGTGGGATAAAATTAATGTTTCCCAAATATGTCAGGATGAGAAACATACATTATTTTGTATTCCACAAGTGAAATCATGATCTGTAGACATTATTCTGCACTTAATTGTGTGGTAAATAGTCAAGCTGATGTAGTGGTAAATTTAAAGCAAGGATTTATGCATTTACATTCTAATTGCTTCCATCAGGATTACAAAGTTTGAGGCAAAGATTAAACCAACATATTAAACTATGTTTCTTTTTCATACACAGGATGAAATCAGCCAGGAGGAGGGTCTGGAAACTGTCAGGCAGGAGGAGGAAGGGCCCAGTGGCAGCCAGGAGGTGGCAGGGCCCAGTACCAGCCAGGAGGTGGCAGGGCCCAGTGGCAGCCAGGAGGTGGCAGGGCCCAGTACCAGCCAGGAGGTGGCAGGGCCCAGTGGCAGCCAGGAGGTGGCAGGGCCCAGTGGCAGACAGGAGGTGGCAGGGCAAAGGAGAAGCACCAGATCCCAGGTGCCTCCCATCAGGCTTCACAAAAGAGGCAGGAGGGACAGGACCACCAGTGACGCAGCAATGGCCCTTATTAAAGAGGCCCATGCCACCCTCAAGGAGCCCACATCCCCTGAAGAGGCCATTGCCGGCCTAGTGGAGGCTAAGTTCAAGGTGATGAGCATGGAGCAACGCCTCCTATGCGAACCCCTGCTCATCACCTTGCTCAACAAGGGGGTGATGGAGCAAATTACCCCCAATACCGCCATATGTGAGGTGGCCCAACTGACCCAACCTCAACCTCCACCTCCACCTTCCTCTTCTGCCCCACCCCCTTCTGCTACCCCTCCACCTTCTGCCCCACTCCCTTCTGCTACACCTCCACCTTCTGCCCCACCCCCTTCTGCTACACCTCCACCTTCTGCCCCACCCCCTTCTGCTACACCTCCACCTTCTGCCCCACCCCCTTCTGCTACACCTCCACCTTCTGCCCCACCCCCTTCTGCTACACCTCCACCTTCTGCCCCACCCCCTTCTGCTACACCTCCACCTTCTTCTTCTGCCCCACCCCCTTCTGCTACACCTCCACCTCCTCCTCCTGACAGGAGTACCCCTCCAGTGGGCCAGCCTCCAGCTAAACGAAGAAGGAAGGCTGCAGGAAAGGCTGCAGGAAAGGCTTCAGGAAAGGCTTCAGGAAAGGCTGCAGGGAAGGTTGCCAGGAAGAAGAGGAAGTGATGGCCTTGCTTCATTGTGGTCGCACTGGTCGGACAGAAGGCAGCCTGTTGTAGTACCACACACTTGGGACATATATCTCACCTGCTGCTGTTCCTGACCTCTGGGAGGCCAGCATCAGATTGTGTTCTGAAATGTGGGCCTTCTCAAGCTCCCAATTTTAGTGTCCACACAGGGTTGGTGTGTGCTCTGGGGTCCCTGGGATGCACAAATGGCAGCAGCTTCTCCAGCGCTGCCTTCTCTTTATTTAATTTATAAACATGAATAAATGAATAAAAGCTTTGGAGTAAGCAGATACATTTGACTGACAATAAAAGGCACAGATATCACCCCCCCAAAAGAATAACTAAATCTGATTAGCTCAAAAACATGGTGTGAAATTTTAAAAATATAGATTAGAAAATTAAATGTGAGATCGCTATCAAAACATTGAGAAATTATAATTAACATCATTTTGAAAAATCTAACCATTTAAATTATTCCTAAAAACTTGCACGATATAATACACATAAATCTTATAAAGAGCAGCATGAAAAAGGTTAAAAATAAGGCAGAACTCTGTGTGAATATCAGCAGCAAAAGAAGGTCTCTCGTTTTGATTAATGTAACATTCTAACGAAGAATTCAATGCAGAACATTTAAACGATGAAATATTTATGAGCGTGACGAATGTGCTCTCTCCATTATGAAGGCTTGTTTTACCAGAAGATGCGCTCCCGTCTCATAGTTGCTTGTGAGCATGCGCGCTTTTGGAAGAGTCGTAAAAGCATACACACGAACCATTTTCTCGTCACAAAACAGGCCGACGAGAAACACGACGAGGAAATCTGGAATCCTGACGAGAAAATAGAGAGCAGGTTCTCTATTTTCTCGTCGAGATTCTCGTCAAGTTTCTCGTCGTAAAACCATACACACGAACGTTTTTCTAGACAAAAAAACTCTCGCGGCACTTTTCTTGACTGTTTACGACGAGAAAATCGGTCGTGTGTACGAGGCCTCAGTGTCATATTCTTTGCTAAACCTTGTGTGTAGGGAGAGAGAAGGATAGGCAGGGAGAGTGTCAGTGTCATATACTTTGATAAACCTTGTGTGCAGGGAGAGAGAAGGATAGGCAGGGGACAGTGTCAGTGTCATATTCTTTGCTAAACCTTGTGTGCAGGGAGAGAGAAGGATAGGCAGGGAGAGTGTCAGTGTCATATACTTTGATAAACCTTGGGTGCAGGGAGAGAGAAGGATAGGCAGGGGACAGTGTCAGTGTCATTGTTGCTAAGCCTCCTGCACATTATACACCTGAAGTTAGCCCGTATTGCTGCTTTTTCCTGGTGTGTTACACCAACAGGATTTTGCGGCACTTACAGCGGGCAGAGTGTGCCTCCTGACCATATTACACCTGAACTTAGCCTGTATTGCTGCTTTTTCCTGGTGTGTTACACCAACAGGATTTTGCGGCACTTACAGCGGGCGGAGTGTGCCTCCTGACCATATTACACCTGAACTTAGCCTGTATTGCTGCTTTTTCCTGGTGTGTTACACCAACAGGATTTTGCGGCACTTACAGCGGGCAGAGTGTGCCTCCTGACCATATTACACCTGAACTTAGCCTGTATTGCTGGTTTTCCAATTTCCCTGCAGGCCATTAGAATGTCTGGAAGGCAAACAAGGAGAGGCAGACAGTCAGGAGCCAATAAAAGAGGGCAAGCAGGCTCTGTGTCTAGAGACAACAGTGCTGGTCGTGGACGCGGTGCATCGCCATCAGCACGTGGCCATGGGACACGCTTGTCCTTCTTTTCGGCAGCTGGACGTGTTGAGCCGCATCATGCCGAAGACTTGGTAGAGTGGATGACCAAGCCCTCCTCATCCTCTCTCACCCAGGCTCAGGGTACTGGCAAAGCAGCTGCCAAAGCGTCCTCTTCCCTGGTATCAATGTCATCATCAGTCACTCCTTCCCTAGACCAACCATGTCCTCCTGAGGAGTCCCCCGAACTGTTTGAGCACAGTGTTGGGTACATGCTCCAGGAGGATGCCCAGCGTTTCGAAGGGTCTGATGATGATACCCAGCTAGAGGAAGGCAGTAGCGTGAGAGCAGAGAGAGGGGATGCTCAAGAAGGACACCAATCTGGCAGTCATGTTCCAGCAGCTGCAGCATACTGCCAGATTGGCTCCAGTGATGAGCAGGGAGGGGATGATGAGGTCACTGACTCCACGTGGGTGCCTAATAGGAGAGAGGAGGAGGATGAGGAGGAGGCACATCTCCAACAAGGCAGGATGCCATCGGGGGGCCAGCGTAAGGGCAGCACACCGACGGAATCACACCACAGAGCTCCGCCTGTGCAGGGCGCTGCCTCTGGTCATTATTCAAAAAGTTCTTTGGTGTGGGCCTTTTTTGAGTCGAGTGCATCAGATCGCACAGCTGCTGTTTGCAACATATGTCTCAAGCGTATATCGCGTGGCCAAAACATCACCCACTTGGGCACCACATGCTTGACCAGACATATGTTGACCTGCCATGCAGCTCGTTGGCAAGCCTACCTTAAAGACCCACACCAAAGAACAAAGCGGACCTCTTCTTGCACCGCATCAGCTGGGATCCCCAACCCCACTATACCTTCAGTCCTCTCTGAAACCTGCTCTGAGAGGAATGAAGGTGTAGAATTAGGTGTGTCACAGCCAAGTACTTGCGGGCACTCTGCTAGCAGTACACCGACGTCCGATTCTAGCAGGCAAATTTCCCTGCCCCAGCTGCTGGACCGTCAAAAGAAGTTCACTCCCAGCCATCCACATGCCCAGCGGTTGAATGCTAGCTTGGCTAAATTGCTAGTGCTTCAATTGCTGCCTTTTCAGTTGGTAGACTCGGCCCCCTTCTGTGAGTTTGTGCAATGTGCGGTTCCTCAGTGGCAGGTTCCCAAACGCCACTTTTTCTCACGGAAGGCGATTCCGGCTCTCTACCGGCATGTGGAAGGCAATGTCTTGGCCTCGCTGGACAGGACGGTCAGCGGTAAGGTGCATATTACCGCTGACTCATGGTCCAGCAGGCATGGACAGGGACGTTACCTTTCTTTCACGGCCCATTGGGTAACTCTTTTGGCAGCTGGGAAGGATGCAGGACAAGGTGCAGTAGTGTTGGAGGTTGTTCCACCGCCACGCCTCCAAAATGCTACTACTGGTTGTGACACACCTCTGTCCTCCACCCCCTCCTCTTCTTCTTCCTCCGTGGCCTCTTCCTGTGCTTTGTCCTCGGAACCAGCGGTGCTCCGTAGGTGTTCAAGGGGCTATGCAAGTACGCAGGCAAAAAGATGCCATGCCGTGCTTGCGCTGGTGTGTTTGGGGGACAGGAGCCACACTGGGGCAGAGGTTCTGTCTGTTCTGCAGGAGCAGGCCGAGAGGTGTTGACGCCATGCCAGCTTAAGCCAGGAATGGTAGTTTGTGACAATGGCACCAACCTCCTCTCCGCTCTCCGACAGGGACAACTGACCCATGTGCCCTGTGTGGCTCACGTCCTTAACCTGGTGGTGCAGCGGTTCTTGGGCAGGTACCTGGGCTTATAGGATGTCCTGAGGCAGGCCAGGAAAGTCTGTGTGCATTTCCGCAGATCTTATAATGCCAGTGCTCGCCTGGCTGAGCTGCAAAAGGAGTTGAACCTGCCCAAGAACCGCCTTATATGTGACATGCCCACCAGGTGGAACTCAACGTTGGCCATGCTGCAGCGGCTGCACACGCAGCAGAGGGCCATCAATGAGTACCTGTGCGACTACGGCACCAGGACAGGGTCAGGGGAGCTTGGTTTTTTTTCACCACGCCAGTGGGGCATGATCAGGGATGCATGCACTGTCCTGGCACCATTTGAGGAGGCCACAAGGATGGTGAGCAGTGACAGTGCATGCATCAGTGACACTGTACCTCTTGTCCACCTGTTGGAACATACGCTGCGTGGAATAATGGACAGGGCACTTGAGGCAGAACAGAGGCAGGAAGAGGAGGACTTCCTTGCCTCTCAAGGCCCCCTTTACCCAGACAGTGTTCCTTCTGTCTCACCCATCGCACAGGAAGAAGAGGAGGAGGAGGATTGTGTCAGCATGGAGGTGGAGCCTGGCACTCAGCATCATCAGCAGCAGTGTTTTAGGGATGATTTACAGTCCCAAGAAACCAGTGGACTTGTACGTGGCTGGGAGGAGGTGGCTGCAGATCATGTCGTCCTTAGTGACCCAGAGGACTCCGGACCGAATGCCTCAGCTAACCTACGCTGCATGGCCTCCCTGATCCGGCAAAGTCTGCGGAAGGATCCTCGTATTCTTCGGATCAAGGAGAGGGACCATTACTGGCTGGCCACTCTCCTTGATCCACGGTACAAGGGTAAGGTTGTGGACCTTATCTTACCGTCGCAGAGGGTGCAGAGGATGAGACAACTCCGGGAGGCCTTGCAGAAAGGTCTGTGCAACGCGTTCCCAGAGACTGGGAGGTTACAAACTCCTGGTCCTGGACAACGAGTTGCTGAGGCTTCGGTCAGTCAAAGAAGGAGCGGTGGGGAAGGTGGCCGTCTGACCGATGCGTTCAGACAATTCTTTAGTCCGCAGCCCCAAGGTATGATCGGTTCCAGCAACCATCGCCAGCGTCTGATATACATGGTGCAGGAATACCTAGGGGCAAGGTCAGACTTGGACACCTTCCCCACCGAAAATCCTCTGGCTTACTGGGTCTTGAGGATGGATCACTGGCCAGAGCTTGCACAGTATGCAATTGAGCTACTGGCCTGTCCTGCATCCAGCGTTCTTTCAGAACGCACATTCAGTGCTGCTGGAGGAGTTGTCACGGATCACAGGGTGCGCCTGTCCACCGACTCTGTTGATCGACTGACCTTCATAAAGATGAACCAGTCTTGGATCACCACCAGCTACCAAACACCTGAAGCTGATATAACAGACTAATTTATTTTCAAATGTCACATCCCTTCAAGACTGATGCTGATGCTGAGAGACTGTCCTGTTATGTTGACTGACTATCCTCCTCCTCCTCAATGATCCGATTGATGATGATAGCTTGGAAGAACATTTTTGTTTCTGGGTGCCGCCACCAGTGGCTAAGGCCCAATTTTTCAGCCCCTGTTTAACAGGGGCGTGTTATTACAGTTTTTTATGCAATGCTTTGCAGCAGGGCTCATTCCTGCACTCCAACTAGAGTATAAGGGAGTGGTTGCAGTGTCGTGGCACCAGCACCAGTGGCTAAGGCCCAATTTTTCAGCCCCTGTTTAACAGGGGCGTGTAATTAAAATTTTTGATGCAATACTTTGCAACAGGGCTCATTGCTGTGCTCCAAGTACAGTATCTGTGAGGGGTTGCAGTGTTGTGGCACCAGTGCCTAAGGCCCAATTTTTATGCCCCTGTTTAACAGGGGCATGTAATTACAATATTTTATGCAATGCTTTGCAGCAGGGCTCATTCCTGCACTCCAACTAGAGTATCTGGGAGAGGTTGCAGTGTCGTGGCACCAGCACCAGTGGCTAAGGCCCAATTTTTCAGCCCCTGTTTAACAGGGGCGTGTAATTACAATTTTTGATGCAATACTTTGCAACAGGGCTCATTGTTGTGCTCCAAGTACAGTATTTGTGAGGGGTTGCAGTGTTGTGGCACCAGTGCCTAAGGCCCAATTTTTCTGCCCCTGTTTAACAGGGGCATGTAATTACAATTCTTGATCTAATAATTCACAGCAGGGCCCATTCCTGCGCCCACCAAGACTAACTGTGAGGCCTTACAGTGTTGTGTCAACACCACCACCACCACCAAAGGCCCAATTTTTCAGCCCCTGTTCAACAGGGGCATGCAATTACAATTCTTGATCTAATAATTCACAGCAGGGCCCATTCATGCGCCCACCAAGAGTAACTGTGAGGGCTCACAGTGTTGTGGCAACACCAACATGTAAGGGGCAAATTTCAGCTGAGTATATACGGCAGGCCCCTACTTTCAAACATCCAACTTACAAACGACTCCTCCTTGCAAACGGAAGGATACAACAGGAAGTGAGAGGAAATCTACCCCTAGGAAGGGAAATTCTCTCCTGTAAGAGTTAATATGGGAAAAAAGTGTCTCCTCTCCACTGATGCTTTATCACCAATTCTTGTTTCAATAAAAACCCCAAATTTTCAAAACACATTTGTCATTAGGACGGAAAGTGAGGTGAACTGTTCTGAACAGATGCACACTGCACAGACAGAAAAACAAATGTTACAGGGGTGATAACCCTTCCCTATGTTTTCCAAAAAGCTTAAAAATAGATTTTTTGGCTGGAGCTACACTTAAACAATGTACCTGTTCAAAATTACAAACAGATTCTACATAAGAACAAACCTACAGTCCCTGTCTTGTATGCACCGCCTGTATACGGCTATTCAGAGTATATAGGGCCTTTTTTATTTTGTGTGCGGGGTTCCCCTTAATATCCATACAAGACCCAAATTGGCTGGTAGTGGGCTGGGGTGGGGGGGGGGGGTTTGCTGTGATGGGGTAGCTATGCCATTTTTCTTAAAGATTTTCATCCATATTACCGGGACCAGACATTACATTAAAGCCGCAAGCAGTTTTAAATGGCTTTTTTTTCTTTAGAAATGTAATTTTGTGCAGGGACAGTTCTAAACACGGGAAACACGTGGCACTTCACAGGCATACTTTAGACACCCCCAAGGTACGATATTTAAAGGAATATTTGACTTTTTTTTTTTTTCACTTTATGCATCATTAAAATGACTGCTCCCGAAAAACTTTTTTTTGGATTGATACATGTCCCCTGGTGCAGAACCCGGGTTCCAAAACCCTTTTTAGGACAATAACATGCATATTTGTCGTTATAATTAGCACTTTAGATTTCGAACGTTCGCATCCATTGTATTTAATAGGGTTCTAAAGTTCGTGCGAACTTTCGGTCCGTTCGCGGGTTCTGGTGCGAACCGAACCCGGGGGTGTTCGGCTCATCACTACTCTGGATAGGCTCATTCCTCATTGGAGGGGTAACAATATGGTTAGATCCATATCCATGATAGAGACCCGTTGGATTTTTGACATGAAATCCTATGTCCCTTTCGGCTTGAATGTTGATTGGAACAGTAACTTTTTTATTAATAACAGTTTGTTTTTTTCTTTTCTTTTTTCTTTTTCCCATTTTTTGTAGGACTGTTCCTGATGTACTTTTGACAGTTTTGCCTCTCTTATATACATATGTGTGCTTTGCCACGTCTCTATGGGCTCGCTCTATTGGTTTTTGATGTTTTAAAACTGTTGTTTTTGCTGGATACATTTTTATATGAATGGTCCGGTTTTTATTCTCTTTTTTAATAACATTTTTATGTCTGTTTTTTTTTTTTTCGATTAGTGGAGATATTTATATATCTGTTATTTGCACCTTTACCACTAGAAAGTGATATTCCAGTTTCTGATTTAGTGCAGGCATTACCACTGAGATACACTCTTCCTTCCAGTGTTGACATGGTTTTAACATGTGTCATTATGTATGGGCTATTCATATGTCGATCTGTCAGATTTTTTTTTTTGTTCAGCCCATGCTGTACTTGTCATTATTTGAATCACATTTCCACGTTTTTGACTACTCCCTTTGTGGTTTGACCGTTCTCCTGAAGACCTCCTGACAATGAAATGCATTGGGCTGAACTTCATCTGTGATGTTACTTACACTCAGTGAACCACATGGCCATCTTGGAAAACAGGAAGTGTTTGGTTAATAATAAGAAAGGCAACCCTATCTGCGAAAAAAATGATGTCAGACATTTTCTAGCCGCGGCCATGACGGTCATACTCCGATCCTGGAAATCAACCTCTACACCTCCCCTTTTGAAATGGGTGACTGAACTCAACTCCATCAGGGACCTGGAACCTGGAACTTCTGTTGTTGCAAACTGGAAAAAAATAACAATTTAAGCCAACTTGGACCGCTTGGGCTCTTTTTTTTTTACTCTTCTGAGTTTCTAGACTGGGTCAATGAAGAAACCACCTCAATCCCCTTTCAGCCATAATGGAGTGCACCCCAACCTCACTCTCCATACCCCTAAACACTTTTCTCTCTCTCATTCGTCTTTTAATCTCTCTGTCTGACGCGAGTGAGGAAGACACGGCTGATCATGTGGTAAAAAGCCTCCGCCGGAGGCTCTTTACCAAGATCAGTGTAGCGGTGGGTCAGACTGACACACCGCTCCACCGATCGCCGCGATGCGCGCCCCCTCGGGCGCACGGCGGCTGTTATCCTGCAGGATGTCAATAGACATCCAGTGTGGATAACACAACCACTTCCCGGACGTCAATCTCCTATTGACTGGGCGGGAAGTGGGTAAGATACGTTATTCCCTCATAAATATAAAAAAGGTCCTGAGGAAGCATTCATGTGAAACATGTTGACCCTTTTGGATTGCTAAACTATGGAATTATGTATTATCATCTGAAAAAGTAGTTTCCCTGGTGTAATCATGTGATGTGACCTTGTACTAGGGATCTAATATCCCATGGTATTTCAATTGATTCTGAGTATACTTTTAACAATGAAATAAAGCTTTAAAAATAATCATGTCTTCCCCTGGTACCAGTAAAGTCAGTTTCTTTTTTTTTTTTTCTGGGTCTTGATATATGATAATAGAATGCAGTACTAGCACTCAGACAATGCTGAAAGGTACAAAAAGTTACGGTACAGAAATAAACAAAGAAAACAACTAGCAAAGAGATCATTACACTTGATTAACATGAGTAATGCAAGTATCTCAATTCCGAACTTACTGTACACCAGGGATATGCAATTAGCGGACCTCCAGCTGTTGCAAAACTACAAGTCCCATCATGCCTCTGCCTCTGGGTGTCATGCTTGCTGCTGTCAAAGTCTTGCTATGCCTCATGGGACTTGTAGTTTGGCAACAGCTGGAGGTCCGCTAATTGCATATCCCTGCTGTACACCATCTCAAAATATGACCGTTACCTGTGTTAGATGAAAAAAAGTTCCGTACACAAGGGCGTTTATTGTAAGTAGGAAGAAAAAGAAAAAAAAGTAACCTAGCTGAATATATGTAGAGACAAGGAAGTGGGAAAAGCGAAAAGGAAAAAAAGTGAGCTGGGGGGGGGGGGTTAAGGTGGAAGGAAGTGGGGCACTCCTCTGATCACCCAGGAAGTAAAAAGGAGAGGCTCAATACGTGGTTACTAATAGGGATTTACCTTCATCCGTAAAAATGTATTTGTTCCAGTAGAACCACGTCTTAGGATAGACATCATGGGATTGATTTAGTAAAACTGGAGCTGCAGCTCTGCAAAACAACGAATCAGCTTCCAGTTTTTGGCTACCATGCAGAGCTGCACCAGATTTTGCACTCTCCAGTTTTAGTAAATCAGCCCCCATGTTTATTTGTGGACGATAAGACCAGATCTTCCACCCTTTCAAGATCTACAATGACAGCGATGGGCAGTTTATTTGGAGTTTCATTTTACCAAATGCTTTTATACTCTTATTATTGCTTGCACTGCTGGTTGTATTTCATGAATATTATTTCCTGTTTAAAGTAATTTTTGTGCGACTGTTTGTTCGATTTACCTATGCTCTATCCTGGTATGTCAAAAATGGTTTTACTTTATCGGATTCCTATGTAAATACTACAGTGCCTTGAAAAGGTATTCATACCCCTTGAAATTTTCCACATTTTGTCATGTTACAACCAAAACGTAAATGGATTTTATTGGGATTTATTGGGATTTTATGTGATAGAGCAACACAAAGTGGCACATAATAGTGACGTGGAAGGAAAATGATAAATGGTTTTCAATTTTTTCTAGAAATAAATATGTGAAAAGTGTGGTGTGCATTTGTATCCAGCCCCCTTTACTCTGATACCCCTAACTAAAATCTAGTGGAACCAATTGCTTTCAGAAGTCACCTAATTAGTAAATAGAAACAAAAAAAAAAGATCAGACGTCTGCTAAGGAGACCTATACAGGGGAATTGGTGTCAATCCTGTAGTTCTTAGCTGCTGGGAATAACTCCTGGGAGGGAGTATCATGAGAGAGCTGCAACAGAAAAATCCATAAATCGCTTGAAGTCAGGTGTATTTTCTGATGTAGATTAAGCGGAAAGCAAAAAAGTCTCTCATATCACATGTAGATGAAAGCATCTAAGAATTCCGTCGTAAAAAATTGTTTATTGAAAACATCAATTGTAAAACTTACATGAAGTCTGCCAACCTGGACAACCAGTACCTGTCCACAAGTCCCAATGGCTAAGGCAACTCCAGTCCTCAAGGCACCCTAACAGGTCATGTTTTTAGGCATTGAAACTGATCAAATAATGGAAAGCCTGAAAACATGACCTGTTGGGGCACCTTGAGGACTGGAGTTGAGAAACACTGGGCTAAGGAACCATGCCTGTCCTCAGATGGAAGGGTCCTGGGTGTGTCTTTCCCCTTCCCAATGGTGCCGTTGGTGTTGGTGGCTTGTTGGATCCCGAGGCAGGGTGGGTGGGAAGGTGGAGAGCCTCTGTGCACTTCCGGGGATGGTATAAGAACAGCTGGGACTGTGCAGATCTTGCTCTAGTGACACTGTGCAGGGGACTCACAATGACATTACTCGCTGCGCCGGAGGACAGGACAGTATCCAATGGAAGAGGTGGAGAGAGTGGCACAGGGAGGCAGGTTATGTGTGTGGTCCAGTCACCATGAAGACATGTTTCGCGCTCTGCGCCTTGTCAAGTTCTTGACAAGACGCAGGACTTTGTCATCAAGTCATGAAGCCAAGTCCTTGACAAGTACTATCTTTCTTTCTATCTATCTAGCTAGCTAGCTATCTTTGATATATCTAAACAAATTATACAATACCTATATATACACTCAATTGTCCATTTTATTAGGTATACCTGTTCAATTGCTTGGTAACACAAATTGCCAATCAGCCAATCACATGGTAGCAATTCAATCCATTTAGGCATCTAGATGTGATGAAGATGACTTGCTGAAGTTCAAACCGAGCATCAGAATGAGGAAGAAATGGGATTAAAGTGACTTTGAACGTGGCATGGTTGTTGGTGCCAGGCAGGCTGGCCTGAGTATTTCAAAACTGCTGATTTACTGGGATTCTTATGCACAACCATCTCTCAGGTTTACAGAGAATGGTCCAAAAAAGAGCGGCAGTTGTGTGGAGGAAAATGCCTTGTTGAAGTCAGAGGTCAGAGGAGAATGGGCAGAGTGGTTTGAGATGATAGAAAAGTAACAGTAACTCAAATAACCACTCGTTACAACCAAGGTATGCAGAATACCATCTCAAAATGCACAACACATTAACCACTTAACGACCGCCCACCGCCGATTTACGTCGGCAGAATGGCACGGACAGGCAGAATCACGTAGATCTACGTGATCGCCTTTGTGCAGTTGGGGGGTCCATCCGGACCCCCCTTCACTGCAGTGAGCGGCCGTTAAGTGTTCAGGAGCGATCAGGCATGAGGGGGCGGCCGCTCGATTCCGCCCCCCCCCCTCGCGATCGCTCCCGGCCAATGAAAATGCTTCCTCCGCCATGTGATGTAAACACAGGCTGGAGGAAGTGATGTCATCTCCCTCGCCGCGGTCTTTTCGTTCCCGGCGCCGAGGAGAGAAGACAGAGGTTAGTGCTCCAACAGTCCACTGACACGTAGGTACACATAGGCACACAAATCACCCCCCAGTCACCCCCAGATCACCCCCCAGGTCACCCCAAAGCCCCCAATCACAGTGTCACTGATTGCAGTGATCATTTATTTTACTGATCACTGCATTTAGTGTCATCTGTGATTGTAAAAAGTTGCAGGGCAGTTAGGATTAGGCCCCTTTAGGTCCAGGGTAGCCCCCTAACCCCCCCCAATAAAGGTTTAACCCCTTGATCACCCCCCAGGTAACCCTTTCACCCCCTAACTTCAGCGTCACTAAGCGATTGTTTTTCCGATCGCTGTATTCGTGTCGCTGGTGTTTTAGATAGGCAGTTATTTTTTTTTAGGTTCGCCGCAGGTTTTTATTAGTGTCAGGTACCCCCATATATTATTTTAACCCCCTGATTGCCCCTAGAGTTAACCCTTTCACCAGTGATCGCCGTATAAGCGTCACTGGTGTCACTGGTTAGCCAGTAAGTTATCTAGTTATTTAGGTAACCCGTCAGGTTTTTATATAGCGTCGGGTACCCCCATATTTAACCTAATAAAGGTTTTAACCCCCTGATTGCCCCTAGTTAACCCTTTCACCAGTGATCACCATATAAAGGTTACAGGTGACGCTGGTTGATTAGTTTGCTTTTTATAGCATCAGGGCACCCGCCGTATATAACCCAATAAAGGTTTAACCCCCCTGATCGCCCGGCGGGTGAGATCAATTAGGTTTTAGCGCCAGAGAGGGTCTGCGTCGCCCCAGGCAGTGTTAGGTTAGTGCCAGTAACGCTAACACCCACGCGCAAAGCATACACCCCCCTTAGTGGTATAGTATCTGATCAGATCTATACTAGCATCCCCAGCGGTTTAGGGTTCCCAAAAACGCAGTGTTAGCGGGATCAGCCCAGATACCTGCTAGCGCCTGCGTTTAGCCCCTCCGCCCAGCCCAGCCCAGCCCAGCCCACCCAAGTGCAGTATCGATCGATCACTGTCACTTACCAAACACAACACACATAACTGCAGCGTTCGCAGAGACAGGCCTGATCCCTGCGATCGCTAACAGTTTTTTTGTAGCGTTTGATATATTTGCTGACGACAGTCAGGTGCTTTTTTTCCTGTGAATCTTACTAGTGTACCCCTAAATTTAGAGCCCAAAATGGCAAGACGAAGGTACACTAGTAAAGAGGCCTACGAGATTCTGAGCATGACAGATAGTGAAGAGGAGGTCACGTATCTGTCAGATTCAGGCTCAGAATATCTTCCCGTAGAAGACAGTGACGTCAGCGGCCCCACGTCAGATAGCTCTGACGACGAAGTTGAGGTCCCTGCTAAGGTCAGGTGTACCCGATCCAGATCTTCTGAGGTTGTTGAGGAGCAAGAACCGCAGGTCTCTCGTATCATGGAGCAGAGTAGTACTAGCGCCGCTATTCCTTCTGGTGAACTGGCAAGCACCAGCGGCCTAGTACAGCCTGGACGTACATCCAGCACTGCAGTAACACTTGGTGACGTGGCGAGTCCCATAAGTGCAGTTCAAGCTGGCGAGGTGGCAAGCACAAGTAGTGTCCCGCTGCCACCAAGAAGACAAAGGCAGGCCCGTCGTGCCCATACTGCCCTTCCTGCAGAATTCGCCTATCCTGATTGGGTCCCCACCACTTCTGCAGAACCCGTACTTCCCCTATTCACTGCCCAACCCGGTATTCAGGTGGAAACAGCTGATTTTATTCCAATTGATTTTTATTCGCTGTTTTTCACGGAAGATCTCTATAGATCTATTGTGGACCAGAGTAATTTATATGCTGGTCAATTTATCGCCGCTAACCCCCAGTTGCCTAAAATTGCCAGAAATTGGAAACCAATTACGGTTTCCGAATTTAAGACCTTTCTGGGCCTTTCCCTCAACATGGGCACACATAAATTTCCGTCATTGCGTGCTTATTGGTCCAAGCACCCAATTGACCACATGCCCGTGTTCTCTGCCTCCATGTCCAGGGCACGATACGAGCAGATTTTGCGGTTCATGCACTTCAACGACAATGAACTTTGTCGTCCACGTGGGGACCCTGAATACGACCGGCTCTATAAAATTCAGCCCCTCATAAACCACTTCAACGAACGTTTTGCAGCCTTGTTTACTCCCGATCAAGTTGTCTGCGTTGATGAGTCCCTGATTAAATTTTCTGGCCGCTTGTCTTTCAAGCAGTACCTTCCCAGCAAGCGTGCCAGATACGGGGTCAAGCTCTACAAGTTCTGTGACAGGGCAACAGGCTATGTAGTGAACTTTACGGTTTATGAGGGAAAAGACAGTCAGATTGAGTCGGTCAACTGCCCGGATTACATAGGGAGCGCTGGCAAGATAGTGTGGAACTTGGTGTCACCCTTATTCGGAAAGGGGTACCACTTGTATGTGGACAATTATTACACGAGCGTGCCACTGTTTAGTCACTTGTTTGATCATCAGATTGGAGCATGTGGCACCGCGCGACCTAATCGCCGGGGCTTTCCCCAGCGGCTTGTAGATGCCCGTCTTAGGCTGGGGGAGAGAGCCTGCTTGAAGTGTAATAACTTGCTCGCTATGAAGTGGAGGGACAATAAGAATGTTTTCCTTCTTACCTCCCTTCATGCAGACACGACAGTCCAAATTCGTACGGCGACTGGTGTTGTGGAGAAACCCCTCTGTGTCTACGAATATAACCAAAATATGGGAGGGGTGGACCTCAACGACCAGTTGATGGCGCCGTATCTAATTGACCGTAAGGCGAGACGCTGGTACAAAAAAGTGTCTCTATCATTATTCCAATTGGCTTTGCTGAACGCTCATGTGCTATACAGAGCTTCAGGCGGGACGTTATCTCTTCTAAAATTCCAGAATGAGATAGTCACAGAACTCCTGTATCCAGGCGGTTCTGCACCTCACCATCCCCTACCAAATGCAGTAAGCCGGCTGCATGAGAGGCATTATTCGTATGTCCTCCCGAGTACCCCTACCCAAAGCCACCCCCAAAAAAGATGTCGTGTCTGTAGCAAGCGCGGATTTAGGCGTGACACCCGTAGTTTTTGTCCACTCTGTCCTGACAAGCCTGGTCTTTGCCAAGGTGAATGTTTTGAACGCTACCACTCAAAAGTGAAGTTTTAGCGTAGGGTATAGCATTTCACAGACAAGGACACACTTACACAGGGTCTCCCAAGATGCCATTACATTTTGAGAGACCCGAACCATTACAGTTGTAAAGTTACAAAAAAAAGTGTAAAAAAGAAAAAAAAAACGTAAAAAACAAAACACAAAAAAAATATTAAATAAAAAAAACAAAAATAGTTGTCGTTTTATTGTTCTCTCTCTCTCTCTCTATTTTCTCTCTATTGTTCTGCTCTTTTTTACTGTATTCTATTCTGCAATGTTTTATCATGCTTGCTTTTCAGGTATGTAATTTTTGTTTTCAGGTGCGCCATTCAACTGCAGCGCGGAATTATTTATCTTGACAGCAACAGCGTTTGCTCCCACGATACATAAAGCCGTGACTCCAACGCTGTAGGAGGTGATTTCACCACCACAGTTAAAAAAAAGAGCATATATGCCGAAGCATGGGGGCAGCAGGGGCGGAGGAGCGATTTTGCTCCTAATGCCGCGTACATACGGTCGAAATTCCGACGGAGGCCTGCCCGTGGAAAATTCCGACCGTGTGTACGCGGCATAACTTTTTTGCGGGAGGATGCCCCCATGCTTCCACATATATATATTTTAGGCACAGGTTGCGTTAAAACATTTTTTTATTTTTTACTAGGTTTTGTTTTGGTATTTGCTTTGCAGGTATGGCATGGTAAGGTCTTACTGTTGTACTGTAATGTTACTTTGTTTTAATGTTAACCACCATTTGCTTAGCATGTACGCCATTCAGTTGCAGCGCGGATCTATTTATCTTGACAGCAACAGCGTTTGCTCCCACGATACATAAAGCCGTGACTCCAACGCTGTAGGAGGTGATTTCACCACCACAGTTAAAAAAAAGAGCATATATGCCGAAGCATGGGGGCAGCAGGGGCGGAGGAGCGATTTTGCTCCTAATGCCGCGTATATACGGTCGAAATTCCAACGGAGGCTTGCCCGTGGAAAAGTCCGACCGTGTGTACGCGGCATAACCTTTTATGCCGCGTACATACGGTCGAAATTCCGACGAAGGCTTGACCGTGTGTACGCGGCATAACTTTTTTGCCCATCATTAGAAGTGGGTGGATGAAGGGAGGTATTCTAATGGTGGGCATACCCACCAATCAATCTCTTTTTTTCGTTCAGCCAATAGGCTGTATGAAAAAAAAGATTACAATACATGTCCAACAAGGACCAGCAACGTACTGGTATGTTGCTGGACTTTGAATGTTTATACCAGAATGATGCCTGCGGGTTTAGGTATCATCTTGGTATCATTCTTTTCAGCCAGCGGCCGGCTTTCATGTAAAAGCAATTCTAGCAGATAATTAGCCTCTAGACTGCTTTTACAAGCAGTGGGAGGGAATGCCCCCCCCCCCCGGATATAAAAAGCGCCATTGGGAAATTGGGAAAGCATTTTATCACACCGATCTTGGTGTGGTCAGATGCTTTGAGGGCAGAGGAAAGATCTAGGGTCTAATCCCCCAATTTTTTTCAAAAAAAGAGTACCTGTCACTACCTATTGCTATCATAGGGGATATTTACATTCCCTGAGATAACGATAAAAATGGTAAAAAAATAAAATATGGAAGGCACAGTTTAAAAATAAAATAAAAAAGCCAAATAAATAATAAAAAAAAAAAAAAAAAAAAAAAAAAAAGCACCGCTGTCCCCCCCTGCTCTTGCGCAAAGGCGAACGCAAGCGTCGGTCTAGCGTCATATGTAAACAGCAATTGCATCATGCATGTGAGGTATCACCGCGAAGGTCAGATCGAGGGCAGTCATTTTAGCAGTAGACCTCCTCTGTAAATCTAACGTGGTAACCTGTAAAGGCGTTTAAATGCTTTTAAAAATGAATGTAGTTTGTCGCCGCTGCGCGTTTGTGCGCAATTTTAAAGCATGTCGTGTTTGGTATCCATGTACTCGGCCTATGATCATCTTTTTTATTTCATCAAACATTTGGGCAATATAGTGTTTTTTAGTGCATTAAAAATAAAAAAAGTGTGTTTTTCCCCCAAAAAATGCGTTTGAAAAATCGCTGCGCAAATACTGTGTGGAAAAAAAAATGCAACACCCACTATTTTAATCTGTAGGGCCTTTGCTTTAAAAAAATATATAATGTTTGGGGGTTCAACAAATTTTTTTTTCATGTAAACAAAAAGTGTCAGAAAGGGCTTTGTCTTCAAGTGGTTAGAAGAGTGGATGATGTGTGACATAAGCTTCCTAATGTTGTGCATAAAATGCCAGGACAGTTCAAAACCCCCCGAAATGACCCCATTTTGTAAAGTAGACACCTCAAGCTATTTGCTGAGAGGCATGTTGAGCCCATTGAATATTTTTTTTTTTGTCCCAAGTGATTGAATAATGACCAAAAAAAAAAAATGTACAAAAAGTTGTCACTAAATTATATATTGCTCAAACATGCCATGGGCATATGTGGAATTACACCCCAAAATACATTCTGTTGCTTCTCCTGAGTACGGGGATACCACATGTGTGGGACTTTTTGGGAGCCTAGTCGCGTACGGGACCCCAAAAACCAAGCACCGCCTTCAGGATTTCTATGGGTGTAAATTTTTGATTTCACTCCTCACTGCCTATCACAGTTTCGGAGGCCATGGAATGCCCAGATGGCACAAAACCCCCCCAAATGACCCCATTTTGGAAAGTAGACACCCCAAGCTATTTGCTGAGAGGTATGTTGAGTATTTTGCAGATCTCGCTTTTTGTAACAAAGTTTTGAAAATGTAAAAAAAGAAAAAAAAAAAGAAAAAAAAATGTCTTTCTTAATTTTCAAAAACAAATGAGAGCTGTAAAATACTCACCATGCCTCTCAGCAAATAGCTTGGGGTGTCTACTTTCCAAAATGGGGTCATTTGTGGGGGTTTTGGGCTATTTTGACATTTTATGGCCTTCAAAACTGTGATAGGTAGTGAGGAGTGAAATCAAAAATTTATGCCCTTAGAAACCTTGAAGGTGGTGCTTGGTTTTTGGGGTCCCGTACGCGGCTAGGCTCCCAAAAAGTCCCACACATGTGGTATCCCCGTACTCAGGAGAAGCAGCAGAATGTATTTTGGGGTGTAATTTCACATATAACCATGGCATGTGTGAGCAATATATCATTTAGTGACAACTTTTTGTACATTTTTTTTTCTTTTTGTCATTATTCAATCATTTGGGACAAAAAAAAAAATATTCAATGGGCTCAACATGCCTCTCAGCAAATAGCTTGGGGTGTCTACTTTCCAAAACGGGGTAATTTGGGGGGGTTTTGTGCCATCTTGGCATTTTATGGCCTTCAAAACTGTGATAGGTAGTGAGGAGCGAAATCAAAAATTTATGCCCTTAGAAACCTTGAAGGCGGTGCTTGGTTTTTGGGGTCCCGTACGCGGCTAGGCTCCCAAAAAGTCCCACACATGTGGTATCCCCGTACTCAGGAGAAGCAGCAGAATGTATTTTGGGGTGTAATTTCACATATGCCCATGGCATGTGTGAGCAATATATCATTTAGTGACAACTTTGTGCAAAAAAAAAAAAGTTTGTCATATTCCCGCAACCTGTGGCAAAATATAAAATATTCCATGGACTCAACATGCCTCTCAGCAAATAGCTTGGGGTGTCTACTTTCCAAAATGGGGTCATTTGGGGGGGTTTTGTGCTATTTTGGCATTTTATGGCCTTCGAAACTGTGATAGGTAGTGAGGAGTGAAATCAAAAATTTACGCCCTTAGAAATCCTGAAGGCGGTGCTTGGTTTTTGGGGCCATGTACGCGGCTAGGCTCCCAAAAAGTCCCACACATGTGGTATCCCCGTACTCAGGAAAAGCAGCAGAATGTATTTTGGGGTGCAATTCCACATATAACCATGGCATGTGTGAGCAATATATCATTTAGTGACAACTTTTTGTACATTTTTTTTTCTTTTTGTCATTATTCAATCATTTGGGACAAAAAAAAAAAATATTCAATGGGGTCAACATGCCTCTCAGCAAATAGCTTGGGGTGTCTACTTTCCAAAATGGGGTCATTTGGGGGGGTTTTGTGCCATCTTGGCATTTTATGGCCTTCAAAACTGTGATAGGTAGTGAGGAGTGAAATCAAAAATGTATGCCCTTAGAAACCTTGAAGGCGGTGCTTGGTTTTTGGGGTCCCGTACGCGGCTAGGCTCCCAAAAAGTCCCACACATGTGGTATCCCCGTACTCAGGAGAAGCAGCAGAATGTATTTTGGGGTGTAATTTCACATATGCCCATGGCATGTGTGAGCAATATATCATTTAGTGACAACTTTGTGCAAAAAAAAAAAAGTTTGTCATATTCCCGCAACCTGTGGCAAAATATAAAATATTCCATGGACTGAACATGCCTCTCAGTAAATAGCTTGGGGTGTCTACTTTCCAAAATGGGGTCATTTGGGGGGGTTTTGTGCTATTTTGGCATTTTATGGCCTTCGAAACTGTGATAGGTAGTGAGGAGTGAAATCAAAAATTTGCGCCCTTAGAAATCCTGAAGGCGGTGCTTGGTTTCCGGGGTCCCGTACGTGGCTAGGCTCCTAAAAAGTCCCACACATGTGGTATCCCCGTACTCAGGAGAAGCAGCAGAATGTATTTTGGGGTGCAATTCCACATATAACCATGGCATGTGTGAGCAATATATCATTTAGTGACAACTTTTTGTAATTTTTTTTTTTTTTTTGTCATTATTCAATCACTTGGGACAAAAAAAAAAATATTCAATGGGCTCAACATGCCTCTCAGCAATTTCCTTGGGGTGTCTACTTTCCAAAATGGGGTCATTTGGGGGGGTTTTGTACTGCCCTGCCATTTTAGCACCTCAAGAAATGAGATAGGCAGTCATAAATTTAAAGCTGTGTAAATTTCAGAAAATGTACCCTAGTTTGTAAACGCTATAACTTTTGCGCAAACCAATAAATATACGCTTATTGACATTTTTTTTACTAAAGACATGTGGCTGAATACATTTTGGCCTAAATGTATGACTAAAATTGAGTTTATTCGATTTTTCTTATAACAAAAAGTAGAAAATATCATTTTTTTTCAAAATTTTCGGTCTTTTTCTGTTTATATCGCAAAAAATAAAAATCGCAGAGGCAATCAAATACCATTAAAAGAAAGCTCTATTTGTGGGAAGAAAAGGATGCAAATTTCATTTGGGTACAACATTGCATGTCCGCACAATTTACAGTTAAAGCAGCGCAGTGCCGAATCCCAAAAACAGGCCTGGTCCTAATGGCCCGAAATGGTCCGGGGCTTAAGTGGTTAAACCTTGAAGCAGATGGGCTACAGCAGGAGACGATCACACCGGGTGCTACTCCTGTCTGCTAAGAACAGGAAACTGAGGCTACAATTAGCACAGGCTCAAAATTGGACAATAGAAGATTGGAAAAAGGTTGCCTGGTCTGATGAGTCCTGATTTCAGCTGTGACATTCAGATGGTAGGGTCAGAATTTGGTATAAACAACATGAAAGTATGGATCCATCCTGCCTTGTATCCACGGTTCAGGCTGGTGGTGTAATGGTGTGCGGGATATTTTCTTGGCACACTTTGGACCCCTTAGTACCAATTGAGCATCATTTAAATGCCACAGCCTACCTGAGTATTGTTGCTGACCATGTCCACCCCTTTTAATTTCAATAAATTTTTATTTTTCAATTCAAGACATGTACAGAAAATCTTAAAAAATTGTTGTTTAAACATGACAAAGGGTTATTTCCAATTGTTTATGTCACAATGTTCTCATCAAGAGATTAAAAAAAAAATAAAAAAAAATGAAAAATAGGCATTCAGGGAAGTCACACCCCACCTGGACGCCCCTAACGGGATCATCCTGCGCCCAGGTCAGGCCCCCCCCCCCAGCCCGCCATCCTCATATGAAACCAATAAAAAGGAACTCGGAATCTTAATGAAGAACAGTACTACACTCATATACAATAACGCCCATCAAATTTAAGACTTGGAAATACCGCAATAAGAACACAGTAAATAATGATATCAAATCTTTGAATCATGTTTAAGCATCGAAACAAAAATAAAATAAAAATAAATAAAACAAAAGATAAAAGAACCAAGAAAAGATAGAATAGAAGAAGAAAGAAATAAGAAGAAATCACATGCCGAACATGAGGCCCTTTAGGAATTAGAGCGGTCAGGGTCATGCCTGACCTTCAAAGAAACGCCACAGAAAACTGCCCAAGGTTCCCATATTGCCTCAAATTTAGGGATTAAATTAGTTGATATGCTAACCATCTTCTCTTGAGCCATAATCCAAGAGATCTTATTGTGTATAGTCTTAATGGATACCCTGGGCTTCCTCCAAGATCTAGCAATAATAATTTTAGTCCCCAGAAGTATAAAGTGAATCAGTTTTCTAGTTGGTTTAGAAACGTTGGGAATATTGTCATTGAGAAGAGCAACAGAAGCTGACCTAGGTATTGAACACGAAGTGACCTTAAATATGAGATTAAAAATTTTCTTCCAGATCGGCCTGATCCTAGGACATTCCCACCAGATATGCACCATCGAGCCCAATAAATGGCAGCCTCTAAAGCAGTTGGGATCCGATTCTGGGTAGATGGATGCAAGCCTGATGGGAGTCATATACCATCTCATGACAACTTTTAAGTTAGCTTCCATGAGGGAGGTGTTCAAAATACTTTGGAATGAGCGAAAGTTGGCCTTTTGCCAGGATCCTAGATCCCAATTTAGCTGGAGGTCATCTTCCCATGCTTTCATGTATGAGGCTTTAGTAGCTGTACAAGTAAGTGAAGAGTAGATGACAGAAATGCCCCCCCTTTGTCCCACGGCCGATCCGCACCAGATCTCATAGTCCGTAAATTTGGGAGGAAGAGGTTTCTCCGTCCAAATATCATTCAAGAATTGTGAAATCTGTTCAAATCTAAATTTTTCAGAGTCAGGGAGGTCAAATTTATTTAGACAATGGGGCATGGTAATAGGACCCCGATTTGTAAAGTATTGTCCTATCCTATATAGACCTTTGTTTGTCCACCAACTGAAGGCCTCTGTATCCATACCAGGAAAGAATTTTGGATTATTAAAAATGTGTGCTAGTGGTTGTGTTACAGACACTAGAGTGGGAAGAGGACGGAGTCTGTCCCAAAGGGAAAATGATTGAGATAAGGAAGGGGATAAAATAGGTGGTCTCTGTCTTTGTGGGCACCAAAGCAGGTACTCTAAGGATAATTGTGGTACCGCTTGTTCTTCTATCAGCACCCAGTCCGGTTTTTCATTCTTGGAATAAAATATAGATAATTGTGCTAGTCTGGCAGCTAAAAAATAATTATATAAGTTAGGCAAACCCACCCCTCCCTTCTTCCTATTTAAATATAGGGTGTTTTGGGGAACTCTGTAACTAGATTTGCCCCATACGAATGTGAGAATTTTACTTTGTAAGGAATTTATCTGATCTTTCCTGATGGGAATGGGGAGGGAACGAAATAGATATAAAATTCTAGGAAGTAATGTCATTTTCACTGAATTAATCCTGCCCAACCAAGATATTTCGAATTTGTCCCAATTTTTAAGATCTGTAATAATTTTATGGAATAGGGGAGGATAGTTACTTGTGTAAAGAGATTCTGTTCGAGCAGTCAGAAAGATTCCCAGATATTTAATATGAGAAGAATTCCATTCAAATTTGAAAGACTGTTTGATGAGGGAAACTATGGGTAACGGGAGGGAAATATTTAGTGCCTGTGACTTGGCAAAATTGACCCTGAGTCCTGAAATATTAGAAAAATCAGAAATTACTTTATAAAGATTCGGGAGGGAGGTAATGGGAGAGGTAAGAAAGAGAAGCAAATCATCTGCGAAAAGTCCGCATTTATGCATCTGATTCCCACAGGTTACGCCTTTAATGTCAGAATTTTGTCTAATGGCTATGGCCAAGCTTTCAATGGCCATAGCAAAGACAATAGGGGATAGTGGACAACCTTGTCTTGTACCCCTGGCTATATTTATCGGAGAGGAATAATATCCCTGTATACGAATTTGAGCTTTAGGTTGAGAATACAGAGCTCTAATAACTCCCATAAAACGTGGGCCAAAACCCCATCGTTCTAATAGGGGAAAAAAGTATTGCCAGGATACAGAGTCGAAGGCCTTCTCCAGATCAAGTGCTAACAGGAAACCCTGTTGTTTTTGACCTCCGTCCCAGTTGGACTGCAAAAGGGAGATAATATCAATCGCTCTTCTCACTTGATCCGGGCCTTGTCTTCCTGGCATAAATCCTACCTGATCCTTGTGAATATATTTAGTAATAAAAGAGGAGAGGCGATTCGCTAAAATTTTAGTGAGAATTTTCAAATCATTATTTATCAAAGAAATAGGGCGATAATTGGAAACTTCTTCTGGGTTTTTATCCGGTTTGGGTATAACAGTAATGTAGGCTGTATTAAGTTGTGTACCTAATTGGGAACCCCTTGTAGTAAAATTAAAAAATTTTGTTAAATATGGGGAAAGGGTGTCCTTGAAGGCTTTGTAGTAGGGAGCTGATAATCCATCAGGTCCCGGGGCTGATCCCGCCCTGAGATCTTGAATTACTGCTGTAACCTCTTCAACAGAGAAGGGAGCTTCTAGGATATCTCTATGTTTCATATTCAAGGATGGAATAGGGAGGCCATCTAGGTATGAGGATACCGAGTTCATGGGTATATTTGAAGGGTCGCTATAGAGTTCGGAATAAAATGTCTGAAAAGCCTTTAGTATCTTTTCAGGGTTAGCCGTGGGGTCCTGTCCAGCAATGCGGATCTTAGGTATGGAATAAACTCTCGTTTTAGGAGACAATTTGGATGCCAACATTCTACCTATTTTACCTGTTTGAGTATAAAATGTATTACTTGTCCAACGGAGAGATTTCTCCGCTTTTGTAGTGAGTGCTAAATTGAGTTCTAGTCTACTCCTTTCAATCTTAGACAATAAGGATGGAGAAGGTTTCCTTTTATGCTGTGTTCTCAGGGTCCTGTATGATCTCTCCAATCTATCAATGCCCGCTTCCCTTTCCTTTTTGATTCTTGTCGAAATTTGGATAAGCTTGCCCCTAATAAAGGCCTTATAAACAGCCCAAAGGACTTCAGCGGAAACATTTTCTATATCATTAAAGCTGAAGTATTCTTGAAGAGCTTTATCTATTTCCATTTGTATGGCTGGATCGGAAAGTAAAGACTCATTTAGTCTCCAATTACCCCCCTTTGATCTACCAGTTTTTATGCGTAGGAACATGACAACCATGGAGTGATCAGAAAGGACCGTGTCTTTGATAATTGACTTAATAACATCCGGGAGAATATAGGAAGGAACCAGGATATGGTCAATCCTAGAGTAGGTGTTGTGTGGGTGAGAGTAATGAGTATAATCTCTTATAGAAGGATTAGATTCTCGCCATACATCAGCTAGGCCTTTATCATGCAAAAGTCTAGCTATTTTCAGGCTTATCTTAGTGGGTCTGGTTAATTGGGTCGAGGGGGGTTTAGATTTGTCCAACCCCTGATCAAATGCTGCATTGGAATCTCCCCCCCAAATGATTGTGCCCTCTAATTGAGGAGATAGGGTGTCCAGGATGAATCGAAAAAATGTATCTTGCCCTGAATTGGGGGAATAATATGAAATCAGAGAATATATTCGTCCCTCTATTGTGCCCTTAACCAGTATAAACCTGCCCTCAGGATCTTTGAAATCAGATATGAAACTAAACTGGCATGATTTTGAAATACAAATAGCCACACCCTTGGTTTTCTTTTCGGCATTAGATAAAAAAAATTGTGGGAATCGGGAGTGTATAAAGCTGGGATTGAATTGCCTAGGGAAATGGGTTTCCTGAATCATGAGTATGTCAATACCCAGGGATTTATAAGAGTCAAAGAGTTTGCGTCTCTTAACAGGGGAATTCATGCCTTGAACATTATGTGTAGCTATTTTGAGTGAACCTAGTACGGAATCAGCCATGGGACTCAGGGAGGGAGCTGCCATCGTCATCCACTATATCTACTTTACCGCAATACACCATCCTCAGGATCTGTAAGTGTTCTAGACGGGTAATCAAAAGCCAAAGGATCATGTTGCGGGTACCTTCAATTGAATCTGCAAAAACCAGAACTGCCAGGCATGTGATAATAGGATTAGAGATAGGAAAGGAGAAAAAAGGAATGAAAAAGTGGAAAAAATAAGAAGAGTAAAAAATTGTCATAGAAAAACAGTAATAAAAAAATTTTATTAAAATTTTTAAAAACCGAAAAAAGGATGAAAACGATCTCGAGGAGGATAAAGTCCTCCCCAAAACTTCTACCAAGGTAGAAAATGAAAAGCCCATTCCCTAAGGAAAAGGCTATTCCTTCCACAAAGTCTCTAGGAGACTCAGGGGAAAGGTGGAAGCACATGGGACCCACCCCAGCCAGGGCGCCCCTTAAAAAAAAATTAAAGACTTACTAGATCTACCATATTCAGGTCTGTCCGGAGGGACCCCCACCTCTCCCCCCTGAAGTGGATAGAGGAGCGAGAGTCTCACCCCCCCAAATTGGACAAAGAACTCTACAAGTAGTAGATCGAACTCAGAAAAATTGAGACGTGGATAAAAACCCCTTGCAAAACATTTTGGAAAAATTTAAACAATCAGAACAAAAAAAAAAACATTCGTTCCAGGCTCTTAGAATAAATCTTTCCTGGAACTCATGGGAATCGAGGAGTACAAAGTATAAATTGTGAGCTTGGGTCTCTTCAAGCGGGACCATTGTCTTTGGCTTTCTTGGTTCTTGCCCTGGTCCACAAGGGAGATTGAGGGCTGGTAGGGTTCGGTCTCTTTGAAGATTGTGGGCCACTTCGAGAAGTGCCCATGTCATTTTCTTGAGTGATGATCTTGAGATTCAATAACAGTTTTTCGCCGTCAGGAAAAGTAGAAAAGGAATGATTCTTCCCTTTGTAAGAGAATTTTACTGCAAATGGAAATGCCCACTTGTATTTAATGTCTTTTTGTATGAGGGCTAGAAGTAGAGGCTTCATTGCACGTCTGCGTTGCATTGTAGAGGGAGAGAGGTCTGCATATAATTGGATTTTATGACCCATGCATAGAATCGTAGACATATTTCGCGCCTTGCTCATAATTTCCTCCTTTATCGCATAGAAATGGGGTTTAATTATTATGTCTCTCGGTAGACCATCTTTCCTTAGAGGACCTAAGGCCCTATGTGCTCTATCTAGCTCCAGGCGGTCTTGTGGAATTTCTGGGATTAGGGATTGAATCATATTTTGAATCGCTGCCGGGATGTCAGTTATGGTTTCTGGAAGTCCTCTAATACGGATATTATATCTCCTGGACCTATTTTCCAAATCGTCGATCCTAGACAAAGCTGTATCTAATTGTTCTTGAATAAAATGGACTTGTTCTGCATTTTGATTTGTGGCGGACACTGTTTGATCCAACTTACACTCTATGTTCTCAATTCTGGCTCCTAAATTCTGAAAATCAGCCTTTAATTCTCCCGTGATTTTAGCCGCAGTTTGAGAGAGGCCCCTATCAAGTAATTCAGCCAGGGTCTGGTACAAGTTGGCCATAGAAAATGTAGATGTATTGGTCAGAGAGCTGACAGGACAAGAGCTGTCCTGATCCATAATAGGATTAGCCAAAGGGGTTAATGTTGAGTTCTCCTGAAAATGTTCCCTCAGGGGTTCATGAGGGGGATGAGATGGAGAGATAGTCTGTATAATAAAGCCAGATGCATGTGAGGAACATTGTTGGGCTATCAGATCTGCCATATTAATTCCCTTTGAATTTACCTCAGCACTGACACAAACAATCTGTGACTCGGCGGCCATCTTGGATTTTCGGGCGGAATTTCGATCGGCCGTTGCGGCTTCCATTGAGCCGTAAAAATTATTATTTATAGATGGGGGGGGGGGTGCCCGGGAGTCTGGGGGTTCTGTGGATACCAGTGGTTCCAAATTTCGTTCAGTAGAACCGGAGTTATGGGCGCCGCTGTGCTGGGGTGGTGAGGAGCTACTGGCTCAAGCAGCCATCTTCAGAGCTCCGCCCCATGTCCACCCCTTTATGACTACAGTGTCCCCATCTTCTGATGGCTCTTTCCAGCAGGATAATGCACCATGTCACAAAGCTCAAATCATCTCGCCACTGGTTTCTTGAACATGACAATGAGGTCACTGTACTCCAATGGCCTCCACAGTCACCAGATCTCATCCAATAGAGCACCTTTAGGATGTGGTGGAACGGGAGAGTCGCATCATTGATGTGCAGCTGACAAATCTGCAGCAACTGCGTGATGCTTTCATGTCACTATGGACCAAAATCTCTGAGGAATTTTTACAACACCTTGTTGAATCTATGCCATGAAGAATGAAGGCAGTTCTGAAGGCAAAAAGGGGGTCCAACCCGGTACTAGAAAGGTGTACCTAATAAAGTGGCCGATGAGTGCATATTTAAATGCTTTAATAATATATAATACATATCATTTATATACATTACACAGTATATACAGTACGGTATGTATATATACACGGAAAATTTGAAGATAATACCTATCACCTGTATCTCATAAGCACCACATCCCTTAATTTGTAAACTAAGTATAGGTATGGAGAGTATGGGACTTTTAAGGTGCAACAACTACACAATGTTCTATTTAAAATATGATTTTATTACAAAGACATTTTCATAGAAAGATATATTTTCTCATATGTACATTAAATACATGAGCCATCGAATAAACATATTTAAAATTTCCAACATGCATATAGACAGATTAACTCAACATCTTTCGCCAGTTTTTGGCTTCTTCAGGAGTAGTGTCATGCAATTGCTGAGAATAAAAAAGGAAAATAAATACAACATAATATGTTCAATCTATTATCAAAGTTAAAGACACAAAAAACACAAAAAATATAGTTGTATTTAAAGATGACTGAAAACCAAATCCACCCAGAAGGATATTTCCAATCTCAGTTCAGTTTTACCCCATATTATATATATATGCTTTACCTGTAAATTTGTTGGTATGATCATAAAGAAAGGGTAAAGGACGGATAACCAGTAAGTTGAGCCACGTAGGGAGACCTCAAAAGGAAAGATTATTGGTGTATCATAGAAGGGAGAATATACTGGCACGAATAGCCACCCGAAGCACACCAACAAAAGAACAGAGGATCATCTGGGGGAAACTATGAAAAGGAGTATTGGTCAGAACTTATAATATCTTTTATATTGACTTACTTCGTCTTATATCTTATATTTCCCATCCATATTTACCTTTCTATATATCAAACTGATTTCAAAACAAGCAACCGAAGAGATGGATGAGGGGGAGAAAAAGGAGTGGTAGAGAAGAAAAAGGGAAATTATCCCAATTTCTCCAAATCACCCCTTGTCGCCCCACTTCTATCCGCTCTATGGAGACACAAAGAAAGGGAGAAGAAAAAATTATTAATTATAAGGATGTTAAATAACCTTATTTTATTATGTTTTAATTTTTATTTTTTATTTCTATATATAGTCAAAAATTGCCATATATTTATGACTATTGATTACCTATTGTTTTCCCACATCTGGGTTAGATCCACCTTAAGATATTTTTACCGGTATAAGCAACCAGTTCCTAAGAAAATTAAAAAATATATATGTATGTATAAAGATTGCTACTTTGAATTAACAGCCTATTAGACCAAAAAGATAGGATAAGAACAATAATTCAGTATCAAGTCATTAATTACCTTAGCCTAGTAACGCAAGACGTCTTTTCCCCAGGGTGTTGGTCATGTTACTGAATTAAACCAGACTGTGCTCTGGACTATATATCTCCCCTCCTCCTTCCCATTGGACGCCTATTTCGCGCCAAAATTACCTACAGACCCAATTTTTTCTGTAACTGCCAGTCAATTGGCGTCATTTATTTGATGATCTGTGATTGTAAGGCCTTTTATGTTGGAAAAACGAAAAGGCCATTTTTTCATAGAATAAGAGACCATGTGTCTCTTATTAAGAAGAAAAAAATGGAGACTCCTATTAGCCGACACAGTGGCCTTTTTCACTCCTTCGATCTACATAAGATCAAATTTTTTGCCCTAGAATATATATCTATAAACGAAAGAGGTGGTGATGTGGATAAAAATCTCCTACAACGGGAAACCAGATGGATACACAGTTTAAGAGCAACTGTGGACCCGGGGTTAAATGAGTCCATCAGCTTCAAACCCTTTCTATAGGATCTCAATAGTAATGCTGGGCTAGCCTACCTTACTAGGCTAAGGTAATTAATGACTTGATACTGAATTATTGTTCTTATCCTATCTTTTTGGTCTAATAGGCTGTTAATTCAAAGTAGCAATCTTTATACATACATATATATTTTTTAATTTTCTTAGGAACTGGTTGCTTATACCGGTAAAAATATCTTAAGGTGGATCTAACCCAGATGTGGGAAAACAATAGGTAATCAAGTTATAAATATATGGCAATTTTTGACTATATATAGAAATAAAAAATAAAAATTAAAACATAATAAAATAAGGTTATTTAACATCCTTATAATTAATAATTTTTTCTTCTCCCTTTCTTTGTGTCTCCATAGAGCGGATAGAAGTGGGGCGACAAGGGGTGATTTGGAGAGATTGGGATAATTTCCCTTTTTCTTCTCTACCACTCCTTTTTCTCCCCCTCATCCATCTCTTCGGTTGCTTGTTTTGAAATCAGTTTGATATATAGAAAGGTAAATATGGATGGGAAATATAAGATATAAGACGAAGTAAGTCAATATAAAAGATATTATAAGTTCTGACCAATACTCCTTTTCATAGTTTCCCCCAGATGATCCTCTGTTCTTTTGTTGGTGTGCTTCGGGTGGCTACTCGTGCCAGTATATTCTCCCTTCTATGATACACCAATAATCTTTCCTTTTGAGGTCTCCCTACGTGGCTCAACTTACTGGTTATCCGTCCTTTACCCTTTCTTTATGATCATACCAACAAATTTACAGGTAAAGCATATATATATATAATATGGGGTAAAACTGAACTGAGATTGGAAATATCCTTCTGGGTGGATTTGGTTTTCAGTCATCTTTAAATACAACTATATTTTTTGTGTTTTTTGTGTCTTTAACTTTGATAATAGATTGAACAAATTATGTTGTATTTATTTTCCTTTTTTATTCTCAGCAATTGCATGACACTACTCCTGAAGAAGCCAAAAACTGGCGAAACATGTTGAGTTAATCTGTCTATATGCATGTTGGAAATTTTAAATATGTTTATTCGATGGCTCATGTATTTAATGTACATATGAGAAAATATATCTTTCTATGAAAATGTCTTTGTAATAAAATCATATTTTAAATAGAACATTGTGTAGTTGTTGCACCTTAAAAGTCCCATACTCTCCATACCTATACTTAGTTTATGTATATATACAGTTCAAGGAATAGACCAGGAGAAAGCAAGAAACAGTAATGTCCCAATTTTGTGTTTACCAATTATCTTGCAACATGATAAAAATGTATCTTCTTAACTCTGTTATGTCACGTATTTGATTAGGCAACTTAAGAATTAATTAATACATGTTTTCCTTTACTTTAATTACAGTGTATAAAAATACGAGGCGTGTCTATTAAATAACAAGACTAATTAACCACTTCAGCCCCGGAAGATTTGGCTGCTCAATGACCGGGCCTTTTTTTTTCGATACGGCACTGCGTCGCTTTAACTGACAATTGCGCGGTCATACGATGCTGTACCCAAACAAAATTGACGTCCTTATTTTCCCACAAATGGTATTTGATAACCTCTGCGGTTTTTATTTTTTGCGCTATAAACAAAAACAGAGCGTCAGTTTAAAAAAAAAAAAAAAAACACAATATTTTGTACTTTTTGCTATAATAAATATCCCCAATTTTTTTTAAAAACAGCTAATTTTTGGCTTAGTTTTGGCCGATATGTATTCTTCTACATATTTTTGATAATAAAAATTGTGATAAAAATCGCAATAAGCGATTGCGCAAAAGTAATAGCGTCTACAAAATAGGGGATAGATTTATGGCATTTTTTTTTTTTTTATTTTTTTTTTTACTAATTCCGGTGATCTGCGATTTCTATCAGGGACTACGACATTATGGCGGACAGATGGGACACTTTTGACACATTTTTGGGACCATTGGCAATCACACAGCGATCAGTGCTTTAAAAATGCTATTATTGTGTAAAAGTCACTTTCAGGGAACGGGTTAACACTAGGGGCGATCAAGGGGTTTACTGTGTTCCCTAGTGTGTGTTCTAAACGTAGGGGGATGGGACTGACGAGAGGAGATGACAGATCGCTGTTTCTAGTTAGTAGGCACTCACAATCTATGCCACGAAGAATGAAGACAGTTCTGAAGGCAAAAGGGGGTCCAACCCGGTTCTAGCAAGGTGTACCTAATAAAGTGGCCGGTAAATGTACATATAAATCCTAATCCACCGTCCACATGTGTTCAACAAAATAAGGCAAACGTGTTACCACCTATTGAAAAGCAAGTCTTAGTGATGTCACTGCATCCATGGACAATGAAAGATTTATCTAGCTTATACGAGGGCCTATTGGCGTTCTCACATACAGCATTGATAGCACATCTGGCAGTGTATTTATAATATTTTAATCATTTATGGTGACATATTAATATGAATTGTATGCACATTTTTTGCAGTGTATTAATACATGAAATGATAATTCTTATATATTATTTTTATTACACAAAGCTCTTCCTTGATATTTAGTTTTATACTATACAAACTTTAAATTCTAAATTCTCTTTAAATTCTAAATGTGCAAATAAAAATGTTTAAGGGGAACAAAGAGGTTAAAAGAGGAGTACGGCCAAGGCTTGTTTGGCCATACTTCTCATGTCGGTCACAGGAGTACACTTATGCCCTGTACACACGATCGGTTTTACCGATGAAAACAGTCCGATGGACTTTTCTCATCGGACAAACCGATCATGTATGGACCCCATCGGCCTTTTTTCCATCGGTGGGAAAAAATAGAACATGTTTTCAGGGGCGTACCTAGAGCATTTGGCACCCGGGGCGAATCCTATATCTGGCACCCCCCCCCCCACATTAAAATGTAAAAACACCCCACTGTGCCCCCGGCATACCTCTGCATCAACAAATATCTCTTTGTCACTACTGTGTACCCCCTCTCCACAACTGCACCTCTGGACCCCTTTACATTACACAGCACCCTGCATCACTGGACCCCTTTACATTACACAGCACCTTGCATCTCTGGACCCCTTTACATTACACAGCACCTTACACCTCTGGACCCCTTTACATTACACAGCACCCTGCATCACTGGACCCCTTTACATTACACAGCACCCCACATCTCTGGGCCCCTTTACAATACACAACACCCTGCACCTCTGGACCCCTTTACATTACACAGCACCCTGCACCCCTTTACATTACACATCACCTTGCATCACTGGACCCCTTTACATTACACAGCACCCTGCACCTCTGGGCCCCTTTACATTACACAACACCCTGCACCCCTTTACAATACACATCACCCTGAATCTCTGGACCCCTTTACATTACACAGCACCCTGCATCACTGGACCCCTTTACATTACACAGCACCCTGCACCACTGGACCCCTTTACATTACACAGCCCCCCTGCACCCCTTTATATTACACAGCCCCCGTCACCACCTCTGGACCCCTTTACATTACACAGCACCCTGCATCACTGGACCCCTTTACATTACACAGCCCCCTGCACCTCTGGACCCCTTTACATTATACAGCCCCCAGAGCTCTGGACCCCCTGCATGTTACACAGACCCCCTTCAGTTCACATCCCCCTTCAGTGCAGACACCCCCTTCAGTGCAAGACCCCCCAGTGCAAGACCCCCCAGTGCAAACCCCCCCCAGTGCAAACCCCCCCCAGTGCAAACCCCCCCAGTGCAAGACCCCCAGTGCAACCCCCCAGTGCAAACCCCCCCAGTGCAAACCCCCCCAGTGCAAACACCCCCTACAGTGCAGACACCCCCAGTGCAAGACCCCCCAGTGCAAGACCCCAAAGTGCAAACACCCCTCAGTGCAAACACCCCCCAGTGCAAGACCCCCAGTGCAAACACCCCCCAGTGCAAGACCCCAAAGTGCAAACACCCCCCAGTGCAAGACCCCCCAGTGCAAGACCCCCTCAGTGCAAGACCCCCCTCAGTGCAAGACCCCCCAGTGCAAACACCCCTCAGTGCAAACACCCCTCAGTGCAAACACCCCCCAGTGCAAGACCCCCCTCAGTGCAAGACCCCCGAGTGCAAACACCCCTTAGTGCAAACACCCCCCAGTGCAAGACCCCCCAGTGCAAGACCCCCCTCAGTGCAAACACCCCCCAGTGCAAGACCCCCCTCAGTGCAAACACCCCCCAGTGCAAGACCCCCCTCAGTGCAAACACCCCCCAGTGCAAGACCCCAAAGTGCAAACACCCCCCAGTGCAAGACCCCCCTCAGTGCAAGACCTTCCAGTGCAAACACCCCCAGTGCAAGACCCCCCCAGTGCAAGACCCCAAAGTGCAAACACCCCTCAGCGCAAGACCCCCCTCAGTGCAAGACCCCCCAGTGCAAACACCCCCCAGTGCAAACACCCCCCAGTGCAAGACCCCAAAGTGCAAACACCCCAAAGTGCAAACACCCCTCAGTGCAAGACCCCAAAGTGCAAACACCCCTCAGTGCAAGACCCCCCTCAGTGCAAGACCCCCCAGTGCAAACACCCCTTAGTGCAAACACCCCCCAGTGCAATACCCCAAAGTGCAAACACCCCTCAGTGCAAACAACCCCCAGTGCAAGACCCCCCAGTGCAAGACCCCCCTCAGTGCAAACACCCCCCAGTGCAAGACCCCCCTCAGTGCAAACACCCCCCAGTGCAAGACCCCCCAGTGCAAGACCCCTCAGTGCAAACATCCCCCAGTGCAAACACCCCCCAGTGCAAGACCCCCCAGTGCAAACACCCCCCAGTGCAAGACCCCAAAGTGCAAACACCCCCCAGTGCAAGACCCCCCTCAGTGCAAGACCCCCCAGTGCAAACACCCCTCAGTGCAAACACCACCCAGTGCAAGACCCCCCTCAGTGCAACTCCCCCTCCCCATTCAGTACCTCAGATCAGCACAGCGGCGGCACATGGACAGAAGGTCGGGTCCCCTCCCCCGTACACATAAACAGAGAGGAGGGGGAGGCGGCTTAATTCGGCTGTGCTTCTGTGAAGTTAGTCACAGGTGAAGCAAGTGCCACTGTGCCGAACACCGCTCACAGCCCGCGGCCGTGAAAGGAGGGGATGAATGGTGCAGCGGTGTCACCCCGCACCCCTCCCCCCTGTATCGCCGTATCGCCGTATCGCCGCAGACTGCCGCTGCCTAAGTCCCGCGGCGCTGATGCTGTCTGTGCGCTTAAGTCACGGGGGGGCGCCGGCCTGACACCCCCCAGTGTGTGGCACCCCGGTGCGGCCCGCCCCCCACTTAGTACGCCTCTGCATGTTTTAAATTTATCCGATGGGAAAAAAACGATAGTAAATTCCGATCGTCTGTGTGGAACTCCATCAGACAAAAAACCCACACATGCTCAGAATCAAGTCGACGCATGCTCAGAAGCATTGAACTTGAACAGGGCTTTACTTGTGCTCTCCTGTGACCCAGCATCAGCTGACGTCACCATCACAATAATGTTGGGATCCAACCAGATGCCTGAATGACAGCTGGCTCAGCCTCTCAGTGCACTGCTGAGAGCCTGAGCCCGCAGCTCCTGTCCCCTCTTCTGCCTGGTGCTCCAGTGAGCACTGGAGGTGCAGAGCACAGAACGGTGACTGACGGTCACCACTACCTGCTCAGAGTGAACTTGAGAACTGAGCAATCAGTGGTCATGTGATCGCTCAGGTCTCCAACTTAGAGCCAGTGGGGGGACAGCTGCACCATCACAGCAATGCTGCAGCCATAAAAGTATGTATGTTTATTATTTTGCTTCCCACGCTTTTCCTTTAAAACTCCATAAACCTGCTTATTGAGGTTAATTTGCATAAATAATTTCTGGGAAAGTACCACGATTATCCTTTTCAATAATAAATTGCAGTGGCAAAGGGCCAGCTATGTCAAATGTAATTGCTAGATATGATAATGTATTATCTTTGAACTCTTGATTCTGCGGTGTATGGAAAGTGGGAGGTTGCACACAAATACGGAATATATACATAATGAGTAGATTAGAGGTTAACAGTGCCCAAAACTGATATTCAGCCTAAGGTTGCCACCTCTTCATAGGAAGAAAAAATACAAATAATAGAATAATAGCCTCTATGCTATTAATTATTAATACTATGCTCTGTGTTTACCGTAGTTGGATGGCCGGATGACAACAGTAAAGCCCTGTACACATGATAGGTTTTACAGATGAAAACAGTCCGATGGACCTTTTTCATCGGACAAACCGATCGTGTGTGGGCCCCATCGGTCTTTTTTCCATCAGTGTTTAAAAATAGAACATGTTTTAAATTTATCCGATGGTTAAAAAACAGATAGCAAAATACTATCGTCTGTGGGGAACTCCATCGGATAAAAAACCCACACATGCTCAGAATCAAGTCGACGCATGCTCAGAAGCATTGAACTTAATTTTTCTCGGCTCATCGGAGTGTTTTACGTCACAGCGTTTGGAACGGTCGGTTTTTTGACTGATGGTGTGTAGGCAAGACTGATGTAAGTCAGCTTCATCGGTTCTCCGATGGAAAAATCCATCGGTTTAAAAACCATAAGAAATCCGATCATGTGTACAGGGCTTAAATCTCTCTCTGAGTTTGTTATATCCTTTGGACACCCAAGTCTGATATGGATTTTGGAAAGACCCCCCTGTCATTCTCTTTTTGTATGGTGGTTCCCCTTAAAATCCATACCAGACCTCTATCTAGGACAGCCTTTTTCAACCTTTTTCTGCAGAAGTACCTTGGCAAAATTACAAAAAATTGTCTAAATATGAAATACGAGTCGATGGGTGGATCAAGCCTGCCTTTTAGTTACAGAAAGCGAAAGGTTTTCATTGGGCACCATTACAACCTTCCAGCCACCGACGTCCTAACAACAAATCTCATTATTGGCTGATAAGGAGGACATCAGGTGCTTTCACAACATCCTTGTTTGCCCTCCCCTGCCCATCTTAATCAGCACTAGGGTCCCATTAGCCGAGTGAGGAAGAGAAATTGAGGGAGAAGAGAAACATTGGAATACTGGTCAGTTGTGTTTGTTTTAAAAGAATAAATCACCTCTAACATTGGTAAGACGACAACAGTGTTCTACAGGTGTGGATGTTGATGTGTTATATAAATCCATTTGTTTCATTTTTAACATTTTAGAACGAGGAGCCTTTGTGATTTTGCCTAATTTTAAAGAGTGTCTTGACCGAAAAAAGGTTGCAAAACATTGATTGATCTAGGATAACCATCCGGTATGCATTTTAGAGGGACCCCCACACCATTCCCACCCTTTTTTATTTTTTCAAATTCAACACCAGGCCCTTATCCAGGCTTGCAGGGTAGCCAAGAAAGGAAGGAGTAGAAAACCCTCCAAAACTGAAACACACAACCTTACATGTCTAGGTAAAGTGAAAAAAATGTCATGCATCCAAGAAAGAAGCATGGCAAGGCTCCCTGTCCCTGTGTTCATGGAAACCAGGGACTCATCCCTATGTCCCTGGCCTGGTGGATGTGGGGGGGGGGGGTATTTGGCATATTAGAATCTGGTAACCTTCCCCTCTAAAATAAGGGGGACTCCCTGATATCCTACTCCCCACATCAATGAGTAAGGGGTATAGTACTCCTTGTTATTCATTCACCAAATTGACAACGTAAATAAAAATAAACAAATAGAAGAACAAATCATAGATATCCCACAATGTAAATGATACAGCAATCACACTGTCCAGCGATGTGGATCCGCCATCAGTCACGATTAAATCTGCCCCAATGATCAACAAAAACAATCATGATAACACGCGCACAATGATCCTCTCCCGTCAAACTCCCATTGCAACTGATATTTTCAGAGCACTCCTGAAATGTAAATGGCAGTGCTGCGAAACCTGGTTGATGTCATTTACCAATTATAATGTTTGTTTAACCGCTTGCTGACCGCTGCACGACTATTTACGTCGGCAGAATGGCACGGCTGCGCAAAGGGACGTGAGGGTTAGAGGGTTAGGGTGAGGGTGAGGGTTAGGGTCAGGGTCTTCCCTTTAAGAACAAGGCTAGGACCCAGGATTTGGAACAGGGACCTCCTCCAGAGGTCAAAGGTCAGAAGGCGGGTTCCCAGAGGTCAAAGGTCACTGGGCGTGGCTGACCCACCCCCACCAAAGTGTACCGCCTACCCCAACTAAGTCTGGGAATGAACAAGTCGGGGAAATATCGCGGCATAGTGAGCGTGTGCCGTGAGTGTGACCGCTGGTCCCGCAGACTCAGTGTCCGCCGGGTGCCCACGATCTTGTCACGGAGCTGCAGAACGGGGAGATGCCTAAGTAAACAAGGCATTTCCCTGTTCTGCCTAGTGACAGGAAAGAGATCTACTGCTCCCTGTCATCGGGAGCAGTGATCTCTGTCGTGTCCCTTGTAGCCCATCTCCACCACGGTTAGAATCACTCCCTAGTGTTTGACCCATTCCCTGCCAGTGTCATTTATACAGTAATCAGTGCATTTTTATAGCACTGATCGCTGTATAAATGACAATGGTCCCAAAATAGTGTCAAAATTGTCAGATGTGTCCGCCATAATGTCGCAGTCACGATAAAAATCGCAGATCGCGGGGGCGTGGCCTGACGAGTGAACCGGATGGTCGCATAGCTCCGGAGCTCCGTAATTACGGAACGATAAGTGGCACTCAGCGAATACATCTGAGGGATTACTACACCTCACAGAGCCGGGAGAGGTACGAGTAACCACCCAGACCATGACAGGCAAGCGCCGAGGAGCTAAGAAGCCTAAACGGCTCACAGATTTCTTCCTGGTGGTTCCCGGAGGGGAGGGGAAGCAAGATGGCGCGGCGGCCTGCTCACCTTCTCCCACTTCCGCACGAGAGATCGCATCTGGAAAAGGTAAAAAGCAAAAACAACACACCTCTCCCTCTAGTCGGCGCCCCTGCCCTCCTTCCCCATCCACCAGCAGCCCTGCTAAATCAAGGCCGAGGATGGATGGCAACGGATCCAGTCCAGCCTGCAGCCAGGCCTCTGAATCGGGGGAAGACACCAGGGAGCTGCCTGAGCCCATAGAATCCTTTCCTACCATGAATCAGCCAGTGTTGGATACGGTGTTAAAGGACATGTTACTATCATTACGTAGCACTATTCAGTCCGATATGGCCTCATGCATGCACACATTCAGTAGGGAAATCCAAGCAGTGGAACGCAGAGTGGACCGTATAGAAACAAAAATGGGGGAGTATGCAGAGACTATAAATGATTTAGTGGATGCAGATGAAACGAGGGAAGGGGACATAGACTGGATCAAAGCCAAACTCGCAGATATGGAGGATAGATCCAGGAGGAACAACCTCAAATTAAGGGGTGTCCCCGAAATGGTTCAACAATCTGACCTGAACAGATATGCTGCGACGCTGTTCAAAACCTTGGTACCCGATCTATCTGACATGGATGTCACCATAGACAGAATCCACCGCCTCCCTAAGCCCGCACACCTATCTGAACGCGTACCCAGGGATGTCCTAATGCGCCTCCATTTTTTCCATGTTAAAGAGATTATTATGTCAGTCACGAGGAAGCAGGAGCAGGTCCCCGCGCAATATCAGCACCTACAATTCTACTCGGATCTCTCCCAATATACGCTTCAACAGCGGAGGAGTCTAAACACGGTGACCAAAGCTCTTAGAAACCACAAGATTCTGTATAGATGGGGATATCCAACCAAACTTACTGTGACGAAAGACAACCACACACACACGATTACTTCATTGGAGAAGGGAATTGCCTTGCTGCGGGATTGGGGCATTCTCCTGGAGACAGAAGGGAATGCACACTCTACCAGCACCCCACGCCCTATAGAAAATGAGTGGAAGAAGGTGACAGGGAAGAATGCAAAATCCCATGATTAAATTTCCTCAGATGTAGTTGATATATGGATAAGTTCCTGTGATACCCAAGGCTGAACTTATCCCCCTAAATTGATCTAGCAGCTTATGCTGTCTTTAACTGTTCCGTTTGTGTTGCTCTCTGAGACTAACCTACAGAGAGTGAGTCTGTTTCTGACGCACAGGTTACTGTTATGTTTTTTTCTGTTTTTTGGTTTCCACTTTTTTTGCCAAGTCTTTCAGATTAAAAGACCTCAACAAAGTCCTAAACCTGCGCAAGTATCCGGTATGGACATAAGGGAGAAGAGAAGAGGTCCTCTTGCACCACACTCTCTTCGTATGACGGTTTCTACATCCATGCTTAGTGAGTATCCCATCTCTATCGGCATATGGGGGCGCCCCCGTCGTTGCTGCCTGCAGAGGCAGTGGGGACTGGGTCTGACACCCCGAGTCACTGCTACACTTCACACGGCAAGCTACTTCACCAGGCTCATCCAGCTAGATGGCTCTGAATATTATTTCCATTAACGCTAAGGGACTGAACCATCCAGCAAAGCGCAGTTCGTTGTGGAAGGAGGCACTCTCACAGCAATGTGACATAATATGTGCCCAGGAGACTCACTTCCTGATCTCTAAGCCACCCAGGTGTTCCCATAAAAGCTTCCCCCATGTCTTTTTTGCCAACGCAGAGTCAAAATCCAAGGGGGTACTAATAGCTATTAGAGACACTGTAACATTTAAACTGCATGAGATTTTGTGTGATCCTTTGGGCAGATTCCTCATTATAACTTGTGACTTGAACTCTTCCACATACACCATAGTGAATGCTTATTCGCCAAATACCCATCAAATTAAATTCTTCAACAAATTACTGAAAAAGGTAGAACGTATAAAAAGAGGCCTTCTGGTGGTCTGTGGAGATTTCAACATCACACCTGATCCCTCCTTAGATACCACATCCAGGTCTAAGAGAGTTCTGCCCTCCCTTATGCCTTCTATTATATCTCATAATTTGTTTGATGCCTGGCGTTGCTTCCATGACAATGAACGTGATTTCACCTTTTTTTCTGCGCCCCATATGACTTACTCCAGAATCGATTTATTTTTAGTGGACCAGCAGGCCCTATTAGTGTCCTCCAGGGTTTCTATCAACAATATCACGTGGTCAGACCACGCGTCTGTAGTTCTATCCTTGGCGGACCCGACATCTAATAATGGGAGGCCGATATGGAGAATGAACTCCTTTCTTCTCCAAAAGGAGGAACACGCCAGGGCTATTAAGGCCCATCTGTCAGAATTTTTTGCTAACAATGTGGGGTCGGTGAGGGACCCTTTTGTGATATGGAATGCTCACAAAGCGTTCATAAGAGGGATATGTATCCAGCTGGGAGCTAGGGTCAAGAGGCAGAGGCAGAAGCAGCTTAATGACATTACCCATGAAATCTCTACCTTGGAAAGACAAAATAAACTTAATCCCTCCCCCTTACTATCCATAAAACTATCAAAACGTCGTAGCGAACTTCGTATCTTACTATTAGAAAATTTTGAGAGGGCTAGCAAACGAATGAAAATGACGTATTATGCTAATGGCAATAAGTCGGGGAAATTATTAGCGCAAAATATTAGAACCCACAGAAACAAGACAAAAATCCCATTTCTTGTTCACCCAGTAACGAAGCAGAAACTTTTTCATCCTCAACAAATAGCGGATGCCTTTAGCTCATATTATGAGTCTCTATATAATTTAAATAAGGACCCTGAGACCCATCAACCGACAACTGAGGGTATTAATGGTTTCCTATCTCTATTGTCGATGCCGAAATTAACTCCTGACCAGTTAACATTCCTTAACACCCAGTTCACGGTACCGGAGATTCAAAAAATTGTTGACTCCTTACCCATGAATAAATCTCCGGGTCCTGACGGGTTTTGTAGCCAATACTATAAAATCTACAAAGACATTTTATCGCCACATATGAAACTGGTGTTTGACGAGGCCGCTGCCTCTGCCTCTTTCCCTCCTGAGATGCTGGAGGCCCTGGTGGTAACAGTACCGAAACCGGGGAAGTCTCCTGATTCCCCAGCAAACTTTAGGCCGATTTCCTTGTTAAATGTAGATTTAAAGGTATACGCTAAATTGATAGCGAACCGGTTGGTGGATATCCTTCCCACTTTAATCCATCCAGACCAAACAGGTTTCACCAAGAATAGGCAAACATCTGACGCCACTAGGAGGCTAATCAACATTATACATATGGCTGAGGTGGGGAGAAGGCCTTCGCTGCTCCTTACTTTGGACGCGGAGAAGGCCTTCGACCGTATACACTGGCTATACATGGCTAAAGTATTGCAGAAATTTGGATTTGATGGTCATATTGTGTCGGCCATTTTGGCCTTATACTCAAAACCCTCGGCTAGGGTTTACTTATCTGGAATACTTTCCTCCCCCTTTCTTATAACTAATGGCACTCGCCAGGGGTGTCCGTTATCCCCTTTAATCTTCAACCTATTGATAGAACCACTAGCAACATATGTCAGATCCCATCCCCAAATTAAAGGCTTCTCTATAGGAGGGTCAGAACACGTCATCAGCCTTTTTGCGGATGATGTTATTATGATCTTATCCGAAGTGGAGACTTCCCTGACAGCAGCTTATGAGGCTCTTGCACTGTTTAATCGAGTATCATACTACAAAGTTAATGAGAATAAATCTCAAATTCTTGGACTGGGAATTAGTAGTAAAGTTAAAAGCAAAATTCAGGAGTCAATTCCATATGACTGGAGTCCCAAGGGTATTAAATATCTAGGTATAATGTTAACAGAACACTCCTCCCAACTAGTAGAAGCAAATTACATGCCATTTCTCAAGGGCCTAGAGCCTAGACTCCGTAACCTGTCCAGAACAGAATTATCTTGGTCAGGGAGGTTAGCAGCCTTCAAGATGGTGATACTGCCACAATTTCTATATCTCTTCAGAGCTTTACCGATTACGGTCCCGGAGGTTTTTTTTAAGAAGGCACAATCCACACTTAATGCATTTCTATGGCAAGGTAAAAAGATAAGGTGTGCTTTCCAGAAATTAATCAAATCGCAGAAAGCCGGAGGGATGGTCCATGTTGTACTAAGGGACTATTACATTGCAGCTATTCTTGCTCAAGCTAGACAATGGTTTAGGCACGATCCTGCGCCCAGGTGGATGGAATTGGAAGAAAAGCAATGCATTAACAACAACACATATGATCTTCTCCTGACAAGCACCCTACATCCACTTAAATTAACCAATAGTTCGCCCACAATGCAAGCTACTCTTCGAGCCTGGAAGGTATTCCTAGACAGCCCCTCCTCGCATTCCTTAACTAAGGATTTATCGCTTCCTATCTCTAGTCTACAACTATTTATACCTGACTTACATATAAACCCTTGGAAAATGAAGGGCATCGCCACCATGGAAGACCTAACTATTGGCCCTACTCTTAAAACCTTCAGGACGCTCCAGATAGAATTTGGTCTAGACACTAAAGAGATATACACTTACAAACAAATAGCACATTTCTATACATCCACTCCCCATAGGTCCATTTCTATACCAATTAGAAGTTTCCTTTATTTTTCTAAACCGAATACCTCTATCAGGGGTATATCTTATTTTTATAATTACTTGGATCAGAAAACTGACTTCCATAAAACTCCTTCCATGTCCACCTGGGAGCTGGATCTGTCATCCCAGTACTCAACAGAACAATGGCAGCGCTCCCTTAGGGTAACATTTGCCTCCACTAAGTGTGTAAACTTATGGGAATTACATCACAAGATTCTCCTGAGATGGTACCTGACACCCACGAGGTTGGCGGGATTTGTAGCCAACTCGTCCCCCCTATGCTGGAGAAATTGTGGCCTCCGAGGCTCTTTGATCCACATTTTATGGGCTTGCCCAGCATTGACAACTTTCTGGGCCCTGACCTCTGACCTCATAAGACAGATTACACGCACTTCTACTGTCTTGACCCCAGGCCTGGCGGTTCTGTCGGTAGGGATAGAGGTAATCCCTTCAAACGTTAGACATGTCGTCTCCCATATACTTATGAGCGCAAGACTGAACATTGTTAGAAAGTGGCGGAGCTCACTGACACCAAGCCTCATGGATGTAATCAGAACAACTGATCTGCACATTAACTATGAATTGATGTTCGCGGCTTCCCAAGGGATGTATCGGTCCAGATTGGCTACCTGGCGTCCCTGGACTGATTGGTTCATTACCCAAGGCTCCCGATACTGACTGACATTCCTTCATAGTAGGATCGTTAAATATATTAGGTCCAAACGTGGTTTAGGAAAAATGCTTAATTGGCAAAGTTCTATGGCAAAGTTCTAAGTTCTATATTTTTTTTTTTATTTTTTTTTTTTGTTTTTGTTTTGTCCTATTTCTTTTGTTCTTTGTTCTTTGCTTAATAATGTTTTGTTTCTGCTTATATCTTTTTGCCTTGAGAATGGTACTTTTGTAGAATGATTTGAGATGTCTCTTAGCATTCGAGTCATTATCTTCAAGTATGTTGCGTTATGTAAACATATCTATTGTAGTAACCAGCAATCACAGTTTCTTTTGTATGAGTAACGCTGTAACTATGTTGTTATGTCCATTGGCAAAATTAATAAAAATCTATTGATACTAAAAAAATCGCAGATCGCCGCCATTACTAATAAAAATAAATAAATAAAAAAATGACATAAATTTATCCCCTATTTTGTAGACGCTATAACTTTTGCTCAAACCAATCAATATACGCTTATTGCGATTTTTTTTACCAAAAATATGTAGAAGAATACGTATCGGCCTAAACTGAGGAAAAAATTAGTTTTTTTATATATTTTTTTGGGGATATTTATTATAGCAAAAAGTAAACAATATTGCTTTTTTTTTTTTAATTGTTGCTCTTTTTTTGTTTATAGCGCAAAAAATAAAAACTGCAGAGGTGATGAAATACCACCAAAAGAAAGCTCTATTTGTGGGAAAAAAAAGTAGCCAATTTTGTTTGGGTGCAACGTCGCAAGACCGCGTAATTGTCATTTAAAGCGACGCAGTGCCGAATCGCAAAAAGTGCTCTGGTCAAGAAGGGGGTTAATGATGTCAGTGAATGTCAGAGGTGCTGGCTGGCTTGTGCACAATCTGAAACAAGCTAAGCTTCATTTAGTGGCGCTAGTAATGCCAGCGCAGCACTAAATGACTGACTCCAAGCTACAGGAGCTGGAGGACCAGGGCAGCAAATTGTCTAAATCTGGCCAATCACTTTGCCCCTACAAACTGGAAACACTATGGGTTTGGGTTGAACCCATGGAAAATCTCACATTTTGAGCTGTCACTATAAGATCTAATAGCAGCTGTAGTGAAAAGAAAACTTCAAAAGAAACGCTGAAAAAAGGAGTCAAATCTCCTGGAACACCAAGCTAAACCTGAAGCGATCTGGATGTAGGGGGAGTTATAAAGGCAACAGGCTGGATTATATTTTTGGTGTCTAGTGTTCAGTTCACCTCGGGCTAGTAGGAGAAATAAATATAAATAGGAGGAAGTTGGCGCTGGTATCAAAGACTATGTAAAAACTAATGGGAATAAGGGAAAGGCACTAAATAAAAAATATAATAAATGAGTCAATCAATACATAATAATGACAACAAACCACATAAGACTATAAAAAGTTCTTTCAGTTTGTCCTAAAAGCACCTAGAAGGCAGCCCAGTGAAGAATAGAAGCAATTCCTGAAGGAGCTGTAGGGAGAAGCACAAAAGCGCCACTCTAAGTGCAGTATGATCGATAAAATTTAATATTAAAAATGGGGGGGGAGCATATATGTACTCACAAACATGATATAAAAATGAGCATGTAACCAGAAAGTCTTATCTGTGGAGAAGCGGTGGCGCAGACCAAATGGCGCTGCTTGGAGCTGGTGTGTGGCAGTACCGCACTTCTGCTAGTACAGGACAGGCAGGATGAGGGGGATCCACAACGGGCGATTGACCATACTGTAAGCCGTGTCTCTTGATCGACTTCCGGGTGTTGGCAGGCCGGGCCGGAAGTTGATCAAGAGACACGGCTTACAGTATGGTCCATCGCCCATTGTGGATCCCCCTCATCCTGCCTGTCCTGTACTAGCAGAAGTGCGGTACTGCCACACACCAGCTCCAAGCAGCGCCATTCGATCATCCGATCGATCGATCATCCGATCCGCAGACGGATGGAAAAATAGGATTTTCCTCTGTCTGCAGAAACGGAGCATAGCGGAGACTGATGAGATCGGATGTCAGCGGATGTTCATCCGCTGACATCCGCAATCCCATAGGGATACATGTATGTCCCTTTTTCATCCGAAAACAGATGGATGAAAAACGGACATACGGTCCGCATGTGTGAAAGGGCCCTTACTGAGTTCCCTCAGTTGAAGGACCCATTCACGCCACATGTATACATCGCTGTCTTGTTCTGGGTCACACTTCATCGGCTCCCCCAGAACTGTGACTGAACTGTCACTGACAGCTCACAGTCATCTACCAATAATCAGGAGACAGTAAGACATGATGATGTCAGCACTGTAAAGCCAATCACAGTGCCCCATGATGCTGATAGCAAGTAGTATGCGCAAGAAAGGAGTGCCAAGGTTATGACTGTGGTCTTGCAAGCAGGAATGGAGTGTGAGGGATATGATGGAGCAATATGTGAACACAGAGGGGTGTGTGCAGGAGAGGAGTGTGGAAAGTATAAATAAGGGGCAACATGTGCAGGAGAGAAGAGCAGAGGATAAGATCACTTAAGCATTATGTGCAGAAGAAGAGCGTACATGCACTGTATGATAGAAGGCAGTATGTACAGCAATGGAGTGTAGAGGTATGACTGTATGTGCAGGAAAGGGGTGTGGAGGGTATGATGGGGCAATATGTGCAGGAGAGAAGTGAGCCATTTTGACAACAAACATGTAGGTAGATTGCTTATTGTAGTTAGTAGACATGTGCAATTCATTTCGGTCCGAATGCAAATTCTGACAAATTGTTGGTTATGCAGAGATTTAGATGTATCCGAATTTCCAAATTAAATCGTAACCAATAGTAACGAATTGTGTTAAAATCTATTTAAATTAGTTTAGTTTATTAGTTCCAACTTTTCAGAACGATTAGAATTCGGATCGGTCGAAAAACAATTGACCGATTTGAATTCTGTGTGAAGAAATAGCTGGTTGTTCACATCCTTAACAACCATAAGTCATCATCTGTCAGCGGGCTTCCCCACTGACAGATGAATGTAAAGATAAAGTATGCGGGCAAAAGAAAAATGAATGAACTATGCTCATACTATGGGGATAGGTCTTCGAGGGCTTAATGCACATATATTACATACTCATCAATGACGGCTTTATGCACATTTTCTTAAAGTGTATCACTGACACACACAATCCCATACTGCACACACCACATTACAATCATATTCACGCATTATCACAACATAAAGGGGTCAATGGGCCCTTAAACTGAGGGACACAGCAACAAATTCAGTAAACATGGGTTACATCAGGGGGGCGCAACCTTTTCAAGAACGTGGGCTACTTAAGTGATTTAGTAACCAGTCACGGGCCACAATAAAATGAAATGGTTCAGAATTTTGAATTTTTAAAATTTTGAATAGCATAATGAACATTTTCCTCCTGCAGCCACTCAGGGGCGTACCTAGAGCATTTGGCACCCAGGGCCCATCCAACATCTGGCACCCCCCCCCCCCCCCCCTCCAACTGTAAAAACACCCGCAAAAAAGAAAACCTCCACTGCCAAGATCAGCGTTTTTGAATTCTGATTTATTTATTTTTTTAAATGGCGCTGTTGGCTGCCGAGTAAACCGGAAGTGACACTGTACTGTCGCTTCCGGGTTTCTACATCGGAGACCTGATCAAAGGCAAATCCGGCTTTATTCGGGTCTCTGGCCAGTTGACTGGTAGCTCGGTCTCTGGATGGGATGGGAGACCTGGGCGGAGCTGTGGGGGGGATGGGGACGTACCCTCCCGCTCCTTGTAATAACAGTCGATGCTTTTCATCCATGGCAGCCAGTGACAATAGATGGGACAGGACAGAGGTGTCAGTTACTCAGGTGTGAGCAGATCCCACATTTTTGGACAGATCGTGCCATGGTCAGGGAAGTGGAGAGCTTGAATGGAGCTGCTATGAGGGAGACATTAGAGTGAGATGGGAAGACAGCTGACAATACAAAGTATGGCCCATACTTTGCATTATCTGCTGTCCTCAGGGACAGATCCGATCCAGAGATCCCACTGTATGGCGATCTCTGGATCGGATCTGTCCCTGGGGAAAGCAGACAATGGCATCAATGGCATTGATGATTTAATTTGGATTTTGGAACTGACCTGCTGACAAGGCGTGTTGCTTGCTGGACCGTGGACAGGATCCGATGGCCACATGGAAGATGGCAAGATGCTGCTGTGACCTGCTGCCAGCTGGACGGATCTGATGGCTGCAAGATGTGGGTGTAGGTCAATGTATGTCACCTGGGCTGCAGACGCCCCCTTTATCAGACCAGCTCATCTACTCTATACCTGGGTGGTGAACAAAGCAACACCACTAGGGTTGCCACCTTTTCTTCAAGTCAAACCCGAACACTTCAGCGTCGCACACCAATTTGTCTTCCATAGTATGCATAGATAAACTATGCATAGATGTTGCTATTAAATAATATTTCTAATCATATGAAATTAATCACAAGAGTCCCCCTTTACACCAGAGTCCACAGAGTTCCCCCCTTTACACCAGAGTCCACAGAGTTCCCCCTTTACACCAGAGTCCACAGAGTTCCCCCTTTACACCAGAGTCCACAGAGTTCCCCCTTTACACCAGAGTCCACAGAGTTCCCCCTTTACACCAGAGTCCACAGAGTTCCCCCTTTACACCAGAGTCCACAGAGTTCCCCCTTTACACCAGAGTCCACAGAGTTCCCCCTTTACACCAGAGTCCACAGAGTTCCCCCTTTACACCAGAGTCCACAGAGTTCCCCCTTTACATCAGAGTCCACAGAGTTCCCCCTTTACATCTGAACCCACAGAGTTCCCCCTTTACATCTGAACCCACAGAGTTCCCCCTTTACATCTTTACCCACAGAGTTCCCCCTTTACACCAGAGTCCACAGAGTTCCCCTTTACATCAGAGTCCACAGAGTTCCCCCTTTACATCTGAACCCACAGAGTTCCCCCTTTACATCTTTACCCACAGAGTTCCCCCTTTACATCTGAACCCACAGAGTTCCCTTTCACTGTAAGGTGGGGACTCTGCAGACTCTGATGTAAAATAACTCTGGGGACTCTAACATAAGGGATGCTGTGGTGTACAGAGAGGACTTTGATGTAAAGGGGAGCACTGTGACCTCTGGTGTAAAGGGGAGCTCAGATGTAATGAGTGCTCTGAGAACCCTGACCTTATTGTACTCACTTAGAGGCAGGAGAGAAAAGGGGGGAGAGGGGAGACTTAGTCTGATCTGAACAATGTGTCCGAGTCTCAGACAGGGTTTGGAATCATGCGTCCGGGTTTCAGACTAACTGTCTGGGTGACTCCCAAACAGGTGGAAACCCTAAACACCACCCCCTCTTCCCCTTATCAGGTAAGCTCACAGCTCAGCTACTATAGGTGGGTGGTGGTCACACAGCAATATACAGCACACGCCTGCATTCTGTTCCCTGTACATAGCACACGCCTGCATTTTGTCCCCTGTACATAGCACAAGCCTGCATTCTGTCCCCTGTACATAGCACACGCCTGCATTTTGTCCCCTGTACATAGAACACGCCTGCATTTTGTCCCCTGTACATAGCACACGCCTGCATTCTGTCCCCTGTACATAGCACACGACTGCATTTTGTCCCCTGTACATAGCACACGCCTGCATTCTGTCCCCTGTACATAGCACACAACTGCATTCTGTCCCCTGTACATAGCACACGCCTGCATTCTGTCCACTGTACATAGCACATGACTGCATTCTGTCCCCTGTACATAGCACACGCCTGCATTCTGTCCCCTGTACATAGCACAGGCCTGCATTCTGTCTTCTGTACATAGCACAGGCCTGCATTCTGTCCCCTGTACATAGCACACGCCTGCATTCTGTCCCCTGTACATAGCACACGACTGCATTCTGTCCCCTGTACATAGCACAGGCCTGCATTCTGTCCCCTGTACATAGCACACGCCTGCATTCTGTCTCCTGTACATAGCACACGCCTGCATTCGGTCCCCTGTACATATCACACGCCTGCATTCTGTCCCCTGTACATAGCACTAAGCACACGCCTGCATTCTGCAACTCCCCCTTCCCCCCTTATCAGGTCAGCTTCACTATACCTGGGTGGTGGACACAGCAACCCCCCCTTCTCTGCCAGGCCAGCACAGTCAGGATGGCAGGGCAGACACTCCTCCAGCCTCTTCTCACAACCCACACACCCTCCCTATCACCAGCTCACCTCGGGCTCTCAGCTTCAGCTGGGGAGGTGCAGACTCTGGAAGATGGTGTGTGGACACAGTGTGTAACAGCAGCAGCAGCCACCCCTGCGCTGAATGATGACATGCTCGGCTTCTCAGCAGTGGTGGGTGGAGCTAGCAGGGGAAAACAGAAACCAGACCATACCATTTCGGCCGCAGCGCTGGGGGTGTTCCAGTTGACAAAAAATTACTAAACAGAGCAGCCAGAGCCAGGGATGCCCTCTGGATTCTGTCAGACAGTGTCACCCGACCTGGGTGCAAAGTACACCCCCATAGCAATGCCACCCAGCCACTGACACCCCCCAATTTGTGGCACCTGGTGCGGACCGCCCCCCCGCCCCCTGCTTGGTACGCCCCTGCAGCCACTGAATGCCAGTGGGAGGGAGAGGAAAAGAAGCCGGTATCACTCCGCTTTGGACAGGAGCCAATGCTACAGAAGAAGTATCGGCATATGCGGCTCCTTCTCTCTCCTCAGCCGCCTGTTTCCTCAGCTGCCAGCTCGATACACTCTGATGCTAAGAAGCAATAGGGAACTTATTTTATAGAAATGGGGGGTAAGGGGCAGAAACTGTTGCTGAACTGAGCTATATTGCTTTAAATATTCCAACATGGAAGCTCCTATAGAGTAGACTGCATGATACAGAATGGCCTTGATGAGGCAGTGCAGCTTTCCACATACAGTATATTTGTAATGCAAACTGTTAAGCCCTGTACACACGATCGGTTTTACCGATGAAAACAGTCCGATGGACTTTTTTCATTGGACAAACCGTTCGTGTATGGGCCCCATCTGTCTTTTTTCGTCGGTGTGAAAAAATAGAACATGTTTTAAATTTATCCGATGGATAAAAAACCGATAGCAAATTTTGATCGTCTATGGGCAAGTCCATCGGATAAAAAACCCACGCATGCTCAGACTGAATTATGAGACGGGAGCGCTCGTTCTGGTAAAACTGCGTTCCTAATGGAGAGAGCACATTCGTCATGCTGTAATGGACTGAAAAGCACGGAGACTGAAAAGCGCAAATCGGCTCTCACCAAACTTTTACTAACACGCGGTAACATGAAATCAGCAAAAGCAGGCCAAAGGGTGGCGCCATTAGATTTGAACTTCCCCTTTATAGTGCCGTCGTACGTGTTGCACGTCACGTCGTTTTGGTGCGGTCGGTTTTTTGACTGATGGTGTGTGGGCAAGACTGATGGAAAACAGTTTCATCGGATTTCCGATAGAAAAATCCATCGGATTAGAATCCATAGGATATCCGATCGTGTGTACAGGGCTTTAGTGTCATTTTTTTCCCCTCTTACTGGTTAGCTGGTAAGCATAATGGGACAACAATCAGAGTGATACATACAACAATATTTTTTAAAAACAATCACATTTATTAGGAAATCTCTAAAAGAAGTTTGGGTAGCTAGTCCCCTAAAAACATAGGTGCAGCAGGCTATACTGACAGACACCAGCCCCATGATGATAAAGGATCCCCTTCCCTTCCTATGATGTGGTATGGGGTAATAACATAGAACTGTACAAGATATATTTTCCAAACAATGGTAGACAAGGAGGGTTTCTGCGTGCTTTATGCCAATGCATTTTGCATTAATAGCTTCCTCAGGGGTACATGGGGTGCTCCAAGGTATGGTCGGCAGTATGTAGGATAGAGCAGTGTCACCCCCCTCCAGGGGTACAGATAAGTCAGGGGTTGCAATACTGGGTGCAGTTAGGAGCATTAATGGCCTTCAATAGTATATTGATACTGGGGTAGTAGTCCATTGTGGACTGATCATGCCCTTCTCCATCTGTGTTAAAGATTAGCCTCATTTTTGAGGAAGCAGCTGGGTCATTTGAATGACTTTTAAAGACACAGATAGTTTGTGTTATTGGTGAGGAGCCTATGGGTGCCTGATACCTTGCCCCCTGCGGGTGTGGATCAGGGACCCATAGGCTGCTTCTCCTATCTGTCTGGCTACTACCGCTGTATCAATATACCATTTAATGCCATTCATACTCCTAACCGCGCCCAGTATTGCAACCATTATCTGTACCTCTCGAGGGTTGTGACACTGCTCTATCTTACAAACTGTCGACCATACCTTGGGGCACCCCATGTGCCCCTGAGGAAGAAATTAATATGAAACGCGGTGGGTTAAAGCATCAAAGAAACCCTCCCTGTCTACCATTGTTTGGAAACTATATCTTGTACAGTTCTATCTCATTACTCAAAATGTGATTGTTTTTTTAAAAAAATATTGTTGTTTGCATCACTCTACACACGACCATTTTTCATGATGAGAAAACTGCCATTTTTTAGATTGGTCGTGAAAACCGGTCGTGTGTATGCTCCATAGCAGTTTTCTCGACGAGAAAACTGGCCGCAAAAAAATTAGAACCTGCTCTATTTTTTCTCGTTGTTTTTCCCGTTGTTCTTTTTCTCGTCGCGAAAACAGCTCATGTGTATGCTTTTCTGAGGGGAAAAAAACGTGCATGTTTAGAATCAAGTATGAGACAGGAGCGCTAGTAAAAACTAGCGTTCGTAATGGAGATAGCACATTCGTCATGCTGTAACGGACTGAAAAACACGAGGCTGAAAAGCGCGAATCGTCTCTCACCAAACTTTACTAACACGAGATCAGCAAAAGCAGCTCAAAGGGTGGCGCCATTCAAATGGAACTTCCCCTTTATAGTGCCGTTGTTAGTGTTGTCGTACGTGTTGTACGTCACCGCGCTTTGCTCAAGCATTTTTTTTCCTGAACGTGTGTATGCAAGGCAGGCTTGAGAGGAATCACGACGAATCATGTCGAGAAAAACGTCGTTTTTTTGCATGACAGGAAAAACGGTCGTGTGTACGCGGCATTACAGAAGGCATCAATATCTTTAAAATAATTGTGTACCACATTACTAAAGCGCTGCTATGTGTGCTAAATAAACTATAATTGAAACACTCAGAACGGCTGCACCATTTAAAACAGTGATCTTACACTATTGTGCTTGAAATGAAAATATTAGAAAAATGGTGCGCTTATTCCACAAAATTTGTGACAATGAAACATAAAATTTAAATAGATTCAACATGAAAAATAAAAAATCATACGTGAACAGCCAAACATGATATGTGATAAATATGTAATCATAATGACAATAATAGTCCCATAAATCAAGTAAAATCCTTGTGTGCACTTTTTGCTTCTTGCCTCCTCACGATAAAAAACTTCAGTGATATGTGACACCACCTCCACCACCAGGTGAATTACCCGCTTACCTTAGGGTATGACCCCAATGGGTCTAGTCATGCCTTTAAAGCGGAGGTCCACACAAAAATGGAACCTCCGCTTTTCGGAACCCTCCCCCCATCCGGTGTCACATTTGGCACCTTTCAGGGGGGAGGGGGGTGCAGATACCTGTATAATACAGGTATTTGCACCCACTTCTGGGCACAGACTCCCGCGGGAGCTATGCCCCTTCCCCCCCCTGCTATCTTCTGGGAAACACACAGGTCCCAGAAGATAGCAGGGAGTAGTGAGGATGTGCAGCGCGACTTGCGCATGCGCAGTAGGGAACCGGGAATTGAAGCTGCAGCGCTTCACTTCCTGATTCCCTCACCAAGGATGGCGGGGGGCAGCCGAGAGCCGAGCGATTGATCGGCTTCGGCTGCCGACATCGCGTGAACCCTGGACAGGTAAGTGTCCATTTATTTAAAGTCAGCAGCTGCAGTATTTGTAGCTGCTGGCTTTTAATATTTTTTTTTTTAGGTGGACCTCCGCTTTAAACTGATATAACTTAGATATTTCTGGCTGGGAAATGCTGCTGCAATAGATCTCTTTACAGCTTCTTTGATGAAAAGCACTGAATTTTCTATAATAATCGTCTTGTATAAAGCAAAAATGATAATAGAATCTTACGAAGCTCTCCTCCTCACCGCTACTACCGGGTACTGCCCTTTGCCTTGAAGAAGTCACGTGATATGTGATGCAACGCGTCGGGAGGAGTCGTGACGTCACTTCCGGTGTTGTGGGTACCCGGTAGTAGCGGTGAGGAGGAGAGCCTCGTAAGAGACATGGAAATACCTTCTGCTTTGAAAAGGCTTTACTGTGCTATACATTGAGGGCTATTTGTTTGCTTTAGTTCCTTCTAAACATCACCTGCATGGTCATACTGTATCATAGAACCCGAAGTCCTACTCCATAGAAGCCATGGTTTACAAGCACTGCACTGATGATGGCTAGAAGAAAAGCCTAAAACAGCTGTATGTTGTTTGAAATAAATGGCTTAATAATATTAGGGTATTTTTGCACTATACACCAGAGGTTCTGGATGTGTTTTTAGCTGTTGGAGCATAAAGGAATGGTTTTCATGGCTCTGCTCACTGTCATAAAACCAGGAATAACTATTTCCAGTGAAAATATTCAGATATATGTAGGCATCTAATACAATCAGGATGTCAAGGAAGAATATGAGCCAATCACAACTTAACATTCGCGCAATACCATCACATGGGGAAGGCGGCCCAACTTCATCAGGTAATTGAGAATAGGTATCTCCATTTTGATTCGTTTTATTGTTTAATTGTTTCGTTTTCGGATAATTCATTATTTATGTATATATATTTGTGATTTCGAATCGTAATTCTGAAAGTCGTTTGTTTATTGAATTCATTAACACACACAATGACAATGACAATGTCTCTTCTGCTGCTTCTCAAAACTTGTCTCTTCTTCTCAAATGCAATACAACACCCTTCTTGGGAATACACTTTGCCGGTGGTTGTGCTGTGTCCAGGGCCGCCATCAGGAATTTTGGGGCCCCTTGCACAGCTTCAGGCATGGGCCCCCTGGAGCAGAGAACCGGGGGGGGGGTGCCACGAATTGAGAAGCGGGGGGGTGCTGCTGCCGCGAATTACGAACTATTGAGGTCGGGGGGTTGCCATCTGGGCCCTTGGGGACCTCCGGGCCTCTGGGGACCTCTGGGCCCCTTACAATAAATAAATAAATAAATATTTTTTTTTTTATAAAAAAATAAAAAAAGGGGGGTTGCCATCCGGGGCCCTGGGGACCTCAGGGCCCCTGGGCCTCTTACAAAAAAAAGTGGGGGTTGCCATCCAGGCCCCTGGGGACCTCCGGGCTTCTGGGCCCCTTACAAAAAAAAAAATTATTTGTTTTTAAAAAAGGGGGGTTGGCATCTGGGCCCCTGGGGACCTCCAGGCCTCTGGGGACCTCTGGGCCCTTTACAAAAAAAAAAGAATAAAAAAAAAAGAAATAAAGTAAAAAAAATTTTTTTTTTTTTAATTTTTCATTTTTTTTATATAAAAAAAAAGGGGTTGCCATCCGGGGCCCTGGGGACCTCCGGGGCCCTTCCGAAAAAAACAAAAGGGGAGGGTTGCCACCCGGGCCCCTGGGGACCTCCGGGCCCCTTACAGGTGTACTGCCTGTACCCCCCTGATGGCGGCCCTGGCTGTGTCACTGCTACTGGTACCAGGAGGAACCTGATGTTTAGAACTTTAATCCATTAGCGCACACGCACAATATCTCTTTTGCTGCTTCTCAAAACTCGTCTCCTCTGCTGAAATACAACATCCTTCTCACTCAGTTCTCAGGAATGCACTTTGTCTGTATTATTAATCCAACCTCCAGCACAAAATGAATCAGCTGACTGGGCTGTAAGATTTACTTAGTCAACCTGCTGTTTCATTAGACCTTTAACGAATTAACAAATCATGCAGAATTAATTTTTTATTTTTGTTATAATTTATTTCGTATTAGTTGAAATTCATGATTAATCCGAATGTCCGAAAGATGCAAAAGTCGGACAAATTTTGATTTGTTTCGGAACGAATTGGACATGTCTTAATAGGAGTTTTTATTTCTGGGGTCTGTGTTGGCCGGTGGATAAGGGGGGTGACCTGTCCCATCTTGAAACTCTACACCGACAAGCCTCCATCCCTAAATATATATGTACGTATATGGAAAACCAAAAAGGGGTTGGGTTGGGACTTTGAGTGAGGCCTGTGGGTGTTTGTAATAATAAGTTCATAGCATGAAAATAACCTGAGTGTCACAAACCCCTAGGGGTGATTCATGGTAGTGATATAAGTAAACATAATTAAGCAATATACCGTATATACTCGAGTATAAGCCAAGATTTTCAGCCCTTTTTTTTGGGCTGAAAGTCCCCCCCTCGGCTTATGCTCGAGTCAGCGAAAGTTTTTACATGTAAATAGTACCTGAAAAAATGTTGCGGCTGCGGCGTCCATCATTCAAATCCCGCTGTCTCTTCCTGGTCCCTTCCGTGATAGGCGATTCTCATCAGACACTCTCCGCCTATCACAAACGTTCTCTCATCCTCAGTTTCCCAGCAGACGTCTGTGATTGGCGGAACACCCAACACAGTGTCTGCTGGGAAACTGAGGATGAGAGAACGTTCGTGATAGGCGGAGAGTGTCTGATGAGAATCGCCTATCACGGAAGAAACGGGAAGAGACCGCGAGATTTGAACGATGGACGCCGCAGCCGCAACTTTTTTTCAGGTACTATTTACATGTAAAATTTAAACAGTGAGGATAGGAACAGTGAGGATAGTTAACAGTGATATAGGGAACAGTGAGGATAGGGAACAGTGAGGATAGGGAACAGTGAGGATAGGGAACAGTGAGGATGGGAACAGTGAGGATGGGAACAGTAAGGATGGGAACAGTGAGGATAGGGAACAGTGAGGATAGGAACAGTAAGGATGGGAACAGTAAAGATGGGAACACTGAGGCATTGTTGTCCCTCGGCTTATACTCGAGTCAGTAAGTTTTCCCAGTTTTTTGTGGCAACATTAGGTACCTCGGCTTATACTCGAGTCGGCTTATACTCGAGTATATACGGTAATCAGGTATTTATGATGTAGAAATACAGTCATAAAATTCAACAAAAGTTGATATAATCATAATACATTTATTGATAAGGGAATTGATCACTAAATCATGATATGTGACAAACAGTAAAATTCATAGCAGATAAAAAGTATATATAATTTAAACATATATGATGCATACATAATTCACATAATAAATACAAACAAAGAAAATAATAAATTGAGGTTATTGGAGCAAGCGTGGCTTGGCATCGCTGGATGGACACTTTATGCATTTAATGGCCTTTTGCCAATCGTCAGGAGTTGGATGCGTGTGTATTACTATGGGATAATGAGATATGAAATAATTTTTAATGGTTATCTAGGTATTTAACCCTGAGGATGAAAGATAAGGATGGTTACTTTATTACTTTCATAGTGGCCCATGGATGGAGATCAGATCCAGGGATGGGATTGAACAAGCATTAGGTGAAAGTAGTCTCACCCTGGACTGAGGCGGGGAATCGCCAGATGATAAACAGGGAAGACATACAGTCGCAGGCGCTGGTCACTGCTCGCTGAATGTGTATGTATTATGCATACTAGTTGCAGGGTTCGCATTGAATGGAATTTGTGTGACATAATGGCAACAAAAGAAAATTAAAAGAGGGGATGCAAAAAGGAGATGAAGAGAAGAGGGAAGAGGATGTGAAAGGATGAAGGGATGGAAGTAGGTGAATGTATGAATGAAGTGATGTGTGGACGAGTGTAATTAAATACACTTATATGCTGTGTTGGCTGGTGTTGGGGTTGTGTCAATAGCATTATAAGAATTCATAGAAAGGTCCATTTAACCTGCAGTTGACCTCCTTCTGACCTGCATTTGACCCGCTTAAAGTGATACTAAACCTAAAAACCTTTTTTACCTTAATGCATTGCTTGCATTAAAGAAAAAAAGTTTTCAGTTTCCCTGTGCCCCCTGTGATGGAGATTTTTCAAATCCATATTTATAACAAGAAGCTTCAAGGGAACTCTCTAATTAAAAGGATTCTACGTGTATATATGGTTATATATGTTTTTACAATACTTTATTATTAAGGTGACTTAAAATTATCTTTCAATGACTCTATAGTGGTAGCATACACAGCTGTGGAATTTCATCTGACAAAAGGCTTATCTGACCATTTGTTGGCATGCTGAGGTGAATTCAAAGGAGGTAGGAGGTGACAAAGGAACAGGTTGGGTCCTGGCTTAACTGAGTCCCTCACCCAAGGGAGAGATTTTGATAGAGTCACTGCAGCTTTGAGTCACATAGATTGGAATGGGTGCTATTGAAATCAATGGTAAGCGATTTGTAATGCGACTTTGTGTCCAAGGTCGCATGGCGAATTGCATCAGTGGAAACGGAGACTAAATCAGAATGAATTATCTGGATGTGTGGGAATCTATCTTTCTGTGTAAACTACTAACGGGGGGATTGTAAGCTGTTGGGGCAGATTTTGATGTTTGGTGCGAATGGAGTAGTGCGTTTTTGTTCGGTGTTGCAATCTGATGGAGACTATTTTTGTTTTCCTTTGTGTGTGGGAACCCATGTGGTATGTGCCATGCTGGTTTTGGCGGGAAAAATTGGGCATCATCCACCATTTTGTCATGGTCCATGAGATGTGCGGTGGTCATCCACCATTTTGTTGTGGCTTGGCTTGTCGGCCATCTTGAGAGGCGTTTAGAGTTTGAGATGGGAAGTTCCAGGTTAGCAAACAAAACTGCCTCCTGCACTACAAGCAATCAGAGGGTCTAATCAAGCTTAACGCTTGGGAAGCCCTGTGATACAGTCATTTTTTTTTTTTTTGGAATACTTTGGAGAAGTCCACGGGGAGATTAAACTATTTATTTAGTTGGGAAGATTTCCAGGCTAATTTTTTGAAGGACTATAGTCAGGGCAGTGGTTGTTCTGGCAGAGTAGTGAAAAAAGGTTTGCAACGGCGACAGGGGCGGTACCTGTCGACCCAATCATTGGTCAGAGAGTAGCTAACTCTGGGAAAAAGCAACCTATAAGAGGTTTGCGGGATCGTCCGTAAAGGATGGGTAAAAAACAGTTCAAGGTCTTTCGTCCGTAAAGGATGGGTAATAAAATCGCTTCAAAGAGGGAGTCTAACCGTGGGGAACCTTACCACTTGACCCCGAAGGAAGAAAGGATTGATACAGGGGCCTTGAGTTGGGAAATATGCAATGTTGGGAATGGTGGACTGGGAAATTGTATTTTGAAAAAAAATGGTACGGTCAAGCCAAATGCTTGGGAAAGAGATGCTTATTGTGCATGGATGGTAGAATAATGATGAACAGGGGGACAAGGAGGAACCTGACCAAACAGATGTTATGGGTTTAAGAAGTACAGGTTATGATAGGAAAGATTCTGATTTGTGTGATGTCTAGAGGTCATCTTTGACCAAGTGTGTGAATATGTGTGTGTGTGGAGACTATGCGAGAGGTGTAGTGCGGATCTGTGACATTATGTTCTCAGCTGCTGACAGCCCGAAATGACCCCCCTTTCTTTCCAACCAGATCTGTGAGAATGTAAAACGAATTGTATTGACATGCAAATGACCTGAGCCAGGCTGTAATAGTTTTTTGTGAAAGTGCTTTTACTAAACTGTGTTTGTGTTACAGAAGACAATTTAGCAAGGGATTTTGTGGTGAAGTATTATGATTGGTTGATAAATGGTACTGTTAAAAAGTTTGCTAATTTTTTTCTCACCATGGTGAATAAAAATAATTTTTTTTTGGGGGACTACTGGTATACCATAAAACACAATCCACGTGGTATTAATGTGTATCATGTAATACATATTAATTAAAAGTTGAGCTCAACAATTTTTGGTATTTTGAAAAAAAGTGCACGGTTTATGTAATGTAAAGTAATGTAATGTATATTTGTGTTTCATATGCTAATGTCTTGTTACTGGAATTGTTTTTTGTAAATTGCAAAAAATGGAATGTTTATCCCTAACTTTTATTGGAATTTTATCCCTCAGAGTCGATAATTGGGTTTTCTGGCTTTCAGAACAAGAGGAAATCGTAGCCTCCAGATGACAACGTGATAAAAAATTATTTTTTCCGGGTTGGTCGGGTTTCACATGTAAATGTTTTAGGTTGTCGCCACCATTATCTAGTTGGAATGTCTAGTTGTCAGTCCATTCGGTTGTGTTTTGAACCACCCACTGTGTGTTGTATGTTCTGATCTACTGAGTAGCAGAACCAATTAACTGAAGTCTGCATATTAGTTGTTATAAAGTAAAAGTTGAGTAAGACTGCCGGGGATAATTGGCACTCTAACACATATGTGAGGCTAAGGAGCATTATAAATCTCTGCCAGGGGTACTGCACTTAGTGGTAAAAGGGTAATGGTCTGATGTTACTTTGGGCGAACTTGTGTTCAGGAGTAGGACTGCTTACACCCCCCCTCGCTGTCATTGTAATTAGGTACACGCCCAACCATACCTGGCTGTACAAGTTTGGCTCATTGCCTGAAGCTAAGGTATGCTAATGTCCCTAGCTATCTGTGTGTCCCCAAATGTAGTTCAAACCTGTTTTCCTACCGTGTCACCAAGCAATCCCATCTCTCTGAAATAGGGCAAACCAACCCTTCTCATAGTTTCCTGCTGGGACTGTTTATGTGGCTATTTGTGACCAATTGCCTAATAAATATCTGTGTGTTTCAAGGCACACCGGTCAGCTCGGGTACCCCCTACTGTTCAGTGGTCCCAGCGCCTCAGTGCTGCAAGGGATTTGTCTTAGTCTGCTGGTCAGGTGTGTCTGGTAGCAGCAGTTTCTCAAGCTGGATACACATTATGCAATTTTGTTTTCCCATTTATTTTAGATTTACCTGCAGATGTGTGGTATGAGGGCCTGCCTGATTGCATACAAGTTGAGAGGGTATAGGTCTGGCCTCATATTGTATAGTTTTGGTTGAGTCTGGGAAAAAAAAAATTGTGCAGGAAGGTTGGATGGGGTGTTACCAGCGCTTGGCTGTTCCAAGAGCCCTCAAGTCCGAGGTATGTGTGGGCATGCCGTATTCTCCTCAGTTTACACCCATAGGTGTCCTTCCTGTCCTAGAGTCCTTGTGTACCTTAACTAGTTGTCTGTGTCTTGCAGGCCAAGAAGACCAGTGCCCCAGTGTGGCACTAGGCTCCTGTCATTCATGTGAGTCCTGTCTGAATAGTGTAGGCAGCTTGTGTTGTAGGGGTGAAGGATAACATTGTCTGAATACCAAATTGAAAGAGGAGGGAGAAGGTATGCAATCTATATGAGGGATTGGGTGTACCTGGTGGCAGGTGGTTTTCAATCCGGGTATCCAGACCATATCCCATATAAAAAAGAGAGGCTTGATGGCGACTGTCTTTGGAGCGGGAGGCAGGTCACTGGGTACCATAAACACTATGGAGCTGGAGATAATCAGGAACACATTGGGAGGTCCTGGGCTACATATCAGGGAAAGGAGGAAATGTTTTTTGGGGGACAGGTGGGACACTGAATATGGTGCAGGTATCTACAGTATCTTATAATGGTTGATGAAAACCTATTATCCTATATGTACTGAATACACACTGGATCAAGCGCGGTCATGGGACCAATGGCTTGCTTCCAGAGATGTGCGGACACAGAGTACAGGACGCTTATCTCGGAGGAATAACCGGAAGAGGAGGGATGTGTTCAGCACTATATGGGGGGGGGGGGAAGAGAACCACAGTGTAAAGTGGCTCAAGATTTCATCAACCATGGTGAGAGGTTGGTAGAGAGTGTGAGATGGTACAGGGCAGATATATGTCATTGGCTCTGGTGTGCACACATGGGCAGGTGGAGTTATCAACCAGCATCAAGCTGATTGTACAAATCTCTCTATGAGGGGCAGTGGCCTGATGAGTTAGCATCACCACTCAGTAGGACTGTGCCCAAACACGTCGCCTACACTAATCCAAAGTGGTAGTCGAATGCCTGGATGGGCTGTACTGGTTTGGATTGTGAAAGGTGTTACAGAAATGCAGACTCGGTCTGTAGAGTTGAGGGCACCAGTGGCTTACTGACTGGGGATTCTATCTTGTTGCATTTGTGGCTAAGGAACCCACCTGTGATCAGAGGGTACGGAAGCTGGGGGCAGGTTGATATTTCCCTCTGTCAGAGGTGTGAACACAATGTCCCTTGCATGGCCAATACACAGTGGTGAATGTATTTCACGCTGTGTTCTGGATGGGGAGATCATTGCTGGGAAGGAAGCACCTGGGTATTATTTGGGATATAGGCGAGTTTGGTTATTTGACCTAGAGGATACTGATGTGGCGTTAGTCATGGAACAAGGGTGTTTCTTGAACCTAACAGTAGGTAGGAGTGCATGATATACCCTGGGCATGGTCACTGGGATAGAATTTTGTGGGTTTTTGTCATTGCTTCGATGGTGTAGGTGTTAGACTCAATACCGGATGCTGGGGTACTGATGCTGACATCACATGGCTAATGATACACTGTTTTCAGCATCAGGTTGAATTGTACTCAGCAGGGTACACTACCTCGGGGAGTCTATTGTATCTACACTCTTGTCCTTGGGAGGGATATAGAAGGAACCCCGGGTTTCACCCCTATAGCCCCGAAAGAAAGTTTTTTTTATAAAACCTGACATCCCCTTACACTTAGTGAAACTTCCGTTGGGATTCGGGGAGGAGTTAAAAGATGGGTAGTTAAACTTTGGGCAACAGGATTTAATTGGTGCCAACAGTTTGGGCAAGGCGTGAATAAAAAGGCCCTTCTCTAGGGGTTGATAATCTAAGAGGAGGGGGTGGAACAAAAATAATAGCCGCTGGGAATTATCTGATATGGAGCGGGCTGAGGTAACATTTTAGGTGGAGGCGGGGTAGGCTTCCTGGAATAAAAGAGTATTTAGGGACACCTAGGTGTGGAAAGGGGAGCGCCTGGCTGGGCATATGGGTTTAAAGGTGGGGAGTTCCAGAGGTTCTGGAGCAGTCCTGAGGTGGAGCATGGGAGGAGATAACAAGGGAGATGGAAATCAGGATGTTCTGGGGCCAAAACTTTAGTAAACTCCACCCTGTTGCGGTCCCAATGCGGGTCACTATTAAGAGACCGATTTAGAGTAGCTTGCGCATTTAAGAGAGGACCCTAGAACTATATTTTTCTTGTTTTTGTTCTAGGGATAAGCCTGTTCAATCTGTAATATTAAAAGGACAGTCGGGGTGACTAAATTCTAAAAAAGTTTTTTTGGCAACCATTGGTTTAGCCTCTCCTTTTTAAAATATTTTTATTTTTTTTGTTTTTCTACCCGACTTGTAAATTGTTAGTGACAGTGATCCTGTTCACCTGTTGGTCACTAATAGGATAGAAGAGTTATCTATTTTTATTTTTTTCCTCCTTTATTTTATTTTTATTTTATTTTTTTTATTTTTTCTGCCAAGCTGCTGCTGCAACAGCCACAATATATTATTTTTCGAGGCACTGTTTCAGGACAGTTATATATTGTTTGTTTGTTTTTTTGGAATGCAGAGTCAGTGCTCTTTGACATGAAGGGAAATGGGTGACAAACGGTCTGGGTCGAAGCAGCATTGAACCTGTATGTTTTGTTGCTTATTGTATTTTTTTTCTCTTTCTTTTCTCTTTCCTACTTTCTTTGGTTCATATTCTGCTTTATCTTGGAAAATAAATGTATTCATCTTCTGGAACGTTTGTTTGAATATCAGAGATGAGTTGTGAATTGTAAGGGTTTACCGTCTCTGCCTGACTCCATTTTTTTTAAGAGTCCAGTGGGTTCCATAGAATGGGTTCCTGAAACATACAAATACCATATTTCACAAAGTATCCCTGGACATCCAGGTCCTATGTCTTAATGTAATTGTACCTCCCCTAATCTGCCCACTGCTTTAACCTGAGCCCCGTGAGCAGGTGTGGTGAACCCAGGGACCTAACAATAGCAGGCAGTGTTGACTATCCCTACCATCAAGGGCAATGGATGATACTGGCCGTGGCTCGGTCTCAGTACCCTGTGGGGATCCCACCTTACTCGTACACATTGTACCCCTCATAGGTATTTAGTCTTAATGGCCACGCCACTGCTCGTGTCTGACATTCCGCCAATAACTCCGGTCTGACGTTCTCCTTTTTTTGTTGTTTTTTTGTATTCATGCACGACTGTCCGGAGGCACGCCCAACCACCACCTGAAGAAGCAACGCATCTCTTAAGAAAAATGTGCCACGAATAAGACTCTTCGGAAACTTTCCTTCACCATGCTGAAAAGTGCTGTCTCGCGGTCCGATCCAATCGTGACAATCATAACACCATATTTCCAAGTTAGAGGACTAAATATGAAAGGATCCCGCCATTAATGTTTGAATTCCGCTCTTCCAATGCAGAGGGGCGATGAAGCATTGCAGTACAGACTCTCATGGGTCGGATGTGAAGTCTCAAAGGCACCAGAACTGTCTCAAGTCTACCTTGATGAGTTACGGCGGGTTCAAGAAAGGAAGAGGCCGCAGTGGTGGTGGGGGAATGGTCAGGGCTTCTGGGCCGTTGTGGGTGGGTATAAAATCATTGACGGGGGACATAAGTTCAAGAATGAACTTCAGGGGGGACTGTGGTGGAGATTTTTCAAATCCATATTTATAACAAGAAGCTTCAAGGGAACTCTCTAATTAAAAGGATTCTACGTGTATATATGGTTATATATGTTTTTACAATACTTTATTATTAAGGTGACTTAAAATTATCTTTCAATGACTCTATAGTGGTAGCATACACAGCTGTGGAATTTCATCTGACAAAAGGCTTATCTGACCATTTGTTGGCATGCTGAGGTGAATTCAAAGGAGGTGGGAGGTGACAAAGGAACAGGTTGGGTCCTGGCTTAACTGAGTCCCTCACCCAATCTAGCAACCCCCTACCCCTCAAGAGAATGCAAGGTCTTAGCATATGGAAAGGGGGGGTGAGGAGGGGTGGGGTTTTACAAGGGTGTGTATATATCTGGATGCAGACCCAAAGCTCAGGCCCTTGCGAATGAAGATCTGACGTAGCAGCATGGTGACGTAGTAAGCTCTCTCTCTCCCTGCCTCCCTATCTCTCTCTCTCTCTCTCTCTCTCTGCCTAAATCTCTGCCTCCCTCTCTCCCCCTCTCTCCCCCTCTCTCCTCCTATCTCTCTCTCTCTCTCTGCCTAAATCTCTGCCTTCCTCCCTCCCCCTCTCTCTCCCCCTCTCTCTCCCTCTCTCTCTCCCATTTTTAAGAAGATTAATCCTACTTCTCTTTAGCTCTCTTGTTCCTATTATCATGTAACATTGGTATCATGTTTGTCATAGCAATATTCCTATTGGTATTATCATGTAACATTGGTCATAGGTGATATAATTTTAGGTTAGAGCAATGTTCCTATTTTGTATTGTGTAACATTGGTATCATCTTGCTACGAGGTGGTATCATTTCTGTAAAAATAAATGTAATTGTTTTCTCTTTTTGCACCGCTATCGTTTGATTTCATTTTATATAGACAAAAGGTTTAATCACTTATAGTAAGCATTTAAGCGAGACGTATAGCTCCTAAACACCCCTCTTCCCTGTGTGAAGAGGAAGAGAGGGGAGAAGAGATCAGCTTTGTGCATGACTGCATCTATTATCTCCTCTCTTCCTCTTCATACAGCGTTCGAGCAGCAGCATTAGCCATTGCCTCTTGCTGTTGTCAATCAAATGCAGTGAAGAGTAGGTGGGGAGCGGGCCTAAGTCCAGCTGTGTAAGTCTATGACGCGCGGCTCCACAGACACACAGATCAGGAGCGAGCATGCACCATTTTCCCACAAAGCAAACGGCTTGCTATAGGGACATACGAAAAAGAGAAGGAGCCAGGATCGCCCCCGGGTACCCGAGAAGAGGAGGATCAGGGCCACTCTGTGAAATGCCACGGCACAGAGCAGGTGAGTATAACATGTTGGTTATTTTAATTAGTAACTTATTATTAATTTAGTAAAATTTTAAGGGCTCATTTACAGCACAATTAAAGGGGTTGTAAAGGTTTGTTTTTTATTTTCTAAATAGGTTCCTTTAAGCTAGTGCATTGTTGGTTCACTTACCTTTTCCTTTGATTTCCCTTCTAAATGTTTATTTTCTTTGTTTTCTTTGTCTGAATTTCTCACTTCCTGTTCCTCCTCAGTATGCTGTTCAGTAAGCTGTTCTGGCTGACTCCACACCACTCGGATGAAGGTGTGAAGTTTACTGAGGAGAAACAGGAGGTGAGAAATTCAGACTAAGAAAAAAAACATTTAGAAGGGAAATCAAAAGAAAAGGTAAGTGAACCAACAATGCACTAGCTTAAAGGAACCTATTTAGAAAATAAAAAACAAACCTTTACAACCCCTTTAATGTGTTCAGAGTGCTGTTCCACAGCACTTTTATGTGCCTTTTTAATGCATTTGTGGTTGTTTTTACAAATGTACATGAAAGTGCCACAATGGTGTAAACTGGGCTCATAGAAATACATTGTTCTTGCATATGTGTTGGCACTGCCTTAGCCACTTCAGCCCCACAAGGTTTTATCCCCTTAATGACCAGGCCATTTTTTGCGATACAGCACTGCGTTACTTTAACTGACAATTGTGCGGTCGTGCGACAATGTATCCAAATAAAATTGATGTCCTTTTTTTCCCACAAAAATAGCTTTCTTTTGGTGGTATTTGATCACCTCTGTGGTTTTTATTTTTTGCGTTATAAACAAAAAAATTTTGAAAATAACATATTTTTTTACTTTCTGCTATAAAAAATATCCAATAAAAATATGTAAAAAATAGAATTTCTTCATCTATTTAGGCCAATATGTATTCTGTTACATATTTTTGGTTAAAAAAAAATCCCAATTAGCGTATATTGATTGGTTTGCGCAAAAGTTATAGCGTCTACAGGCTATGGGATATTTGTTATGGCATTTTTTATTTTTAATAGTAATGGTGGCGATCAGCAATTTTTAGCGGGACTGAGTGACACTTTTTGGGGACCAGTGACACCAATACAGTGATCAGTTCTAAAAAATGCTGTAATAAATGACACTGGCATTATTAAATATTGGTGGGTAATTTGCATGAAATAGTGTTTTGTATGAGGGCGTAATATGGATTCCTAGGTATCTAAATGAATCCGTGCACCAATTAAGTGGAAATTTGTCTTTGAGTGTTGTTATTAAGGCTGGTGGGATATTAATGGGTAGGGCTGAGCATTTAGACACGTTTACACTTAAGCCAGTCAGGTCATGAAAAATGTCTAGTGTTTTGGTCAGATTCGGTAAGGAGATTAGGGGATCTGTTAGAAAGAGAAGGACGTTGTCCGCATTGAGGCTTAGTTTGAGTTCCTTGGACCCTTAAGTGTATCTTTTGATATCTGTGTTGTTTCTAATCGCACAGGCAAGGGGCTCAATTGCCAGGGCAAAGAGGAGCAGGAAAAGTGGGCATCCTTGCATGGTGCCCCTGCTCAGAGAGAAAAAGTCAGAATTGTTGCCGGGGAGTTTGATGCGTGTTTGGGGGTTATGGTAGAGGGCTTTGAAACCATGTAAGAATTTGCTGTTTATGCCGTATCTAGGGAGTAGTGTGTCTAATATGACCAGCTAACGCTGTCAAAGGCTTTGTGGATATCAAGACTGAGTAGGAGTGTAGATTTAGAGTGTAGGTTAGAGTCTTGAATGATGTTTGTAGTCAGTCTTATGTTATCCGTTATTTGTCTGTTCGGGATGAATCCTGTTTGGTCTGGATTTATTAATGGGGAAATAACTGCAGCTAATCTGTCAGCTAGCATTCGGACAAATATTTTAAGATCATTATCGAAGACTGAAATTGGGCAATAATTTTGTGGGCTGGAATGATTTTTATTTGGTTTGGGAAGAAGGGACATAAGTATAATGAAACTATGGTCATCATACCAAATATCATTCTCGGGAAGAATAGTGGCCACGAAAATGGTTATACTACCCAAACTTTTATTCTTTTTTAGAGCCCTTCCTCTTACATTGCCCAAGAATACGTTAGATTCTCTCCAAAGAGAAACCAATAAATTAATTTGGCAAAACAAAAAACCAAGGTTTAGCTACTCCTTAATGTTTAGGCCCCAACTAAAAGGAGGTCTAAATATCCCAATTTTTTGGCTATATTATCTGTCAGCCAGATTCACCCAACTAGCACAATGGTATGCCCCAGCCTCCCAAATCCCCTGGCTTCTGTTCGAAGAACAATCAGTCCTCCCATACCACCTAAAAGGACTACTCTGGTCCAAGTCTATTTTACCACAGAAAATAAGACCGTTAAATATAATTGTAACACATTCCCTACAACTGTGGAACAGACAAGATACCAAATTTAACATGTCTTCAGACATCCCTCCCCTAGCATCCTTTCTAGGAGACCCTCACTTCACTTCCTTAGATAAGAACCAAAATTCATTAGCAATATGGAAACTGCATAATCTAACAAATCTAAAATCACTTACCCATAACAATACATTTTACTCTTTCACTGAACTAAAAACAAAATATGACCTTGCACCTACAGAACTTGAAAATTATACGAAGATAAAACACTTCTACCAAAAATACTACTCACTCACTCTACTTACCTCCTTTTCACAATTTGAACAGATTTGTATTTCTTCCCCACGGGACAAAGGATTAATTTCCAAAATGTATAAAATCTAAACAAATTCAATATGTCTGAAAAATCACACCCCATGCTACAATGGGAATCAGACCTAAACGTTTCATTCTCCCCTGAACAATGGGATACCATATTTGAAAACCTACACAAATGCACCAAAACTACCACCATCAGAGAATCTGCCACCAAAGTGCTTTATAGGTGGTATCTCACCCCTGCCAAACTCAACTCATTCTGCCCATCAACATCCCCACTGTTTCAGGGGCTGCCCTACACATGGGAAACTACTACATATATTTTGGGATTGCGCCCATCTAAAAAACATTTGGCACAATGCAAGTCTAATGATTGATTGAATTTCAGACAGAAAGATCCCACTAACACCCCAAATGTGCCTTTTATTCTCCCCCATACACGATATACCAATAGCCAGTTCTAGACTAATCCATACTCTATTTAGCTCTATCCACTGGACCATCTGGACTGGCATTTATACAACGTACCATGGCCTCAAGTTCTTAACCATATGGCAAACATCAAATTATCAGAAAGAATACACCACACAATATATGACACCATGCATATATACTAGAGGTCGACCGATATATCGGCTGGCCGATATATCGGCCGATATTTAGGCATTTTTGATAAATCGGCTTTGGCCGATTAATATCAAAACTGGCCGATATTATTCACTGGCTGCACTTCCTCCCCCCTCCTCCTCCCTCCTCCACACTTCTCCACACTCAGCAGCATCAAGCGCCGTGCTGTGTGTGTGTGTGTGAAACTGAAAGTAAGAGGAGAGAGAGAGGATGTGTCAGCTTGATGTCGGGGGTGGGCGGGACCCAGCAGATATTACACCAGCCAATGGGATGGTATCTGGGCGGGCCACTACGTCTAAAGCAGCCCAATCATTGGCTGGTGTAATTTAGCTGCTGGCCCGCCCACCCCCACATCGAGCTCAATTCTAACAGCTCTCTCTCTCTCTCTCCTCTCTGTCAGTTTCACACATTACACTCGGCTTAGTGTGAAACCTGCCAGTGCCCCAAGCCAGTGCCATCTGTCAGTGCCCCCAGCCAGTGCCATCTGTCAGTGCCCCCAGCCAGTGCCATCTGTCAGTGCCCCCAGCCAGTGCCATCTGTCAGTGCCCCCAGCCAGTGCCACCCAAATCAGTGCCCCCAGCCAGTGCCATCTGTCAGTGCCATCTGTCAGTGCCCCCAGCCAGTGCCATCTGTCAGTGCCCAAGCCAGTGCCATCTGTCAGTGCCCAAGCCAGTGCCATCTGTCAGTGCCCAAGCCAGTGCCATCTGTCAGTGCCCAAGCCAGTGCCCCAGCCAGTGCCCCAGCCAGTGCCCCAGCCAGTGCCCCCAGCCAGTGCCATCTGTCAGTGCCCCCAGCCAGTGCCCCCAGCCAGTGCCATCTGTCAGTGCCCAAGCCAGTGCCATCTGTCAGTGCCCCCAGCCAGTGCCATCTGTCAGTGCCCCCAGCCAGTGCCATCTGTCAGTGCCCCCAGCCAGTGCCATCTGTCAGTGCCCCCAGCCAGTGCCATCTGTCAGTGCCCCCAGCCAGTGCCACCCAAATCAGTGCCCCCAGCCAGTGCCATCTGTCAGTGCCCCCAGCCAGTGCCATCTGTCAGTGCCCCCAGCCAGTGCCATCTGTCAGTGCCCCCAGCCAGTGCCATCTGTCAGTGCCCAAGCCAGTGCCATCTGTCAGTGCCCAAGCCAGTGCCCCAGCCAGTGCCCCAGCCAGTGCCCCCAGCCAGTGCCATCTGTCAGTGCCCCCAGCCAGTGCCCCCAGCCAGTGCCATCTGTCAGTGCCCCCAGCCAGTGCCATCTGTCAGTGCCCCCAGCCAGTGCCATCTGTCAGTACCCCCAGCCAGTGCCATCTGTCAGTGCCACAAGCCAGTGCCAATCAGTGCCACCGCCAATCGGTGCCATCTGTTAGTGCCACCAGCCAGTGCCAATCAGTGTCACCCAAATCAGTGCCCCCAGCCAGTGCCATCTGTCAGTGCCCCCAGCCAGTGCCCCCAGCCAGTGCCATCTGTCAGTGCCCCCAGCCAGTGCCATCTGTCAGTGCCCCCAGCCAGTGTCAGTGTCACCGCCAATCGGTGCCATCTGTCAGTGCCACCAGCCAGTGTCAATCAGGGCCATCTGTCAGTGCCACCCAAATCAGTGCCATCGCCAATCGGTGCCATCTATCAGTGCCACAGCCAGTGCCATCTGTCAGTGCCCCCAGCCAGTGCCACCAGCCAGTGCCATCTGTCAGTGCCACAAGCCAGTGCCAATCGGTGCCATCTGTCAGTGCCACCGCCAATCAGTGCCATCTGTCAGTGCCACCGCCAATCAGTGCCATCTGTCAGTGCCACCAGCCAGTGCCAACCAGTGTCACACGCCAGTGCCACCCAGTTCCAATTGCAAGTGCCACTGCCAATCAGTGCCATCTGTCCCAAACTAGTGCCATCTGTCCGTTCCAAACCAGTGCCCCCTGCTGCCAATCGGTGCCATCTGTCAGTTCCGAACCAGTACCACCTGCCAGTGCCATCTGTCAGTTCCAAACCAGTGCCATCTGTCAGTTCCAAACCAGTGCCACCTGCCAGTGCCAATAGAGCCATCTGTCAGTTCCAAACCAGTACCGCCAGCCAGTGCCACATGCCAGTGCCATCTGTCAGTTCCAAACCAGTGCCATCTGTCAGTTCCAATAGTGCCACCTGCCAGTGCCATCTGTCAGTTCCAAACCAGTGCCACCTGCCAGTTCCAAACCAGTGCCATCTGTACTGAGGACATCAAGTGTGTGCTAGAGTGACAGGAGTAAGCAGGAAGGAATGGAGTGGGTGAGGGTTTTTTTTTTTTTTTTTTTTAATCGGCCTAAAATATCGGCCACAAAAATCGGCATCATATATCGGCCATCGGCCGCCCCAATTTCAAAATATCGGCATCGGCATCGGCCAGAGAAAAACCCATATCGGTCGACCTCTAATATATACCCAAAAAAATTGACTTTATGGGAAACCTCACTACTGGTGTAATGTCCACTACTGTTATTCTACTTAAGCCCATTTACAGATCCTTTCCCGCAAATGTTATATAGATTTATAATCTAATATATGTATTTTCTCATATGATATGTCTTTACTCAGATGTAATGTATAATCTAAATGACTCTCTCACGTGTACATCTTCTACCACTGTTAAAATCTTGTACCTTATCCATAATAAAAACCAGGGCCGGACTGGGAATAAAATCCAGCCCTGGAAAAAATTTCATACCAGCCCCACAGCATTATTATACCAGCATAACGTCATTATTTTCTTGTTCATGAAAGGGAAAACCATACATTTTAAAGCACATTTGAAGAGTGTATTATATATAGATAAGACAGATATGAATGCACAGAGGGCTTTAAATATATATATAAAATGCAAATTCCAGTTAAAAGTGGTAAAAGTGGTCAATCATCAAGGGGGACCCCAGGAACTCAGAACGTGGGGGGGGGGACCACCTTCCGCAGAAAGAATACACTAAGGTAAGGGGGGGTGGGTTACTGATATAGGGGGGAAACCTTTATATCAATGCCCCCTTAAATTATCATATTCATTCCCCCCTTACATCAGTGACTCCCCCTCAGACTGGCCTAGCGGTGCTGTCACTGACCTCCTCTCAGGTACACCGTGCAGGGCTCAGTCAGTCGGCTCCATCTCGGTGGCTCTGGTTTTATCCAATAGTCTCCTCTCCACAGTCCCCACACATCTGACTTCTCCCATGACCCCCATCCCGGCGGTGCTCCCACTCTTGACTCCTCTCTAGACTCCCTCAGAGACTGCAGACATGATACAGGAGATGGTCAGAGGCTGCAGACATGATACAAGAGCTCAATGCAGCCCCACCAGTACCCATCAAATGCATCCTCATCAGTGCCCATCAAATGCAGCCTCACTGTGCCCATCAATGCAGCCTCACTGTGCCCATCAATGCAGCCTCACTGTGCTCATCAAATGCAGCTTTACTGTGCTCATCAAATGCAGCTTTACTGTGCCCATCAAATGCAGCTTTACTGTGCCCATCAAATGCAGCTTTACTGTGCCCATCATTGCAGCCTCACTGTGCCCGTCATTGCAGCCTCACTATGCTCATAAAATGCAGCTTTACTGTGCCCGTGAATGTAGTCTCTCCTATGCCCCATGTCCCAGTCTGCAGTCCCTGTCTGTGGGAAGGTGTGTTGTTGATGCTCGGTATGGTACCTTCCATGCCAGCAGGATATCCATGATCGCCATCAGCAGGCAGGGTCTGATCTAGTTTTGGATGGGGACAGTGCTCCTTCCAGAGGATCTGTTTGCTGTGAGAAGGAGTGGTCCCTGGCCACCTGCACCTTCAGCCGTCCTCATTTTCCGGCCCCAGTCAGCCTATCCTCTGGTCCTGGGGAAGCGAGAGCACTGGGGGGGGGGGGCTGGAGAGAAGGGGGAGCGGAGAGCACTGGCGGGTTGGAGAGCACATGGGTGGGGGCAAAGAGCAGGGGGGAGTGGAGATCAGAGGGGTGGGGAGCGGAGAGCGCTAGGGGGGGGGCTTGAGAGCACTGGGGGGAGCCAAAAAGAACAGGGGTGGAGCGCACGGAAGGCTGAGAGGGGGGGCTGGAGAGCACTGAGGGGGCTAACAGTGTGGGAGGCAAAGAGCACTGGGGGGGATCTTGAGAGCACTGGGGGAGAAAGAACAGGGGTGGAGAGCACTGGGCGGTACAAAGAGCAGGGGGGAGTGGAGAGCACTGGGGGGTGGAGAGCAATGGGAGGAGCTCGAGAGCACCAGTGGGGGCCAGAAAAAACACGGGTGTAAAGTACGGGGGGCTGGAGAGCACTATGAGGGGCGGAGAGCACTGGCGGGGTTGGAGAGCACATGGGTGGGGGCAAAAAGAACAGGGGTGGGGAGCACGGGGGGCTGGAGAGCACTGGGGTGGGGGCTGGAGAGTGATGGGGAGATCTGGAGAGCACTGGGGGGGGAGAAAGAACAGGGGTGGGGAGCATGGGGTGCTGGAGAGCACTATGGGGGGTGGAGAGCACTGGCGGGGTTGGAGAGCACATGGGTAGGGCAAAAAGAATAAGGGTGGGGAGCACGGGGGGCTGGAGAGCACTGGGGTGGGGGCTGGAGAGTGATGGGGAGAGCTGGAGAGCACTGGGGGGGGAGAACAGGGGTGGGGAGCATGGGGTGCTGGCGAGCACTATGGGGGCGGAGAGCACTGGTGGGGTTGGAGAGCACATGGGTGGGGGCAAAATGCAGGGGGAGCGGAGAGTACTGGGGGGGGAGCTTGAAAGCACTGGAGGGGGAGCCAAAAAGAACAGGGGTGGAGAGCACAGGGGGCTGGAGTGCGATGGGTGGAGCTTGAGAGCACTGGGGGGCCAGAAAGAACAGGGGTGGGGGGAATGGGGAGCACTGTGGGGGGCGGAGAGCACTGGGGTGGGGGCTGGGGAGTGATGGGGAGAGCACTGGGGGGGGAGAAAGAACAGGGGTGGAGAGCACTGGGGGGAGTGGAGAGTACTGGGGGGGGAGAACAGGGGTGGAGAGCACTGGAATGGTGGCTGGAGAGCTGGAGAGCAGGGGGGGGGCAGAAAGAACAGAGGTGGAGAGAACTGTGGGGGGGCTGGAGAGTGTGTTGGGGGAGGAGAGCACTGGGGGGGGCACAAGGAGAACTGGGAGGGACCAGAAAAAGAAGTTGGATAGGAGGAGAAGCAGGGGGGCCGCATATAGAGGAAATTAGCTTTCTATATTCCTCCATACAGGCGCGGAATGCTTGTTTCTCCTCCTCCTCCCCCCTCCCTCTCCTGCAAGCATTCAGCGGCTGTATGGAGGAATATAGAAAGCTAATTTCCTCTATATGTGGCCCCCCTGCTTCTCCTCCTATCCAGGCACACTGCGGGCTGTACGGCGGGCATCTCCTGCAGTGCTCCCTGTCCCCTCTCTCCTGCTCCTGTTTATCACGGAGCTGCCTGGCTGGATCTGTGTTCGGCGGTGACGCTGTAACACGGTCCCGCCCCCCTAGACCGGCTCCTGTGATAGGCTGAACGCTGACTCTATCTACTATCACACGAGCTGGTCTAGGGGGGCGGGACCGTGTTACAGCGTCACCGCCGAACACAGATCCAGCCAGGGACAGGGAGCACTGCTAAAGCCGCAAATGAAACCGGCCCCAGGACAGGCAGCCTACCGGGAAATCTCCCGTTATCCCGGTAGGCCAGTCCGGCCCTGATAAAAACCAGTTGTAAACAAAAAAATAAATGACACAGGCAGTGACGGGGTTAACATCAGGTGCGATCAAAGGGTTAAAGGGGTCGTAAACCCTTATGTTTTTTTCACCTTAATGCATCCTAAGCTCATCCCTATTCCTGATTAGCGGGAATCACAGATCTCTCTCTTTCTCTGTGACAGAACGATGGTCTGTCTTGTTTACATCTCCTATGAATGATCGCAGGTGGCCGGCGGCCTGCTGTGTCCAATCACAGCGGGAGTGGGTCTCCAGGGGCGCGCGTGCCCCAGACCCAGGAAGAGGAAACAACGTACAGGTACGTTGTTTCGTGCTGCCAGGCCACTCTGCCACAGTATATGTACGGTGGGTGGTCTGGAAGTGGTTAAAAACTTCTTCATCTACATATGGTGTAAATGAGCCATATCCACGTGTGCTAGCTTTGTGAAAAAAGTCCATTGCTATGGCAACCGGGTATTATGAATATAATATATCATTTAATGCAGAGCCACTTTATTGAGCGATAATAAGACAGTTGTAATAATAACAAATTATTTAATGTATTAGATGAATACTTTTAATTTGTTTTAATGTAATACTTTTAATTAATTACATTCATTTAAATTATTTAATTTTAATTGAATACTTTAAATGTAATTAATTTTAATTTAATAATTTTTAATATTTAATGTATTAGATCAGTGGTTCTCAACCTTTCTAGTGCCGTGACCCCTTGATAAAATTTCCCAAGTTGTGGGGACCCCTAACAATAAAATTATTTTTGTAGCATGGGTTGTCAGCACCCAAGGCAAGACAAGTAATTTTTGCCCCTAACCCACTGAAATTTAGCGCTCCCCTGAGTCGCTTCCACTCGTACAATATTAAAACCCCTTATGGTACATTTTAGGATGTACCACTCGTTCTCCTGCCTTTCCCTTTTATCTCTCTCTATCCTAATTTCTTGTTTTTTTTCCCCCATCCCTCTCTCTAGCCGTATTCCTTGTTCTTTCTCTTATTCTTTCTCTCCCTTTTTCTTTGTTCCTCCCCCTCTTTTCCTCTCCATTCCATGTATTCTCTATATTTATTCCTTCTCTTACTCCTTGTTGGGGGGTATGGGGGAAATGGGATGAGTGGCAGTGCTGGCGGGGAGTTGGGATGAGTGGCAATGTTGCGGGGAGTTCTGATCAGCCAACTTAGGTGCTCTTGATCAAGGTCATCAGCTGATCTGAGAACTGTAGTGGGGACTTTTAATGGCTTTACTGTGTCTCTGACTTTGTGGTGTCTCATAGCAGTGGCACCTAAACCAAAATCAGGAGATAGGGTCTCCTCCAGCCCCTGCCACTTCACATTCCTCACCAGTCAGCTGACCTCTAGTCTCTGTCCCCCCCAGCCATGCCGTAAACTGAATGGGCAGCTGCGAAGAGGCTGAGTGGTTGGCCGCAGACTCCAGGGACAGCCCTGCTGGGCTGCCGCAAAAAGGCTGGGAGAGCGGTGCAGGCTTCAGGAACAGCCCAGGATTTGGTGACCCCTGGCAAATCATCATATGACCCCTGAGGGGGTCCCGACCCCAGGTTGAGAACCACTCTATTAGATGAATAAAGCCTTCTGCTTGGTAAAGAAAGTTTTGATTGGTTATAAACTAATCAGTAAGTGTTTTCTAATCCCTCAAAACCATGTCTGCCGCTCAATTTGGCTTGTTTGTTTACGTGCCAAACTCTCTTAACCCTTTCACTGCCAGAGCCTTTTTTTTCTTAATTTTGTACTCACATGTTAAAAAGCACATTTTACAGTATCTCACAAAAGACAGTACACCCTCACATTTTTGTAAATATTTTATTATATCTTTTAATGTGACAACTGTGAAGAAATTACACTTGGCTACAATGTAAAGTAGTGATTGTACAGCTTGTATAACAGTGTAAATTTGCTGTCCCCCCAAAATAACTCAACACATAGCCGCGTACACCCTTAAATGAAAATGTCCAAATCGGGCCCAAAGTGTCAATATTTTGTGTAACCACCATTAATTTCCAGCACTGCATTAACCCTCTTGGGCATGGAGTTCACCAGAGCTTCACAGGTTGCCACTGGAGTCCTCTTCCACTCCTCCATGACGACTTTATGAAGCTGGTGGATGTTAGAGACCTTGCGCTCCTCCACCTTCCTTTTGAGGATGCCCCACAGATGCTCAATAGGGTTTAGGTCTGGAGACATTCTTGGCCAGTCCATCACCTTTATCTTCAGCTTTTTTTAGCAAGGCAGTGGTCATCTTGGAGGTGTCTTTTGGCTTATTATCATGTTGGAATATTGCCCTGCGCCCCAGTCTCTGAAGGGATGGGATCATGCTCTGCTTCAATATGTCACAGTACATGTTGGCATTCATGGTTCCCTCAATGAACTGTAGCTCCCCAGTGCCGGCAGCACTCATGCAGCCCCAGACCATGACACTCCCACCACCATGCTTGACTGTAGGCAGGACACACTTGTCTTTGTACTCACCTGGTTGCCGCCACACACGCTTGACACCATCTGAACCAAATACGTTTATCTTGGTCTCATCAGACCACAGCACATGGTTACTGTAATCCTTGTCCGTAGTCTGCTTCAGTAAATCATCATTGCTGGAGTCTGGTGTGGTTCTGTTCGCCGGTTCAGGTGCGATTCAGGTGCCAATTGGTACCTGAAATCACACCTGAACAGAATCCAAAATTATACAGGACCCTTTTTAAAACTGTACTGGGGCCGCACTGCACATATGTGAACAGGCTCTATTGAAAGCCGGTCCGATTCTCATGTTTTGTGAATTGGATGCAGTTAAAAATGCATCCAACTCACATATATGTGTACCGAGCCCAGTGGCAGCTGGTGCTCAAAATTTTTGGAGGAGCGCAAACAAACCAAAATTTTTTGAAAAAAAACCCTATCACGTCCCTGGATCGTGAGCCTGATGTGTAGAGGAGAGTCTCTCTTGCTGCACCGTCTTGCGGGCCCCTGAGGTTGAGACAGCAGCCACGGAAGCACGTGATGCAGGAGTGCCTAGGATCAGTCCAGTATCGGTGTGGCTGGATGCTCGTGGCTGGAAATGCAGCAGGCAAACCGGTAGGCTGGGTAGACCAGAACGATGGCAGACTGGATCGCAGATGAAAGCAGGAACTGGTGAGATTTGCAGAGCAGAACTGCAGCAGGCTGGAGGAACAGGTGCAGAGTCAGTCAGGCCAGGTCGGAGACGTAGTGGCGGATCAGGCAGAGCAGCAGGCAGAAGAGAAGTCCAAAACAAGCCGAGGTCAGGGTATCAAGCAGACAAGGTTAGTGAGAGCAAACCGGGTCAAGGATCAGAAGTAAGCACAGATAACAGGTTTCAGGACACACAGAAGCTGCAGACCAAACAGCAAAGAGTCTTTGGTGCACTCAGTTTAAATAGCCCCTTTGGCACCAATGTTGGTGACAGGCGCAAGCGTGCGTGCCCGTGCGGCGCACCAACGCGGCGTGAATGTGCATGTCTGCCGTATATAGGCATGGGGCGTGGTCACCGGGTGTCCCCGCCTCTTATGACGTCACAGTCCCATCATGCTCCGGGTGGTGACGACATAAGGGGCAGGGTCACTGGATGACATCACCCGGTGACCGCGCCCCACGCCTATATAAATCGTTGCGCACCGAGCACACGGCATTACAGTGGAAGAGAGCGGTGTGTCAACATCGAAGAAGAGAAGAGGGAAGAAGACGACGGGGAAGACCGGGCCAACGCTAGTAAAAGAGCTGGAAGAAGATAGTGGAGGAGCCCGGCAGAAGGTAGAAGGCACCGGAGAGTGGGAGAAGAACCAGAGAGCGCGGAGACGACACCGGAGAGCGGGAGAAGAGAGCAGAGAAGTCGGAAGAGACCCCCGAAGTCGGAAGAAGACCCTCGAAGTCGGAAGAAGACCCCCGTAGTCAGAAGAGACACCCGGAGCTGCCTAATAAATGACTTTAAAAACCTGTGTAGTGTGTTTTTTTTTTCTTGACACTTTTTTCCTCCAGGTAAATGGGTACCCAATACTCATTCACATAGGGTGGGGGGCCGGGATCTGGGGCCCCCTTATTAAAGGGGGCTCCCGGATTCCGATAAGCTCCCCGCCCGCAGACCCCGACAACCAATGGCCAGGGTTGTCGGGAAGAGGCCCTTGTCCTCATCAACATGGGAACAAGGTGCTTTGGGGTGGGAGGCCGCAGGGCGCCCCCCTGCCCCAAAGCACCCACCCCCCATGTTGAGGGCATGCGGCCTGGTACGGTTCAGGAGGAGGGGGCGCTCGCTCGTCCCCACCCCTTTCCTGACCGGCCGGGCTGCGTGCTCGGATAAGGGTCTGGTATGGATTTTGGGGGGACCCCCACGCCGTTTCTTTCGGCGTAGGGGTTACCCCTAAAATCCATACCAGACCTAAGGGCCTGGTATGCTCCTGAAGGGGAACCCATGCCGGTTTTTTATTAAAAATTTGGAGTGGAGTTCCCCCTCATAATTCATACCAAACACAGTGCCTGGTATTGGCGGCAATCCAAGTCGGATCCCCGTCGCTTCCTTCTCGGGCTCGCTGTAATGTGTTTTTCCTATTGCAGCGAGCGTGAGATGAAAAGTACCCTGTCGCCGAGATGAGATGGGATCACGCTGGAAACACATTCTCGCGGGCAGGTACTGTACTCTAGTCTAATCCTACTCTAGTTTGCTGTAATCTACTCTATGCCTGCTCCAAGTCTACCTCTGCCCCTCCCCTACCTCTAGTCTGTTCCTCCTCTCGCCTACCTTTAGTTTGCTCCTCCCCTACCTCTAATTTGCTTCTCCCCTCCCCTCGCCTACCTCTAGTATTCTCCTCCCCTCCCCTACCTCTAATTTGCTCCTCTCCTCCCCTACCTCTAGTTTGTTCCTCTCCTCCCCTACCTCTAGTTTCCCTCCTCTCCCCCCTACCTCTGGTTTTGCTCCTCTTCTACTTCTACTCCTCCCTTACTCCCTTACCCCTCTTATTCTCTCTCTTTTTTTGTTTTAATATCTAATTTTGTAACAATTAAAAAAAAAAATTAACATTTCTATTTTATATATTACATTTTTTACTATTCTTTTCCTACTCTAGTCTGCTCTACACTCTCATAGGCTACACCTATTCCTACTCCAAGTCTGCCTCTACTCCTACTCCTCTTCTATTCTTACTCCTACTCCTCTTCTACTCCTATTCCTACTCCTCTTCTTCTCCTACTTCTCTTCTACTCATTCTTCTCCTCTTTTACTCCTACTCCTCTTTTACTCCTACTCCTCTTCAACTCCTCTTTTAAACCTACTCCTTTTCTACTTCTAGTCCTCTTCTACTACTTTTCTTTTACTCTTTCTCCTATGCCTCTTCTGCTACTACTACTACTCCTTCTCCTTTTCTACTCCTTCTTTTTTTCTACTCCTTCTCCTTCTCTTCTACTCCTACTCCTCTTTCTCATCTTCTCCTACTCCTTTCTTACTTCTACTCCTCTTTTACTCCTACTACTACTCCTACTCCACTTCTACTCCTATTACTTCTACTACTACTACTACACCTATTCTACTCCTACTACTGCTATTACTCCTACTCCTCTTCTATTCCTACTCATTCTCTTCTACTATTACTCCTCTTCTTCTCCTACTCCTTTTCTACTTCTACTTCTACTCCTACTCCTTTTCTACTTCTACTCCTACTCCTTTTCTACTCCTACTCCTGATCTTCTCCTCTTCTATTTCTCCGCTTCTACTTCTACTCTTTCTCCTCTTCTACTCCTCCTCCTTCTAATGCTACTCATTCTCCTATTATTCTTCTCCTACTCCTCTTCTACTCCAACTCCTTTTCTACTGGTAGTACTACTCCTACTCTTCCTCTCCTACTACTCCTCTTCTCCTACTTTTACTTCTCTTCTACTCCACCTACTCCTCTTTTACTCCTACTCCTCTTTTACTCCTACTCCTTTTCTACTCCTCCTCTTCCCTGTTCCTATCCCTCCTTCTCCTCCTCCTATTCCTCCTCCTCCTAGTTATCCTCATTCTCCTCCTATTCATCCTCCTCCTCTCTTTCCTATTCCTCATCCTCCTTCTATTTATCCCATTCATCCTCATCCTCCTCCTATTCATCCTCCTACTTTTTCTTTTCATCCTCCTCTTCCTCCTTTTCAACTTCCTCCTCCTTATATTCAATTTCCTCCTCTTATTCCTCCTCCTCCTCCTTCTATTCATCCTCCTTCTATCCCTCCTCCTCCTGTTTATCCTCCTGTTTCTCCTCCTCCTCCTATGTATCCTCCTTTCCCTCCTCTTCCTTTTCATCCTCCTCTTGTTTACCTTTGTCCTCCTTCTGTTCATCCTCCTCCCCCTCCTCCTTTTGTTCACCCCCCTTTCTCCTCCTTGTATTCATCCTCCTCCTTCCTCTTCCCCCTATTTATGCTCCTCCTATTCTCCCTCCCTCTCCTATTAATCCACCTCCTATTTATCCTCGTCCTCCTTCTCCTCCTCATATTCATCCTCCTCCTCCTCCTTTTCATCCTCCTTCTCCTATTTCTCCTCCTCCTGTTTATCCCACTTTTCCTCTTCCTCCTATTCACCCTTCTCCTGCTCCTTCTTTTCCTCTAATGTGGTATTGCCTCAATCATTAGAGCGAAAGCAATAATTCTAGCTCTAGACCTCCACTGTAACTCTAAACAGGTAACCTGTAAAAAATTCTAAAGCATCGCCTATGATGATTTTTAAGTACTGTAATTTGTCACCATTCCACGAGTGTGCGCAATTTTAAAGTATGACCTGCTAGGTAACTATTTACTCGGTGTAACATCATCTTTCACATTAAACAAAAAAAAAGTGTTTTATTTGTTTGTTTTTTAATTCATTATTCATTCATTTTATTGAGTTTTAAAGACCACTGCGCAAATACAGTGTGACATAAAATATTGCAACGATCCACATTTTATTCTCTATTGTCTCTGCTAAAAAATACATATATAATGTTTGGGGGTTCTAAACTTGTAAATAAAAATTTCCAGAAAAAGCCTGGTCAGCAAGTTTAATAACACCCCAAACACAAATCACAAGTGCATTGAGTTTGCCTGCACTGGATCTCATGGTGCGGTACCATGCAATCTGGTGCAGTGCACTTTTAAAACCTGGTGTGTTAGGTTCCTGTGTGAACCAACCCTACTTGTGAATAATCCATCTTCTTGCTTAGTTCCTGACCCCAGCCAATGTCTATGGCAGTTTGCTGCTCTGCAGATGTTATGCCAGCTTCTTGGCACTATACGCCCAATTAGCAGGTGGCATGATAATTTCTGTACTCACTTCTACTGTACACACACCTATCATATGTATAAATAGCCATCTGTCCCTTCTCCAGCTGTGGTTTGCTCCCATTGACCTCTGAAAAAACAGGTGTGGGAGGACAGCTTGCAATAAATAAAGTGTTTATGATTACAGTGAATGATTTGATTAGTAGCCTAAATGCAGTAGAGTAGAGTAAACAGGCAATGGTATGCTGCCTAACTTTCATCTGCGTCATTCTAGAAACCTTTTTGGAATTTTTAGATTGTGGGTATGAGACTGATATTCAGTGCTATGGCATAGTTTTATCTTGCTGAATTACATTTTTGGCATGATAGTATTAATCTTAACACAATGGTATTTCTGCTGACACATTTTTTATTTTTATCTTTAGCTTTTATTTATTTTCTTTGATTATCTTTTTTTTTAACACATATTTTATTTTATTTTACAATGGGACAATGACTTTTGTTTTATTTGTAAATGTGAAAAAAGCAATAAAGTACTTCTCTTTTAACCACTTCAGCCCCGGAATATTTTACCCCATTCCTGACCAGAGCACTTTTTACAATTTGGCATTGTATCGCTTTAACTCACAATTACGCGGTAATGCAATGCTGTACCCAAACTAAATTTGCGTCCTTTTTTTCCCACAAATTGAGATTTCTTTTGGTGGTATTTGATCACCTCTGCGGTTTTTTATTTTTTGCACTTTAAACAAAAAAAGAGCAAAAATTTTGAAAAAAAACAAACATATATATTTTGCACTTTTTGCTATAATAAATATCCCCAAAAATGTTTTAAAAAAAAACAAATTTCTTCACCAGTTTAGACCAATATATATTCTTCTACTCTTCTACATATTTTTGGTAAAAAAAAAAAATCGCAATAAGCGTATATTGATTGGTTTGCGCAAAAGTTATAGCATCTACAAACTATGGGAAAGATTTATGGCATTTTTTTTTCTTCTAGTAATGGCGTTGATCTGCGATTTTTAGGGGTACTGTGACATTGTGACGGACAGATTGGACACTTTTGACACATTTTTGGGACCACTGACATTTATACAGCGATCAGTGCTATAAATATGCAATGATTACTGTGTAAATGTCACTGGTAAGGAAGGGGTTAACACTAGGGGCGATCAAGGGGTTAAATGCGTGTTCCCTAGATGTGTTCTAACTGTATGGGGATAGGACTGATTGGGGAAGGAGACATATCGTTGTTCCTACTTAGTAGGAACAAATGATATGTCTCCTCTCCCCTGACAGAACACACAAAAATCCCTGTGCTGGTTCTCGTGCACGCAATCGTGTGCACGACCAATAATTGACATTTTGTGTAATTGAGTTGGAAGTGATAAAGAATCCTAGCACGGTAGTCCTCATCGAGGGGTAACACCACACTAGTCCAAAAAAAAATAATCAGAAAGTCATATTCGGAGGGGGGGAGGGGTGTATTTCCTTAAAAAACATTTGAGAATAACATTGTGATCTTTTCTTGGACTAGTGGTGATGCCCCTACACAAAGACTTTTCATTTTCTTTCCTGCATTTTCCAAAAATGTGTGGGAAAAAATTACTTTTTTTAAAAAAGACTCACTATGCTTTTCAGGAAAAAAACTTTGAGATGTTCACGTTCCAAAATTTGGTCATTTTGCTGGTGTTTCTCCTGTCCTGCCACTTCAGGAACTCAAGAAATATGATAGGTAGTCAGGAAATTAGACACGTATTTATGCTACTTGAAAGCCCAAAGGTGCTCCTTGGATTTTGGGCTCCTCTGTGCAACTAGGAAAAAGTCTCACACATGTGGTATCCCCGTACTCAGGAGGCACAGCAGAATGTGTTTTTATGCCTATGTTTTGTGTGAAAAATACCTTTGTTTAATATTCCCAAAAATTATGACAAAAATGTACAACTTGAAAAAACTCACCAGGCCTCTTACTTAATACCTTGGACTGTCTGCTTTCCAAAATTGGTCATTTTGAGGGGTATATTTGTACTGTCCTTGCATTTTCGGGCCTCAGGAATTGAAAAAAGCCGTCAGTACATCAGAATTGTTACATTTTCAAATATATACTGTATACCATAATTTGTAACTTTCAAACAGACTAAATAATATACACTGTCAGGATCTGAGGGGTTAATGGGCAGCAGTGAGACAGTTTCGTCAACTTAAAAGGCTTTATTCAGCAAAAACAACTGAAAAATTGACAGTCTTTGTCTTCCTAGGCAGTTCAAAACAGCAAAACAACTATTCTTAGCTATATAAGACAATTCATTTTAAACAATGCTCAGCGTCCCAGCCACATCATATAACATACAGTAGTACAGTTCCAATTCAGGCAAGCTCACCCAGCAGGATCAAGTCATAGGGATGAGTCGAACAGAGGGATGAGCTTCGAGTTCGAGTCGAACTCATGTTCGACTCGAACATTGCCTGTTCGCCCGTTCGCCGAACAGCGAACAAATTGGGGTGTTCGCGGCAAATTTGAAAAGTCTATGGGAGAAATCTAAAGTGCTAATTATAAAGGCTTATATGCAAGTTATTGTCATAAAAAGTGTTCGGGGACCCGGGTCCTGCCCCAGGAGACATGTATCAATGCAAAAAAAAGTTTTAAAAACTGACGTTTTTTCGGGAGCAGTGATTTTAATAATGCTTCTAGTGAAACAATAAAAGTGAAATATTCCTTTAAATTTCGTACCTGGGGGGTGTGTATGATATGCATGTAAAGTCGCGCATGTTTCCCGTGCTTAGAACTGTCCCTGCATAAAATGTAATTTCCGAAGGAAAAAAAGTCATTTAACCACTTAAGCCCCGGACCATTTCGGGCCATTAGGACCAGGCCTGTTTTTGGGATTCGGCACTGCGCTGCTTTAACTGTAAATTGTGCGGACATGCAATGTTGTACCCAAATGAAATTTGCGTCCTTTTCTTCCCACAAATAGAGCTTTCTTTTAATGGTATTTGATTGCCTCTGCGATTTTTATTTTTTGCGATATAAACAGAAAAAGACCGAAAATTTTGAAAAAAAATGATATTTTCTACTTTTTGTTATAAGAAAAATCGAATAAACTCAATTTTAGTCATACATTTAGGCCAAAATGTATTCAGCCACATGTCTTTAGTAAAAAAAATGTCAATAAGCGTATATTTATTGGTTTGCGCAAAAGTTATAGCGTTTACAAACTAGGGTACATTTTCTGAAATTTACACAGCTTTAAATTTATGACTGCCTATCTCATTTCTTGAGGTGCTAAAATGGCAGGGCAGTACAAAACCCCCCCAAATGACCCCATTTTGGAAAGTAGACACCCCAAGGAAATTGCTGAGAGGCATGTTGAGCCCATTGAATATTTTTTTTTTGTCCCAAGTGATTGAATAATGACAAAAAAAAAAAAAATTACAAAAAGTTGTCACTAAATGATATATTGCTCACACATGCCATGGTTATATGTGGAATTGCACCCCAAAATACATTCTGCTGCTTCTCCTGAGTACGGGGATACCACATGTGTGGGACTTTTTAGGAGCCTAGCCACGTACGGGACCCCAGAAACCAAGCACCGCCTTCAGGATTTCTAAGGGCGCAAATTTTTGATTTCACTCCTCACTACCTATCACAGTTTCGAAGGCCATAAAATGCCAAAATAGCACAAAACCCCCCCAAATGACCCCATTTTGGAAAGTAGACACCCCAAGCTATTTACTGAGAGGCATGTTCAGTCCATGGAATATTTTATATCTTGCCACAAGTTGCGGGAATATGACAAACTTTTTTTTTTTGCACAAAGTTGTCACTAAATGATATATTGCTCACACATGCCATGGGCATATGTGAAATTACACCCCAAAATACATTCTGCTGCTTCTCTTGAGTACGGGGATACCACATGTGTGGGACTTTTTGGGAGCCTAGCCGCGTACGGGACCACAAAAACCAAGCACCGCCTTCAAGGTTTCTAAGGGCATACATTTTTGATTTCACTCCTCACTACCTATCACAGTTGTGAAGGCCATAAAATGCCAAGATGGCACAAAACCCCCCCAAATGACCCCATTTTGGAAAGTAGACACCCCAAGCTATTTGCTGAGAGGCATGTTGACCCCATTGAATATTTTTTTTTTTGTCCCAAATGATTGAATAATGACAAAAAGAAAAAAAAAATGTACAAAAAGTTGTCACTAAATGATATATTGCTCACACATGCCATGGTTATATGTGGAATTGCACCCCAAAATACATTCTGCTGCTTTTCCTGAGTACGGGGATACCACATGTGTGGGACTTTTTGGGAGCCTAGCCGCGTACAGGGCCCCAAAAACCAAGCACTGCGAACGCTGCAGTTATGTGTGTTGTGTTTGGTAAGTGACAGTGATCGATTGATACTGCACTTGGGTGGGCTGGGCTGGGCTGGGCTGGACGGAGGGGCAAAACGCAGGCGCTAGCAGGTATCTGGGCTGATCCCGCTAACACTGCGTTTTTGGGAACCCTAAACCGCTGGGGATGCTAGTATAGATCTGATCAGATCTGATCAGATACTATACCACTAAGGGGGGTGTATGCTTTGCGCGTGGGTGTTAGCGTTACTGTCACTAACCTAACACTGCCTGGGGCGACGCAGACCCTCTCTGGCGCTAAAACCTAATTGATCTCACCCGCCGGGCGATCAGGGGGGTTAAACCTTTATTGGGTTATATACGGCGGGTGCCCTGATGCTATAAAAAGCAAACTAATCAACCAGCGTCACCCGTAACCTTTATATGGTGATCACTGGTGAAAGGGTTAACTAGGGGCAATCAGGGGGTTAAAACCTTTATTAGGTTAAATATGGGGGTACCTGACACTATATAAAAACCTGACGGGTAACCTAAATAACTAAATAACTTACTGGCTAACCAGTGACACCAGTGACGCTTATACGGCGATCACTGGTGAAAGGGTTAACTCTAGGGGCAATCAGGGGGTTAAAATAATATATGGGGGTACCTGACACTAATAAAAACCTGCGGCGAACCTAAAAAAAAATAACTGCCTATCTAAAACACCAGCGACACGAATACAGCGATCGGAAAAACAATCGCTTAGTGACGCTGAAGTTAGGGGGTGAAAGGGTTACCTGGGGGGTGATCAAGGGGTTAAACCTTTATTAGGGGGGGTTAGGGGGCTACCCTGGACCTAAAGGGGCCTAATCCTAACTGCCCTGCAACTTTTTACAATCACAGATGACACTAAATGCAGTGATCAGTAAAATAAATGATCACTGCAATCAGTGACACTGTGATTGGGGGCTTTGGGGTGACCTGGGGGGTGATCTGGGGGTGACTGGGGGGTGATTTGTGTGCCTATGTGTACCTACGTGTCAGTGGACTGTTGGTGCACTAACCTGCTTCTTCTCTTCTCGGCGCCGGGAACGAAAAGACCGCGGCGAGGGAGATGACATCACTTCCTCCAGCCTTGTTTACATCACATGGCGGAGGAAGCATTTTCATTGGCCGGGAGCGATCGCGAGGGGGGGGGGCGGAATCGAGCGCCCCCCCCTCATGCCTGATCGCTCCCGAACACTTAACGGCCGCTCACTGCAGTGAAGGGGGGTCCGGATGGACCCCCCAACTGCACAAAGGCGATCACGTAGATCTACGTGATTCTGCCTGTCCGTGCCATTCTGCCGACGTAAATCGGCGGTGGGCGGTCGTTAAGTGGTTAAAACTCACTCGCGGCTATAATGAATTGTCGGCTCCAGGCAATACATACAAAAGTCATTGATAAAAATAAAAAATAAAGCGTGGGGGTCCCCCAGAATTCAATCACCAGGCCCTTCAGGTCTGGTATAGATATTAAGGGGAACCCCGCCGCAAATTTTAAAAAAAATGCGTGTGGTTCCCCCAAATATCCATACCAGGCCCTTCAGATCTGGCATGCATTTTAAGGGGAACTCCACCCCAAATTTTAATAAAAATGGCGTGGAGTCCCCCCAAAAATCCATACCAGACCCTTATCCGAGCACGCAAGGAAATAAGGGGGGGACGAGAGAGCGCCCCCCCCTCCTGAACCGTACCAGGGCACATGCCCTCAACATGGGGAGGATGTCCCCATGTTGATGGGGACAAGGGCCTCATCCCCACAACCCTTGCCCGGTGGTTGTGGGGGTCTGCGGGCGGGGGGCTTATCGGAATCTGGAAGCCCCCTTTAACAAGGGGGACCCCCAGATCCCGGACCCCCCTATGTGAATTGGTAAGGGGTACATTGTACCCCTACCATTTCACGAAGAAATTGTCAAAAAAAAACAAAAAAACACACAAACACCCTGGAAAAGTCCTTTATTAAAGAAAAAACATTCCAGCGGTGAAATCCAGTGTCCCGCGGCGATCCGATGTCCAGCGCTGTCCGTCATTGGTTGAGCCTGAGCGGACCTGATGGGAACTTCCTCCGCAGTCTATTACATGTATAGACCCGCCCCTTCTAAAGTTCCCCATCAGGTCCGCTCAGCCAATGACTAGGTGTAAGGCTGAGGACCTGATGCGGAACATGAGAAGGGGCGGGTCTATTCATGAATTACACAGTGAAGGAAGTTCCCCATCAGGTCCGCCCCCTCGGTATGTCAGACCCCGCCTACGTCATTGGCCTGAGCGGACCTGATGGGGATTTTCCTTCACTGTGTAAATTTAAATTACACAGTGAAGGAAGTTCCCCGCTCAGGCCAATGACGTAGGCGGGGTCTGACATACCGAGGGGGTGGACCTGATGGGGAACTTCCTTCACTGTGTAATACATGTATAGACCCGCCCCTTCTCATGTTCCGCATCAGGTCCTCAGCCTTACACCTAGTCATTGGCTTAGCGGACCTGATGGGGAACTTTAGAAGGGGCGGGTCTATACATGTAATAGACTGCGGAGGAAGTTCCCCATCAGGTCCGCTCAGGCTCAGCCATTGACAGACAGCGCTGGACATCGGATCGCCGCGGGACACTGGATTTCACCGCTGGAATGTTTTTTTTTTGTTTTTTTTTAATAAAGGACTTTTCCAAGGTGTTTGTGTGTTTTTTGTTTTTTTTTGACACTTTCTTCGTGAAATGGTAGGGGTACAATGTACCCCTTACCAATTCACATAGGGGGGGCCGGGATCTGGGGGTCCCCTTTGTTAAAGGGGTCTTCCAGATTCCGATAAGCCCCCTGCCCGCAGACCCCCACAACCACCGGGCAAGGGTTGTGGGGATGAGGCCCTTGTCCCCATCAACATGGGGACATCCTCCCCATGTTGAGGGCATGTGGCCTGGTACGGTTCAGGAGGGGGGGGCGCTCTCTCGTCCCCCCCTCTTTTCCTGCGGCCTGCCAGGTTGCGTGCTCGGATAAGGGGCTGGTATGGATTTTTGGGGGGACTCCACGCCATTTTTTTTTTAAATTTGGGGTGGAGTTCCCCTTAAAATCCATGCCAGATCTGAAGGGCCTGGTATGGATATTTGGGGGAACTGCACGCATTTTTTTTTAAATTTGCGGCGGGGTTCCCCTTATTATCTATACCAGACCTGAAGGGCCTGGTAATTGAATTCTGGGGGACCCCCACGCTTTTTTATTTTTATTTTTTTATTTTTATCAATGACTTTTGTATGTATTGCCGGGAGCCGACAATTCATTAATAGCCGCGAGTGAGTTTTAAATGACTTTTTTTCCTTCAAAAATTACATTTTATGCAGGGACAGTTCTAAGCACGGGAAACATGCGCAACTTTACATGCATATCATACACACCCCCCAGGTACGAAATTTAAAGGAATATTTCACTTTTATTTTTTCATTTTAAGAATTATTAAAATCACTGCTCCCGAAAAAACGGCCGTTTTTAAAACTTCTTTTTGCATTGATACATGTCCCCTGGGGCAGGACCCGGGTCCCCAAACACTTTTTAGGACAATAACTTGCATATAAGCCTTTATAATTAGCACTTTAGATTTCAAACGTTCGAGTCCATTGTATTTAATAGGGTTCTAAAGTTCACGCAAACATTCTGTCTGTTCGCAGGTTCTGGTGCGAACCGAACAGGGGGGTGTTCGGCTCATCCCCGGTTCGGTTCGCACCAGAACCTGCGAACGGACCGAAAGTTCGCGCAAACTTTAGAACCCTATTAAATACAATGGACTTGAATGTTCAAAATCAAAAGTGCTAATTATCAAGGCTAATATGTAAGTTATTGTCCTAAAAAGGGTTTGGGGACCCGGGTCCTGCCCTATGGGACATGTATCAATGCAAAAAAAAGTTTTAAAAACGTCTGTTTTTTCGGGAGCAATGATTTTAATGATGCTTAAAGTGAAAAAAAAAGTGAAATATTCCTTTAAATATCGTACCTGGGGGGTGTCTAAAGTATGCCTGTGAAGTGGCACGTGTTTCCCGTGTTTAGAACTGTCCCTGCACAAAATGACATTTCTAAAGGAAAAAAAGTATGGTAATTTAAAACTGCTTGCGGCTTTAATGGATGGCAACATGGATGAAAATCATTGAGAAAAATGGCATGGGTACCCCCCCAGCCCACTACCAGCCCCTTTGGGTCTTGTATGTATATTAAGGGGAACCCCGCACCCAAAATAAAAAAAGGCCCTATATACTCTGAACAGCAGTATATAGGGGGTGCAAACAAGACAGGGACTGTAGGTTTGTTCTTAAGTAGAATCTGTTTGTAATTTGGAACAGGTACATTTTTTAAGTGTAGCTCCAGCCCAAAAATCTATTTTTAAGCTTTTTGGAAAACATAGGGAAGGGTTATCACCCCTGTAACATTTGTTTTGCTGTCTGTGCACCTGTTCAAAACATTTCACCTCACTTTCCGTCCCAATGACAAATGTTTTTTGAAAAATTGGTTTTTTTATTGAAACAAGGATTGGTGATAAAGCATCAGTGCAGAGGAGATATCTTTTTCCCATATTAACTTTTACAGGAGAGAATTTGCCTTCCTAGGGGTAGATTTCCTCTCACTTCCTGTTGTCTCCTTCCGTTTGCAAGTAGGAGTCGTTTGTAAGTTGGATGTTTGAAAGTGGGGGCCTGCCTTATATACTCTGCAGAAATTTGGCCCTTAGGTGTTGGTGTTGCCACAACACTGTAAGCCCTCACAGTTACTCTTGGTGGGCGCTGGAACGCCCTGCTGTGAACTATTATATTAAGAATTGTAATTACATGCCATTGTTGAACAGTGGTAGGAAAAATTGGGCCTTTGGTGGTGCTGGTGCCACAACACTGTAAGTCCTCACAGTTACTCTTGGTGGGCGCAGGAATGGGCTCAGCTGTGAAATATTAGACCAAGAATTGTAATTACATGCCCCTGTTGAACAGGGGCAGAAAAATTGGGCCTTTGGTGGTGGTGGTGTTGCCACAACACTATAAGCCCTCACAGTTACTCTTGGTGGGCGCAGGAATGGGCCCTGCTGTGAATTATTAGACCAAGAATTGTAATTACATGCCCCTGTTGAACAGGGGCAGAAAAATTGGGCCTTAGGCACTGGTGCCACAACACTGCAACCCCTCACAGATACTGTACTTGGAGCGTAGCAATGAGCCCTGCTGCAAAGTATTGCATCAAAAATTTTATTTACACGCCCCTGTTAAACAAGGGCAGAAAAATTGAACCTTAGCCACTGGTGGCGGTGCCCAGAACCGAAAATGTTCTTACAAGCTATTAGCATAATCATTGAGGAGGAAGAGGATAGTCACTCAGCATCAGCATAGGCAGTCTTGAAGGGATCTGACATTTCCAAAAAATTATTCGATTACATCAGCATCAGGTGGTAGCTGGTGGTGATCCAAGACTGATTCATTTTTATTAAGGTTAGTCGATCGACCGAGTCGGTGGACAGGCGCACCCTGTGATCGGTTACAAAGCCTCCAGCAGCACTTAATGTGCGTTCCAAAAGAACGCTGGACGCAGGACAGGCCAGTAGCTCAATTTCATACTGTGCAAGCTCTGGCCAGTGATCCATCCTCAAGACCCAGTAACCCAGAGGATTTTCGGTGGGAAAGGTGTTCAAGTCTGATCTTGCCCCAAGGAATTCCTGCACCATGTAAACCAGACACTGGCGATGGTTGCTGGAACCGATCATACCTTGGGGCTGCGTACTAAAAAATTGTCTGAACGCATCGGTCAGACGGCCACCTTCTCCACTGCACCTTCTTTGACTGCCCGAAGCCTCAGCAACACGTTGTCCAGGACCTGGAATTTGTAACATCCCAGTCTCTGGGAACGCGTTGCACAGACCTTTCTGCAAGGCCTCCCGAAGATGCTTCATCCTCTGCTCCCTCTGCGACGGCAAGATAAGGTCCGCAAACTTACCCTTGTAACGTGGATCAAGGAGGGTTGCCAGCCAGTAATGATCCCTCTCCTTGATCGCACGATTACGAGGATCCTTCCACAGGCTTGCAGGATCAGGGAGGCCATGCAGCGTAGGTTTGCTGAGGCATTCGGTGCGGAGTCCTCTGGGTCACTGAGGACGACATGATCCGCAGCCACCTCCTCCCAGCCACGTACAAGTCCACGGGTGTCTTGGGACTGTAATTGATCCCTTGAAGACTGCTGTTGATGCTGAGTGCTAGTCTCCACCTCCATGCTGACACAATCCTCCTCCTCCTCTTTCTGTGTGATAGCCGGGCCAGCAGGAACACTGTCTGGATAAAGGGGGCCTTGAGAGGTAAGGAAATCCTCCTTTTCCTGCCTCTGTTCTGCCTCAAGTGCCCTGTCCATTATTCCATGCAGCGTGTGCTCCAACAGGTGGACAAGAGGGACAGTGTCACTGATGCATGCACTGTCACTGCTCACCATCCTCGTTGCCTTCTCAAATGGTGCCAGGACAGTGCATGCATCCCTGATCATGGTCCACTGGCGTGGGGAAAAAATCCAAGCTCCCCTGACCCTGTCCTGGTGCCATATTGCAACCGATACTCATTGATGGCCCTCTGCTGCGTGTGCAGCCGCTGCAGAATGGCCAACGTAGAGTTCCACCTGGTGGGCATGTCACAGATTAGGCGATTCTTGGGCAGGTTGTAATCCTTTTGCAGCTCAGCCAGCCGAGCACTGGCATTATATGACCGGCGGAAATGCCCACAGAGTTTCCTGGCCTGCTTCAGGACCTCCTGTAAGCCTGGGTACCTGCCCAAGAACCGCTGCACCACCAAGTTAAGGACGTGAGCCAAATAGGGCACATGGGTCAGTTGTCCCTGTGAGAAGGCGGAGAGGAGATTGGTGCCATTGTCGCAAACCACCTTACCTGGCTTGAGCCTGCCCCTGCAGAGCTGACAGAATCTCTGCCCCAGTGTGGCTCATGTCCCCCAAGCACACCAGCTCAAGCACCGCATGGCATTTTTTTGCCTGCGTACTTGCGTAGCCCCTTGAAAGCCTACGGAGCACCGCTGGTTCCAAGGACAAAGCACAGGTAGGGGCCATGGAGGAAGAAGAAGAGGAGTGGAGGAGAGAGGTGTGTCAGAATCACCAGTAGTAACATTTTGGAGGCGTGGTGGCGGAACAACCTCCAACACTACTGCACCTTGTCCTGCATCCTTCCCAGCTGCCAGCAGAGTCACTCAATGCGCCGTGAAAGATAGGTAACGTCCCTGTCCATGTTTGCTGGACCATGAGTCAGCGGTAATATGCACCTTACCGCTGACGGCCCTGTCCAGCGAGGCCAAGACATTGCCTTCCACATGCCGGTAGAGAGCCGGAATCGCCTTCCGTGAGAAAAAGCGGCGTTTGGGAACCTGCCACTGAGGAACCGCACATTCCACAAACTCACGGAAGGGTGCAGAGTCTACCAACTGAAAAGGCAGCAGTTGAAGTGCTAGCAATTTAGCCAAGCTAGCATTCAACTGCTGGGCATGTGGATGGCTGGGAACGAACTTCTTTTGGCGGTGCAGCAGCTGGGGCAGGGAAATTTGTCTGGTACAATCGGACGTCAGTGTACCGATAGCATATTGACCGCAAGTACTTGGCTGTGACACACCTAATTCTACACCTTCATTCCTCTCAGTGCAGGTTTCAGATAGGGCTGAAGGTATAGTGGGGTTGGAGATCCCAGCTGATGAGGAGCAAGGAGAGGTCCGCTTTGTTCTTTGGTGTGGGTCTTTTAGGTAAGCTTGCCAACGAACTGCATGGCAGGTCGACATATGTCTGGTCAAGCACGTGGTGCCCAAGCTGCTGATGTTTTGGCCACGCGAGATACGCTTTAGACATATGTTGCAAATGGCAATGGTGCGATCTGCTGCACATGTCTGAAAAAAGGCCCACACCAAAGAACTTTTGGAATAACGCACAGAGACAGCAGCGCCCTGCACAGGCGTAGCTCTGCGGTGAGATGCAGTCGGTGTGCTGCCCTTAAGCTGGCCCCTGGAGGGCATCCTGCCTCGTTGGAGATGTGCCTCCTCCTCCTCCTCTCAGGCACCCACGTGGAGTCATTGACCTCATCATCCCCTCCCTCCTCATCACTGGAGCAAATCTGGCAGTATGCTGCAGCTGGGGGAACATGACTGCCAGATAGCTGTCCTTGTTGGGCACCCCCTCTCTCTGGGATCACATTACTACCCCCTCTCTCTGGGCTCACGTTACTGCCTTCTTCTGGCTGGGTTCCATCCTCGGAGCCTTCAAAACGCTGGGCATCCTCCTGAAGCATGTACCCAACACTGTGGTCAAATAGTTCGGGGGACTCCTCAGGAGGACATGGTGGGGCTAGGGAAGTGACTGATGCCATTGAGCCGAGGGAAGAGGCCGCTTTGGCAGCTGCTTTGCCAGACAATGTACCCTGAGCCTGGGTGAGAGAGGATGAGGACGGCTTGGCCATCCACTCTACCAAGTCTTGGGCATGTTGCGGCTCAACATGGCCAGCTGTGGAAAAGAAGGACAAGCGTGTCCCACGGCCACATGCTGATGAGTATGCACCGTGTCCACGAACAGCACTGTTGCCTCTAGACACAGAGCCTGCTTACCCTCTTTTATTGCCTCGTGACTGTCTGCCTCTCCTTGTTTGCCTTCCAGACATACTAATTGCCTGCAGTGAGATGTAGCTGCACAAAGGTGGGATGTATATATATATATATATATATCTGTACTAATAATGCAGCTATCAGAATCAACTGCCTGCTGTGGTATTAGTATGAGAAAAGCAGCAATTGTCTTCAGTTAGTTTTAGGTGAACACTGTGCAGAGGACACAGTAAACTAACTGAAAATACTTGCAGCTCTCTGCCTGTAGTTTTATTATGAGAACACCACAAATTGTATTCAGGTTCCTTTAAGTGAACGCTGTGCAAAGGACAGAAGTACACTACATGAAATTAATGCAGCTCCCTGCTTGTGGTTTTATTATGAGAACACCACTTACTGTATTCAGGTAAGCTTTAGGTGAACGCTATGCAAAGCACACAGTACACTAAGTGAAACACTGACTGCAGCTAGCACAATCACCTGCCTGCCTGTCACAGTATAGAGAATAACAGGAACATATCTAGCTAAACTGAATACAGTGTATAAATATATATACAACACCTAGGATGCATATATATCCTCTACACACTGTAACTGCAGCTAACTGACTCGCCTGCCTGCTCTATCTAACTCAATATAAATGACACTGTCTCTCTCTCTCTCTCTCTGTCTCTTTACTTTAACCAACGCCAACACACTACACAAGGCCGCCAAGCCAGTGGCCTTATATAGTGTGGTCGAATAAAGATAAATATGGAAAAATGGACTTTGTAGGCACGTAAATAAAATATAACAAGATTTTTAATATTACATAAAAATGACATTTGATTGACCAATGTATCTAATAAGAATACAAAAAATATACACAGTATATAAAAATGTTGGGTCACGTGGTACATCCCAGGGAGAATATCTCAGTGTAAGAACTTGCTGCGGTGGTGTCCACTAGACAAAAGTCCACGCTGAATGGAGATATCCCCTTGGTGCAAAGTCCACGGGATCCTAATATGGTTACAAATTGAGATCTACATGTTTCGCAATTGGTGTATAATCGCTTCCTCAGGAGCTTCTAGATTTTAAAGAGAACACATCTCATTAGATAATCAAAATACAATATAATAAACATAATCAAAAACAAAAGCCAAAAAACTAATTTATGAAACACTCACCACAATGTGATGCGGGTAAAGAGTGTTTGAAAAATCAGCCACACCAGCTCTGCAAAGTATGGCATACAACAGGATCAACACCCCAGATGATTCTTGGGGCAGGACACCCTAGCCATTCAAACCCCAAGCAATGGAACCAAGCTAGCAATGGCGGTGAGTATGGGGATGCATCCGATGGCACTGGTAAGAAAAATGTATATATATATATATATATATATATATATATATATATATATATATATATATCCACCATTGGAATGCTCTGTATAATGTGTCAATTAAAGATTGACACAAAAGATTCCCCCAGAAATGTGATACTTACATAGATAATATGACGATAATAAAGAGGTCAGATGACCCTAGACTGGATGCGGTGTGATAGGCTCGTCTACGGTGTTGGTATCGGGCTGAAAAAAGATATTACAATTTCTCTTATGCCCTCTGTGTGTATCTGCAGCCTAACATTGATGAATTGAATTTTGGACAGGTTTAATAAATCTGGATATAACATACCTTAAAATGTGATTAATACCCAAAGGTATATAACGTCTAGAAAGGGTGCTTCAACAGGATGAGAATAATAGTGTCAAATTCCCAAGGTATAACCCAGGTATGAGAGTATAAATGCACTAAAGATATAAAGAAGACCCAATAATTATTTGTTAAACAAAAAAGATGGTAATATATCAGTAAAACTGACTATTAATGTCTGCAAAATGTCAAACAGCGGTTCAGTAATATATCTACCTTGTTATTTGGTAATTGGTAGCCAAATACGGCTGAATATAATCCCCAAAAAAGCTGCTGGCCAATTATGGCTCCTTTAATGAACAGGCAGCATAGGTAGATCTAATAAAAGAGAGGAAATACAAACAAACATACCGCCATGAAGATCAGAACATATGGAAAGGGGTCTATGTGCTTCAAGCTCCTCTCAGCATTGATAGCTAAACAACCATTCCCCTCAGCCTCCCTGACCAGGTGCCTAAAATATAGGCCTGAAAGGGAAGTACTTTCCCTGTTTCATTAACCCTTCCTAGGCTGACTCTCCACATATCCCCCCCACCCCGTTCCAGGCCCGGGGCTGGACAATTTATGCCACAATGGCCATAGGCCTGGGAAAGGGCATCCTTTTTTTAATGCACGCTCCCAGGTCTATGTCCCCTTCCTACTCTGAATTCACAGCATTTCTAGACCGGATTTCGGCTGTAAACCTATCATAGTTATTTCTATCTGGTCCCATTAGGCGGTACACGTCCTGGTACTCCTCTGTGAGGAGCGGTTTCACTAACCTTTAAAACGATGCCATGCTTTCAAACTCAGCCAGGCAGTCCTCGATTTGGTCGTCTGGTAGCATCAGCAGTAAGAAGTCTCCAGCACAGATTCTACCCTCATTACCACTGAGAACAGATCCAACCTTTTCTACTATCACAGAGTGTTCCTATCCCTCCGTGAGACACCTGCTCTCCACAATAGGCCCAACCACCAGCACTTGTATGAATACTTTTTCAAGGCACTGTATATAACAATCAACCTTAAAAAATATATATGTTTGCTTAATAAACTGTTGCATAACTAATTTCCTTACTTACAGTGACAGTGAAATGTAATGTGCAGATACATTGTGAAAGTATTAAGCAAGGATCTTGCTAATTATTTATAGGATTATGAGTCTCATTTATTAAAAACAGCTGCAGAAAGATGACACTCAATCCTACTTAAAGTATATCTAACAGCAAATGTTTGTTTTTAATTTTGATAGAGTGGCGAGTGATTAGAACCCCTTTCAGATTTGTATTGCCATCTGTGCCCCCATTAAGGAGATTCACCTTCTCTATTTGTCCGTTTTACTGAGAGTGACAGTGAAAGAAAATCCCAAACTTTGGGTTGTCACCAAAATAGGAATAGAAGGGAAATCTTAAAATGCTGAACCACTAAGCAGTGGTGACTGGTGCTCTATTTTTTGGGGGGGGGGGGACGAGTGACAAGTTTGTTTTCCCCCCTGCTGGCTCGCCCACTTACTCGCCTGCTTGCCATCCCTGCTCGCCTGCTCACCAGTTCACAAGCCCTCCAGCCCCGCACTTACCCCATCTAGGTCATGGGTGGCTTCCCTGGCTTTTCCTCCCGGTCAATCCGGTCGCTTCTTCTCCCGGCCAAACGGGTCTCAGGACCCGCTTCCTGATTGTCCGGGAGGAGAAGCAAAAAGACATTACTGAATTTTAATTGGCTAATCTCACCCAAGTGGGTGGGCTCAGGGCGCAGTGTTCTGTGCCCCAAGCCCACCCTTTCTGAAGCCAATTAGAGCCTCAGACTCCAGTCACATGCTTCACAAAAAAAAAAAGATATGATTTAAAAAAATAATAATAATTCAATGCTGAAAAACTGCTACGGCATGTTTGTTTTGGTAGGGTTCGTTGGGTTTGTTTCTGATTTTATGATATTTAAATCACCTCTTTAATTAGTCCATACGCATATTATCTGGGATTGCAAGCATGGTTCCCATGGTTGCCTCAACGTGATCTCTGCAACACTTAAATTTTTATAATAACCAGGTCTATTTTTTTTCCAGGGATTGCAGAGAAAGGTTGTTGGGTTTGCACATAGTTTGTAAAACAGTTTAATCACAAATTCAGTTATGAATAAATTATCCACATGTTTCTGAACACAGCACCTTCCCAGCACGTATATGTTATGACAAAGGTGTCATTATTATTATATTTGCGTATAGCCCCATCATTACCTGTGGGGCAGTTTAGTGTAATGGATGTAACATAGGAAGCACAGTTATCACCATACACAAAGGAGGTCATTTAAAGCCCTACTCAAGGCAAAAACTATTTTTATCCCCCCACCCAATCCATCCTGGACTGCTAATTCAGTACTGTGATAGTGCCACAAAACCACCAGTCTCCTTCACTCCCCTGACACAAGTCCTCGGCTGGATACTGAGATGACCCCCCACTTGATATCCAATAGGAAGTGTCCATGTCAAAGAATGACACAAACACAAGAGGAGAGGGCTTGGAACTGGACTGTCTCCTGATTGTGGCATTATGTAATTAAAAAGGGCTTTTAAGGGCTTATAGAAAGTGTTGATTTATTTTACCCTGGTGATTAGTTAATGGTGGAGGGTTGGGGGGGGGATAATCCCAAAGTGGAGCTTTAACAAAAAACAAAAGGCTGTTTACTTAGAAAAGACAATGGTGAATGCAAAATCTAGTGCATAGAAGCCAATCAGCTTCCAGTTTTTTTTTTTTTTTGCCAAAGCTTAATTGAACAAGCTGAAGTTAGACACTGATTTGCTACTCTGCACAGCTGCACCAGATTTTGCACTCTCCAGTTTCAGTAAATCAACCCCAATGTTCACTGAGCATAGTAAATAACTTAAAGCTTGGTCCACTATGAATACCAAAGTTATGTGCATGGGAAATTCAAAAAAATGTGATACTGAATAACTTCAACCATAAAATTCCCACTTGCTCTTTCATACATCTACAGTGCCTTGAAAAAGTAATCATACCCCTTGACATTTTGTCATGTTACAACCAAAAACATAAATGTATTTTATTGGGATTTTATGTGCTAGACCAACACAAAGTGGCACATAACTGTATAATGCAAGGAAAAATAAATATGTGAAAAGTGTGGTGTGAATTTGTATTCAGCCCCCCTGAGTCAATACTTTGTAGAACCGCCTTTCACTGCAATTACAGCTGCAAGTCATTTTGGTTATGTCTCTACCAGCTTTGCACATCTAGAGAGTGACATTTTTGCCCATTCTTCTTTACAAAATAGCTCAAGCTCTGTCAGATTGGATGGAGAGCGTCTGGGAACAGCAATTTTCAAGTCTTGCCACAGGTTCTCAATTGGATTTAGGTCTGGATTTTGACTGGGCCATTCTAACACATGAATATGCTTTGATCTAAAACATTTTATTGTAGCTCTGGCTGTATGTTTAGGGTCGTTGTCCTGCTGGAAGGTGAACCTCCTCCCCAGTTTCAAGTCTTTTGCAGAATCTATCAGGTTTTCTTCTAAGATTGCCCTGTATTTGGCTCCATCCATCTTCCCATCAACTCTGATCAGCTTCCCTATCCCTGCTGAAGAAAAGCATCCCCATAACATGATGCTGCCACCAGGGCTGCTGTTAGAAATCATGGGGCCCTGTAGAACCTACCTGTCAGCCCCCCCCCCCCCCCTGGAAATAACAAATCGCTAAAATGCCATGGTCGCAATGGTATGCTTTGCAGCCATGGAAGAAATTATAGCCTCGCTACTGCCCCTTCCTGACACTTGTTTTTTTTTTTCCAATTGCTTAATAGTAATTTTAAATTGCAAGACCACATTGCAACAGTGAGCCAAGTATTTGGCTTCAAGGTGCAGAGCAGCCCCATTGAACTCAATGAGACTTTTGACAGGTGGTGCTGCCTTTCAAACTCTGCAGCCTGCGTTAAAAATGTTGCAGCTGTGAAGTAAAGCATCAAAGCCATGGCATGTATACAGCCCTGTCTGACTATATGACAGCCGGCTTCTGAAGAGGCATGACCAAAAAAGGTCTGCTGACCATCTCCCAATGGCTAAGAGTGCTGACTGGCATGTTCTGGCGGGGAAGCCTATCCCCTGTCAGAACACAATAGAACAGCAGGGGAGATCACTGTACTAACATGTGTGTTAGTAGAGTGGCTTTGACCCTGCTGGGTTGAACAAAAAAAAAACTAGCAGTGTTTACTAGGCATTATGCTGCATTCACATTTGACGTTTTCTGCATGTGTGACAAAGTGCACAGGTAACGGGCGTTTTTGGAAATGCACCGCAAATGCGCATATCGCTTGTGGTGCCATTAATTGTTAATAGCACACCAAATGCAAAACAACAGACCTGTGTTTTGTCATGTGGCAAAGCTGCAATGCCTTAAAAGATTCTAAAGCCTCTGTGATGTGTTTGTCAGACATATGGCAGCCCTGTGTGTGAAAAACAAGCAAAAAAAAAATGCAAGCAGGAACGTGGGTTCCCACTACGCAAAGTATATAGGGGGCCTTAGGGGTGGTATATAGAAATAGCTGGGCAGAGATGTCTGTCAGCTGGAGAGAGAGGTGTCCACTGGCTGCTAGCTTCAGCACTGCAGTGGCAGCTACCTGCAGTTCTAGGCTGGCTCCATATTCACCCCCTCTCCAAAATCCTAAAAATTCTGCCCCATCACTCCAGTAGCAACCCCCACACTTCTGCATCCAAACCCTGGAGATAACCATGAACACAGAGAAGTGAGAGCACGATCTGGAGGGAGGTGGAGCAAGCTTCCTGCTCATTCATCATCTGACAGGAGATAACACTGCCGACTATAGGGGGTGGGGGGGGCGAAGGGGGCGTTTCAGGACCCAGCAGAGGCACAGGCAGAGACTCTGCAGCTATCTCCTTCTGCTTCAGATCGGGACACAGCAAGCATAAAGAACTGATTCCTCTGCAGAGCTGCCAGAGGGAGAAAGCAGGCAGCTCTGCAAGGGATCCACAGGTGTTACAAAGCAGTACAGCTGGATCTCCTCTTCTGCAGGTGCTCGGGCCCCTCTTCTGAAGTGACAGAGTTTGGGCCCCCTACAGGAGGGCTGGCTGTACTGCCCTATCTGCGGCTCTGGCTGCCACAAGCATGTTTCACAGTGGGAATGGTCTGTTCAGGGTGATGTTCAGTGTTAATTTTTCGCCACACATAGCGTTTTGCTTTTAGCCCAAAAAGTTAAATTTTGGTCTCATCTGAGCAAAATTGCTGTGTCCCCCACATGGCTTCTCACAGACTGCAAACAGAACTTCTTATGGCTTTCTTTCAACAATGTTTTTTTTCTTGCTGCTCTTCCATAAAGGCCAGATTTGTGGCGTGCATGACTATTAGTTGTCCTGTGAACAGATTCTCCCACCTGAGCTGTGGATCTTTTCAGCTCCTCCAAAGTTACTATGGGCCTCTCGGTTGCTTCTCTGATTAATGCTCTCCTTGCCTGTCAGTTTAGGAGAACAGTCATGTCTTGGTAGGTTTGCAGTTGTGCCATTCTCTTTTCATACCTCTGAGGGCTTCACAGAACAGCTGTATTTATACTGAGATTAAAATACACACAGGTGGACTCTATTTACTAATCAGGTGACTTCTGAAGGTAATTGGTTCCACTAGATTTTATTTAGGGGTATCAGAGTAAAGGGAGCTGAATATAAATGCACCCCACACTTTTCAGATATTTGTTTGTAAGAAAAAATTGAAAACCATTTATCATTTTCCTTCCACTTCACAATTATGTGCCACTTTGTGTTGGTCTAGCACATAAAATCCCAATAAAATACATTTACGTTTTTGGTTGTAACATGAAAAAATATGGAAAATGTTAAGGGGTATGAATACTTTTTCAAGGCATTGCTGTATACATTCCTACATTATTTAATGGGTGAGAACTAGTTGAAGCTGCCTCCCCAACCTTTTTAACATGGAGGAACCCTTGAAATAACGTTCCAGTCTCAAGGAATCCTGACAATAATTATTATATATACAGCTTAATGGTCCATTAGTGTGATGGTCACTGGGACAAATGCTTCTTATATTTGTTGTCATTGGGAAGAATTCCCCCTTTTCAAATATCCAAAAAGTTCCTGGGGTCAGTGGTTACTTATTTAGGAGCCAGAAATGTCTCATTGCTCGAGGAATCCCTAGCAACCTGTGAAGTAACCCTAGCATTCCATGGGATCCAGGTTGAGAGCAGCTGCCTCAACTCGATCATTCTGAGGCTTGTACACCATTATACAGCTTAACATATCTGCACCCAGGTCTTCTCTCTGTATAATGCACACTGATATTTACCTCTGTATCTTTCAATGCATTTTGTGTTTATTTGTATTGTTTATGAAATGTTTTAATAAAAATGAACTGAAACTGAAAAATAAGGGTTTTTACTTGTGATTGATTGGATTATTGAAAAAAGAATTGAGGGCCCTGGTCAAAAACAGACTAAAAAATAGCAAGTAATACCAGGCTGCCACTATCCAGGCAAGCAGAATACCCTCATGCATTAGAAGGGGTATATTTTAGATGGGTAAATTGACACCCATACCCCTTTACAAAACACTGGTTTAGCCTCATCTTGAGTATACAGTTAAAGCCGAGTGCCACCCAAAAGTGGAACTTCCACTCACTTGTCTCCTCCCCCCTCCATTGCCACATTTGGCACAGGTACCCTGTCCCCACTTTTTAATGACCGGGCCGCGGCTAATTACGTGAGCTCCCTCCTCCTTCCCCCACCACCAGGCCAGCGACGGGGACGAGCACAGCAGCTCCAGCCGCTGTCTCGGGTTCTCATTGGATAGATTGATAGCAGCAGCAGCCATTGGCACAGGGGCGGGGCCGAGTTCTGCTGTCTGTGTCAATGGACACAGCAGCAGGACTCGGGAGCACACCCGAACGAGTGCCCCCATGGAATGCAGCTCTCCGTGAGGGAACTCAAGAAGAGGAGGAGCCAGGAGCACCGCGGGGGGACCCCAGAAAAGGAGGATCAGGGCCACCCTGTGCAAAACCCTTGCACAGAGGAGGTAAGTATGACATGTTTGTTATTTAAAAATTAACTAAATTAAATTTTACAATCACTTTAATCCTATAGAAAATTTATAGAAGGAGCTGAAACTTTAAGTTGCCAAGCGACAACCAAGAAACTTTAAGACCCCTTTCTCACCGAGACAGTTTTCAGGCGTTTTAGCACTAAAAACAGCACCTGAAACCGCCTGAAAACTGCCTCCTATTCATTTGAATGGATGCTTTCACACCGGGGCGGTACGCTTGCGGGATGATAGAAAAAGTCCTGCAAACAGCATCTTTGGGGCGTGTTTGAAGCGCTGTAAAAAGCGCTCCAAAAATGCCCCTGCCCATTGAAATGAATTCCAAAATGCCTTAAAAGCGATTTATAATTGCTGCAAAACGTGACTTTTTTTTAAACACGTGACCTTAAAAAAAGCAACCCGCTAGCACCCAAAAAGCACTGAAAAAATGTTGGCTTGGATGGTTCAATAATACTGTAAATTGCAACACGTTGGGCATGTGGGTGATTTTCCAGTAATTATGTTTTTTTTGTTAATTTGAGAAAAAATTGGGCTGGTTGAAAAACGCCAGTTTTCTATGTGCTTGTAGATTGTAATACTGCAAATTTTTATTCAATCTTTTTTATGTCATACAGAAAAAAAAAAATACTAAGCTTTGACTTCTATGACTGAAAAAGGTATAATTAAAAAAAATGTTTTTATCAAAGCTGAAAAACTGCTTTGGCATATTTGTTTTGGTAGGGTTCGTAAGGTTTGCTTCTGGTTTTATGATATTTCAATCACCTCTTTAATTAATAAGTCCATATGCATATTATCTGGGATTACGAGTATGGTTCCCATGGTTGCCTCAATGTGAAGTCTGCAACACTTACATTTCGATAATAGCCAGGTCTAATTTTTTTCCAGGGATTGCAGAGAAAGGTTGTTGGGTTTGCACATAGTTCGCAAGACAGTTTAATCACAAATGTAATTATGAATATTATATGCTGAGCTATTTTAATTATCTCAGATTCCACATGTTTGTGAATACAGCACCTTCCCAGCACGTACTGTATATGTTATGACAGAGGTGTCATTATTATTATCCATAAGTAAAGTGCCATCAACATCCATGGGGCAGTTCAATGTAAAAGATGTAACATCATTTAGCCCTACTATTTTCAAGCCTATTTTCAAGAGGTTGCAGTTAAGTTTTGGTCACCAATACACAAAATAATGTCCTGGAATTAGAAAAAGTTCACTGAAGAGCAACAAAAGTAGTAAGGGGGCTGGGAGACATCAGCTGTGAGAATAGATTGAGACATGATGACTATCTACAAACTAATAATGGTTACTGTAAGTAAAGCCAGTAACCACTTGTTTAATACTAGGTCTCTGACAAGGACACATGGCCACAATTTGTAGTTAAATTTGAAATTGTGCGGAGGGTCGAAGTAACATTAATGTGAAACTCCCTTACCCAGGTAGTGGCATCAGCTGTGAGTACTGACAAATTCTCTTCTAGACGTCTATCGTAATGAGAAACCTCTTATGCCGCGTACACACGATCGGACAGTCCGTCAACAAAACCGTGTTTTTTTTGCCGACGGATGTTGGCTCAAACTTGGCTTGCATACACACGGTCACACAAATGTTGTCTGAAATTCCGAACGTCAAGAACGCGGTGACGTACAACACTACGACGAGCCGAGAAAAATTAAGTTCAATGATTCCGAGCATGCATGGCATTTTGTGCGTCGGCATTGGATACACACGGTCGGAATTTCCAACAATAAATTTTGGCGTCGGAAAAATAGAGAACCTGCTCTCAATCCTTTGTTGGTGAAAATTCCAAAAGCAAATGTTGGATGGAGCATATACACGGTCGGAATATCCGACCAAAAGCTCACAACGGACATTTGTTGACGGAAATTCCGATCGTGTGAACGCGGCATTATATGCAAAAATAATATTGGCTAAACCATACAAGTGCTTTTTTGACCTCTACTCTTCCCTTATATCGGCTTTTCAAAACAACAAATGCAGTAATATAGAAGCTAGATAAAAAGTTTAGTGCAGCAAACACTTTTGGTAGAAAAAGTGTTACATTTTGTATAGAGACGTACACATCAGACCAAAAAAGAGGGACACGTGAGACTGCCTAAGGGACAGAGGATTTTGGTCTCAAAACAGGGACAGTCCCTCCAAACGAGGGACAGTTGGGAGCTATGCCATAGTGCTCAGAAGCCATGTAACCACTTTAAGACCAGGCTTTTTCTCGCACTTATTGCTTACAAGCTTAAATCAGTAATTTTTGCTAGAAAGTTACTTATAACCCCCACACATTATACATTGTTTTTAGCAGAGACGCTTGGGAATAAAATGGCAATTGTTGCAATTTTCACACAGTCACACAGTATTTGCACAAAAAATACACTTGAATGAATAAAAAAAAACAAAAAAAAAAAACCACAATACATGACCCAAATGTAAAAGATGATATTACGCCAAGTAAATAGATACCTAACATGTCACGCTTTAAAATTGCGCACACACTTGGAATGGCGACAAACTACGATACTTAAAAATCTTCAAAGGCGATGCTTTCGATGCCTTTGCTGGTTACCTGTTTCGAGTTACAAAGGGGGTCTAGTACTAGAATTATTGCTCTCACTCTAACATTCATGGTGATACCTCACATGTGTGGTGCAAATACAGTTTATATAAGCAACTTACGTATGTGTTTGCTTCTATGCACGAGCATGGAGGGATGGAGCACATTTTTTCTTATTTATTTTACTTTTTATTTTTACACTGTCCCTTTAATTTATTTATTTTTGATCACCTTTATTACTATTACAAGGAATGTAAACATCCCTTGTAATAGAAATAAGGATGTATTGACAAGTCCTTTTTTCGGAGAGAGAGATCTGGGGTCAAAAAGACCCCAGATCTCCTTTACTTTTAAAAGCTAAGGATCAAAAACAATCATGGAGAATTTTATACATTAGAGATGAGAATTGAAATCTAATGTAATGTAATGCAGCCAATGAAGGAAATGTTGTAGCTGAAGCAGCAATGAAGATGTAAAAGAAGAGGTGAAGCAGTACATCAGTAGTCATTTCAGCATATAATTATGTCACATAAACATTTTATTTGTATCATACATGAGGAAGGGATAGATAAGAGGGAGTTTTTATTTATTTATTTTTATTTAAAAGACATCTGAGTTGAATTACTATTATGCCGCGTACACACGGACGTTTTTCCCGTCGAAAAAAACGAAATTTTCCCATTCGATGAGAAAAACGATAGTCTGTGGGCTTTCTGTTGTTTTTTTCGACGAGAAAAACGGCATTAAAAACGACGAGAAAAATTAGAACATGTTCTAATTTTTCTCGTCGTTTTTTTCGACATGATTTCCGCGGCAGTGTTTCCCATAGGGAAACACTGCCGCGGAGCCCACACACGGTCGTTTTTTTCGACCAAAAAAAAAATGACATTTAAAACGGCCGTGTGTGAGGGGAACAAGCTGTTCCTCATTTTTAACGTTGATTTTTCGATGGTGTTTTCACCGTCAAAAAAATCGATCGTGTGTACGCGGCATTACTGTATATACTCGAGTATAAGCTGACCCGAATATAAGCCGAGGCACCTAATTTTACCACAAAAAAACTGGGAAAACTTATTGACTTGAGTATAAGCCTAGGGGGCCTCACTATGTCCATGTGCATGCCTCACTGTGCCTTACTGTGCCCATGCCTCACTGTGTCCACTAGACTGACGTTTAACATGGCAGTCTATAGAAGGGGTGCCCCGGGTTTAAAAAAATCGGTGCTCTCCGGCCGTAGGTCCCCCAGACAAAAAACATTGCACACTTATAGAGGAGAAATTGGGGTTATATGTGTGTCAAGTTTCGGGTCCAGAAGATCTACGACCGGTCAGTACCCAGTCCCCAAAATCACTGGAGAAATTACGGTTTAACATGGGTGTCTATGGAAGGGGTGCCCGGCTTTGAAAAATCGGTGCTCCCCGGGCCGTAGGGTCCCCGGACAACAAACTTTGCACACTTATACAGTAAGAGTGAGGCTACACGTGTGCTAAGTTTGGGGTCCAGAGGACCTAAGGCCGGCCGGTACCGGGTCCCCAAAATCTGGGCGATCAGGAGCAAAAAGGTGACTCGAGTATAAGCCGAGGGGCATTTTCAGCACACAAAAAATGTGCTGAAAAACTCGGCTTATACTTGAGTATATACGGTATTTGTGGGCCTCACTACTCCAGGGAAATATATTGAAGCAGGTTCCATTATCCAAATAACCACCATTACATAATGTAGACTTATTATGTAAATATTTACAATGGGGACCATTTCCTTTTTATCTATATGAGTAAAATATAAACTCTCAAATTTGCACTATAAGTGGCATACATTCTAAGTATAATGTTCTAGTAAGCTAAGGCACCAGGGAAGGTAGAGGGGTAATTTAAAGGCAAATGGGCTATTCACTTTGCAAGGGATGGAAATTCTTATATAATTAAATCATTTTATTAAATTAACCACTTGACCTCCGGTCGATTTACCCCCTTCATGACCAGGCCATTTTTTGCAATACGATACTGCGGTACTGTGACAAACCCCTCTGTCCTCAAACAGATCTAGGTCCGCCGTCAATGCTTCCTCTCTCCAGATCCAGCACCGTCCAAGATTCTTTAGCCCCCCAGTCAACAGACAACACCTCAGTGTAGGGTAAAAACCAACAGCCTCTTTATTCAAGCACATGTTAACAGATATCTCACTTAAAAACACTCCCCCCCACCCTTGGGAAACAGGGCGGGTTAAACTGTCCAATGACAATGGTGATACAGGTCAGGTGTATTCCAACTTCTCATCAGTAAACAGTCTTAGAAGGTGGACTGTTGGAGGAATCCCCCCCTCTTTCCTCACAGCAAGACACTTACACATCCCATAATAGTTGAGGCAGCCAGCCACAATAGGCAATAGAATACAGGCACACCCCACCCCATCACAGCAAATAGTACACAACAGCCAACACACAATATACACACAATATATACAATGTATACAGCATTGAGTGTGACTAGTACAGATCATAGTGGGGGTTTTCATTCACCCTGTGCCCCTATTAGAGACACATGGTGATCTATACATAAGAGGCGTCAGAGAAGCTGGACAAGGAGCCTCCAGAACTCTCCAGGGCAAGCTGAGCCGCACAAACCCCCGACCCAAAGTATTTTAACTGACAATTGCGCAGTCATGCAACGCTGTACCCAAATTAAATGTACATCCCTTTTTTTCCCACAAATAGAGCTTTCTTTTGGTGGTATTTGATCACCTCTGCGGTTTTTATTTTTTGCACTATAAACAAAAAAATACTGACAATATTGAAAAAAATAATTTATTTATTTTGCTTCTGCTATAAAACATATCCAATTTTTTTTTTTTTTTCAAATAAAATGTCTTCACCAATTTAGGCCAATATGTATTCTGCTACATATTTTTGTTAAAAAAAAATCCCAGTAAGTGTATATTGATTGGTTTGAGCAAACGTTATAGCGTCTACAAGCTATGGGATATTTTTATGGAATTCTTATTTATTTATTTATGTTTTACTAGTAATAGCGGCTATAGCTGGACTCCGATATTGCGGTGGACAAATCTAACACTAACTGACACTTTTTGGGAACCAGTCACACTAATACAGTGATCAGTGCTAAAAAATATGCACTGTCACTGTACTAATGACACTGGCTGGGAAGGGGTGACACTTGAGGGCAATCAAAGGGTTAACTGTATGCCTAGCCAGTGTTTGTGTACACTGTGGGAGGTGCTTTTTACTAGGGGAAAGCATGGATTCATGTCCCTGCTTTGCAGGAACACAGGATCAATGCCTTCCCTACTGACAGAATGATAATCTGCCTTGTTGGCTCTCTGCCTAATGATCAGCGGGTGCCTGCAGACATCGAGTCCACAAGACCCGCAGATCATTTCTGGCTGTGTATAATCACAGTGGGAGCGGGTCGCTGGCGGCACACATGTGCAGAAGTGCAGGACCAGATAATGGCTACGTGATCCTGCGCAGCAGAGCCGCCTTGCCGCTGTATATGTAAGTTATAGTTAAAGTATAAGTTCACCATTTCACAGAAAATGTAATGGTGAACTAACATCCTACACCTTCCCCACCTCCAGTTCCAGCTACACTTACATTTGAGGGTGATTAGCTGTCACTGCCCACTCAGCCCGTTGGGGGGTCTTTGATAGGGACACTGATGAAAGGGGCAAGTCTGATGAGGACACTAATTTAAAGTGGGAGCAAACACCGATGTATGATTTTTACCTATAGGTAAGTCTATAATAAGGCCATAGGCGTGCGCACAGGGTGTGCCAGGTGTGCCCAGGCACACCCTTATCACCCTGTGCAGAACAGATTCCCCCTGCTGACCTGGCTCCCCCTTGTTCCCCCCCACAGCATTGCCAGCTTCCCTCCTCTCCCAACGGTTGTTGCTGTGGATGTTTTAGGATGAGTGGGGGAAGGGGCCGGTGAATATGCCATTTACTGACTCCTTCCCTTTTCTGAATGAACATCGTGAGTGATCGGTAGAGTGTGATTGAGCTTTGGGGTGCACACCCTAATGCCAAAAGCTGCACATACCTATGAATAAGGCTTATCTATAGGCACTGTAAATATCTCCTAAATGTGCGCTGTTTAGGAGATATTTACTTTAGATGCAGTCAGTGGTGTCACAGGCGCATTCACTGAACAGCACATCCTTGTCCTTCTTTCACAGCCATGCACATGCGCAGGAGTGATGTTATTGCCAGCTCGGCCATTCATATTGCCAAAGCCAGTAAACCCAGAAAGAAGACAGGGTGAAGATGTAATCGCCTTCACTAGTAACAGCACGGTGCTGGAGGGCTTCGTTTTCAGGTAAGTCTGTCATAATGTGCTAGTATGCAATGCATACTAGCACATTATGGTGTTGATTTACTAAAGGCAGTTGACAGTTGCTCCAGAGCTTAGTAAATGAGGTAAAGCTTCACTTTGCAAAGAATACCCAATCACATGCAAGGAAAATAAAAAAACAGCATTCCATGTGATTGAATGATGGAAGTCAGCAGAGCTTCTGCTCATTTACTAAGCTCTGGAGAAACTGCACAGTGCACAGTCTATTTGCCTTTAGTAAATCAACCCCATGACTTTTTTTTTTTGGATGCGGTTTACTACTGCTTTAAGGGAGGATAGGGACACTGATGGTGACATTCATGAATAAAAGGATGAAATGGACACTCTAACGCAGGGGTCTCAAACCTGCGGCCCTCCAGCTGTTGCGGAACTACAAGTCCCATCATGCCTCTGCCTATGGGAGTCATGCTTGTAACTGTTTAGCCTTGCAATGCCTCATGGGAATTGTAGTTCTGTACCAGCTGGAGGGCCACCAGTTTGAGACCCCTGCTCTAACGGGAAAGGTGCAGACTGAATGTATTTTTGTTCAACCTGTATTTAAAAGAAATGTATGTGTAGCGATACCTCCACTTAAGAAGGCCGCAAATTTAGTTTGGGCCCTGAAAACAGCTCCGCCAACCCCCGGCAACGTACTCGACCCCCTACTGGCACAGTTAGTATTGGCAGCAATATATCTATTCTTATACTGTATGAGTAAACCCAGACACCAAGACAATAATGATAAAAGGGTATAAGATTTACTTATGCTTTTGGTAAGAAAGGTTAACAGTGGTAACAGTTCACAGATAATAAATTGCAGAGCCCTGCAGCAATAACACACTATGCATTAGAAGGAACAGTAAAGGTGCGCAGCGTGGGCGACCATTAACTAGGCATCCTGTGACGCAGCAACCAAATGAACTAACTAGCTGGCCAGGCCTGGCTCAGATATCTACAACTCAGTCTATAGGGGATGATGGTTTTCTTCACCGGCAGGTCTTTAAAGGTGGTGCACATTAACAGAATACCATTTGTAATCCAATGAGAGGGTAGAGATGAAATAAACACTTTGCTATGTAAACTCTGAGTTCAGCTCCGATAAGGTTCTCTAATGAGAGTATCAGAAATAACTTGTGGGCCACGGCAGTCTATAGGCCCATTAGCAACAACAGTATATGATCTGGGCATACGCCCTCTCACCCATCCGGATGCGGTCCCAGTCCGGGGAACTTCCACCGACTGTGTCCTCACACACACAGTGTCTCCAGCGATCGGGTCCCCGATCCGGTCAAGGCTGTAGACAAGCGAAGTCAGATGCCACCCAGGCTCGCAGTGGGGTGGAAGGCTCCTTGGTGCTGCGCAAGGCCTCAGGCTTCAGGCCCTGCACTCCGGCACATCCGCACAGTAGGATCAGTCACTGAAGTCTCGTGTCCCAAAGAGGCCGAGCGCAGCCGCGCCTCCTCCTTATATAACCCCTCCCATGACTCTCTGAGGTGGAAACATTGCCGAATGGGGTTCTGGGTAATGTAGTCTCTCTGCATTAAAGGGGAACACCCCGCTACATATGGTATTTTATTTTTTTCAGCAATCATACTTAACTAGGTGGATGCAGTATCGGTCCCATGCTACATCTGTTCCCCGCTGGCCAGAACACAGTGGGGAACAGTGAGGATAGCGCAGCGCGACTCGTGCATGCGCAGTAGGGAACCGGGCAGTGAAGCCGCAACATTAAACTTCCTGAGTCCCTCACCGATGATGGCGGAGGGGGCAGCCGAGAGACGAGCGATTGCTCGTCTTCTGCTGCCGACGTCGCTGGACTCCAGGACAGGTAAGTGTCCATTTATTAAAAGTCAGCAGCTGCAGTATTTGTAGCTGCTGGCTTTTAATATTTTTTTACGGCGGAGCTCTGCTTTAAGGTATGAGACCACTCCTTTGCTTATGTATTCTCCCATATTGTCGGTGCGTATAATTCCTGGTTTGCGTTGGAATTTGTTGCACAAACTCTTGAAGTTTCTCTGATGTTTCATTCTTGTGTTTCTTCAAATAAGTACTGTAGTTGTGTACCTGGAATAATCATCAATGAAAGTCAGTGGATATCTGTTGCCGCCTGACGTGGGAGCTTTCATTGGACCGCATACGTCACTGTGTATCAGCTGCAGGGGGTGGGTAGTTTTTCTTTGAGGTGCCTGCTGTGCAAGGGGAGCACGTGTGACTTTTGCTTCTACTGTATAAAGCACTTTGCATTTGCAAGGTGCTATTGTTAAATCTTCTGATAAGCCTCACTTTATAATGTCCTGTATAGTTTCTGGACTTCTGTGTCCCAGCCACCTGTGCCATAAGTGAATACATTTGTTGTGTAGGTCATTAGAGACTATACTGGCTTACTGGTCTGTGGTGATGAGCTTGTAATGGTGATCATCCAATTTTCCTTTTACGAGGAATCACTTATTATTGTGAATTGTGCATTCATCCCCCTGGAACATAACCGTGAGACCGTTGTTTGCAAGACTTTTCACTGATAGAAGGCTGCCTTCTAGTTCTGGAACATACAGCACTTTCTTTACAAGGATACAGTGGTGACCTCCTTGTGGTGTAATGCAGTTCAGGAAGCCTTGGCCTTTACCTTCTGCAGTAATGCTTTTCCTGTTTGCTAGGAAAACTGTGTCTTTTGCACTGTAATCAGTGTTTGTGAAGAAGGTATCATCGCTAGTCATGTGGCTTGTCACTCCTGAGTCTATGCACCAGCATCGTGGCTTTCCGCTCTGTGTTACTTTAAAGGAGCCAGAAGCAAGGGAAGAGGCGCCTCTGAGTGTAGATGTTTAAAACAATTTAATAACAAGCTTTAGTACAGGCAACTCACATTTAGCGAGGTAAAAATAGGCATTGTACGAATTCCATGGATGAAAATGTCCTCAGTTCAGTCATACTGTTCCTTGTCCTGCTGGGGCGCTGTGCCGCTGGAAGTCGTCATGTACCGCAGATGATGGAAAGCCGGCAGCGGTGGGGAGGCTTCAGAGCAAGGCCTGGGATGTAGTTGTTCCTGGCAGGCGAGGGGCGGTGACGTCACTGGCATGCAACGCGTTTCGTGAGCTGGCGTGTGGCGTGGCAGTCGCGCTCCTTCGTCAAACAGTACATCCACTTTAACCTCCCTGGCGGTATTCCCGAGTCTGGCTCGGGGTAAGATTTCAGTAAAAGTAGCAGTACCCCGAGCCACACTCAGAATCGCATCGCAGGATACAGGGAGAGTTACTTACCTTATTCCCTGGATCCTGCGATGTCTCCCCGCTGTGTGTGCGAGCCGTGTCTCGCTCGATTCACACTGCCGGGTGCCAAACTCCATTCCCTGCGAGTTTGCAGCGATCACCAAATTAAAAAAAGTAAAAACACAATACACATACAGTACACTGTAATCTTACTGATTACAGTACTGTATAAAACAATTTCACATCCCCTTAGTGTCCTGCATGCACTTTTATATCATAAATACAGTTTTTTCTGCCTGGAATTTGGAGATTGTCCATAGCAACCAAAAAGTTTATTTTATGTCAAAAGTAGTTTTAGACCAGCTAGAAAACAGCGTTAATAAATTAGAATAACTTGCAGAAGTGAGCGATAGCGATTTGTCATCAAACACTATATCTAATGACGGCGACAATTCTGCAACTGAGCAAATTTCAGTGTTTTTGATTTGATTACATTATTGAATAATTTTTATTATTATTATATTATTATTTTTTATAATTATTTATAGTTATTTATTATATTATAATTCATGATTTTGTGTTTCAAACTTTATCATGCCTGGGATGTCTACTAGACTCTGGTTTGGACAGATTTAAGTGAGTTATTCCTAAGATTTGCAGGCCTACAATAAAAAAAAACACCAAATTTACATGCAAAATAATTGTACCGCTTTCAGCACCTAAAATCTGACAGAATCATACCGCCAGGGAGGTTAAGTGATCGGTCCTTTTACAGCGAAAACAGGCTCTGCTTCCTTTGTTGTGCTTTATGCCTTTGTACATTTTAAGAGCTTTGTCATAATGGTGCGTATTTTCTTTCCCTCTGTCATGTTCATCAATTCATTTTTGACATTCCAATGTCAGCTCCTGCTCGGGTCTGGTTTCTAAAGCATTAATAAAAGCAGTATATGTCTCTGGAAGGCTGCAGAGGAGCAGAGCAACAGTATGGTTATCTTTGATGTCATCTGATGGTGTGTAGCTGCTCTATGATCTCTAGCATGGCTTTCACGTGGTCACACATTTGCTGGTCTTCTTCTGGTCTCATCTTATAAAGTTTTCTTAGCAGAAACAGTTTGCTGTTTAGACTTCAATGCTCATGCAGCTTTTGTAATGAAGGCCACATACCTTTGGTAATTTTCTCTGTTCTTATGTGGCTAAGCTGGTCATCTTCCACTAGTAAGCTTATGGTTGCTTTTACCTGCCTATCCTTCCTATCCCAGTCCTCCGTCTCCCCATCTGTGGGTCTGTCTGTATTCAGCACTCGCCACAAGTCATCCTTGCTCAAAAGCACTTCTAGCTTGAACTTACACAGCTGGTGATTGGCATTGTTCAGCTTTGCAATTGTAAACCTCACATCTGAACCACTTGCCATCGTTCATCTGCTTGCATACATTATTCACAGACTCACTGTACCCACTGTCTTGCAGAACTCTCTTCTTTTTTTTTTTTGGATTGCCTGGGGCGCTGCCGGGTTTGCTGCTGCTTGTAGTATACTCTCCAATGCCTGGATGTGCCTTGGCCCATAACCTATTAGAAGGTTATTGAATAATAATGCGCTGGAAGCTTGTTGTATGCAGTGAAATGGCTTTACTTTCAGGTAGACAGAAACAGGAAGTAGGAATATACAAGTACACTGAGCATAGACAGAACGTGCATCCTGTTATTTCATTACAATAGAATGCACATTATAACACTGCAGTGCCACCTGTTTGATAGAGAGGTATAATGCACACAGTACACAGTCAGTTTATAAAAGCAACTTTAAATTGCATGCTGTTGCTCTTCCAACCCTTCTAAGTAATTTTCTAGCAACAAATACTGATTGTTACATGTAAACAATAAGTGTCAGAAAAGGCTTGGTCTGGAAGTGGTTAAAAATAAAAATGGCAATTGTTTGACACAGAGGGGGTGATATTTACTAAAACTGGTGCACACAGAATCTAGTGCAGCTCTGCATGGTAACCAATCAGCTTCCAGGTTTTATTGTCAAAGCTTAATTGTACAAACTAAAGTTAGTAGCTGATTGGCTACCGTGCACAGCTGCACCTGACTCCGTGTGCACCAGTTTTAGTAAATCTCCCCCAGAGTGCTTTTTAAAAACAAGATGTTTTCCAGTTTGGGTTTACATCTTCTTTATATTTTTTACATTTCTTGGTTGTATTTATCTTTTTTTTATTTTATTCTATCAAACAAGCATTGTTGTAGTGTAGATTGTAAGCTCGTGGATGGCAGGGACTGATGTGAATGTACAATATGTAAAGTGCTTTGTAAATTGTTGGCATTATTTAAACACCTAAATAATAATAACAACAATAACATTAATATAATACAGTATACTGTTTTTTTATTCAGCCACCTTCTTATAATGTTGCTGCAGATAAGTGACATCTAGTGGTGGTTTTGTACATCACATTTCACAAAAGCTTTGTTCTGAGGTTTTCAATGTTTTCTGTATGTGAACATAAGAGAAGTAAGAGAAATACAGAAAAAGTGAACCATGACACTTTCAAATTCAGGTATTTAGTAAGCAAAACTATTTTATATAACTCTAATGATAACGCAGCACCACTAGAAATTGAATAATGCAAAATAAATCTGATAACAATCAGTAATATATCCAAGGTAACAAAATTAAAAGGTGTACATTTGTAAAGTCCCACAGTATCAAAGTGAGAAAAAGAAAATATCAATGAAGAGAAAATGAATCCTATGGTAATGAAAAGGGGGGGGGGGTTTAAGACTTTAATTGAGGCATGTGGGTGTATTTAATAATACGTATGGAATGTAGATGAATAGTGTCACAATCCCTGGGGGTAGTACATGATAGTGATGTTAATGAACATGATTCAATAGTATAATAAAGCATTCATGATGTAGAGATAAAATCATAGAAAGGTTCAACATACAATGATATAATAATAAGTTATTTATTCATACAATGTTTTTTTACTAAACATGGTTTGTGACACGCATTACATTTCATAACAGAAAATGAACAAATACAGATAAAAATATAAATATAAAAAATAATATATAATATATACGTAATTCACATATTGAATACAAATGATGAACATGATGGGTTAGAGTTATTAAAGCAAGCATGGCTTGGCATCCCTGGATGGGCACTCTACGCATTTCGTGGCCTTGTGCCACTCGTCAGGAGTTGGATGCAGTTATTAGACTATAAAGTAAGGAAATAGAGGTAGGGTTAACTAGCTAGCTGTGCATTTATCCTGAGAATGGAAGGATAAACTGAAAAAATATATATATATATATATATATATAGATCCCATACTACTTACAAAGTAGCCCAGAGATGAGATTCAGCTCCGCATGTGGGGTTGAAAGGTAGCCTGGTGCTAGTGGTCTCCCTGGGACTGAAGCTGGGATTGGCCGGGCAGAAGCCAGGGTGGAGAGCCAGACCCCAGGACCAGGTCGATGATCACTATGTGAGAATATTTGATGCATATGGTGCGCATGTCAGGCGCCTACCGGGTGCTGTGTGGAAAAAATGCCAAAATGAATAAAAAATGTAAAAAAAAATTTGAGTGAAAAATGAAGGGGGTGAAAAGAAAATGAAAGGGGGTTTGAAGGGGGGTGTGTGTGTGGTGATCGTATGGGTATAGGTAATGAGGAAGGGTGACAAAGCCCAAAGCTATGTGGATGTGTGAGGGGAGAAATGTGAAATAAATAAATAAATAAATAAATGAATATGCACCTAATGATAGGTGTAGTTGATACTCGTATTGTGTGATTAATACAAGTACAATAATTATTTACCAAATGAAATGACTGAATTGTAGAGTATAAATATCAATGTGTGAGTGTGCATGTATAGTGTGTGTGAGTGTGGATATAAGTCTCAGTGTGTGGGATCAGGTGTGAGGGAATGTATGTGTGTATGTGTGTAAGTGAGGAGTAGGTGTGAGTGAGTTGGGGTGGAAAAAGCAAGGGAGAAGGAAGGTTGAAGCAAGTCTATATTACCTGAATTGAGAGAGAGTGAGAGGTGGGGAATCTGCTTATGGTGGATGGAAATGGTGAAGTGAGATGTCGGTCTGCTCCAGGACCGCAACCCCCTAGCTCTGGCCGTGTATCCCCGCCAGCGTCATATATACCTCATGATGGCCGGTGGGAGGGACAGCATGGCTCCACAGGTGAGATAGATATCACCTGTGTACCCCACCTACCTCAGCCAAAACGTGGGATGTGTACATCACATTCCCATTCACGGGCAACATGCATTGCATCGGCTAATGGGTGGGGGGAGGAGAGACTGGACCATCGCAGCCCCGGGGGAGTGTCACCGCGACGCACCAGACTCAACTCCCACAGGCTGAATAGATGGAAAAAAGGAATGGAAAATGACACAAGGGGATATATATATATATTAAATGTGAAAAACATTGTATCAATAAATAACTTATTATTATATCAACGTATGTTGAACCTTTCTATGATTTTACCTCTACATCATAAATGCTTTATTATACTATTGAATCATGTTCATTAACATCACTATCATGTACTACCCCCAAGGATTGTGACACTCTATTCATTTACATTCCATACGTATTATTAAATACACCCACATGCCTCAATTAAAGTCCCAAAACTCCTCCCCCCCTTTTTTTACATATATGCAGGGATGGAGGCATGTAGTGTTTGATGAACGGTTGAGACAGGTCATACCCATGTTATAGCTTAATCCTATGGTAATTCTGCGCAAGCATCTAAGTCCAGAAAGATAGTCAGGTAGCCAACCACCAGCAATAGACAGATTCAAAGCTCACCAGAAAAGATCAGCAAAAGTGAATGGAGGATAGGCCAAAATCCACCTGTTCGATCACCAGCACCATGTGAATTCAACACTTGCCAGAAGCCAAAGTGCCTTGAAAATGTATTAATACCCCTCAAAATTTTCCACATTTTGTCATGTTAAAACAAAAAACGTAAATGTATTTTATTGGGATTTTAGGTGATAGACCAACACAAAGTGGCACATAATTGTGAAGTGGAGGGAAAATGATAAATGGTTTTCATTTTTTTTTACAAATAAATACAGTATGTAAAAAGTGTGGCGTGTATTTGTATTCAGCCCCCTTTACTCTGATACCCCTAACTAAAATCTAGTGGAACGAATTGCCTTCAGAAGTCACCTAATTAGTAAATAGAGTCCACCTGTGTGTAATTTAATCTCATTATAAATACAACTGTTCTGTGAAGCCCTCAGAGGTTTGTTAGAGAACCTTAGTGAACAAACAGCATCATGAACGCCAAGGAACACACCAGACAGGTCAGGGATAAAGTTGTGCAGAAGTTCAAAGCAAGGTTAGGTTATAAAAAAATATCTCAAGCTTTGAACATCTCACAGAGCACTGTTCAATCCATCATCTGAAAATGCAAAGAGTATGGCACAACTGCAAACCTACCAAGACATGGCCGTCCACCTAAACTGACAGGCCGGGCAAGGGAAGCATTAATCAGAGAAGCAGCCAAGAGGCCCATGGTAACTCTGGAGGAGCTGCAGAGATCCACATCTCAGGTGGGAGAATCTGTCCACAGGACAACTATTAGTCGTGCACTCCACAAAACTGGCCTTTATGGAAGAGTGACAAGATGAAAGACATTGTTGAAAGAAAGCCATAAGAAGTCCCGGTTGCAGTTTGCGAGAAGCCATGTGGGGGACACAGCAAACATGTGGAAGAAGGCGCGCTGGTCAGATGAGACTAAAATGTTACTTTCTGGCCTAAAAGCAAAACGCTATGTGGAGGAAAACTAACACTGCACATCACCCTGAACTCACCATCCTCATCCTGGTGGTGGCAGCATCATGTTGTGGGGATGCTTTTCTTCAGCAGGGACAGAGAAGCTGATCAGAGTTGATGTGAAGATGGATGGAGCCAAATACAGGGCAATCTTAGAAGAAAACCTGTTAGTCTGCAAAAGACTTGACACTGGGGCGGAGGTTCACCTTTCAGCAGGACAACGACCCTAAACATACAGCCAGTTACAATGGAATGGTTTAATTCAAAGCATATTCATGTGTTAGAATGGCCCAGTCAAAGTCCAGACCTAAATCCAATTGAGAATCTGTGGCAAGACTTCAAAATTGCTGTTCACAGACGCTCTCCATCCAATCTGACAAGAGCTTGAGCTATTTTGCAGAGAAGAATGGGCAAAAATGTCACTCTCTAGATGTGCAAAGCTGGTAGAGACATCCCCAAAAAGACTTGCAGCTGTGTAAGGAAAAGTGGTTCTACAAAGTATTGACTCAGGGGGGCTGAATACAAATGCACACCACACTTTTCAGATATTTATTTGTAACAATTTTGAAAAACATTTATCATTTTCCTTCCACTTCACAATTATGTGCCACTTTGTGTTGGTCTATCACATAAAATCCCAATGATATATATTTAAATTTTTGGTTGTAACATGACAAAATGTGGAAAATGTCAAGGGGTATGAATACTTTTTCAAGGCACTGTACCATTACAGTAGCATAGATGCACGAATTCCAACAGAAATCGGTGTACAGGTAGTGACTCACTCCCAAAGATGACTTCTGGGTTTAGCTATAACTGAATAAAGCTTACCAGAAGTGACTCTGTTGATAACAGAGGAACGAAGCACTAGAGAGAAATGACACTTAGAGCTTTGGAGAGCAATAAGTAAACCCTGCAGATATATGTGCTTTGCTCAGATTCCATGACTGAGGTTTACAACCACTTTAATTTACATATGAGCAACATGCCCATGCTGTGTATTATTATGGTCTTGATGGGACTGATTATTTCTGTATGACCTAAAATGTATGAATAAATATATATATATATATATATATATATATATATATATATATATATATATATTATATATATATATATATATATATATATATATAGGTTTGGAGTTTAACTTTAAGAGAAACACCTTGACACCATGTGAGCAGATTGCAAAAAAAAAAAAAAAAAGAAGGAAACCTGGGGCACCCTAGTGTCCACCAATCTGTCCTGCATGACCCTAATCAGGAGGCAGCAAGGAATGTAATTGCATTTGCAGACTTGATTAGAACAGCAAGAAGTAGGGGGGAGAGGTAGGAATCGTACCAGGGTGTGGTTTAAAATGTATCACTAAGGGAAGGGTTAGACCTCTGTCAAGTGTTTATTCCTGTATGTGTTCATATTGGAAAGATTCCCCCTCTCTATTTGTGCTGGTAACCATTGCCACTGAGAAAGGAAGTGGGGAATTTCAAAATGTCAAAGTTGTCACCAGAACAAGAGGTGAGGGGAAATCTTCCGATGGAGACATGGGTTTTTTGGCACAACTGCCTAAGAGGGGATTCCACCTTACTTCCTGTTGCTTCTCTGGGACAGAATGTAAAGGGAATTACCCCAGTGGGACACAGACAGCAAAAAACAACCCAAGAAAAATGGAGCCTGGGTTAGCAGTTATGCTTTTTCTTTTACATTCATAGAAGGGCGTTTATTGATAATTTAGCAGGGGAAGGCAGGGGGTACAGAAAAAGAAAGAAGGGCAAAGGGAAAGGGGAGAAATGCATTTAACAACCATTAAAAATGCAATGGGAGGGAGGGTGGGGGGTTTTACTAAAACTAGAGCATGCAAAAGCTGATACACTGCATAGAAACCAATCAGCTCCCAGGTTTGATTGTCAATGCTTAATTAAACAAGCTGAAGTTAGAAGCTGATTGGATAACATGCACAGCTGCACCAGATCCTGAGTGCTAGACTTTTAGTAAATCTCCCCAAATAAGCCAAGGTTCACACTGATGCAGGTTTGAAACTCGCACGATTTGAAACCTGAATGTCAGTCCGACTTCAGGAGCGGTTTCAGAGACATCTATGCGGGTTCCTGCACAGATGTCTATTGAAATCGCCCCCAAAGTCGCCAAAAGTAGCGCAGGAACTACTTTTTGGAATCGGTGAGGCACCGCAAAGTCAGCGTCGCACTGATTTGGATGGTACTATTACCGGCAAGAGGCGTCGATTTGACATGCGAATTGACATGTCAAATCGCATGTCAAAACAGCCCGATGTGAACGTGGGCGAAGTTATATCTATTTAGCAAGAAAAAGAAAAAAACTTTGCACAAGCTGTTTGTCCATCAAAATTCCTAATAAATTTGTACACGAGGGGGGGAGAGGTTTGGGACTTTGAGTGGAGCACATAGGTGGAACAATAAATTTTTTGAAAAAAGTACATTTTATTAAAATCGCATAGGTTATACATATATCTTGGCCAAAAGGCTCCATATAAAGACATAAGTTAACGAGGATACTTCAAGACAATTAAATCACATTTTTTTTTCTAAAAATTAATTGTTCCACCTATAGTATGTGCTTCACTCAAAGTCCCAAACCTCTCCCCTCCTCGTGTACACATTGATTAGAGATGGAGACATTTATCTAGGGTGTCTCATTTAAAGTCCTGCAGTTCCCTTCCCCCCAATTCCCCCTTCTTTCCTAATAAATGTATTCTGTGTGAATGGGTCAAAATGGAATATTCTCAGGCTAACGGCTCTGCAGATCATGGGGAAAATACTGCAATATGGCCACTAGGTGGAGCTGAGCAGCACAGTTATTTTCTATGACAGTCTGTGTCATCAAGTGACCAGAATGCGGTATTTTAATTTGTATACACTATAGAATATTATCTGATTGTACAATCTCCTTTAGATCTACCAGCTATGTAGTGTAAGGGACTGTGTGACTGAATACAAATTAAAGGCACAAGGTTTTTTACCTTCATGTATTCTATGCATGATGCCGCGTACACACGACCGTTTTCCATGACGAGAAAAATGCAATTTTTTAATTTGGTCATTAAAAACGATCGTGTGTGGGCTCCAGAGCATTTTTCACGACATGAAAAATGGCCATTAAAAATTTGGAACATGCTCTAATTTTTCTCGTTGTTTTTCACGTTGTCGTTTTTCTCGTCATGAAAAACGGCCGTGTGTAGGCTTTAACGACGTGAAAAAAACGTGCATGCTCAGAAGCAAGTTATGAGACGAGAGCGCTCGTTCTGGTAAAACTAGCGTTCGTAATGGAGAGAGCACATTCGTCACGCTGTAACGGACTGAAGAGCACGAGGCTGAAAAGTGCGAATCGTCTCTCACCAAACTTTACTAACATGAGGATCAGCAAAAGCAGCCCAAAGGGTGGCACCATCCGAATGGAACTTCTCCTTAATAGTGCTGTTGTACATTTCGTACGTCACCGCGCTTTGCTCAATAATTTTTTTTCATGATAGTGTGTAGGCAAGGCAGGCTTGAGAAGAATCACGTTGAGAAAAACTTGGTTTAAAAACGCTCGTGTGTACGCGGCATGACAGTAAAAAAGCCTTCTGTGTAAAGCAGCCCCCACCCCCCCCAGCACCCCCTAATACTTACCCAAGCCCCTTCTCGATCCAATGATGTCCACAGGAGCCTTGCTTCTCCAGGAACTCGCAATCCTGATTGGTTATTGGCAGCAGCAGGAGCCATTGGCTCCTGCTGCTGTCAATCACAGCCAGTGAGCCAATCAGGAGACGGAGGGGCAGGCCCGAACCGCGGCTACGTGCGTGAATGGACACACAGAGCAGTGGCTTGGCTCGGGTGCCCCCATAGCAAGCTTCTTGCTGTTGGGGGCAGGAGGGAGTAGCCAGGAGCGCCGGCATGGGACCCGAGAAGAGGAGGGTCCTGGCCACTCTGTGAAAAACCATTACACAGAGCAGGTAAGTATTACATGTTTATTATTTTAATGAACAAAAAAACGATAGCTTTACAATCACTTTAAATGCATTGTTTATCTTCGCCCTCCTATTACATAGTTTTAGTATTTGGTATACTATAGGTATCAATATAGTGCTTTAAACTTATGTAGCACTTTACATAGAGTGTATATGATATATTCACATTAGTTCCTGTCCTCAAGGAGCTTACAATCTAAGGTTCCTAACTCACATTTATACATACACATACTAGGGCCAATTAACCTACCAGCATGTCTTTGGAGTGTGAGTGGAAATCCACATAGGGTAACTAAACAAGTAATATTGTCCTTATATTTCTATGATGATGGAAGGGAACATCTGGGGGCTTTAGACATGTTTGCACATTATCTCTGCTGTTTGCATGGCCTGTATGCAGTGAATTGGCAAGTGGTGGTTTATGGAATTCTTGATTTCCAGTTATACGGAACGGATGATTCACTGCTTATACAAGCTGAATTTTTTTGTTAGGGGTCAATAAATGCTGAAAATGTCTCCATATACCCATTATAATCTTCTGTGTTTGTCATTATTTTTCCATACTCTATTACAACATCTAACATAGGTCTTAAAGAGGAAGTCCACCAAGAACACAGATTTTGGTCTTTGGTTGATGCTGGAGGGGTTCACTGACATGGGCACACACTTGCATGTTAGCTCATGGCAAAGCACAGGCACACCTCCCAACTTTTTGAGATGGGAATGAGGGACACCTATCAGCAAAAATATGCAGGCAGAGGACGCACCCCTTGCCCCGCCCCCTTAAAGGAGAATTGTACAAAAAAAAAGATGGATTAAACCCACAAGTGCTTTTTCTACCACTACTATTTCTTTATATTGGCTTTTAGAATTTACAAATGCAGCAATTTAGAAATCAGATGAAAGGTTTAGCACTGGGAAACACTTTTTGATAGAAAAAAAGTGCATTTTATATACATCTATATGGATCAGACCAAAATGAGGGACAAATGAGGAGGAATGAGGGACAGTTGGGAGGTATGCACAGGGCTCTCTAATGCAAAAAGTCTGTGGGTTGATCCACTAAAACTGGACAGAGCAAAATCGGGTGCAGCTCAGCATGGGACCCAAGTCTTTTTTGTCTAAGCTTAAAGTGGTATTAAAGGTTTAGCTTTAAAAAAAAAAAAAAAAAATGTCATACTTACTTGCTCTGTGTAATGATTTTGAACAGAGTCCCCCGCTGGCACTCCTGGCCCCTCCCCCTTGACCAGTTCCCCTAACAGCAAGCCACTTGCATTAGGGGTACTGGTGTGTGCTCGCTCCCAAACCCTGCTCTATGCGTCTCTAAGACACTGATTTACTAAAACTAGAGAGTGCAAATCTTGTGCAACTCTGCATAGAAACCAATCGGCTTCCAGGTTTATTGCCAAAACTTACTTTGCTTGGGACTTTAGAGGCAACAACAACACAAGTATGAAGTAAAAAAGCATTTATTATTGCACATAAGATTTGATCATACAAACATGTAATGATCAGTTAAAAACAGAACATAACAAAAAAAAAAAAAAAAACGCAACAAAAACATAACAAAATTGTTATTTACAATATAAATAATTCCAATATATTTTCCATAATCGGAGAGTATTTATGATACAATTCTATGCTTGCTATGCAATTTTGTTATGTTTTTGTTACTTTTTTTTTGTGTCGTTGGTTGCCTCTAAAGTCCCAAGCAAGGGGGGTTTTCTTTTTTCCTATACAACAGGGGTGTGGCAACAACACACCAATCTCTGACATGGTAAAAAGGTATCTATATATATTGCCAAAACTTAATTGAACAAGCTGAAGTTAGAAGCTGATTGGCTACCATACATAGCTGCACCATTTTCAGAGTGCGACGGTCTTAGTAAATTGCGCTCATAGTGTTGCGGCTTGGCCCCGCCCCCCCATTTCTCCTAATTGGCTCACTAGCTGTGTTGACAACAGCAGGATCAAATGGCTCCTGCTGCTGTCTCAGCCAATGAGGAGAGGGAATCCTGGGACAGCTGATGCTCTCTTGCACATCGCTGGATCAAGAGGGGGCTCAGGTGAGTATTGCGGCGCTATGGGGGAGAGCAGCACACAGAATTTTTTTTACCTTCATGCACAGAATGCATGAAGGTAAAAAACCTCTAGTCCTTACAACCACTTTAACTGAACAAGCTGAAGTTAGAAGCTGATTGGCTACAATGCACAGCTGCACCAGATTTGACAGTCTCCAGTGTTAGTAAATCAACTCTATAGAGTTATAGTCAAGTCTATTGATACAAAAAAAAATTAAACAACAAAGGTTGAGACTTTATATGAAGCACAGGGCATCTCAAGCCAAGTGCTTCCATCCCTAATTAATGAATATGAGGAAAGATTGGGACTGTGTGTGAAGCATGCCGGCCTTCAGTCCTCCGCGTTTGCGCCCAGACTCATTAGCATGTCTGTAAGTATTACTTGGTAATTATTCCCCATCTCTCCCTATAGACAGATCTATTTTATAACATAATTTCTACCTTTATTAATTAGTTTTTGTTTTTATAGACACCTATCCTACATCTGCTCCTGAAGAGTGTCAGAAGCCATGAAACGCGTTGAGCTATTAGATCCCCCCTGTGTTTATATTGCAAGATTTTTACCGTTTTACCCCCCTTGCCAATTTGGATTGTACCAATTAATTCCGGCTACGTTCATTATTCTGTGGAGACATGCAACAATGAGTTTCGTTTTTATAATGTCTACAATATGAACTATTATGTTACTATATTATTATATTACTATATAATTTGTATGCAAAACATTTTATTGATTGTGAATTGTTGTGCATTATGCCTTCATGCAATGTTTATGGTTCTGACCTATTATGTACTTGCCAGACAAATTTTTGCTGTGCTATCTCCCTTCACACTGTCAGGGAAATGGCCGTATTGTGGGCAATTCCGCCAATAACCAACATGGTTGCGCCAGACGTGTCTCTGTGCACATGCGTGCACGCACGTGCGCAATGCCGCAATCCAGGCGCGCAGATGCTGTAACAATTGTAGGCGCACCCCTCGGCCTATTTAAGCCTGCCTCTGACATCTCAGACTTGCTGGATTATTGTCAGCTTCCTGTGTTCCTGTGCCTGCATACCTTGAGACCCCTGGCTTGACCTCTGCTTCTGGCTTGATCTGTGATCCTGATTATCTCCTCGCTCTGACCTTGGCTTGGCTGACTATTCTTCGATCCACTGCCCTCTGTTTATGACCCGGCTTGCTCCTGTTTGCTCTTGGACTCTCTCCCGGTATATGACCTCTGGCCTCGCTGCGAACCCTGCTCCTGGTTTATCCTGCAACCGCTTGCTAAGGACTTCTTCTTGCACGGCTACTGATGTCGCTGCCCAGCGCACCCCAGCCACGTCCTGCTTACCAGTCTGTTTGAAGCATTACTGGCAACCCATGCACCTTTGGGCACCGTATCCCCTGTATCACTCCCAGGGGAGCGCTGCACTCAGCCGCAAGGGGCGCCCTCTCTGCCACTCGGCCTCACATCAGAGACTTGACACCCACAAAGTCCCAATATTTTCTCATAATCAAGTCTATTGATGCTGGTAAATTCCATCTAGGCATCTAGACTTCAACAGCCTCCAGTCACCGGAGGGTTAAGGATAGTTCCGTGACATTGGGGTTGTGTGAGGATATTGGGAGCGATGGAATGTACATAATAAACTCATAGAGCGTGGAGGCTTTAGAGAAAATTCCACAGCCAGCACAACAGACTTTTCTGTCACTGAACTCCTTCTTATCAGCAATACACATCTCAGATTATGGACATGTGAGACCTTCATTTCCGACAGAAGTCCTGATAAGTCTGAGATTAAACCAACAAACACCTATTAATAAGTGAAGGGAGTTATAGCTCAGCAGATCCTGGTAGGCTGATATCACTGATTAGGAGACACAAACAGGATGAAAATATATATTGCAGGCTGGAAAATTTATCTAAATGACTAACTTAGAGTTCTCTTGAATACAGATGAAGCCGACTACAACAGAAGAAAAAGTTGTGTTTTTACAGACGTTTGGCTATCTTTAGGCCGGGATCACACTATTGGGATGTTAGACATCACATGCGATTCGCACCGCATTGCAAATTCAGCCCTACAGATTCGTTTTTTTTGGTCCGCACTGGAATCAGATCGCATTGGTGTTCACAACTATGCAATCCGATTCCTGCACTATTTGACAGTTCGCACTGCGATATGCGAACCGATCTGAGAGTGTCATTAACTTTGTATTGACACCCGCAGCGGTTCGCATAGGGCAGTGTGAACTGCCTGCGAGAGAAATGCGATGCGAGAACCCGCACAGGAATCACGCTGGTTCCCGCATCTCATATGTGGGAACCCAGCCTTAAAGCAGAACTCCTGGAATTATATATTTTTTGCAAACTTAAATGACCAGTGTAGATAAGATGCCCAACCATGAGTACTCACCATCCCCCTTGCTATTAAAGTGGTTGTAAACCCTTTTTTTCTACTTCTACCTATAGGTAAGCCTAGAATAAGGCTTACCTATAGGTAGTGGAAATATCTCCTAAACGTGCGCCGTTTAGGAGATATTTCACTTGTAGTCCGCCAAAAATGTTAATGGCGCATGCGCGGGGAAGAAACTAAACGAAGTGGCATTTCTTCCCTAGCCTGTGCCGTTAATGGCGGCTCCCGTGCGCACGCGCGGGAGTGACGTCACGTGGCTCCGGGGAATCACAGAGCCGGAGTCTGCGGCCCGGGAGGAAGAGGGGCCAGAAGATGGACGCTGCCTACACAGGGGAAATCGCTGGATTCTTTTGCAGGTAAGTGGCACATAATGGGCTAGTATGCGATGCATACTAGCCCATTATGCTTTTCATTTTCAGGCTTTGCAGCGAGCAAAAATGGAAGTAAAACCCATCAGGGTTTACTTCCTCTTTAACTAAATTAATAAGATCACACATGAATTGGAGTACAAATGGCCATAGCAGCCTTTTTATTAACAAAAACAATTTATCGGCCTGTTGGTCTTATGACAGCACCCAGAATTCCAACTTGTTCCACTTGTAACACTGCGGGACCTTTTACCATACCAGGCCTCCAGCCGTAATACACCAGCTCGGAGACAACCCACACCCGCAGTGCAACCATTACTGTATTCCAGCTAACCTTAGTAACTGGAATACACCAGAGGGGCACATACCACAGATGAGCACTACACACTTCCATCTCAAACTTATTTTCTTCCACCGTCAAAAGACCAACCACCGCCACAAGATCAGCTGCCATGACGTCCTTTGCTCATATTGCACCTGCAAAGAGATAACGCAAACCAACCAAACAAAACAAAACACAGGAAGGGTGGGTGGGAAACTGCCTGCTTGTCACCTGTCCGTTCTCTGCTGTCCAGGAGACCCCAGCTATTCCTTAACTAACTACCACAAACCGCTCCTCATCCTGTTGCTCCAACCAATCCACCTCTCCCCCATTCTCCACCTACAATCCTTAACCGCATAGTTGCTTCCCCTTCTCACAATGTCATGCCGGCCCTGCACTATCTTTCATTTTATTTTCTCTCGCTCGGGGCCTTACTTTGCTCCAGCTTGGCTTAAACCATATCTTATATCCTAAGGGCCGCTAGGGAAGTTGACAATCACTGTAGTTAGTAGTTGGCTCTACAAACAGTGATAGCCACAATGTTCTTGGTCCTGCTTGAGTGGCTTCCCCTCTGCACACTGACCAACCACCGAAACTCATAGTGATTGAGTGAGTATGAACAGCATGTAATACACCATTTATTCATAGTTTATGATGTGGGTTTAGTGACACTTTAAGCAGGCAGGGTCTTTTGGTAAAGGAGAATTTATAAGTCTCTTCTGCCAAAAACAATTTTACTTACCTGCTGGCAATTTTTTAAAATCTGCACAGCATGACAGTGTACAGTCCTGGCAATGTACAGATGTCAGAAATGGAGCCAGGTATTGAGTTAATGTACCGTATTTATCGGCGTATAACACACACTTTTTTCCCCTGAAAATCAGGGGAAAATCGTGGGTGCGTGTTATACGCCGATACTGACATCCCTGAGCTGTCTCCGCTGACTGTGAGCGGAGCGGAGCGAGATACACATAGCCAAATGTACTCGGCTATACTCGGCTTTTCTCGGCTCCGCTCACAGTCACGCCCAGTCCCGCCATTGGACCTGTGTTATGTCCATCATAGGGCGGGACTCGGCGTGACTGTGAGAGGAGCCGAGAAAAGCCGAGAATAGCCGAGTACACTCGGCTATGTGTATCTCGGCGGCGGCTCCGCCCAGTCCCTGCGTCCCCTGCGTCCCCTGCGTCCTCGGCGGCGTCCGCACAGTCTCGGCGCCAATTTTAAAATGATGCACGGCGACACTGGGGCAAGGCTGCACGGCGACACTGGGGCAAGGCTGCACGGCGACTCTGGGGCAAGGCTGAAATGGACTCTGGGGCAAGGCTGCAATGGACACTGACAAGGCTGCACTGTGACAAGGCTGCAATGGACACTGACAAGGCTGCACTGTGACAAGGCTGCAATGGACACTGACAAGGCTGCACTGTGACAAGGCTGCAATGGACACTGACAAGGCTGCACTGTGACAAGGCTGCAATGGACACTGACAAGGCTGCATTTAAATGTAAGTTATTTTTCCTTAAACTTCCCTGCTAAAAGTTTTTTTCCCTAAAATTTCCTCCTAAACTTGGGGTGCGTGATAAATAAGGTAATTCCAGCTTGCATGCACAGGAGTTACATTACCTTTGCCTGGCCAATGAGTGGCGCAAGAAAAAGTTATGTAGCACTACCCCTGGTTAGTTTTGGGTCTGCACTCTGCCTGTCAACCCCTTGAAGTTTGGCTCGATTCCCCTCCTTGGCACAACTGGACAATAATATGATTGTGGAACCCTATGGCAGTAGGGGACCACAATAACACCACACAGTAATGTATATATGTATGTAAATATTGTTACCTTGGTGCTGGTCACCTGACCCACAGCTGCAATAGACAGAGTTCCACACAAGATGTAGCTTAACCAGTGGTAATTAAGGTTGAGCGGACACCTGGATGTTCGGGTTCAACGGGTTCGGCCGAACTTCGGAAAAAAGTTTGAGTTCTTGACCCCGAACCCGAACCCCATTGAAGTCAATGGGGATCCGAACTTTTGAGGACTAAAATGGCTCTAAAAAAGTAATGGAAAGGGCTAGAGGGCTGCAAATGGCAGCAAAATGTTGTTAAGAGCATGGCAAGTGCTCTGCAAACAAATGTGGATAGGAAAATAACTTAAAATAACATGCGTGGGAGACAATGTGAAGGAACTGGAGGCACTGTCAGCAACCCAATCTACTATTGCCTGTACTTGTCCTGGGCCTGGCCTCAACATTCGTAGAGCCGCATTAGGCCCGACCAAAAAGCGCTGCAGGCTCTGTCGCCTACTCGCACCTGAGGAAGGTGTTTCACTTGTGCGTGTAGCTGGCACAGATCGACCATGTCCTCTTCCTACAACAGGAGCTCCACCAGCAGCACCACGACCAGGGCCACGTCCCTTATTTGGATCTTGCCCTAAATGGGTGTTTTTTGAATAGCAGAATAGAGCAACAGTATCTAAAGTGTGTATCTCACACGTACAGATATGCAGAAAATGCAGCAAAAAAACATTTTTTGCCCTAAATTATTATTTTTTTAAGAGCAGAATAGAACAGTATCTAAAGTGTGTATCTCACATGTACAGATATGCAGAAAATGCACCAAAAAAATATTTTTTGCCCTAAATTTTTTTTTTTTTGGAATAGCAGAATAGGAGAACAGTATATTAAGGGTGTATCTCACAGTAACATATGCAGTGCTGGTGCACTGAGCTTGCATAAAATGCCCACCAAAGCCAACCTAACTAACAGACGGACTTGGCTCAGGTCAGGATAAAAAGATTGTGCACTGCACCCACACAACAAAAGCAAGGTAGATCGCTGAGTAATTTGATTTCTGAATCAGGACTCCTATCTAATTCTCTCCCTCAAAGCAGCAGCAGCAGCAGCAGCAGCAACCTTTCCCTACACTAACTGAAGCAGAGTGACATGCTGTGCTATGTGCCTCTAGCTTATATAGAGGCTGGGTCATATGCTGCACTTGCCATGGCTGTGATGGCTTCTAAGGGCACACGAGTTAAACAAATGTTGATTGGCTGCCCTGCAGCCTTTTAAAATGCGCCATTACATTGCCGAACGCCGAACACCGAACCCGAACATACAGTACATTGTTCGGGTCCGGGTACAGTTCGGGTTCGCTCAACCCTAGTGGTAATGTGTTTACTTGGCAAAAGAATAAAACAAAAAGGTTACACAGTTAAGATTGACTACCCACAGCTCCCTGTAACAGTCAATGTGACACCACTGGTACAGAATGTCCTTGTTACTAGACCCAAATGACACGACCTGGGGCCAGATATGAGTGAGTGCAGGGTGGAGGAATCTCCCAATGCAATTTTACCAGCACTGGATCACCTCTCCACCAAGTCACACACAGCTCACCCAAAATAGCAAATAATAATGCAATGCAAAACAGATTATATTAAACACATAGGCTCCCAAACTATAGGGCTCCCCCTAGTGGACTGTTTTACTGATGAGTGTCCGGTTCCGGAAGCTTCTGCAACAAAGTAGGTTGATCACTGTTCCTTTAAATGTCAGTTATTCTTCTGATAGCCTTGTTGGTGCACTTATCTATTTGTAATCCAATAAACAGGGTGAGGAGAAATGATAATAACTTGTTGTCTATGGCGTGTTGGTAGAACAAACACTAGTTCCTCCCAGCCGTTGCATCGCTCTCAGGTGTAAGGTATCCCTACTTGCGCCACTACAGATGCCAGCAAGTACACCTGGAGCTATGGAAACCCCCTTCCTGGGACCCAGTTAACTATGTGGATAGGCAAGTGCCTTCTCACCAAATGAGGCCTCGCCTCGCTGGTATACTCCGCCTGGAACCTCTCCTTGATCTCAGTCTCTCTGTAGCACGAGGCCTCTGGTCCTCCGCGCAGCCATTCAAAAGGTGCCGGTGGATAGGTAACTCTGGATGCTGTGAAGTGTAGACCGGTCCCTCTCTGGCTCAATCAGCGAGGCTGTCTCACAAGGATCCCTCGTCAGGCGATCCTTTCCCTCAGGAACTTTAGGCCCAGGGTTCTCCGGCCTAGGCGCGCTCACATCAGGCCTCTTTCCTGTTGAAGATGGCATCCCGAGAGAGTGGGCTGAGGCTCTGCCTTAAATAAGTTCTCCCAGCAGGCTGTGCGTGGCACACAGCAGCTTGGTAGCACAGTGGGATTTGTAGGTATTGTAGTCTCAAACTATCCCACGGCAATAGAGTCTCTGTCTCTTGTACTACAATGCCCACCACGCTTTGTTCTTATGACAGAGCCAAACAACTTCCAAACTATAATACAAACGAGCACCAGAGGGTGCTAAGTTCCTAATAGGCACAAACTGTAGTCTGTTAAGATATGTTCAAATACACGACCTTGCTACAGTTATAACATAGGAAACGCATATGTGAGAGTCCAACGGGGCTGCACAACCGAAAAGTATAAAACAAAATGAGTGGCACAAGAAAAAGTTGGAAGTGGAAGAAGAGGAAGACGTGGCACCGGTGGGGACAGAGGAGATGCAGAGAGCTTGGACCTCACATCAAGGAAGACCGCAAATCCAGCAAACTTGCACATTATTGCAAATGCCCGTCACCATTGTTTCCAGGCGTATACCTCCGTACAGCCTATTCTGTCAATACAGTCCTATGGTCACAATTACGCACCAGCTGGGGCTCCCTAGCACTGCAAGTACAGGCATAGTACATGATGTACGGCCATGTGTCCATATTTACATTCATGTGCTTGATCCCTAAGTCTTGAAAACTTCAGCCGGTTAAAGGTTAACCACTTCAATACCAGGCACTTTCCCCCCTTCCTTGCCCAAGACAATTTTTATCTTTCAGCACTGTCGCACTTTGAATGACAATTGCGCAGCCGTGCAACACTGTACCCAAACAAAAAATTTTGCATTTTCTTCCCACAAATAGAGCTTTATTTTGGTGGTATTTGATCACCTCTGTGGTTTTTAATTTTTGCGCTATAAACGAAAAAGAGCGACAATTTTGAAGAAAAAAAATTATGGGCACTGATAGGCGGCACTGATGAGGAGCTACTGACAGAATTTACTGAGTGGCACTTTGATGGGGCACTGACAGGCATTACTGATGGGGTACTGATTCACACTTTTTGGACACTGATCTGCACTTTCATGGGCACTGACAGGCTTTATAGAGGGGCACAGGCTGGCATGTGATGGGCATTGATTGGCAGCTGATGGGCACCTTTTGATGGGGGATGTGCTCATAATCAATGTGCTGATTATCATGTGAACATGTGAACTAGTGTAAAAGGGGAACCTTGCGCCAAACAATAATATATAAAACAAAAGCTAATATATATATATAGCTGCTCCCCAAGACAATGAAAGAACACTGTTCAATTGGAAAAAAGGGGTGATAGGGGGCGCTGTGTAATAATAATAATATATACCTTATTTTAAAGACCGTATAACATGCAATAAAGGGATTTTTATAACAGCTTACCTGTAAAATCCTTTTCTTGGAGTACATCACGGGACACAGAGCGACTTAGTCATTACTAATGGATTATATAGATTACCTTCAGGTGTTGGCACTGGCCAATTCCAAACCGGAAGTACCCTCCCCTATATAAGCCCCTCCCATCCGGGAGCACCTCAGTTTTGTAGCCAAGCAATAAGGGTCCCAAAAAGAGGGGTGGGAGCTCTGTGTCCCGTGATGTACTCCAAGAAAAGGATTTTACAGGTAAGCTGTTATAAAAATCCCTTTTTCTTTTTCGTACATCACGGGACACAGAGCGACTTAGTCATTACTAATGGGACGTCCCAAAGCAATGCCAAATGAGGGGAGGGATACATAAGCTGGGCGCCATCAGGCATGAGGATCTTTTGCGGCCTGCAACACACTGCGCCCAAAGGCGACATCCTCCTGACTTCTAACGTCTACCTGGTAGAATCTAGTAAACGTGTGTACCGAAGACCATGTTGCGGCCTTACATACTTGAGCCAGGGAGGCCTGGTGATGCACTGCCCATGAAGTTCCAACTGCTCTTGTGGAGTGCGCCCTAACTTTGAACGGAGGCGGTCTCTTTCTCAAGCCATAGGCTTGTATTATGACCTGTCGAATCCACTTGGCTAAAGTGGATTTTGATGCTGCCTGACCCTTTTTAGGGCCTTCCGGCAGAATAAACAAAGTATCCGTTCTGCGAATCTGAGCAGTGGCTTTTAGATAAGCTTTAACTGCTCTTACTACATCCAAGGAATGTAATAACTTTTCCTCTACCGAGCTAGGTTTGGGGAAAAAAGAAGGAAGAACCACATCTTGGTTCAAATGAAACCTCGATACCACCTTAGGAAGAAAGGCTGGATGAGGACGTAATACTACTCTGTCCTTATGGACAACCAGATATGGCTCCTTACAGGACAAGGCGGCTAATTTCGATACTCTTTTAGCCGAACAAACGGCTACTAAGAAAATCAATTTCCTGGTGAGAAGAACCAAGGAAATGTGTTGCAATGGTTCAAACGGTTGTTTCTGTAGAACTGACAGAACCAGGTTTAAGTCCCAAGGACATATGGGAATACTAACCGGAGGGCTAATACGCATCACTCCTTGTATGAAAGCTTTGACTAGTGAATGCGAAGCCAAGGGCCTTTGAAAAAATATTGACAAGGCCGAAATCTGACCCTTGATAGTACTCAAGGCCAGCTTCCTATCTACAGCCCACTGTAGGAAGTCCAAAATCCTTCCTATCACGTACTTACGTGGATGCCATTTCTTGGCCTCACACCACGTAATGTACGCTTTCCAGATCCTATAATAGATCTGCCTGGATACCGGCTTCCTGGCATTGATCATGGTAGATACCACAGAATTAGAGCCCTCTCTTTTTCAGAATGTGGGCTTCAATAGCCAGGCCATCAAACCTAGGGCTGGTAAGGAAGGGTGGTATATCGGTCCTTGCGAAAGCAGGTCCGGACGATGTGGGAGGGTCCAAGGACTCCTCACTGACATTTTTACAATCTCCGCGTACCATGCCCTTCGGGGCCACGCTGGAGCCACCAGAATCACTGGTTTCTTTTCTACCCTGATTCTGCGGAGTAATCGCGGTAACAATTGTGGCGGTGGGAATGCATATATCAGCTTGAACTGATCCCAAGGGAACACTAGGGCATCCGAGCCGCAAGCTAGAGGATCCCTTGTGCGAGACACAAATCTGTCCACCTTTGCGTTGAATCTGGATGCTAGCAGATCTACATCCGGTGTTCCCCACTGCTGGCATATTGCCTGGAAAACCTCGGGGTGAAGAGACCATTCCCCCGGGCATAATTGTTGGCGACTTAAAAAGTCCGCTCTCCAATTTTCCACTCCTGGGATGAAAACCGCGGATATGGCTGGGACATATTTTTCTGCCCACTCCAGGATGCAATTTGCTTCCCTCTGGGCTGCACGACTCCTGGTGCCACCCTGGTGATTGATATATGCCACTGTTGTGGCATTGTCTGATTGAATTCTGACAGGGGACCCTTGGAGTTTGGATGTCCATGCTACTAGGGCATACCGGGCTGCTCGTATCTCTAAGAGATTGATGGGCAGGGCCTTTTCTGCTTCTGACCACTTGCCCTGGAGAGACCATTGCTCCAGTACTGCCCCCCAGCCTATGAGGCTGTCATCTGTAGTGACTACCTTCCAAGAAACCGGACTGAAGGGTTTCCCTTTTTCCAGATTCTGGGGCACCAACCACCAATGGAGGCTCTTGCGAACGGAAGGGGACAGGGACATTGGTAAGTCTAAAGCCTGAACTTTTTTGTTCCAGGCTGACAGTATGGCCCTTTGCAAATTCCTTGAATGGAATTGACCGTAGGGTACCGCTTCGAATGAAGCCACCATTTTTCCCAGCAGCCTCATGCAGAGGCGTATGGATGGTTTTCTTTTTGTACCCACTAAGTGGGTCAAATCTTTTAAAGACGACACCTTCTCTGGAGGTAAGAAAATCTTTCTCTGATTTGAATCCAGCCTTAGCCCTAAGTATTCCAGACTTTTGACTGGTCTTAGAGCTGACTTGTCCCGGTTGATAATCCAACCGTGATATTCCAGATACTTGATTGTCTTGTGAATAGCTACTTCCAGCTTTTCCACTGAGTGGTCTATTAGCAGCAGGTCGTCTAGATATGCCATTATCGTTACACCCTGTGTTCTTAGATTGGCCAATAATGGGGCCAGAATTTTTGTGAACACTCGTGGTGCTGTGGCCAGACCGAAAGGTAAGGCTCTGAACTGAAAATGGCGCCCTTCTACTGCAAAGCGTAGAAATTTCTGGTGGGCCGGAAAGATGGGAATATGCAGATAAGCATCCTTTATGTCGATCGAGGCTAACCATTCCTGCCCTTGTAGGGCGGTGGCCACCGATCGGATCGACTCCATCCGAAAAGTCCTGATATTTAGGAACTTGTTTAGCCCTTTTAGATTTAATATGGGCCTCACGTCCCCATTTGGTTTGGGGACTGTGAAAAGGTTCGAGTAAAACCCGAATCCGCTTTCTTCCAGGGGAACCTTCATGATTACACCTTGGAGCAATAGTTGTTCTAGTGCCAGAAGGAGGGATCCTCTCTTCTGGGGATCTCTTGGCACGTTTGACCTCATAAATTGGGCAGGAGGAGTGCCTTTTAACTCCAGCTTGTATCCCAGACTTACTGCGGAGAGCACCCATCTGTCTCTGATGGTGTCCCGCCAGGTCTCTGTGAACAACTGAAGTCTTCCCCCCACCCGATTGAGTGGGGGCAACGCTTCATGCCTTGGGGGGAGGTTTTGTACCTCTCTTGATCCAGGGCTTCTTGTTACCCTGTGATTGTCTCTGATTTCTGCCCCCTGAATTTGACCGCGGAGGCCGTCGGAACTGCTTCACAGCCGATGTGCCCGGGACTGGAGAAGTAGGCCTCTTAAAAGAAGGACTTCTACCCTTGTTCTTAAACGGTAAGAGTGAACTTTTACCGGCAGAAATTTTCTGGATATATTTGTCCAGATCTTCTCCAAATAAGCGTTCTCCATGAAATGGGAAGCTAACCAGCAGTTTTTTACAGGGAGCTTCAGCAGACCAGTTTTTGAGCCACAGAAGCCTACGCATATGTACTATAGACAGCGTAAAGCGGGAGGCCTGTTGGATTGTATCCTTTATGGCGTCCACCGCAAAACACAAGGCTCTAGGCAGGTCAGCTAGGGCAAGAGCCTGCTGATCTGGTAAGTCCCTTAAGACTTGTTTCAACTGATCTTTCACTGCTTGGCAGACTCCAATCGCTGCTACCGCAGGTTGTGTCACCATGCTTGCTGTAGAGAAAGCAGATTTTAGTAAAGACTCCAATTTTTTATCTATTGGGTCTTTGAACATTGGAACATTATCTACTGGACATGTCAGTGATTTGTTAACAGAAGAGATGGCGCACCTCACCCCAAAGACTATACACAACAGGGATTTAACCGGCCTCCGCTAAGAGTGGCACTGAAGTCCGCTTTGCCTATGCCCACAAACTATTACTGACCTGCCTGAACCTGGGCTGCTGACGGTTATAGTTTATTTACGGCCATTATACCCTCCTGGTCTCTGTCTAGCACATCCTTAAGTCGCCTACGCCTAAAATATTTGCTTCCCCTGCTGGTCTGGTGCCGCTGAACCACACATGGCACTGATGGCAAGCACTTAAATCGAGCCCCGTTCAGCTCTCGGCCTCATACACAACTAGCAATGCCTTCTAAGGGATCAAGTTCCCGTTCATCAATAAACAAATGTTCTGCAAAATCCTCAACCTTACATCAAGCTACTGTCGGATCTATCAAAAGATTCCTAGCTTCGGAGCGCGAAAGCCCCAGCACTCGGGTTAACAAGACCAGAGCCTCACGATCTCTTATATCCCCAGCCTCACACGCGGCCTCCGCCCGTGAAAGCTCTCCGGCCTCATCCTGCGGCTCGGAGTTGATGGAGGACCCCGGCTCCCCCACAGGTTCTGACATGTCTTCTTTGGTGAGTGAACTCAAAAAAGAAATGGCGGGTATGTTTCACAATATGGAAAAATCTATCAAAAAGGAAATTTCCGCGGTTAGGGCGGACATGGCACATTTGCTCGTCAGAGTTGAGGAGACAGAACAACGCCAAGACTCACAAGAGGTGGCTATTAAAGAACTGCAAGAGACTGTTACTCAATTAGCATATGCTCACAGAGCCTCATTATACAAGCTCGAGGACCTCGAAAATCGCAATCGTAGAAATAACCTACGTATAAGAGGACTGCCAGAAGCGACCAGAGATAACGACCTGGAACCCTCGATCCGTGGCATCCTTAATACCATATTAGGCAACTCAGTTACTGACCCTCTGCGTTTTGACAGAGTTCACCGCGCTCTGAGACCTCGTAACTTCTCCTCTGACCAACCCAGGGATGTGATTTGTCGCCTCCACTACTATGAAGACAAAAACGCCATCATGATCAAACTGCGGAACACTCCTAAAATTGACTTTGATGGTGCTACTCTTAGCATCTTTCCTGACATAGCCAAGGAGACCCTTGATCGCCGCAGGGCTTTAAAACCTCTTTTGGAGCATCTGCGGGGTGACGGGACTACTTACAGATGGGGTTTTCCTGCATGCTTAATTGCTATTAAAAACGGTCGCTCTTCAACTCTACGGTTCCATGAAGACCTACCTACCTTCCTACAGGATCTCAATTTGCCGCACACGGAGTTACCGGGCTGGCAAAATACTATACCCACCTTTTCCGCTTCCTGTTCCCCTCGTTGGCGGAAAACCCCAGCCAAGCAAGGGCGTGTCTCCAATCCTGGCTCATCTCAGAAAAATGGATGAGGCGTCTTACTGCCCACACTCACCTTCCTTGACTATACCTTGGTTATGATGGTATTATCTTTTAGGCCAAAGGTTTAATTAACCCTATTAATCATCCTCTGTTTTCGTTTTTTGTTGAGGACCTGTAGTTATGTCTATGTGCATATTTGTCCTGACCATTGCTGGTTTCATAAATGTTTCTTACTATTTTACAGGCCGTTAGCTGACGGGGCTTTATGCTCCTAATCCATGCCTCCACAAAGGAGTCCGTTCTCTGCCCCTCTCCTCTTGGGGTTGGTGGGAGTTGGCAATTTATCTTTTCTTCTTGATCTTTGTCTGCAACCCTTCCTGGTTGCCTGCTCCCCTCATCCCCACTGGGACCACCGCAGACCGCTGCGTGATTTTGATACCATTCCCAATCGTTATAATGGTTGTTCTACTGTTCTTCATGTATGTCTTATTTCCTCTTTCTCTTTTTTTCTGACTTTTCTCCTTCCCCTTCTCTCCTTCCCGTCCCCCCTCCCTTCTCTGTTTTGTTGGCACGCTTGGCTATATGTTTTATTGATCTACTCTTTGCTGATGATATGGCTACTCTGAAGATTCTCTCGTACAATGTTAGAGGCCTCTGTGTCCCCGCAAAGAGACATAAAGTGTTACGGGAATTGAAGAACTCTGCTTGCTCTATTGCCTTCCTCCAAGAAACCTATTTGACCCATACAACGTCAGTTAAATTATACTCACAGTATTTTCCACAATGGTATTATAGCCTGTCTGACATTAACAAAGCCAAGGGAGTGGCTATTGGACTTAGCAAGAGTGCTTCATTTCGGTTTTCAGACATGTTAGCGGATGATCATGGTCGCTTCCTTTTTGTAAAGGGGTTTATAGGCAATACTAGATGTACTCTAGCAAACATTTATTGCCCCAACCACAATCAACCTGTTTTCTTTAATCAAATACTCACGAAACTATCCCATTTTGCTGAGGGTATGATAGTTTTGGCGGGAGATATAAATATACCTATGGATCCCATTATGGATACCTCCCAAGGCCGCTCGGGTATCCCATTTAAAAGATTAGCTCAGGTCAAAAAAAAAACTCCTAGATCTTCAGCTTATGGACGTTTGGCGTCTCATGCACCCTAAAGAAAAGGACTACTCCCACTTCTCTAAAACGCACAACTCTTACTCTAGAATTGATAACATCTTCCTTGATCACTTTCACCTGCCTTTTCTCCGCTCAGCCCACATTGGTGTTGCTACCCTCTCCGACCATGCCCCTGTTTCCATTTGCTTGGACGTGCCCGATCTGCCTCCTCGCCCCAATAACTGGAAGCTCAATGACTTTCTCATTTCTAATCCAACAGAGGTCTCCATGTTATCGAATACCTTGGCTCAATATTTCAAAGAAAACACAACCTCGGACACCTCCCCCTCTGTTCTGTGGGAGGCTCATAAGGCCTCCATGAGGGGTATTCTTATTGAATTGGGCGCGAGGAGAAAGAGAGAGCACGGGCAACAGCTTAAACAGGTCCTACAGCGGATTGCTGACCTAGAGAAAAAGCATAAACTTTCTTTACATATCTCACATCTCGAGGCCCTCGCCCTTCAGAGAGAGGAGCTTAAAACTCTCCTCAATCTTGAAACCAAGCGGAAATTTCATTCTGTTTCCCAGAAAATATACGAATGGGGTAATAAAACAGGTAGACAGTTGGCTAGATCCCTCACGGCCCGAAAAACTCTATCCTTTATTCCCAAAATAAAATTACCAACAGGAGAACTAGTCCACACCACCCCTCAAATTTTGAAAGCCTTCCGGGAGTTTTATGCTGACCTATACGGTGTGGAGGGTGGTCTGGCCTCTCTACCACTGTCGGAAAAACGTAAACGTATACTCTCTTATCTCAGAGAGGCCGGCCTCCCCAAGTTGTCGAAGTCAGCACTCGCTGGATTAGAAGCTGATTTTTCCACTGAGGAATTTCAACACGCTCTTAAATCCTCCCCCTCAGGTAAGGCCCCCGGCCCTGATGGTTTCACCGTTTTATACTACAAAACCTTTAGTGACATCCTTCTTCCTCATCTTACGTCATATGCAAATTCCATCTCCCTCAAATCTGGCCTTCGTCCGGAATCACTATCCGCTCATATTACTGTTATCCCCAAATCTGACAAGGATCCCACTCTGTGCAGTAGTTATAGACCTATTTCCCTCTTAAACATCGACACTAAACTCTATTCTAAGGTTTTGGCTAACAGGCTACTTCCCTTTCTATCCCATTGGGTTTCGGCTGATCAAACTGGATTTATCCCTAACAGAGAGGCCAGGGACAACTCGCTACGCGCTTTGTCCCTGATCCACTATGTGCGTAGGTGCTCCCGGTCCACCCTCCTCCTTTCTACGGACGCCGAAAAGGCGTTTGACAGGGTGGACTGGGACTACCTCAAAACCACTCTCCGCTATTTCGGTTTGGGCCCCAGAATGTTTCACTGTATTTCTTCTCTCTACTCTGACCCTACTGCGCAGATTCGGATTAATGGCTCCCTGAGCGACCCATTTACACTACATAATGGAACAAGACAAGGATGTCCTTTATCTCCTCTCCTTTTTGCTATCTCTCTGGAACCCTTTCTGGCCACAATTAGACATAATAGAAATATACATGGCATTCAAGTTGGTTGTAGATCCCATAAATACGCAGCCTATGCTGACGACATACTATTTTTTATTCAACAACCACGCATTTCATTACCTAACTTGATGTCGGAATTCTCTACCTTCCAAATGCTATCCAATTTTAAAATTAATCTGTCAAAATCTGAAATTCTGAATATTTCGGTACCTCAACCAGTAGTTGATCAGCTGAAGCCCCTATTTCCCTTTCGTTGGGAAACCTCACGCATGAAATACCTTGGCATATACTTAACTCCTCACCTCCACTCCCTTTTTAGATATAACTATATTCCTCTTCTTAATAACATAAGAGCTGACCTCAGAAAATGGTCCTCCCTCTCACATTCATGGCTAGGGAAGGTGAACATAGTTAAGATGAACATACTTCCCCGCGTTCTCTTTATCCTTCAAATGATTCCCTTAAAGATTCCTGTAGGCTTCTTTACTTTATTGCAGACCATGGTTACCCGCTTTATTTGGAGGGATGGTCACCCCAGAGTCTCTAGGAAGGTCCTATTTCGGACCAAGCGCTCTGGGGGATTATCCCTGCCCGATTTTAGGACTTATTATCATGCTGTCATTCTGTCACGTATAGCAGATTGGAAATATGCCTTTGCTTCTAAACTCTGGGTACAGCTGGAATATGCCCTATGTGACTCTGACCTTTCCTCTGCTCCGTGGATACCACGATCTTTTAGAACCCTCGGCCACAATACCTCACCTATTACCGTATCCTCTCTAGACGTCTGGGATGGCCTTCATAGGAAATTCTTATGGCCTTATAACTCCCCGCTAACTCCTCTCCTGAATCATAACTACTTTGTACCAGGATCCTTAGACCCGGGTTTCCAATCCTGGTCGCCTGGAGGCCCCCTCCTCTTGCACCATGTTTTAAACTCCAATACACTTAAAACTTTGTCTGAACTACTAGGCCATGGACCATCAAAGTTTATGGATAAGTGGAGATATAATCAACTGAGCTGCTTTCTTCAAACACTCCCCCAACCACTACGGGGAATCCAAGATCTGAATGGCATTGAACATGTGTTCCTTCATAAGGATCCCCCTCTCCACGGTATTGCCCTATTTTACAAAGCGCTTATCAACTTACAAAATCCTACCCACCCGCAGTATCTGACCAGTTGGGAGCGTGACCTGGGTGTTGTTCTCACAAATAAGACAAAGGATAAAGTCTTACTTCTTACGCATACCTCCTCTCTAGCTTCTTCCATGGCTGACTCTAACTTCAAACTCATCACTAGATGGCATCATACACCTGTTAAATTAAACCGCATGTTCCCTTCCAACTCCCCGCTATGCTGGAGAAATTGCGGACAGGAGGCCACCCATGCTCACATCTGGTGGTTCTGCCCGATCATTCGCCCTTACTGGTCCGCGGTAATAGACCTTATTCACCAGATCACTGAGATCAAGTTACCTTTGGATCCTTGGACAGTGCTTTTCCATGCTACCTCAATGTCAATAGGTAGATATAAACGCTCGCTGATTCCACATCTTCTTAACACGGCTAAGGCTCTCATTCCTGTGCTTTGGGGTCAATCTACATCTCCGTCCACTAAGTGTTGGCTGCAAAGAGTCTCTGACGTTTACCTCATGGAAGACCTCACCCACATTGCGAGAGACACTACCAAACAATTTACTCTAACCTGGGCCCCGTGGTCCTCCTTCCTATCTACCCAATGTTATAAGGACATCATTTCTTCTTCCCCCTGAACAACCCAGGTCCTTGATATCTCACTCTTATGTATGTAAATGCTGTGGATTTTATTTCTATATAAGGATTAAATTCAATGTTAGCACATGCCAAATATTAATCTTTTGCTGCCATGTGTGCCAACCTCCTTCCTTCTTCTCCCTCCCCCCCATCCCACCTTTCTCTCTTGCACTTCTCTCTTTCTCCCCCCTTTTGTTTCTCTTTTTATGCTTTTTATATTGTTATTTTAATTTGGTTTGCTGGGTCACTCTTAATGTCTCTACTATACTCATGAGTGATTATTTTCACACGTTTGCCCAGTGTACCCCTCTCTGTTCCAATGTACTTCATTTGATTGAGATGCTTATATATCTTTCTCAATAAAAATATATTGAACAAAAAAAAAAAAAACAGAAGAGATGGCTGCGTCCACTGTAGGGACCCTCCATTTTTTTATGAACTTATCCTCCATGGGATAGATCACCGGAAATCTCTTGGGGGGAGCAAATATTTTATCAGGATGCTCCCAATCCTGGTAAATAAGCCCTTCTAATAAAGGGTGGATTGGGAAGGAACAGACAGCCTGGGGAGCTTTTAGCGACCCCAGCGAGGAAACCGTAGTGGATGGTGGTTCCGCCAGAGGCATTTTAAATGCTGATCGGACCATGTTAGTCAGAGACTGAACCCATAATCTTTCAGCCTGAGATGCTGAGAAAGGTTCTTCCACTGTTGATTCCTCCATAACTGAATCAACCTCATCCTGATCCCCTTCAGGTAGGTCGATCTCTGTGTGGGGCTGTTCCTCCACTAACAGGCACTCTGAAGGAGGAGACGGAGATCGGACACGCTTTTCCTGTGACAGGGAAGCAGCGATCAATGCTGTTAATCTCTCTTCCAATCCTCCCAGAGTTGAGGATAAAACCTCCTCTGTTATATATACAGGAGCAGGTGGACTGGGGACAGCCGCAGCACCAGGCACTCCTGCGGGGTTTCTACGGCTACTGACCTCTGAATTCTCAGGGGAGATTGGTGCAGTACAAGCATGCCCAATATCCTCAGAGCCCGATGGAGACCCCTTTGGCTTCCTGGAAGACCTATTTCCGGAGCGTCTGGACGACATATCCTTTAAGCACAAAGCTGAGGTATTCCCGTCGTCATACACCAATTTTTGCTGGTAATAGTCTAACACAGTTGCTGCTATATACCAGCTGGTGTCCACTAAAGTGTCTTTCTATGGGGATGCCTGCAACCGCCTCTGTGTGCCACTGTTTGTTGCTAGCTCTGTTTGCATCCAGCTGACACTTGTACTGTGTCTTTTATCCATGCTGGGACGCCTGCACATGCGCAGAAGCGCCGCGGCGCGCATCGAGCGTCATCCACCCGCCCCGCCCCTTTTTTTTCATAGGAGGCGCGTGCACGCGCCCGCGCGCGCGCCCGTGCGCCATTGGCGCCCTTTTCGAAATCAAACAGGGACTAGGAGCCAGGGCCCTTTTTGCCGGAGGGCCTGTGCGGTGGATGAGCGCAGCAACAGGGCAGAGGAAGTGGATTCCCACAGAGAAACTTACCAACTGCCTGGATCTTTTGACTTGAGAAAACCAAAGATCCACATGACAAGAAAAATGGACTACAGCGGCCTCTAGTGGTTTAACACAGATACCGCGGTCCCTTTTTTTTTTTTTCTTGACTACTATTAAAATTTTACATTTTCAGTAGTTACAGGCATACACAGATATTAGCGGGAACCAAGTTCCTGGGGGCCCCCACTTACCTGATCCCCACCGCAGGACTTTGTTTGGTCCACAGAAGTCCAAACTTCACCTATCACGGCAGGCATTGTAATTAAACCTTCAGGGACCGGGTTCCCAAGGATTCCACTCCCCTGGACCTGTATAGCACCCTGCACAGACAACATCTTGGTCGTGGGTATGACCAGAGCTCTGGATCCCAGGGTCCAGCCCTCCTAAGAGAGGCATTACAGGCAAAACCTTGCTCTTCTGCTGCAAGGCCCGGGTACCGACCGTTTAGCTATGAAGCTTTTTTGGTGGGATCCGGAACAGCTTACTAAGGCCCAAAAGAACCTGTACGCAAGCCCAGTGAAAACACATGTTACTCTTTGGCCAACACCTTAGACACTGGCAAAAAAACTGAGGTGCTCCCGGATGGGAGGGGCTTATATAGGGGAGGGTACTTCCGGTTTGGAATTGGCCAGTGCCAACACCTGAAGGTAATCTATATAACCCATTAGTAATGACTAAGTCGCTCTGTGTCCCGTGATGTACGAAAAAGAAAAAGTGACGTGTGCAATACAAGTGTAAATGAGGGAACTACTACCTGCCTAAAAAGTGCTATAGGACATACAGTAGATTATTCAATTCAGATATAAAGTGCACCAATAAATATGCCAATGTGAAATAATTAGTAGTAGAAAAATAAAAAAGTGATAAAGTCCATAATATAAATTGATAGTGGCTTAAATCTTGATGGCAGAGGAGAATTCCTTCACCGTAAACATAAAACAACACCAAAAGTGCTCAGATATGAAAACTGCTCACCAGATGGATATGACCTCTTTAATTAAATACACGGTCTAATGCGCTGTAGGGAAATCCTTTAATGGATGAAGCCTCTGTGCTGTGTCCTCCTCTACTCCAAAATATCTCATAAGGAAACAAAAGGACAATCCATATAGCGCAATACTCTATTTTTATTTAAAAGTAATACAAACAAAAGGCCTGCTTACATTAGTGGTGCCTTAGCCTGGCACTGAGGATAGCCTGCATGAATTTCAATATGAGAGCTCCTCACTGCTGGGCACACGTCCAAGCTAGCGTGCGTTCCACTCGTGCTGGGAGAAAAAACGGAAGCTGAGATCTGGAAGTGACGTGATCGGAAGCGCCTCGACGTACGTTTTGTAAGAATGACGTCAACAGGAAGCGTGCTTTTTTCATATCTGAGCACTTTTGGTGTTGTTTTATGTTAACAGTGAAGGAATTCTTCCCTGCCATCAAGATTTAAGCCACTATCAATTTATATTATGGACTTTATCACTTTTTTATTACTAATTATTTCACATTGGCATATTTTTTGGTGCACTTTATATCTGAATTGATTAATCTATGTTCTATAGCACTTTTTTAGGCAGGTAGTAGTTCCCTCATTTGCACTTGTATTGCACACGTCACTTTATTCCATGTTATACGGTTATACTGTATTATTATTACATAGCGCCCCCTATCACCCCATTTTTCTAGTTATGTGAACTGCTTTAAAAAATTACTAAAGGTATACAGTAGCAGGACTTTATTTAGCAGGTTGACGGCAGATCAGATGAGGCATAATCTACTCATCATTAGGACCACTTCTACTGTTCCTTGGCTTTTATGGACATCCGTGTTGTGAAATATCAATTTGCTTTTCATAGTTTTTATTTTAGAGGTATTCCTCCTCAGGCTGTCATGTGTTTTCTTTTCAGTTTCTTACATTGTTGATTGCTAAATTCTTCAGCGTGTTAATATTTCCTCTCTGCTTTATGGCTTCACTCTTGTTGTCTATATTAGTAAGACAGCTGATTTAATCGCTTCTTTTGACTTCCTGTCCAACCTGAGAATCACCACCAGGGATTATTACCTTGAGATTAATGACAAGATAACTCTGGAATTACCTTCCGAATTGGACTGAGATTGGGCAATAATGGGCTGATCTGCATCTAGCCCCATTAACCTTCACTAGATGGAGTCCTCCAAGGTTTTGCTCAATGGAAAATGGAGATAGTAATGCTCTATGATGAATTAGAGGACATTTTTTTAAATCTTATGAAACTTTTATTGCCTTATCTGTAAATATTTACCAGAAACCAGTGTGAAAATTTCGAAGGAGTAGCACTTATTTCCTGGAGAAGTTTAAGGGAGTTAAAAGTGACAGATGCCCTCGCAAAGAAGAGGTGAAATAAATACTCTTGTGATGCCCACCACTCCAGTGAAGGGAAATGGTGTCCTAAAGTTTCTCAGGCAATTCGATAAGAGAATGTATAGTTTAGTGTGATAATCTATAACAATAAATCACACCTTTTTGCCCACTCTACAATAAACCTTATGTATTCATATAATGGCGTAGCATGTGGAATTGCCTTTACTTCAGAATCAGATGCATGCTCTACATCTCTGGTGACTAACCTATGGCTTCGGGACCCTTTTACACGATTAGTGAGACTCTCAGGGCTATGTAGAAGCATGGATACGTATAGAGGGTCTAATGGCATTGATCTCTAGCAGTGTCATGTAATGGGATTGATTTACAAAAGGCAAATAGGCAGTTCACTTTGAGATTTTTCACTTAGCTTAGTGTGGGGAAAATTTACTTTACAAGGAGTACTCAATCACATGCAAGGAAAATAAAGAAAAAACAAACAAACAGTGTTTTGCTTGCACACGATTGGATGGTGGAAGTCAGCAGAGCTTAACCTCATTCACTGAGCTAAGGAAAATTCCCTTGGAAAGTGAACAGCCAATTTGTCTTTATTAACCGCTTAAGGACCGCCGCACGCCTATTTACGTTGACAGAATGGCACGGACAGGCATATGGGTGTACAGGTACGTAACCTTTAAGATGCCGCCGGCGGCGCGCTCGCGACCCTGCCGTGATCTCCGTGAGCCCAACCGTGGGTCCCGCGGACTCGATCACCGTGGGGATACCCGCGATCGTCTGACGGAGAGATAGAGCGGGGAGATGCTAATGTAAACAAGCATCTCCCCGCTCTGCCTAGTGACAATGACACTGTTCTCGGCTCTGTGTAATCGGAGCGGTGATCAGTGTCATGTCACACACAGCCCATCCCCCCTACAATAAGAATCACTCCCTAGGGCACACCTAACCCCTACAGCGCCACCTATTGGTTAACCCATTCACTGCCAGTGCATTTTTATAGCACTGATCGCTGTAAAAATGACAATGGTCCCAAAAATGTGTCAAAAGTGTCCGATGTGTCCACCATAATGTCGCAGTCACGATAAAAATCGCTGATCGCCGACATTACTAGCAAAAAAATTATTATTAACAACAATGCCATAAAACTACCCCCTATTTTGTAGACGCAATAACTTTTGCGCAAACCAATCAATAAATGCTTATTGCGATTTTTTTTACCAAAAATATGTAGAAGAATATGTATCGGCCTAAACTGAGGAAAATTTTTTTTTGTATATTTTTGGGAAATATTTATTATAGCAAAAAGTAAAAAATATTGAATTTTTTTCCAAATTGTCGCTCTATTTTTGTTTATAGCGCAAAAAATTAAAACCGCAGAGGTGATCAAATACCACCAAAAGAAAGCTCTATTTGTGGGGAAAAAAGGACGTCAATTTTGTTTGGGAGCCACATCGCATGACCGCGCAATTGTCAGTTAAAGCGACGCAGTGCCGAATCGCAAAAAGTGTCCCGGTCTTTAACCAGACAAATGGTCCGGGGCTGAAACGGTTAAATCAACCCCAATGTGTCATTAGGCCGGGTTCACACTTGTCCGACAAACGCTCCGACATTGGGAGCTCATGCCGCATGACGTGTGAAAATCAATGTTTCCCTATGAGAGCCGTCTTAACTGGTCCGACACAAGTCAGTCCGACTTTGAAAATGCTCCCTCCCTGTACTACTTTGGTCCGACTTTGATCCTACTTCAGCCCATTGAATATCATTGAAGTCGGATCAAAGTAGGATCCTTGTCCTAACCATCTGACTTTTGACATCCGACATGGCGATTACAGCAGCAGTAAAAGGAATTTATCTCACCCTGGGATTGTTTTGATTGGTCAAAGGACAAGTCAGACTATCACAAAGTCGGATCAATGTAGTATCCTGTTCATGAAAGTCGGATGGATGTCGGACCAATGTAGGATCAATGTAGGACTGATGTCGCAGAGCAAAGTAGGATGAAAGTTGTATGGCCGCTCTCTCGTCCCCCCCTCTTTTCCTGCGGCCTGCCAGGTTGCGTGCTCGGATAAGGGTCTGGTTTGGATTTTGGGGGGACCCCCATGCCGTTTTTTCGGCTTAGGGGGTTCCCCTTAAAATCCATACCAGACCGAAGCGCCTGATATGCTCCTGGAGGGGAACCCATGCCGGTTTTTTATTTAAAATTTGGCGTGGAGTTCCCCCTCAAGATTCATACCAAACACAGTGCCTGGTATTGGCGGGGATCCAAGTCGGATCCCCGTTCATTGAAAGTCGCACATATGTCGGCTTCATGTCGCAGGGCAAAGTCGGATCCAAAGTAGGATGGCTGTCGTGTCGCACAAGTGTGAACCCAGCCTAAAAGGAATTTATCTCACCCTGGGATTGTTTTGATTGGTCAAAGGACAAGTCAGACTAGCACAAAGTCGGATCAAAGTAGTATCCTGTTCATGAAAGTCGGATGGATGTCGGACCAATGTAGGACTGATGTCGCAGAGCAAAGTAGGATGAAAGTTCTATGACTGTTGTGTCGTACCAGTGTGAACCCAGCCTAAGCATGTCATCTAGTCCCCAACAGCTCTTGTAGTATTTAATCACCTCTACGTTTTTAGTTTTTTTTGTCGTATAAACCAAATATAAAAACAAAAATTTTGGGAAAAAAAACCTAATTTTTTTACTTTCTGTTATAAAGCATATCCAGTAAAAAAAATCTAATTTCTTCATCAATGTAGGCCAATATGTATTCTGCTACATTTATTTTGGTAAAAAAATCCTAATAAGCGTATATTGATTGGTTTGCGCAAAAGATATAGCTTTATAAACTATGGGATATATTTATGTAATTTTTTTTTTTTTTTACTAGTAATGGCGGTGATCAGCGACTTATAGCGGGACTGCGATACTGTGGTGGACAAATCAGACACTGACACTTTTTGGGGACCAGTGACACTAAACGTTAAAAATATGCACTGTCACTGGTCACTGTACTAATGACACTGACTGGGAAGGGGTTAACATCAGGGGCGATCAAAGGGTTAAATGTGTGTCTAGCCAGTGTTTGTGCACTGTGGGGGAGGTGCTTTTACTAGGGGAAGGCATTGATCCATGCCCCTGCTTTACAGGAACACAGGAGCAATGCCTTCCATACTTCCCTACTACTTGTTTACATAGACAGATCGCCCTTCTGCCTCTGTGCTGAATGATTGGCTGGTGCTGGCAAGCATCGAGTCCACAGTACCCGCTGTGTATAATCACAGTGGGATCGGGCTGCAGGCTGCGTGAATGCGCACCCCAGACCCGAAAAGGCAGGATCACCTACTAGGTACGTGATCCTGCACAGCAGAGCTGCCTTGCCGCCATATATGTAAGTTTTACGGTCGGCAAACGGTTAAAAACAAAACAGCTGTGCAGGGCTCTGCTCACACAGCACTGTCATTCATTCACAATGATCTGTGAATAAACTACAAGTCCCATCTTCCACCGTGGCAGACAGCTTGTAGTTTTCAGTGAACTACTAGGGTGCTCATCCACACCCTCCCTGTTCACTGACACTTCCTGCAGCTGAGTACCTGTCTGCCCGTATAAAGGTACGGGCAGAGAGATGTCAGGAGTGTCTGATGTTGGTAGATCGGTGTTAGATTGCAGGCTCCATGGTAAAAAAAGTCATGTGCATTTGATTTATTTTACAAAAGGTGAACTGAGCCTGAACTCTGGGGAAAAAAATATCCTCCCTAGCAGTGTTGCTGCTTCCGCACTGCAAGGGTCAAATGTTAATTTATGTCAGAGGGACCATGAAAAGCACTTTTTTTTACCTGATCCTCCTCTCCCGCAGGCTGCCTCAACACTGCTAGAACAGTCCTTGCAGCCTCTTCTCCCCTAAGCTCTGGTGGTTGTAGGTTCTCTGTCATTGTCAAGTAAAATGCAGGGTCCATAGGCCTACAATGGACATGAGGATGCTGAGGGACTGTTCACATGCCAGAGCAGTGTACTTCAAGAAGTGTTGAAGTCTTCTAGCAGTTTGCTTAAAGTGGCATTCAGCACTCCTTTTAGGATCTGTGTTCAGCATTTACAACCTGGAGCTGAATAGTACTTAAAAAGCTTTAAAAAATCTTGCTGAAAGCTCTGAAAATGCTTTGTCAAATCTTGCTGTTCACACTGCTTGTATACAAGTTGAAGCCTGTGTTAAACAGGCCTTACTCAAACAAAGGTGATGCTGTGATCCCAGGACATAGCCCAGGACAGAGCATCATAGGGCCTGTGGTCCAAGATGTGGGACTAACCTGATAAATCTGGGAGAGTTAGCGCCTAAATTCCGACCGTCCAAAACGCGGGTGACGTAAAACACTACGACGAGCCGAGAATAATGAAGTTCAATGCTTCCGAGCATGCGTCAACTTGATTCTGAGCATGCGTGGATTTTTCTCTGATGGAATTCCACACAGACGATCAGAATTTCCCATCAGATTTTTTTCCATCGGAAAAATTTAAAACATGTTCTATTTTTTTACTCCGATGGAAAAAAGTCAGATGGGGCCCACACACGATCGTAATTTCCGAATAAACAAGTCCATTGGTTTTTATTCCATCCGAAATCTGATCATGTGTACAAGGCATTAGTGTGTACTTTTGCCCTTTGTCTTGATACAGGAGTACAGATGTACAGAGAGACGTTCTTCACATCAACAGATGAAGAAGACACTGAGTATTTTGAAATGGTTGTGCCGCAGACGGACTCGGCTACTGAACTTTCTATGTACACGATTATCTCTATCTGGACTGGATATGGGTTCATGTTTTTACCCTGGGGTGCCATCCATAATCTTTTAGAACGCCTTATAAAGGAGTAGAATGCAAACAAATTTTCCAGTTTTTATTAAAATTACAAGAATGATTATAATTTACCGGTGTCATTCAGTGTCACTGTACATTGTTCGCTGAATTTTGGAGAGTTAAACCCCCTGATAATGTATTTTATTCCTCTGGCTGAGATGCCTGCTCTAAGTTCCCAGGTCTGTACACCTGCTGTACTGATTATGAGGGTCTCCCACCATCCCTGTGCTGAGATCCTGGGCATAATGGGAACAGTGGGCATAATGAGCCCAGATGCTGGGCCCATTATGAGGGGTTCCCACATCCCTGCATTGAGTTCCCAGTGATTTTGTACAAAGTATTAAATACATTTCAGGTAGCATGTTCAATACTTTTTCCCAAGGTCATTCCATTTTATTACACATAACTTCATTTCTAAATGCATTCGTTTTGGTTTCTTTATATGTATGGATTGCATGGGTTGTTTGTGGTGAAAATTTCATGTCAACAATAGCACCTTTAGAAATATATTTACTTTGAAAAATGGCGACGTGTTCAATCTTTATACAGCGGGTATAGGTTTAGGGTCATACCTGAAAGTCAGCAGATGCAAGTAATGGTCAGGAACCAGACAAGGAGGGAGATTTACTAAAACTTGAGCACTCAGAATCTGGTGCATGGTAGCCAATCAGCTTTTAATTTCAGCTTGTTCAATTAAGCTTTGAGAATAAAACATGGAAGCCAATTGGTTTCTTTGCAGAGCTGCGCCAGATTTTGCACGCTCCACTTTTAGTAATTCCCCCCTGCAGGTCACACCAGGAACCAGCACATACAAACAATGGTTAGGAACTAATTAGGACCAGTAACAGGGAGACAGAGGTGAAACAACTCCAAGAGCAGGCCAGGTCAGCAGGTAAAAGGGTAAGCAGGTCTCATTCAGCAGCTGCTTATTTCAGCTCCGCTCCTTAAATAGTCCATATAGCTCCAAGTCTGTGCAATTGGCTAGCAAGTACTGTACCCCCTTTTTTCTGTGTATTGGCACAATCACCAGCCTCTGCCATGTTCAGATGCAGTCTCGACACTTATCATGTTTACATTTAACGGACTTGAAAATCCCCAATTTCAACCCTTGGTACTCACACATGACTTCAATAGCACCGGACTTCCATTCTACCAAAAACTGAAAGCGGTCCTTTAAAAACAATTGTTGTATTGACTAAAAACAGAAGCCACCAGTGGCGGCTGGTGCTCAAAATTTTTGGGGGGGGCGCAAACAAACTGAAAAAAAAAAATCAATTGCCGCCACTGTGCCCATTAAACGCAGCCACTGTGCCCAAACGCCACCAGTTTGCCCCCTCAAATACAGCCAGTTTGTTTCCATATACAGCCAGTGTGCCCCCATATATATATAACCAGTGTGCCCCCATATACAGCCAGTGTGCCCCCATATACAGCCAGTGTGCCCCCATATACAACCAGTGTGCCCCCATATACAACCAGTGTGCCCCCATATATAGCCAGTTTGTCCCCATATATAGCCAGTGTGCCCCCATATATATAGCCAGTGTGCCCCCATATACAGCCAGTGTGCCCCCATATACAACCAGTGTGCCCCCATATATATAGCCAGTGTGCCCCATATACAGCCAGTTTGTCCCCATATATATAGCCAGTGTGCCCCCATATATAGCCAGTTTGTCCCCATATATATAGCCAGTGTGCCCCCATATACAGCCAGTTTGTCCCCATATATATAGCCAGTGTGCCCCCATATACAGCCAGTGTGCCCCCATATACAGCCAGTTTGTCCCCATATATATAGCCAGTGTGCCCCCATATACAGCCAGTGTGCCCCCATATTCATCCAGTTTGTCCCCCATATACAGCCAGTTCCCCCCAAATGCAGCCAGTTTGTCCCCCATATTCAGCCAGTTCCCCCCATATTCAGCCAGTTTGTCCCCATATACAGCCAGTTCCCCCCAAATGCAGCCAGTTTGTCCCCCATATACAGCCAGTTCCCCCCAAATGCAGCCTGTCCCCCCCCCAGCCCTTCCTCGGTCCGCGCCGCCCTCGATGTGTTCTCCCGCCCTCGATGTCGCTTCAGCCAATCAGGTTACCGGTAACCAGATCCAGTGAACCTGATTGGCTGAAACCTCCACAGTCTTCTCCAAGGAACGCACCCCCGTGCGTACCTGGGAGGAGTTTTTGGAAGCCGAATACAGCGTGAGAGCTGTATTCGGAAAGCCTATCAGAGCCGCTGGCTCTGATAGACACTTCCAGAACACACCCACCGCCGGCCACCGCTCTAATTCATATGGCCGGCGCTCACCAGGAGGCTGGCCATATGAATAGTGGGCAGCGCGACAGCGGTGACAATACACAGATTCATGCAATGCATGAATCTGTGTATTGTCTTTCAGTGGCGCTGCGGGAGCGAGAGGGGGCAGCGCTCCGGCGCCCTCTATGGACGCACCGCCACTGGAAGCCACACTTACGTGTTAGTTTTTTGAATGAACAAGGAGGTAACAGCCATATATGTAACCCCAGATGGCCCCAAATGCTCACACATCTATTCTCCTAAGTCCTTAATAACTCTGATCCGCACCTAAGATTAAGAGTAAATATCACACATCTGGAATAACATCAAGTTTCCACTGAGCAGTATTATCCCATAGTAAAAGTGCTGGTTTGAGTTAATATTCTTTAACTACTTAAGCCCCGGACCAATATGCAGCATAAGGACCAGGCCCCTTTTTGCGATTCAGCACTGCGTCGCTTTAACTGACAATTGCGCAGTCATGCGACGTGGCTCCCAAACAAAGTTGGTGTCCTTTTTTTCCCACAAATAGAGCTTTCTTTTAGTGGTATTTGATCACCTCTGCGGTTTTTATTTTTTGCGCTATAAACAAAAATAGAGCGACAATTTTGAAAAAAATGCAATATTTTTTACTTTTTGCTATAATAAATCTCCCCAAAAATATATAAAAAAACTTTCTTATTCCTCAGTTTAGGCCGATACATATTCTTCTACATATTTTTGGTATATAAAAAAAAAATCGCAATCGCCGTTTATTGATTGGTTTGCGCAAAAGTTATAGTGTTTACAAAATAGGGGGTCGTTTTATGGCATTTTTATTTATTTCTTTATTTTTTACTAGTTATGGCAGCGATCAGCAATTTTTTTCGTAACTGCGACATTATGGCGGACACATCGGACACTTTTGACACATTTTTGGGACCATTGTCATTTTCACAGCGATCAGTGCTATAAAAATGCACTGGTTACTGTGAAAATGACACTGGCAGTGAAGGGGTTAACCAGGAGGGGCGCTGTAGGGGTTAAGTGTGCCCTGATGTGTTTTACTTACTGTGGGGGGGTGTGGCTTAGCGTGTGACGTCACTGATCATCGTTCCCTATGACAGGGAACAGACGATCAGTGACAGGCTCACTAGGAAGCACGGGGAGAGGTTTGTTTACACTTACCTCTCCCCGTTCTTCCTCTCTGTGACCCGATCGCGGGACACCAGCGGAGATCGGGTCCACTGTTCCCGTGGGGACGGTCACGGAGAAGAGGACCGGGTCACGAGCGCGCCGCCGGCTGGGCCGACCCACAGCTGGGCTCTTAAAAGGGACGTACCTGTATGCCCATGTGCCCAGCCGTGCCATTCTGCCGACGTACATCGGCGTGCGGCGGTCCTCAAGTGGTTAAAGATGATTATAAGCAAGGGTCTATTTATCAAAGATTTGATGAGCAATTTGCCAAACATTTGTTTTTGGCCAAAGATTACCCTATGTATAAAGTCAAATTAAAGGACATTTACCAGAGGAAATTACATTTCTTGACATTTAGCAACATCTGCTCGCCATAGGAGAAAACCTCTACATTGATATTCACCTTATTTAAGAAAAGTGTGAATGTTACCCTCCATGCATATACACCATACATTTCCCCAATAAGCTGTTGAATCTTTGCATTTTACTACTGAAAATGTAATGTCTGTCCATGGAGTGTTGAACCTGGTTCAAGTGCTGCCGTAGTTATCTTTTTCTTTTATATCTTTTTCATATAATGAGCAATTCTCACCAAAGCTAACCAGTCTGGCATACCAGGCATTTTGACCGATATCCAATTAGCAAGGGAGCGAAGAGCTTGCAACCCCCTGTTATGTTGATGCCATACATATTCTTCAGTATTGGGAGGGTTAAGAGGTTTTCCTCCAAAAACAGAGTCCTCCTTCCTAAAGCTCCAATGCCTAATGTTGTCAGGTACCAGGCTCATTGGCGCCTGGAAGTGTGCTGGCAAGGGAGAAGCTTATGTTTATGCCCTACATATGCCTCAGTATTGGGAGGGTTAAGAGGGGTTCCCCCAAAAACAGACTTCTCTCCCCCAAAGCTCCAGTCCCTGATGTTGGTAAGCACTGGGCTCATTGGCACCTGGATGTGTTCCGGCAAGGTGGGGGAGCTTATGGACCACCTACTCGCGCTCTGTGAGGAGAAAGCAGGTAGTTTCCTTCACCCTGGTAACATGGTTTTAGAGGTCCCCCTAAGCCTCAAGGGAAATGTAGTTCACTTGATGCCGTGACGTCGCAAAAGTGAACGCGCTCCGAAACCCGGAAGTAGAGAGTGAATGAATAGAGGAAACGATGAAGACAAGAAATGGCATACTAAATTAACAGGTTAATACATATTTTAAACGAAAATAACAAATGTATTCAATATCTGTATACTAAAGAGATCACTTATAGGCTAAAAAAATGTAACCTTTACAACCCCTTTAAGAAATTTATAAAGCATTCACAATTGCTTAAATGACAGTACAGTACAATATAGAACAATCAAGTTAAAGTTACATTCCATTTATTTATTTGATGTCCAACAATGTGTCAAAACCAAGAAAGGAGCAGAGGGACAAATAGGTCAATTAATGCCTGTAGTACGAGGTTATATTAGTATATTGTTGTTTCACCTTTGGGATGAATTAGAGCCGATAATGCAGTCAGTCCAATGGGGAGGAAGCCTGGTGGGCCCATGGGAATAACCTCCACGTCCTCACTGGGAAGGAAGAGCAGACTCCTATGTAATGGTAATCATGGTATTAATGTTGTAATGGCAATGTGGCACCCATAGAGAGGGAAAAGAAAAGGAGAAACGGGAAAGAGAGAGGAAGGGGGGGGGGGGGGAGGAAGGGGAGAGGAGAGAGGGGAGATGAAGGAACAAGAAAGAGACGAGGAGGGAGGGAAGAGAGAAAAAGGAAAAGAAAGAGGGGGGAAAGAAGAAGTGAAGATGGATAGGCGAAAAAACAGGAGGGAGAGGAAGGGAAAGGGTGAGAGTAAAGGGGGGGGGGCTAGGGAGGGAGGGAGGAAGGGGAGAGTGGGGAAAGAAGGGGAAGGGAAGGGGGGAGTGGAAAAAAAGAAAAAAAGGGGGAGAATAATAATGGGGGGGGGGGGGAAAGGGGGTTTGTTTATATATAAAGATGGATGAAATGAATAAAAGGATATACATTTGTGAGAGTGATATAGGAGGTGAAAGAACTCGTCCATGCTCGCTCTCAAGCTGGATCACTGTGTGTTCATAAGATACACAGAGTGTAGATTGGCCCTGCCCCCTCATCACTGGCTGTGATTGACAGCAGCAGGAATCAATGGCTCCTGTTGCTGTTTCTGAGCCAATGAGGAGAGAGAGAGTCAAGAGAGCTTCTGCTCTTGTGCAAATCGCTGGATCCAGATCGGGCTCAGGTAAGTATTTAGTGGGGCCTGGGGAAAGGGGTGGGAAATCTGCTTGCAGGTTTTTTTTAACCTTTATGAATAGAATGCATTAGGTAAAAAACCTTCTGCCTTTATAACCACTTAAGACCCCTTTAACAAGGCTGCCTCCATTTTCCAGGATCTGCATGCTCATTGGGGGATCGCTCCGCTGATCCCTGCTGAGCAGGCGGATACGGGCCCAGTCCTCTACGGGGAGATCGGATGAAAACAGACCGCCTGTCCGCTTCCATCTGATGGATCAGATCCACCAGACAGGACAGATGAAAAATAGGACCACCATCCATCTGGATTTTGCAGACAGGATCAGATCGGATAACGGCGGATGTCAGCGGACATGTATCGGCTGACATCCGCCGCTCCATAGGGATCAATGGAGGATCTGATCGGACAGCCCATGTGAAAAGGCCCTAAATGTGTATAATCAATTTTTAACACATGGATTCAATACGACACTACATAAACAATATTTTTTTAACAAACGCTAACTTTTCTTTTTGCTCACACACGTACATTTTTTTTCCACCATTCAATGGCGAGGCACGCTTTTATTAATCTCTTGTAAATACTTTGTTAATGTTTTCTTTGAAAAGGATTATTTGTATCAGTTTGCAGTGTCCTCCCCTAGTGATGTGCTGGAACAATATTTTCCTGTAACTATGCAGCCCTACGATGATATTTGCTCTCCTCTTAAAGAATTATATTTTGTGTCATCTTCGCCATTGTATATCAATGCCACATCCAAGTTATACTGTTTATAGCTGTCTTTTATCCTTCTTAAGCTTTAATAACAGTACATGAATACTTAGGAGACAATCTATGAAAATAATTGCTGTTGTGAATGTCCCAAGCTTTTTCGTAGTTGTCATGAATAATCACCACACTGTATCTAATATGTTTATTTCCTATGATTGGCAGCTCCATCCAGCAGCCATAATATGGTATTTGCCTGAAATACTTCAATCAGCAAAATACTGCATTATGACCGCTAGATGGAGCTAAAGATTATGGGAAATAAATATATTGCACAATACAGTGATTATTCATGTAGCGCCCTGCTCCCAATGAGTGGGTGCTATGTGTTAAAATTATAGTTGTCTGAGCAATAGTTTGGCTCAGAATGATTGTGTTACAAATTATACCTCTGTTTCAGTTCAGCTGGTAGCATGATTTTCCTCCTGACAGTGGGTGTCGCTGTCACCACTGGTCAGGATAGGAAAGGCAACAGGCTGACTGCATTGGGTATCTCTTTCCAGAAGCGGCTTAGGGGCGTGGTCAACCCGCTGTGCATTCTGGGAGGGGGTGCTTAAGAGACAGACACCATTTTTTGGGGTCGTCTTCGTTCGTTGGTGGTGGGAACCACCCACCCGATCCCGACCTGAAAGCCCTCATGGCCTCAGGGAGGTGCTGGCAGTTTCTGCCTCGTGGCCTGAGGCTCTGTTACTGAGATGTAGGCCCAGGAGTTACTGGGGCCTACCGATCCTGGATGATCCTGTGTCGCCTTGCCTGCTGGAAGGGACCAAGCAATTGAGGACTCAATTGGAGGATGCATCCGGATCATAATCTACCTCACAGTGCTGCCGGAACGGCTGGAAGATCCTGGCACTGAGAGCTGTGTTCTTTATTCAGAAGGTAACCCAGGGAAGGGTTTCACCAAGTCTGTGGCAGAGACTGTTCTATTTTCACCAAGTCTGTGGCAGAGATCATATGTGATCGAGCTACGCATCGGTTGCTAGGCCAGTGAGATTGGGCGTATCCGGTGTTTGCTGAGTCCAGCGTGGAGACAGTTGCTCCTCTGGACCTCGGAAAATTCCGGTGATCCGCAGCTAAGGTACCTGAGTCCTCCCCATCCCTTCAACCCCTTCTGTTGGAAACTTTATTCAATAAAACCCTTGAAAGAGACTTTGTGTTGGTCCAAACTTCCTCTGGACAACTCTTCAAGGAGAAAGCCTGAGGCGAGCATACGGAACAGTAAGGTAACGGCAGGCCCAAATTTAAACCAGCAGCTCCTATGGGGGTAGTGCTACATTCATGATCGCTGTGCGAATGCTTGACATTCCCACAGCAATTGGTTTATAAGAAGACCATGTAGAGTAGATGTATACTCAATATAATCGTATACGTGGGACAGCAGGCAGGACCTTAAAACCTCTATAATTAAAATAAATCAACATACCAAGTATTGGATAAATAAGGCCGTGGCTGCTTTATTATTGGATTTCAATAAAATTATGAATAAATAAATTAACTTTAAACAGCTTAGCCACTACGGCTCAAGCTTATATAATATTTAAAACTTCAAATTATCCATACAATAAAAACGAAATATATTCAAAACATCTGTCCACCTATGTAATTAACAACAAAGGTGATTTTACCACATAATAAGCAACCACGACAATTAATTTCTATATAAGGGGCGGGTGGGTAGGGGAACACCACAGATCCTGTCTTCTGAGGCGACTGATTTATAAAACGAAACCCCCTTTATATAGCCCTAATAAGAACCTGATTAGACTGGTACTGACTAGCCCAGTACCACTTTAGCCCTAAAAAACCCGGGAAAAAGCACGAGCCTACTGCGTGATCACCAGGTGATCAGCTAAAGCCCGGGAAAGTCATATTTACTTTCCCTATGCCATATGAAAACCCCCCAGCTGTTCCCTCTGCTAATCCTATCATGCCTATTTAAAGCGGAGTTCCACCCTTTTTTTATGTTTATTAAAAGTCAGCAGCTACAAAAAGTGTAGCTGCTGGCTTTTAATAAACATACACTTACCTGCTCCACTGTCCAGCGACGCGCCGCCTGGAGCTCCGCTCCTCTCTTCCTCCGCCGGCGCGTCCATTCACAGTATGGGCACCCGGCCGTGACAGCTTTCGGCTTCACGGCCGGGCACTCACTGCGCATGCGCGAACGGCACAGCGCTCTGTGAGTGGACAGGCGATTGCCTGGGACCTGTCACGTCCCAGGTGATCGCCTACAGGGAGGAGCCGCCACAAGGCGATATGACGTATCGCCTAGGCGGCTCCAGGGCGGAAGGAGGAAGTGGGACAGGAAGTCCCACTCCTACTGAAGCCCCCACTCCCCCCCCAAAAAAATTACATGCCAAATGTAGCATGTAAGGGGGTGAGGAGTGGAATAAAAAAAATAAAAAAAATTGGGTGGAACTCCACTTTAAGGGGATCTTAAAACTGTTTGCCCTGCCGCTTTCCCATGATAAAAGGGGGGTTGGAACTGTCTCCCCCTTTTCTATCATACTTTAACATGCTAAGGTAATTTTCAATCTTTTAATACATTTTGAAGGTGATCCTGCCATTTAGTTAATTATTCACTTTCTATTTTTTGGTAACAACACTTTGCCTTGTCAAAAAGACCGTTAACGAACAAAAACTAAACGAAAATGTGAAGGAAGGATGTTTACCCTTGTGAACTTCTGTTTTCCACGGAGCTCCACCTGTGTAGAGCCCGTGAGTGCTTCCGCTCCCAGCAAGCAAGTGAGTCCGTAGCATGCTTACTACTTAGCAGTTAGCATTATGCAGCATTACAGGCCTCCTCAGACGATCATCCAGAGGAGCACTGTGCATTACAGGCCTCCTGACAAGAGTCCTAACTCAAAACCATTTAGAGCAGAGCACTATGAGTTTTTACATTATAGGCCTTCCCTCAGAGCACCATCCAGAGCATTGTGTGCATTACAGGCCTTCTCTGACCAGTGGCATCCAGAGCACTGTACATTACAGGCCTCCCCTCAGACCACCATCCAGAGCACTGTGCAGCATTACAGGCCTCTCAGACCACCAACCCAGAGCAATGTGCCTTACAAGCCTCTCAGACCACTGTTTAAGAGCACTGTTCATTACAGGACTCCTCAGACCACCATCCAGAGCACTGTGTGCATTAAAAGCCTTCTCAGACTGTCCAGAGCACTGTGTGCAATGCATTACAGGTCTCCTCCTCAGACTGTCCATGTCCAGAGCACTGTGTGCATTACAGGCCTCCTAAGACCACCGTCCAGAGCACTGTGAATTACAAGCCTCCTCAGATAACTGTCCAGAGCACTGTGTGCATTACAAGCCTCCTCGGACCACCATCCAGAGCACTGTGTGCATTAAGGGCCTCCTCAGACCACTGTCCAGAGCACTGTGTGCCTTACAGGCCTCCTCATACCACTGTCCAGAGCACTGTGTGCATTACAGGTCTCCTCAGACCACAGTCCAGAGCACTGTGCAACATTACAGACCTCTTCGGACCGTCCAGAGTAGCAAAATCTGTATGTGTGAGTTTGTTCAAACCTTAATACCATAAATAATAATATGATATTCGATTTTTTAACTTCAGGAGTATATAATAAGTTTGGAAATTCTAGAGAAATGCTTAAATAATGCATTACAATTGAACTAAACCCATTCGATTTTACTCAACTAAAATGTACTGGAGATTTTAGTTGACTAAATACAACAAAAACTAAAACTAAAGCAATTCAGATGACTAAAATGGGACTAAAACTAAAATGGCATTTTAGTGAAAAGACTATGACTAAAACTAAATTAAAATGTGATGCTAAATTTAACACTGTTAGTAGGGTGCTTTACAATGGGTTCTCCAACACAAATAGGCAGCACTTGAAACCTTTTTTCAATATTTGGTCAGCCTTTCCACCCAGCAGCAAGTTCCCACAGCAGAAAAGGTAGAAAAAGAAAGATTTCTAAGACTAATAAGAGAGAATAAGAAAATAAAACTGTCTTGCTGTCTGCTGCAGGATTTATTTCTTTATCATTATATAATGATGTGTAATGAGTCGATAAGTCACAAATTCTTTCCGTCATAAGATAGATAGATGCTAAAATGCTGATTTTGTGTTGATATTTATACCTCTACAGTGAATGCCCCACACAGAAAAATGTTGTGCACATAAAGGTGTGTGTTATTAAGGTAAGGTGACCAGATTTTTAAAATGAAATCCGGGGACATATTTTTTTTTTATACTAGTAATGGCGGCAATAAGTGACTCTCTGCTTGTCGCCGCCGACGCCCACCTCACAGCCTGTCAGGTCTTACTCTCCGGGCCCCGGCTACTACTGGGTGGGGAATGGAGGAAGATCACTCCGCCAGGGAAGGCAAGAAGATAAGCAGACAGGCGGCTGGCCGGGACTTAAACCAAGGCAGAAGAACATGCGAGCGGAGCTGAATGGGCATGCACCCAAAACTGAAGAAATTTTCTCTCTGCTCCAACCAGCACATGATCATCAGAAAGGGGCACAAATAATGGAAAAAATTACACCCCCTAAGCTAGTAAGAGCGGCGGGGGGGGGGGGGGGGTTGCAATTCAGATTTATTTTTTTATTCTGCACTGACTGTCTTTGAAATTGCCCCATGGCCCCTGTTCAAATCCAATCCGGGGACAAAACCAGGGACAGATTTGGTCCGGGGACAGTGTCCTTAATCCGGGGACTGTCCCCAGAAACCGGGGATGTCTGGTCACCCTATATTAAGGGGATTATGGCCTTCTCTTTCTGTGATTGGTGGATTTCCCCAGTCATGTGATAGCACGTCATCTTGTGTTGTGCTGAGTAGTTTTGCAGAGATCTGGAGGCTAAGAGAACAGGTCCTTAGTTTCTCTGGAGTAGGCGGTGGATGATAGGATACCACATATTTAGGTCTGGGTTCCTTCAACCCAAGAGAATTTGGCAATGCTTGTGTATCGGTACCCCCGTGAGGGCTGCGAAAAGACTCTGTACCCCACTGACTACCTTGACATTGCAAATCCTCCCTTACCTCCGGCACCCTGGGTTCCTTCATGTCACCAGCTGTGGTAGTAAATAGAGACTCACACAGTATTAAAGAAACAGTTCAAATACATTTAGTGTATTATTAAAACACAAGATATATATATATATATATATATATATATCAACTTTGTCAATAATGGAAACACTCCTGTACATACCAAACTTATCAAGTAAACACAATATATTGGTGTAAGGTTCTCTTAGTTGTGAATGAACACAAATATCAACTTAAAGTGGAGTTCCACCCTGAAAAAAAAAATTACAGGGAAATGCTGCAGAAAAAATAAATACCGTATATACTCGAGTATAAGCCGACTCGAATATAAGCCGAGGCACCTAATTTTACCACAAAAAAATGGGAGAACGTATTGACTCGAGTATAAGCCTAGGGTGTCCATCTGCATGCCTCACTGTGCCTCATTTTGCCTCACTGTGTCCATGTGCATGCCTCACTATGTCCATCCTCACTGTCACTGTGTCCATGCCTCACTGTGCCCATGCCTTACTGTGTCCATGCCTCACTGTGACTAGACTGACGTTTAACATGGGAGTCTATGGAAGGGGTGCCCGGGTTTGAAAAATTGGTGCTCCCCGGCCGTAGGTCCCCCAGACACCAAACTTTGCACACTTGTAGAGGAATAGTTGGGCTATATGTGTGTCAAGTTTGGGGTCCAGAGGACCTAGGGCCGGCCAGTACTGGGTCCCCAAATATCACTGGAGAAATGACCGTTTAACATTGGAGTCTATGGAAAGGGGTGCCCGGCTTTGAAAAATAGGTGCTCCCCGTCCATAGGTCCCCCGGACACCAAACTTTGCACACTTGTAGAGGAAGAGTTGGGCTACATGTGTGCCAAGTTCAGGGGACCTACGGATGGCCGGAATCAGGCGCACAAATTTGAAGTCGGAAACAGACTCGAGTATAAGCCGAGGGGGGCATTTTCAGCACAAAAAAAATGTGCTGAAAAACTCGGCTTATACTCGAGTATATACGGTAAATAAATTTTACTCACCCGAAATACCTGTTGCTATGCGGATGTTCCTAATCTGCCTCTTCCTAGTCCGCGGCTGGTCTTCTTCTGCATCCTCCTTCTGGTGAATGGGGCGCTCACAATGCGGCGCGAGCCTCGCGCAAGCTTCACTGCCCGTTTCCCTTACTGAGGATGGCGGCGCCGGGACCTGCAATCATCCGGATCGGCATCGGGGGGGGCATCATCACGGGCGTCTAGGACAGGTAAGTGTCCTTATTAAAAGTCAGCAGCTATAGTGTTTTTTTTTTTTTTATCGCGGGTGGAATCCCCCTTTAATCACAGAAACCTACTGTATGTGAACAGGTTAACAGGAGAGTAGACAGCTGACACTATATCTTATGTGTCAGATCTCTCCCTTCTGCCTCCTCAACTCACAGGCCAGCAAATCATGCACAATGTGGAGAAACAGTATAAACAATATTATATTCAATAGGATGGCTGCCTTTAGCAGTTCAATGCAATAAAGGCAGGTAAGAGAAAAAGATGATAAAAAGGTGAAAAATTGTATTCCTTGAAATCCAGATATCTTCAGCTAGCCTCTTTATATTGTAAATAAAGTAATCCAAAATGGCAAGGTGTAGCAAATTTAGCTGTAATTTATCCTGGTCATATTATAACCTCCCTATTTTATGATCCTAAGATGTCATCTGATATGGCTACTGAAATCAGTAATGTGTACCAAGCATAAGCATCTGCTTGCTGTGTCCGTTATAATATAGGATTTAACTTCTGTGGGACTACAAGTACCACCAGCTAAACTGTGCGGGTGATGTTTAACAGCAGTGTCCTTAACTATAACATGGGCAATGCCCGCTCACCACTCTGGAACTCAGATGGATTAGATAATGGTGCAGATGATGAGAAGACTCCAGCCAGAACGCTCTCTCTGTATCTTGGCTCTGGATAATGTCGGCCTCCGCGCCACGCTGCAGCCCACTGAAATCTGAATTGCAGGTGCCTCCGGATGACCTGGAACACCCTCCAGTCCACTGCACTGAAGAAGCGATGCTGTCCACAGAGATCCCTTGGGATATAGCTGTCCGGCTCCCCGCTGTGTAGGCCACAAACCGTAAGCAAACTCCCTGTCACACAGACCTCCTGCTGACAGAGTCAATACGGTGTCCAGAGATGCTAAACTAGGCCGCGTCCGCCTTTATTATCCTATCCCAGCTGTCTGTTCTGTTCACTCAGCATTCTGTTCCTTGTAGTTCAGCTCAGTCCTGCTGGCACAGTCACTTCAGCATTCTGAACTACACGTCCCATGATGCTTTTCTCTACATCCTGACACAGGAAGAAACAAAATTCACACATAGAGTCCAGCAAACACTAGAGGGAGCCAACCCCACATTAACAACACAGAACATGTCTCTAAATTGTAAGCATAATAGCTGACCCTGGCTACACTTGCTATACTCTTCCCTCAGGAATCAATGATGGTACATACATACTCAGTTTTGGTCTGTTTAAATTGACACCCAAGTCCAGATATTTGACCAATGCAGCTTAAAGCGGAACTTCAGTCATTTTTTTTCAACTTTCCATCTGTAGCGGGCTCACCCCATCTCTTTTGTCTAGGGGTATCACACACGACAGGGTGAGATGCGCTACGGCCCATGTCCTCCCCATAGCTGTGGGTGAGGTGAAGGCCAGTACCAGATATTTCCTCGGGCCTATGTGCTTCTGTAAAGGATTAAGTCCTGCTGTGCCAACACTTCCCTCTGCTCCCATTAACCAGAGTTCCACACACCGATCACAGTCCAACTCTTGTTTTATTGCATTTCCCACAATAAACAGTGCTTCAGTAGCCAACTGGTTGCGACTTGATAATATCTTGATACAGGGGATGAGCAGGTCGAGGCACTATCCTAATTCTTAGCTAAACCACTGCGATCTCGCCAGCGGTTACTATAACCATATCTTGAAAGAACTTCGAACTTGAGAGTCTCTACCAGCGACTCATGAGAACGTAGATAGGAGTACCTTCGCTGCGCTGCGGCCCCTATCAGGGGAAGATGTCCCTCCAAGGGAGTTACCAGAGGCCCATCCGTCACTGGGTTGATGCTGCTCCAGACTCTCCGAATGGGTAACCTCCCCGGCCTCCTCACCTCAGACATGGGCCCCATCCACCTCAGGGACCCTCGGACTTCTCCACCCTCGCGGGACCCAGTCAAAGTCACTGGGCCCCAGGCCTCCTGGTTTAGTACCTCACCCCAGGCTGAAGGTGCCTGGGATGGACTCCAACTCCATTCCGGTCAGGCCTAGGGCACCTAAGCCGAAATTTAGAACCGCCCGCACCCAGGCCTAAGGTGCCTGGGCGCGTGATGATCGACCTCCAGAAGAGCAAGACCTCGTGACCAGGGCGTCTCCCCTTTTTATCCCCTCCAATGACGCCATGGCAGGTTCCCCGCCCTCGCTGCACCATCTCCGAGAAGGGACAAAAAGGAGAGCACTATGGCAGCGAATCTACCTTGAGCCTGCGGGCACTCACCACCCATCGGCCAAAGAGATTATTACACCGCCAATCCTCCACGAATACAAATAGTCATCACTCCCAACTTACACACCTGAACTTCCACCCAGGTGTACCCCACCTAAATTTAAAGACCCCGCTACACATCTATTAAATCTTCTGCCCTTGTTGTTTTAACTTTGGATAGTAAAACATATTTTTCTGCCAGTAAATACCCTATACAGCCCCCCTAATTCTTGTCTGGTCATTAGCCTAGGCTTATGAGATCATGCACAGCTCTCGCTCTCACTCTCGTGAAAGTTTGCAAGGAAGGGAGGGGGTAAGTCATAGGAGGGCCAATGAGAGCTGCAGAGCTGGAGGCGTGTGTCTGTGTAAATCCAGCAAGTGAACAGGCAGCAGCTTCGATTGCCCACAGTTAAAATGGATGCAGCCAGACTCAGTGGAGGGAGATATTTGTAGCATACTTGGCAAGTACAGAATCAAATAAAATAATATGCAAACAAGACAACCCGTCGCCTCCCCCCCCCCCCCACCCCTCAGTCAGACGGTTGCTCGTCCATCCCCAGTCCCGCACTTACCCCATCTAGCAGTTTTAGCTCCATTATGCTTCTCCTCTTCCTCTGCGGTGGCTTCACCCTGCGTCTCCGGCTGCACAGTGGCTTTGCCCTCGGTTGCTGCCATCCTCCTTCCCTTGGCGGCCAATACAATTGCTTCTCCTCTTGGCCAATCAGCTCTTAAGAACAGCTTCCTGATTGGCCTGGAGGAGTATAATAGTGAATATTATTTCGCTATTGTCACACAACTAAGTGGGCTCAGGGCGCAGTGCTTTTCCGCCCGAGCCCCCCCCTTTTTTGAAGCCAATTAGAGCCACAGGCTCTAATCATGTGCTTTAAAAAAAAAAAACATCTGAATCTATGCGTCTGGCACCCTGCATGTAGATTAGGGGCCGGTGCATGGATTAGAGGGGCCGGTGCCCCTAATGGACGGGCCGTCACTGATGGGAGGTGAAGATAAATCTTCAAATAGAGGCACATGTTGTAGAGGCAATTATCTAGGAGGGGATTTTCCAATGCTTTGGAGAGAGTTTTCTCTTATTTCCTGCTGTTTCTGGGACACAAATATTAACCACTTCCTCCAGGTGGACGTCATATGACGTCATGTACTTTGAGTGGAGATATCTGAATCATACCTACAACAACAGGCATCATCCAGATATCTATTGTTTCAGTCAGAAATTCTCTACAGTGTAAAAGCCATCTTAACAGCTGTTTATCCACATAATTGCTTTTACAGGCGGCGCTCTCTGGTGCTTCCCCGGTGCTTCTCTGGTCTCCCCCGTGCAATCGGAGAGCCAGAAAATTAATCCGCCACCAGCAGGGGTTTACCATAGAGTTACCATCTGGTTCCCGGCCATCTCTATGAACCTTGAAGGCCGGAAGCGACATCATGACTTCACTTCTGGCTCTGGCAGATGTAAACAGTGCCTTTTTTTGTGCTGGAAAGCCTGAGATCAATAATTTTTTTTTATCTCATGCCAGCGTAGAAGATAGATGTGGGGACTTATAGATCCCAGATTTCCATAAAGAGGACCTGTCATGTCCTATTCCTATTACAAGGGATGTTTACATTCCAAGTAATAGGAATAAAAGTGATAAAAAAATAAAAAATTCAAGGGAATTTTTTTTTTTTTTTAAAGCGCCACATCCCCTTGTGCTCGAACGCCGAAGCGAACGAATACGTAGGTGACACCCGCATATGTAAACAGCGTTCTAACCACACATGTGAGGTACCGCTGTGATTGTTAAGCCTCATGCACACGATCGGACTTCCAACCAACTTTTCCGTGGATTTTGGTCCGATGGGCGTTGGCCGTGAACTTGTTCTGCATACACACGGCACAACATTTTCAGCCAACATTCACCAAACCACGTGGTTTTTCAGCTCTTTACCGCCACCCTTTGGGCAACTTCTGCTATTGTTGGCTGATGTTTAACATTGGTTCTGAGCATGCCTGTTTGTACATCGGATTTTAGTTGGACGGACTTGCGTACACACGATCGGATAAAACGACGTAACAGATTTATTGCCCAACAATTGGTGAGCATGAACAGCCAACTTTTGTTGTCGTTAATTTAGCCAATAATTGTCTGATGGAGAATACACACGGTCGGATTATCCGACACAACACATCTGTCAGACAATTATGGCCATAAAGTTGGATCGTGTTAACGAGGCTTTAGGGTGAAAGCAATAATTCTAGCACTAGACCTCCTCTGTAAAGGCCCATACACACGATCGACTTTTTGACAACTGTCCGACGGACGTGTTTTATCGGACAATCCGACCGTCTGTACGCTCCATTGGACAATTTTTTTCGGTTTTTCAAAGAACAAATGTTCGCTGTGCATGCTCTCAAACTTTCCGACAACAAATGTCCGATGGAGCATTATCCAATCGTGTGTACACAAGTTCATCGGACTAAAGTCCAAAGTACAAACATGCATGCTCCGAACCAATGTTAAAGATCAGACAACAATAGCAGAAGTTGCCCAAAGGGTGGCGGTAAAGAGCTGAAAAACCACGTGATTTGGTGAATGTTGGCTGAAAAAGTTCTGCCGTGTGTATGTATACCAAGTTCACGGCCAACGCCCCTTCGGACAAAAATCCACGGAAAAGTCAGATGGAAGTCCGATCGTGTGTATGAGGCTTTACTCTAAACTGTAAAAAAGTAATGAACGGTGCAGCGCAAAATATAAAGTCCATAAACGGAATGATCAGACAGTAGTGGAACACCCCGTGAATGGCAGGTAATCTTCAAGCGATATGATAGTAACGCAACGTGACAAATCCTCCACCGTTATAAGAAATGCATTTGTCAGGGAAATTCCCCACCTAGTGTCACCAATCTGTGCCCAGCGCACATGCACGGCGGAACGACGCTTCGGCGCATGCGCGTGCGCGGTGGAACGTCGCTCCGGCGTTCACGGGTGCGCGCAACGGCGCGTGCGCAATGGCGCAATGGCGCGCCAATAGGATGACAGGCGGGCCTATTTAAACAAGCTCAGTGACACAGTCTGGTTGCTGGTTTGTCAGCGTTCCTGTGTTCCTAGTACCTGAAAAGTATACGTTTGATCTCCTGCTGTGACCCGGACCGGATTGACTACTCTACTACCTCTCCTGCACCTGACCCCCTGGCTTGCTCTATGGACTTCTACCTCTCTCCCAGTGTTTGACCCTCGGCCTGTGACTCGGATCTGCTGTTGTCTCCAGCCCTTGACCCCCTGCCTGTACCTGGGACTTCTTTGCTCAGCCTGCTTCTAGTCTCTGCCTGGACTTGTTTACCCGCTGCTAGTTCTTGCCTGGACTTTGTTCACTTGCTGCTGGTTCCTGCCTGAACTTGTCTACTCCTGGTGTTTGACCCTCGGCCTGCTCTCAGTCTACCCATCACCACTAGACCTTCCAGCAAGACACCTCTACCTGCTGGTAGCCAGTGCTCCCTTGTGCCGTCCTCTCCCTGTCTCACCTCCAGGGGGCGGAGTGCGCTTGGGTGCAAGGGTGAACCACTCTCGGCATCTCGGCCTCGGTGAGTACTCGCCTGATAGTACAAACCAGCCAGATGTCTGAGGCCGACAGGGTGCGTTCCCCGTTTGACACCCTCTGCCAGCAGGTATCCACCTTAACGGACACAGTTCAAAAACTACAAGATGGCTATGCCCAAATAGATGGCCGCCTTCAACAGCTCACCGGTCTGTTAGGACCTGCACCCCAGGCTGCTACCTCCGCCAATGTTGCCACCACCTCTCAAGTACCAACAAGTTCAACCGTAGTAATGGCAGCACCCCTTCCCGAACCAGAACCTATGCAGCTTGGGTTGGTGCGGCCTCCCCTTACTCCCGAAGAAAGACTGCGCAGGCGCCAAGCCAACCTGTGCCTCTACTGCGGGGGTACCGGCCACTTTCTTTGTAGCTGCCCAGTGAGACCCAGTAAGTCTACTTCTAAAGACATTCTGAATTATCAAGTTTCTGGCAATCCCCAGATTTATGTCATTCTCTTTATTTCTCTACAGCTGCCGGAAGGGACAATCCGCCTCCCGGCAATTATTGACTCTGGAGCCTGCAGCTGTTTCCTGGACTCTTCACTGGCCTCAAGTCTTCATGTCCCTATTCAACCTAAGGACCACTGCCTCCAGATACACCTGGCAGATGGGTCCCTACCCCGCTCGGGGCTTGTTACACAGGAAACCAAACCCATCCTTGCTGTTTCTGACTCAGGCCACCAAGAGTTCCTCCGGTTAAACCTCATCCCTTCTCCAATGTTCCCCATCATTCTGGGTCTCCCCTGGCTGCAGGTGCACGAGCCCCTCATAAATTGGGCAAAAAGAGAAGTTAGCTTTACCTCGTCCTACTGTTCCCAGCACTGTCTTGCCTCAGCCTCTATCACCTGTGCTTCCATGATCGCCAAACCAGACAATTTGCAGCATGTTCCCCCAGTTTATCTGGAGTTCCGGGACGTCTTCGATAAGCAGCAAGCTGATCATCTACCACCCCATCGGCCCTACGATTGTCCCATCGATTTCCTGCCTGGCTCAGAAATTCCGTTCGGACGTATCTTCCCTCTGTCTGAAACCGAGTTGAAGGCCCTCAAGGCCTATATTGATGAAAACCTTGAGAAGAAATTTATTCGCCCTTCTTCCTCTCCAGCCGGTGCCGGGATCTTCTTTGTAGGAAAGAAAGACGGTTCCCTACGACCCTGCGTCGATTATCGGGAGCTGAACAAAATAACCATCAAAAACAGGTACCCATTACCCCTTATCCCGGAGTTGTTTCAGCGCTTCCAATCTGCTCGGTTATTTTCTAAATTGGATCTGTGGGGAGCCTATAACCTCATCCGGATCAGGGCTGGAGACGAGTGGAAGACCGCCTTTAGATCTCGTTTCGGACATTACGAATACCTGGTTATGCCATTCGGACTTTGTAATGCTCCAGCCACCTTCCAACATCTGTGTTACGACATTTTCAGACAACATCTTGACGACTTTTTAGTAGTATACTTGGATGATATCCTTGTTTTTTCAGCTTCTATTGAACTTCACCGGACTCATGTCATGAAGGTCCTCACCATCCTTAGAGAGCATAAACTCTACCTCAAAGCCGAGAAATGTGACTTTGAAAAAACCACTGTGCAATTTCTCGGCTTTATCATTTCCATCGGAGGGGTCGCGATGGACCCACAGAAAGTGAAGGCAATTCAAGAATGGCCAGCTCCAACTGACAAAAAGGGGGTACAGTGGTTCATAGGCTTTGCCAATTTTTATAGGAGATTCATTGTGGGGTTTTCCTCCATTGTAGCACCAATCACTCAACTTACTCGGCAGGGCAACCATTTCTACTGGTCGCAGGAAGCCTTCACCCGCTTAAAAGACGCCTTTACCTCAGCACCGGTACTTCTGCACCCAGATCCTTTACTGCCATTTTCCTTGGAAGTGGACGCCTCCGAGACAGCCATAGGGGCCATTCTCTCCCAAAGACAAGGCCCCAAGGCCCTTCTACACCCAGTAGCTTTTGCTTCTCAAAAATTGACTCCTCCGGAATGGAATTATGATGTAGGAGACAGAGAATTACTGGCCATAAAATTCGCTCTGGAGGAATGGCGGTACCTTCTGGAGGGGGCAGTCCACCCTATCATGATCTTCACAGATCATAAAAATTTGGAGTATTTAAGAACAGCTAAACGCCTACGACCCAGGCAGGCCCGTTGGGCTCTCTTTTTTACCCGGTTTAACTTCCATATTTTCTACAGACCCGGTTCCAAAAATGGGAAGGCGGACGCGCTATCCAGGATGTTTCCTGAAACCCCTCAGTCAGCACAACCAGGTACCATCCTGTCAGCTCAGAACTTCCTGTTGATTCCTCAGGCTGACCTGCTAACCTCCATCAAAGCCGCCTCCGGGCACTGTTCTGATCCTGTCACTTCATCCGTGGAGAAGCGCAATGGTTTGTTCTGGTCCCGAGACAAGATCTTCGTCCCTTTGGAAACAAGACCCCTGGTCTTGAGAACTTTTCATGACCTCAAGCTGGCCGGTCATTTCAACGTACGTAAGTCCATGGAACTAGTCTCGCGCTCCTTCTGGTGGCCAGGCTGGAGGCAGGATTGTAAGACATACGTCGCCTCCTGCACTCAGTGTCAGCGTAATAAGGGGCCGAACACCAAAAGCTGGGGTCTACTCAAGCCTTTACCCATCCCTGAACGTCCATGGGCAGACGCGTCCATGGATTTCATCGTTGACTTGCCTCCTTCCGGAGGATTTACCACGATTCTGGTCGTTCTCGACCGCCTCTCCAAGATGGCACACTTCTTACCTATGATCGGGACTCCTTCTGCAGCGGATACCGCCAGAATCTTCTTCAAAGAGATAACCAGGCTTCACGGAGTACCGAAAAGCATCACCTCCGATAGGGGTGTCCAGTTCATGTCTAAATTCTGGAGGGAACTCTGCAAGTCCCTGGAAATCAAAACCTGCCTTTCGTCAGCCTACCACCCCCAGAGCAACGGCCAGACGGAAAGAACTAATCAAACTCTGGAGCAATACCTCCGTTGCTTCTGCTCCGCTTCTCAGGACGATTGGTCATCCCTGCTCCCATATGCAGAATTCGCCTACAATAATTCAGTGCATTCCGCTACTAATCAGACCCCCTTTTGGGCCAACTCGGGCTTCCATCCCTCCTTTCTCCCTGAAAACATTCCAGAGAGTTCTGTCCCCACGGGCCAGGATTGAGTAACCTCTGTTCAGGAGAATTTTCAAAGACTCCGGGGAATGATGCAGAATGCCCAAGAGTCCTATAAGAAATTCTATGACGAGGAAGGAAGGAAAACCCAGCTTTCAAGGTGGGGGAGGAAGTATGGCTTTCTGCCACCAATCTCAGATTGCCTATTCCCTCACGGAAGCTAGGACCTAGATTCATCGGACCCTTCAAGATCAAACGGGCAATCAACCCCGTGGCCTTTGAACTGGCATTGCCTGCTTCCTACAGGATTCCACTCATCTCTGTTAAAACCCGTTACTCCCAGCTCCTTTCCTGGAAGAGATGAGCCTCCTCCCCCACCAGTTGAGGTGGATGGGGAAAAAGAATATGAGGTGGAATCCATCATGGGCTGCAGGAAAAGAGGCAGACAGTTGCAATATCTGGTAAAGTGGAAAGGGTACCCCCTGGAAGACAACTCTTGGGAGCCATCCAGGAATCTGCATGCTCCCCGCTTAATCAGAGCCTTTCACAAGGAACATCCGGAGTTGATGGCCAGTCTGGGCGTCCGGAGTCCGCCCCTCGGGGGGGGCACTGTCAGGGAAATTCCCCACCTAGTGTCACCAATCTGCGCCCAGCGCACATGCACGGCGGAACGACGCTTCGGCGCATGCGCGTGCACGGTGGAACGTCGCTCCGGCGTTCGCGGGTGCGCGCAACGGCGCATGCGCAATGGCGCGCCAATAGGATGACAGGCGGGCCTATTTAAACAAGCTCAGTGACACAGTCTGGTTGCTGGTTTGTCAGCGTTCCTGTGTTCCTAGTACCTGAAAAGTATACGTTTGATCTCCTGCTGTGACCCGGACCGGATTGACTACTCTACTACCTCTCCTGCACCTGACCCCCTGGCTTGCTCTATGGACTTCTACCTCTCTCCCTGTGTTTGACCCTCGGCCTGTGACTCGGATCTGCTGTTGTCTCCTGCCCTTGACCCCCTGCCTGTACCTGGGACTTCTTTGCTCAGCCTGCTTCTAGTCTCTGCCTGGACTTGTTTACCCGCTGCTAGTTCTTGCCTGGACTTTGTTCACTTGCTGCTGGTTCCTGCCTGAACTTGTCTACTCCTGGTGTTTGACCCTCGGCCTGCTCTCAGTCTACCCATCACCACTAGACCTTCCAGCAAGACACCTTTACCTGCTGGTAGCCAGTGCTCCCTTGTGCCGTCCTCTCCCTGTCTCACCTCCAGGGGGCGGAGTGCGCTTGGGTGCAAGGGTAAACCACTCTCGGCATCTCGGCCTCGGTGAGTACTCGCCTGATAGCATTCTTACCAGATCAGGTGGACCATAGAGTGAACATCAATAGGTAGCAGATGATGGATGGAATGAAGAAATGACACAAACCAAGTGTAGACTGGTAATTTATTTCCACTAGTACAAAACATCCAAAACCGAAGGTAGGTAAGCGGTGTAAGGACCGCAAGCAGCATATAGATAGAGCGGTGATGAACCACAAGCAGCATACACAGAGGACGCGAGTGACGTCACAGGAATAAGCTCCTCCCCCGTACGCACGTTACGTCCAGAACGGACTTCGTCAGCGGTGGGTCGAATTCCATTCTGGACGTAACAGGCCCATTTTTGGATGTTTTGTACTAGTGGAAATAAATTACCAGTCTACACTTAGATTGTGTAATTTCTTCATTCCATCCATCATCTGCTACCTATTGATGTCTGCATGCCACCTGCTGGATCCTTCACATCATTACCATCTCCCCTGTGGTGGGAAACAAGCGTATCTGACCATATGTTTACTCTATGGTCCACCTGATCTGGTAAGAATGCATTTCTTATAATTGTGGAGGATTTGTCACGTTGAGTTACTATCATATCGCTTGAAGATTACCTGCCATTCACGGGGTGTTCCACTACTGTCTCTTCATTCAGTTTATGGACTTTATTTTTTGCGCTGCACCGTTCATTACTTTTTACATTATTCTCAAGGTGGTTGTGTGATCAACCTTTTGGTGTTCAGCTTGCAATTGTTGATTCATTCATTCATTAGTGTATGTGCGCTGATTGTTTTATTTACCTTTACTCTAAACTGGTAACCTGTAAAAAAAAAAATTAAAGCGTCGCCTATAGAGATTTTTAAGTACTGTAGTTTGGCACCATTCCACGAGTGTGTGCAATTTTAAAGTGTGACATGTTTGGTATCTATTTACGTAGCGTAACATCTTTTCTATTGTACCAAAAATTGTATTATTTATTGTGTTTTCTTGCATTAAAATTCATTAAATTGCATTTGAAAAATTGCTGCGCAAATACCATGTGACATAAAAATTGCAACAACAGCCATTTTATTCCCTAGGGTCTCTGCTAAAAATATGTATACGTTTGGAGGTTCTGAGTAATTTTCTAGCAAAAACATGATGATTTTTACGTAGGAGAGAAATGCCAGAATTGGCTTGGGTGACCAGTGGTAAAAAAATAAAAAAAACTTGACAGGGATAAAAAAAAAGTTTATGTTTTACATAAACTTTACATTTTAGGCACTTACGTAAGTTATAATTTTGCCAACATATAAGTTAAAAGGATCTGGTTCTTAGAATTGACTCATTATGCAATTCTTGGCAATGGTAGGCAACCAAGCTTAAAATCCTTAAACTCATTTCCTGTTCCTAAAAACAATGTTATCTAACTGAGACAAAATACGATATTTCTGTTGTGAAAAACACCTATGTTTGAGATATGTCTTACATCACCCAGGCAGGAAAGTAGGCATTATCAGGTGAAATTGATATCTCCAGTAGGATCTTATAAAAGCCTCTCCTCATAAATACAAAACATTCTAAGATCCAGAGCCCCATCATGCTCTGCGTCTCTAAAACACATAACCGTAAAGACTAGGAGACTATCAATGCCTTGGAATGTTTGGATACTTTTCTCTTGGGTGGTCCCAATCCTGGGATCATGGGGGCCAATTAGTATGCCATTTTCCAGGGAGATGACATCTTCTGAAAATGAAAATGTGGTGCTGCTGAAGTGGGGATATGACCGAGAGTTGCAGGAAATCTCAATAGAGATTCAGACACCTTTAGCAACTTGGGTCGTTTTGGGCCTGAGCCCTGATGGAAAACTGAACACAAGTGATTTTGCTGTGGGTGGATGGGATAAAGAGGACAAACAATTTTTCTATGTAAGTAAGTTATTTTAAAATAATATCACAGGTATTCGTTGATGGCTTCTTTTTAGTTCTTGAATGGAGTGTGGAAACATCTTGTTATTGTTGGTGAGGGTGTCCCTTCTGAGAGACTTTGCCCATTTCTTGTCTTGGTGGCCACTGTCCATAGGATAGGAGGTGAGGGAAAATTTCACTAAAAGTGCATAGATCATTCTTTGCTTTTAAAGTAATCTCCCCTTAATACCTTCCTGGTAACATTTTCTCTCCTTAATAATTTCCTGGTAGTCATTTTCAAAACATTGTTGGGGTTTCTAACTCTCTTTAGAACTGAAAAAGTGGCTTGGATAATTAAATGTCTTCAAAATTACAGAACATGTCCAGTTGAATGTGACTAAGGCCCCTTTCACACTGGGGCGGGCAGGAGCGGTGGCGGTATAGCAGCGCGATTTGCAGCGCTGCTATACCGTCGTTCTTACCGCGGTATGCGGTCGCTAGGGGGGTGAATTTAACCTCTGCTAGCGGACGGAAAAGGGTTAATACCGCCCGCAAACCGCGGCTATTGCCGCAGTTTGCGTGCGGTATTACCGCGGTGTCCCATTGATTTCAATGGGCACCCGTGGTAAAGGAGCGGTGAACACACTGCTCCTTTACCGCTGTAAAGAAGCGGCTAGCAGGACTTTTGGAGCGGTCCTGCTAGCGCACCGCTTCAGTGTGAAAGCCTTCGGGCTTTCACATTGAAGGCTACAGGGCAGGACTTTTTCATGCGGTATAATAGCGCTATTATTAGCGCTAAACCGCATGAAAAACGCCCCAGTGTGAAAGGGGCCTAACTACTACAATCTATATCTTATTACAATCTTTTTTGATTTTTTTGATTTGGAGTTGAAGTTTTTTGGGGGTGTAATAAGGGTAGTTTAGATTATTTCAATTGGTGTTTTTGGTATGTGTGTTTTTTGTTTCTTTTTCCGTGTATATTTGATAATTTGTGTCCTTTTGCTTTATTATTTTTTTATTATTATTATTATTTTACTGTTTTTGCACAATGGTTCCTTTCCATGGAAAAAAAGGATGTCATAAAATGAAAAGGCAAGAACCGATCAAGGATAGTTAAAATTAGGAGATCATTTTTGCACCCTCAAATCAACCATAAACCCCCCTAATTTCCACTTCTTCATTTACTCTAATGCATTTCTCCAAAACTCAAGACCATTCCTAAAATATCAGAAAAATGGCTAGTAGTATTTAGTCACATTCACCTGTATTTTACCTCTTACCCGTAAGACGTTTTTTTAGATTATCCAAGCCACTTCTTCAGTTCGAATGAGTGTCAGGAACATACCCCAACATTGATATCCACACAGGTGAACAGATACCTTAACTGAACCACCATGGAATATGTCAAAGTAGATGTTGATTGTCCATGAAAAGGATTGAAGGTGTGAAAGTTTTGGAACCACCCAATTCTAGCAACAAAACCCCATCCTTGGTTTGAATGAATGAATAACTTGTATAGCGCTATAAATGCAAACTGAATCGCCTCAAGGCGCTTTTTGCAGCCAGAGTCTGCCTGGCTAGTGCGGTCATTTACCCCGTAGGATCTCGACGCGCTTGGGACACACATTCGTACACATATATACTGGGCCAATTTTGGACAAGATCCAATTAACCTACCAGCATGTCTTTGGAGTATGGGCGGAAACCGGATAAAAACCCACGCAGACAAAGGGAGAACATGCAAACTCCAGGCAGATGGTGTCGTGGTCGGGATTCGAACCAGCGACCCTTTTTGCTGCTAGGTGAAGGTGCTAACCACTACACCACTGTGCTGCCCCTGTGCTGCTGGTTTGGTGTCAAGATCTGTGTTAATCCCTCTACATTTCACATTGCTGAAAGTGTCAGTTGTTGTCAGATTGCTGGGGTTTAGAGATGGTACAAATAGTAGAAATGGTAGAAAACAGCACTCAACTTCAATTATCCTTTATTACTTGTAAAACAAGGATTGGTGCTGATAAACGCCCTAACTAGAAGCACCACTCAGCGCTTAGAATATAACAATGTAGGTTAAAATGCCAATAAAAACATAAAAGATCAAACACTTAGCAGTTGCTTAAAAATTCATAAACATGCATAAACAGTAATATTGAAACTCATAAAATATCCCAGAGTCCGAAATAACACTGTAGCAGTGCTTCAATCAAACCAACGTTTTAAAAGACTTCTATAATAAAATGCATATAGGAAACAGTTTAGTGAGGCAAGTTAGGATGGTTATGATTGGTCAGAAAGTCTTTGCAACTGTGCTTCTTCCACCAAAAAGAGATATTCACCACGTGGGGGGATTTGAAAACCCCTCTTGGGGATGCACTCACCGCAATGTTATATAAACTGAGCATCCAATAAATATCGACATCCAACTGATCTGTTTCTCAGAGAAACAGATCAGCAAGAGGGCAATAAAATGAATGGACCATAATTTTGGACCTGGTGACATTGGTGGTGAATGCAGCATATACGTTGGATGTCGATATTGATTGGATGCTTCGTTTTATATTACATTGCGGTGAGTGCATCCCCAAGAGGGGTTTTCAAATCCCCCCACGTGGTGAATATCTCTTTTTGGTGGAAGAAGCACAGTTGCAAAGACTTTCTGACCAATCATTACCATCCTAACTTGCCTCACTAAACTGTTTCCTATATGCACTTTATTATAGAAGTCTTTCAAAATGTTGGTTTGATTGAAGCGCTGCTACAGTGTTATTTCGGACTCTGGGATATTTTATGAGTTTCAATATTACAGTGTTTATGCATATCCTTTATTACTAACAAAAGGGAGTGGGGAGAGCTAGTGAACTACATCAATACCTGAATGAAGCTCTCAGTAAGTAGATGTGACATCAAAGACGTATTTGGCAACTGAAAGCTTCATTACAGGCACAGACTGGCCATAGGGCACACCAGGCATTTCCCACTGAACCGCATGTCCTAACAAAAGCAGCCTATTGGTGACTGGGCCGCACAGTGGGAGGTAAGCGGCGACTGCGGTCCAGACAGGGCTAACACAGACCGCAGTCGCCACTCACCTCCAGCTATGCAGCCATGCCTGTATCTCCTCTCCTGGCTTTCCCGCCCCTCCAACGATATCATTCTATCAGCAGAGCAGGGGGGTAGGAGGAACTGGAGATATGCAAATAGAGGGGGAGTCTTTTCATATTAACAAGCGGGTAATCACCCGCTTGTTATAATGATCCAGATCTGCAGCTTTTCCCGATCGCTGCCCTGTTGATAGGATTACATCATTGGCAGGGCGGGAGACCCTGGAGAGGACACACGGGCTGAATCCTGCCTCTGCCCTGCCGAAAGTAGGACTGTGCAGGGTAGGCAGAGAGTAAAAGGGGGCACTGTGATTAGAGAGAAAAAGGGGAGGGGGCATGACAGCAAGGGGCACTGTGATGGGGGGAATGTGATTGCTAAGGGCACTGTAATGTAAAGGGGCACTGTGATATAAAGGGGACAGCACTGAATATCCTGTCACCTACCGCCTCCCTCTGTTTTCACCCGGTGATCTGGCCAGTAAAACGCCTCCAGTATTAGAGAGATGCAACTCTAGGAGAATGAAGACAGGACACAAAAGACAGTAGCAATGTTTTGGGAAAAGGGTTTTACATGAACAAATGAAAGCTGACCATTTGACCCCCGCCAGTATTGAATGATCTCATCCATGTAAACTGATACATTCTGCTGGAGAGCTTGAGCTTCTAAAAAACAGCAGAGTTACTGGCTGAATCAACAGATGAAAACAGAAGAAAGAAAGACTAAAAAAGAAAATGAATTCAGCTATCACATCTAAAAATTGGTAAGCTGCAATAAAATAAATGCTTGCTTTTGGGTTTAATACCACTTTAATTTAACTTGAATCTTCCTCTAACACTATATAGTACTATAGATATTAGAACATGGTAGCTTTAAAAATTGCTAACAGAAGTATGATCTGTTGTAGGATGCTCATTTCAAAGATGAATGGCCTCCCGTGATGGACAAGTCCCAAGACTATGAACTGCTCGAACTAAGCCGCAATGAGACCCACGTCGTTTTGAGGGTTTGGCGTCAATGGTTCACCTGTGACTCCCATGATCTGGAAATTGAGGTCAGTAAAGGAAGGCTCTATGGAAATTTCCAGTTTATTATAACATTGATAAAATCTATACACAATCTGCTTTATATAATATTTTTACATTTTGGGTAACTTATAGAGAGTTTTTTTTGCCGTTTGTGTTAGAAGACTCACCCTTCTTTTTCTCATAGGAGCCAAAAATAATGGAAAATGCTAAATAGGTAGTGGTCACCTGAGCAGGTCACGGGCCTGCGTCTCATGCTCGGCGTCTCCTCCTCGGTGTTCCCTGTTCTGTGCCTCCTGCTCAGCGCCTCCTTCTCGGCGGCTTCCCCTGCATCTCCTCCTCCTCAGCGGCCAATGAAAAATATCAAAATGTTCATAACAGAATCACAAGAACAATAATGTCCTTATAATCATACATTAAAGTCCACACTGCGCATGCAGATCTTAAATATTCCGCTTGTGCCAGAATATGTGCATATAATAGACCTCTTCAATCCATGAAAAAGCACCACGTGTTCCACCACCAAGTACCGCACCAAAAGGCTTACCACAAAGGTTAGACCAGTGTTTCTCAACTTCCGTCCTCAAGGCACTCCAACAGGTCATGTTTTCAGGATTTCCCTCGGATAAAATAGATGTGGTAATTACTATGGCAGTGAAACTGATTAAATCACCTGTGCAAAATAATGGAAAGCCTAAAAACATGACCTGTTTGGGGCGCCTTGAGGACTGGAGTTGAGAAACACTGGGGTTAGACCCTCTATTCAGAGGAGTCTTAAAATGCTTGATCTAATCAAATTTAACACCATCCGTTACCTTTAAGAGATAACACGACTTCCCTTCAGGTATTATTATGTCACCTCAGGTTCATCACAAGGGCATGTATGGGAAGGTAAGAAGCTAAAAACACCATATACTGTAAAACCAATAAAGGATGCTTTATTAAAATCACTCAAACTACACACATACACATGCATTATGTGAGTAGTTTCAGTGTTTTTAATAAAACATCATTAAATAGTTTAGAGCTATGTGGTGTTTATGGCTTCTTACCTTCCCATACATGATGCCCTTGTGATGAACCCGAACCTGAGGTGGCAGTAATACCTGAGGGAAGTGGCATGATCTCTTTAAGATATAATGGTGTTTCATTTGATTAGAACAAGTGTTTTACTTCTCCTAATAGAGGGCCTTATTTTGCTGGTAAGCCACTTGATGTGGATGAACGCATATGTGTCGCTTTTCAGTGGTTGAAGAGGCCTATTATATGCACATATAAACAGTGGGTATGGAAAGTATTCAGACCCCCTTACATTTTTCACTCTTTGTTATATTGCAGCCATTTGCTAAAATCATTTAAATTCATTTTTTTCCTCATTAATGTACACACAGCACCCCATATTGATAGAAAAACACAAATTGTTTACATTTTTGCAGATTTATTAAAAAAAGAAAAGCTGAAATATCACATGGTCCTAAGTATTCAGACCCTTTGCTCAGTATTTAGTATTTGCACCCTTTTGATCTAATACAGCCGTGAGTCTTTTTGGGAAAGATGCAACAAGTTTTTCACACCTGGATTTGGGGATCCTCTGCCAATTCTCCTTGCAGATCCTCTCCAGTTTTGTCAGGTCGGATGGTAAATGTTGGTGGACAGCGATTTTTGGGTCTCTCCAGAGATGCTCAATTGGGTTCAAGTCAGGGCTCTGGCTGGGCCATTCAAGAACAGTCACTGAGTTGTTGTGAAGCCACTCCTTCGTTATTTTAGCTGTGTGCTTAGGGTCATTGTCTTGTTGGAAGGTAAACCTTCGGCCCAGTCTGAGGTCCTGAGCACTCTGGAGAAGGTTTTCGTCCAGGATATCCCTGTACTTGGCCGCATTCATCTTTCCCTCGATTGCAACCAGTCGTCCTGTCCCTGCAGCTGAAAAATACCCCCACAGCATGATACTGCCACCACCATGCTTCACTGTTGGGACTGTATTGGACAGGTGATGAGCAGTACCTGGTTTTCTCCACACATACCGCTTAGAATTAAGGCCAAAATGTTCTATCTTGGTCTCATCAGACCAGAAAATCTTATTTCTCACCATCTTGGAGTCCTTCAGGTGTTTTTTAGCAAACTCCATGTGGGCTTTCATGTGTCTTGCACTGAGGAGAGGCTTCCGTGGGGCCACTCTGCCATAAAGCCCCGACTGGTGGAGGGCTGCAGTGATGGTTGACTTTCTACAACTTTCTCCCATCTCCCGACTGCATCTCTGAAGCTCAGCCACAGTGATCTTTGGGTTCTTATTTACCTCTCTCACCAAGGCTCTTCTCCCCCGATAGCTCAGTTTGGCCGGACGGCCAGCTCTAGTAAGGGTTCTGGTCGTCCCAAACGTCTTCCATTTAAGGATTATGGAGGCCACTGTGCTCTTAGGAACCTTAAGTGCAGCAGAATTTTTTTTTGTAACCTTGGCCAGATCTGTGCCTTGCCACTATTCTGTCTCTGAGCTCTTCAGGCAGTTCCTTTGACCTCATGATTCTAATTTGCTCTGACATGCACTGTGAGCTGTAAGGTCTTATATAGACAGGTGTGTGGCTTTCCTAACCAAGTCCAATCAGTATAATCAAACACAGCTGGACTCAAATGAAGGTGTAGAACCATCTCAAGGATGATCAGAAGAAATGGACAGCACCTGAGTTAAATATATGAGTGTCACAGCAAAGGGTCTGAATACTTAGGAACATGTGATATTTCAGTTTTTCTTTTTTAATAAATATGCAAAAATTTCAACAATTCTGTGTTTTTCTGTCAATATGGGGTGCTGTGTGTACATTGAGGAAAAAAATGAACTTAAATGATTTTAGAAAATGGCTGCAATATAACAAAGAGTGAAAAATTTAAGGGGGTCTGAATACTTTCCGTACCCACTGTATATATATTTTTCACAATAAATTTTTATTGCAAGATAAAAAGATAACAACGGTTGAACAAATACGTGTTTGTGACATAAGCATAGTACTGAACAAAAATCTGTCGTTGAGAAGTAACCAATGTAATATAGCTTGGCAGGTCAGTCAGTAGACCGTTTCTATAGCCCTAACAAATTATATTCACATATTCTTGTACAAGTGGGATATTTAATGGAAGATTTGCATGTGCAGTGTGGACTTTAACCACTTGCCGCCCGCTGTATAGCAAAATGACGGCGGCAACATGGTTTAGTTATCCTGATCGGATATAATATGATGTGATCAGGATAACAGAGCTGGTGCGCGCGTGCAGGGGGCATGCAGCGCCGGTCGGAGGTGCTGTGTGTGAGTCTGACACACCGCAACTCTGATCGTGGCATGAAGCCTCTGGCAGAGGCTTTATACCACGTGATCAGCTGTGACCAATCACAGCTGATAAGAGTGTGAACCAGGAAGTGCCGGTAAACGGCTTTCCTTGGTTCGCACTGACAGGGAGAGCCGATCAGCGGCTCTCCCTGTCAGATGGGGGGTCTGTGCTGATAATCAGCACATTGACTATCAGCAAAGCCCCCATCAAAAGGTGCCTATCAGCTGCCAATATATGCCCATCACCTGCCAGCCTGTCCCCCTCTATAAAGCCTGTCAGTACCCATAAAATTGCAGATCAGTGCCCACAACAGTGCCCAAAAAAGTGCCAGTGCCCCAAAGTGACAATCATTAAAACCTGTCAGTAGCTCCTCATTAGTGCTGTCTATCCAGTGCCACCTATCAGTGCCCATCAGTGCCGCCTATCAGTGCCCATCAGTTTTTTTTTTAAATTGTCGCTCTTTTTTCGTTTATAGCCCAAAAATTTTAAACCGCAGAGGTGATCAAATACCACCAAAAGAAAGCTGTATTTGTGGGAAGAAAATGATAAACGTTTAGTTTGGGTACAGTGTTGCATGACCACGCAATTGTAATTCAAAGTGCGACAGCGGTGAAAGCTAAAAATTGTCCTGGGCAGGAAGGGGGGAAAGTGCCTGGCATTGAAGTGGTTAATGCATGATTATATGGATATTATTTTTCTTGTGTTTCTGTTAAAAAGCAGCATCTTTTTATTGTATAAATATCCCTATCCCCCTTGTTATGTGGGGGTTGGTTAGCTGAGAGGTGGTGAGCATTGGTAAGTGAGTCAACGTCAGTCACAACTATATTTACGGGCACAGCAGCCCACTTTTATTACAAAAAAAAAAAACCAGCTGCCCCCACAGGGATTCTTCTCCAGCAACCATACATAATGAAAAAATGTTAGCCCACACCTCTGCTATTAGTACTGGTTTTCCAGACCACAGGTTCTTACCAGGGCTTTTTTTCTCAGAGAATAGGTACGGAACTCCTCCCTTCCAAGTCACCCTTGACTCCCCCCTCCCACCCACCTCTGAGCACCGTTCCTTGGTTCCACCAGTTACCCATCTCCCAGTACCACCCCTTTTAGAGAATGCAGCAACAAGTATCATTTTGTGGTGCTAAGTATTTTGTATAGAATTTGTTAATGATAACAAGAAAGGCAGTAAAATAGATCTACCAACAATGGACACCCCAGCAACAATAGATCCACCCAAGCAACAATGGACTCCCAATAGCCAGCATCAAAAGCCCCTCCAGCAGCCAGCATATCCCTCCCAGCAACGATTGACCCCCTGCAACATAAGACCCACCCCCAGCAACAATATATCCCCCACCAGCAACAATAGACTCCCCTGCAAAAATAGATCACCTCCAGCAACAATAGATTCCCAAGTAGCCAGCATCAATAGACCCTCCAGCAGCAAGCAACAAAGACCCCTCCCTCAACAGTACATCCCTCCTAGCAATGACTGACCCCCCCCCAGCAACAATAGTTTTTCCACGAGCAACAGAAGAACTCCCCAGCAACAATAGTCCCCCTTCCTTTGCAAAATAGATCCCCTCCAGCAACAATAGATCCCGCAGCAGCCAGCATCAATAGACTCTCCAGCACACCCCAGAACCTCTTTCCATTACATACATTCAGTTAGAGAGGTGCTGGAACTGCGTTCCCCCGCGTTCCTGCTGAAAAAAAGCCCTGGTTCTTACATACCTCTTGGGTACTCAGACTTTCTCCAACCCCCCTGGATTCGCTAGTCACCTCAGCTTTCCCAGTCTCTCCGTACCCGTGCAGCTATCCTGGCTTTCCCAGTGCTGTGGACAAGAAGTCCGCCCCAACATAGGGTCTCATCTCTTGAGCAAGTCACTCTTGCTGGAGCACACCACCATATTCACACACAGACGCTATCTCCAAATGGCAGCAACTGCCCTGAGCTATCCTCAAGCTTTCGGGCTGGACACACACCTTGCCGGTCTTCAACAAAACCTGGACACTGGGTTGGAGAATTCTTAACTTTCAAGACACTTTGAAATACTCTGGAGTCCTGCACTCTACACACATGCAATCTTTGTGTCCTTTCTTCCAGCCATTTTCACAGTGACAGGGCCTCGCTCCTGTCAGACACTATAACATTAGGATAACTATAGGGTTCCAAATTTCTTTCCTCAGAAAAAAAAAAAAGAAAAAAAGGTTTTGCCTTTACACACATTTTAAAGCATGCAGGACAGTACATGTCTGTAGCGGCCTCACCCCTTCTCTTTTGTCTAGGGGTATCACATACGACAGGGTGAGATGCGCTACGGCCCATGTCCTCCCCATAGCTGTGGGTGAGGTGAAGGCCAGTACCAGTTATTTTCCTCGGGCCTGTGTGTCTTAGTTAAGGGTTAAGTCCCGTGGTGCCAACACTTCCCTTTGCTCCCATTAACCAGAGTTCCACACACCGATCACAGTCCAACTCTTGTTTTATTGCATATCTCACAATAAACAGTGCTTCAGTAGCCAACTGGTTGAGACCAAATAACAGTTTGATACGGTGGGATGAGCAGGTCGAGGCCCTATCCTGATTGTAAACTAAACCACTGCGATCTCGCCAGCGGTTACTATAGCCTTGGCTAGAGAGAACTTAGAACTTGAGAGTCTCTTCCAGCGACTCAAGAGAAAATAGATAGGAGTACCTTCGCTGCGTTGCGGCCCCTGTCAGGGGAAGATGTCCCTCCAAGGGAGTTACCGGAGGCCCATCCGTCACCGGGTTGATGCTGCTCCAGACTCTCCGAATGGGTAACCTCCCCGGCCTCCTCGCCTCAGACATGGGCCCCATCCACCTCATGGACCCTCGGACTTCTCCACCCTCGCTGGACCCAGTCGAAGTCACTGGGCCCCAGGCCTCCGGTTTAGTACCTCACCCCAGGCTGAAGGTGCCAGGGATGGACTCCAACTCCATTCCGGTCAGGCCTAGGGCACCTGAGCCAGAACTCCGAACCACCCGCACCCAGGCCTAAGGTGCCTGGGCGTGTGATGAAGAAGCTTCAGAAGACCTCGTGGTTAGGGCGTCTCCCCCTTTAATCCCCTTCCTTGACGCCACGGCAGGTTCCCCGCCCTCGCTGTACCATCTCCGAAAAGGGACAAAAAGGACAGCACTGTGGCAGCAATTCTACCCTGAGCCTGCGGGCACAGCGCCACCCTCAGGCCAAGTAGAATTATACACCACCCAGTCCTCCACGAACACAAAATGGTCCAAAACCTCTCATGATTTACACACCTGGGTCATACTATTACCCAGGTGCATCCCAACTAAATTTAAAGACCCCGCTACATGTCATTTTTCTGTCAACCCCTAGAGGATGTTTCATGTTTCAGAGTAATGTGTTTCACTATGTTCTTTTTTAGGTGGGATTTAAACAGTAATGTTCCTGGAAACTGGAACACTGAGAACTTTGGATAGAAATGAAACCTCCCCATCTTCCCCTCCCTTTTCTATGCATAACTGAAAAAAAATAGTTTTTATTTTATTTTTTATTTCCTGCATATGCGTTTCGTTTTGATACTATGATAGATCTACAGTATAGTTAGCACCAGTATTGCGCTAATGACACCTCACGTGAACCTGTCTGGGAGAGTCCATAATTGTTCAGTTATACCCTTAAAAATACACTTGTTAGTGGTCTGCCACTCTCTACAGCCAGCGGGAGGTCCAGCAAATTTCAAAAAACTAAAAAGGGAGAGAGCACACCTCCTTAGTGTATTACAACTTTTATTGGGGTAAAGTAAAATTAACAAATGCACTCACAATTAAAAACTTGATACCGCACATATTAGGCTGCTTTCACACTGAGGCGCCTGCAATGCGCCCTGAAAAAGCCGCTCCTTTGTATCCAGTGTGAAAGCCCGGGGGCTTTCACACTGGAGCAGTGCGCTGGCAGGAGGGTAAAAAAACTCCTGCTGCCGCATCTTTGAGGCGCGGTAGGAGCGGTAAAAATACCGCTCCTATAGTGCCCCTGCCCATTAAAAACAATGGGGTAGCGCCTCCAATCCACCCGCAAAACGCAGCAAAGAGGCATTTTAGCGGCCGGTTTTAACCTTTTTTCGGCCGCCGCTAGCAGAGGTTAAAATCACCCCGCTAACGCCCGCAAATCGCAGCAAACACGACAGTAAAATGCCGCTAAAATTTGCGGCGTTTTACCGCCAGCGCACCCAGCGCTTCAGTGTGAAAGTAGCCTTACACTTCACAGAAGGATCCCTTGGTCTGCAGACAATGGAGTCTTCCGTGCTGGTAACCTGTCAGCCCATTGGCTGTAGCGCCATGGACACGGGAGTCACATGCCTAAGGGCTCATGGACACACAGACTAGGTTGACCGCCTGCGGTGGGAAAACGCAAAACATGGCAAAATCGCCCCGCGTTTCGCAGCCAGCAGTCAAAATGTTCCTATCTTGAACTCAATTCTTCCGCGTTCAGGAGAAGGAGGTTAAAGGAAGTTGAACCTCCCCTAACCACAGCAGCTTCTAAACTCTCGTAAAAGCCTATGTGTGCATGTACACATAGGCTTTTATGGAGTTGAGTTTAGGAGCTTTGGCAAAAAAAGCCAAAAGCGCATACACTTAAGTTTAGAAGCTGTAGTGTACAGTAGGCTTTTGTCAATGTACACACAGGTTTTTACTGGGGGTTAGGAGCTGTTGCGGTTAGGGGAAAAATCGCGTTCAGGATGGGAACGCTTTGACTACCGGCCGCTGTGCAATTTTGCCGCGGGTTGTATTTTCCTGCGGCCGGCCTTCAGAGTAGGCTGTGTGTACATGAAGCCTAAACCGAGAGTGGCCGCTATGCCAGCTGACAAACCACCAGTTGGCAGTGGCATCTCCAGCTTTCATATTTAGGGGGGCACATGGGGGGACAGGGACAAAAGTAGGGGGGCCAACTATAAAACAGAATATATATATATTATTTTTTCTCAAGAATAGAATGCACTCCAGAGGTCTTGTTACAAATTCACATTTGTTGTATGCTCAACTACACTGACCATTACCACTGACCTACCTAATTCCTAACCCCTCCATTGGGGAGGGCCATGTCACATCCTCAGCTCTGAGGGGCTCATGCTGGGACCTGTAGTCTTTCAGTTTTCTGGGGGTCACCCATCCCCAAAAATGAAGGACTACAAGTTCCAACATGAACTCCTATGATCTAAGGATGTGACTCCCTCCTGTAGTCCTTCATTAGGAGGATGGGATCAGTGGGGGTAGGGGTGGATGAGTGGCAGTGCTTGGGGGATGGGTTCAGTGGCAGTGATTGCTCACTTGCTGTCACCTGTTAGTCAGTGCCCACTTGGATCCACCTGCCTGCATGCAAGAGAGGGGTGTGAGAGGATGGGGTGGAAGGTGAGGAGCAGTATATGGGGGAGGGCGGGCAGTGGGCAGTATACAGTGGGGGGAGCAGTGAGCAATATACGGAGGGAGCAGTATATAGTGGGGGGAGCAGTGAGCAGTTTATAGTGGAGGAGAGCAGTATACGGGGGAGCAGAATATAGTGGAGGGGAGCAGTATATGGGGGGAGCAGTATACAATGGGGGGAGCAGTATATAGTGGAGGGGAGCAGTATATAGTGGAGGAGAGCAGTATACAGGGGGAGCATTATATAGTGGAGGGGAGCAGTATACGGGGAGCAGTATATAATGGAGGAGAGCAGAATACGGGGGGGCAGTATACAATGGGGGGAGCAGTATATAGTGGAGGGGAGCAGTATATAGTTGGGGGAGTAGTATACAGTGGGGGAGTAGTATACAGTGAGGGGAGCAGTATACAATGGGGGAGCAGTATACAATGGGGGGGGGAGCAGTATATAGTGGGGGGAGCAGTATACAGGGGAGCAGTATATACAGTATTGGGGGAGCAGTATATGGGGGGAGCAGTATATAGTGGACTGGAGCAGTATACAGGGGAGCAGTATATAGTGGAGGGGAGCAGTATATGGGGGAGCAGTATATAGTGGAGGGGAACAGTATACAGGGGAGCAGTATATAGTGGACTGGAACAGTATACGGGGGAGCAGTATATAATGGAGGGGAGCAGTATACAGGGGAGCAGTATATAGTGGAGGGGAGCAGTATACAGGGGAGCAGTATATAGTGGAGGGGAACAGTATACAGGGGAGCAGTATATAGTGGACTGGAACAGTATACGGGGGAGCAGTATATAATGGAGGGGAGCAGTATACAGGGGAGCAGTATATAGTGGAGGGAAGCAGTATACAGGGGAGCAGTATATAATGGAGGGGAGCAGTATACAGGGGAGCAGTATATAGTGGAGGGAAGCAGTATACGGGGGAGCAGTATATAATGGAGGGGAGCAGTATACAGGGGAGCAGTATATAGTGGAGGGAAGCAGTATACAGGGGAGCAGTATATAGTGGACTGGAGCAGTATACGGTGGAGGGGAGCAGTATGTGGTGGAGCAGTATATAGTGGAGCAGTATACGGAGGAAGCAGTATATAGTGGAGGAAGCAATGAGCAGTATACAGGGGAGGGGGTTGGTTCAGTATATACAATGGGGAGGCAGTGAGCAGTATACAGGGGAGAGCAGTATATTTTGGAGAGTCTGCAGTATACATGGGGGGAGGGCAGTAAGCAGTATACAGTACAGCGGAACAGCAGTGGGCAGTATACAGTGTGGAGGAAGAGCAGTGAGCAATATATGGGCCTTAAAATATAATAATAAAATACAATCTAAATGAATAATTTTACAGTATACAGGGGGGAGCAATGACTACTATACAATGAGGAGCAGTATATGGGGGGGGGAGGGGCAGTCACCAGTATACAGGGGGGGGCATAAAGTGTGCTAAGTGCTAACCACAGTAGGGGGCTGAAGAATTACACATGGAGGGAATTGCTGCAGGAGTCACTCACCATATGGATGGATGGAGGTGAAGCCTGCCGGGGTCGCCATCTATGCTCCTCTTCCAAGGTCCTGTAGAATTTTCAGCAGCCATCTGTGCATGTAAGTGAAGATGGCCACACCCCCGCCCCGCCCACCAGCTTGGTCTGCCCATGTAGCTGCAGGCTGAGAGACAGGGAGAGACGCTGTTTATACCTTAAACAAAGTAACCTACCTTATCCTGTGGCAGAGGCACTGGCGGGCAAAATATGATATACTACCGCGGCGATGGGAGTTGTAGCACGCGGTAGGCTGGCTGGGTTGCTCTCCTCAAAGTGACTGACTCCACCCCCTGGGAGCAGGGAGCTTGAGCACGGATTCTGCTCCCACCTGTACTGCGCAGGCGCGGCGCTTGCACAGTACGAACATGAATGAGCTTCCGAAAATAGCCAAACGTGTAGAGCTTAGAGTCAGCTCTAGACAGCACCTGCGTGGACCTAGATGTAAGTGGCCGGTCGGCCTCACTTCGCTCGGACGGCTCGCTACGCTTGCTCGGCCTCCTGGCTCTTTTTTTAACATCCTCCATGTCCACGGGGATGGTAAAGAAAGAGCCTGGATGTCAGAAGCGTAGCACAATTTGGTGTGCGCAGGCGCCATCTAGAGCTGACTCTCAGCTCTACATGTTCGGCTATTTTCGGAAAAAGCACCGCGCCTGCGCAGTACAGAGCGGGCAGAATCCGCTGGGGGGCAATTCTCGGCAGTACACCGGCGCCGCGGACTACAACTCCCATAAGCAATAGTGACGGCTGTCTCACGTGATGTCACCTGTCTGACAATAGTGAGTCAGGATTCAGCGCCGCGGGCGGAAACTCGGACAGACGCGGCGCCGGCCAGGCGGCAGCCATTGTTTCGGTTATTAATACAAACAGACACTACAGTACAGTACTTAACTTGGGGGGAACATGGGGGGACACACAGTAAAATTGGGGGGAATTTTAAGGGCGTAGCCTCCTTTTTTAGGACTTGAAGCGACAACTAACTTCTGGACCAAACCCAAGCTCATCACTGATCAAAAATGTCTGATCAAAAATGTCTGAGCACCTTATGTTTTATAGCTTTTATGAGACTTTAACCCTAGGTTCACACCTATGCGTTTTTTGGTGCATTTTGCAGTTTGCAAAAACGAACTACAGTCCATTTAATATGGTTTCCTATGGTATAAGTACACATCTATGCGTTTTGCAGCCTGTGCGTTTTTGGAAAGGTCGGGGACTTTTTTCCCGTGATTTACGGGTAGTAGACTTCAATGGAACCACACCAGAAACGCAGATGTTGTGTTTGTGATGCAATTTTTGATGTGTTTTGCGTTTTTTATTTTAACACGGTATATAACAGGTTGCTAAGCAGGGGGCCGGGAAGCCGGCCGCCGCATCTTTAACAACCGATGTGTCATCAGCTGTCAGCCCGCTAACAGCTGGTAAAAGGATATCATGAAAAAAAATGGCGTGGGGTCCCCCCATGTCCATACCAGGCCCTGCGGGTCTAGTATGGATTCAAACTTTAAAAAAATAAAAAAATGGGGTGGGGCCCCCCCAAAATCAATACCAGACCCTTATCCGAGCGTGCAGCCTGGCAGGTCAGGAAAGGGAGGGGACGAGTGAGCGCCCCCCCCGTCCTGAACCATACCCGGCCACATGCCCTCAACGTAGGGGGGATCTCTGCCCCCCCAAGCACCTTGTTGGGACAAGGGCCTCTTCCATTCAACCCTGGCTGATAGTTGTCGGGTTCTGCGCGCGGGGGGCTTATCGGAATCTGGAAGCCCCCCTTTAAGAAGAGGGTCACCAGATCCCGCCCCCCCCTATGTGAATAAGTATTGGGAACATCGTACCCCTACTCATTCACCTCAAAAAGCAGTGAAATGTAAAAAAAGTCCTTTAGTAACCTCCCTGGCGGTATGATTATGTCAGATTTTTGCGTCTCAAAGGAGAACATTGTTTTGCATAGAAAATTGGCGTTTTATATTTTAGGCCTGTAATTCTTAGTAATAGCACACTGAAATCTGTCCAAACAATAGTCTAGTAGACATCCCGGGTATGATAAAGTTTAAAACACAAAACCATAAATTATAATATAATAAATAGCTATAAATAATTATAAAAAAATAATAATATAAAAATAATTAAATGAATTTCCCCACAAATCGCTATTGCTCAATTCTGCAAGTGTTCTAATTTACTATCGCTTTTTTCTAGCTGGTCTAAAACCGCTTTTGACGTAAAGGGACACTTTTTGGTTGCCATGGACAATTTCAAGTTTCCAGGCAGAAAGAACAGTATATATAATATAAAAATGCACGCAGGGCACTGGACAAAGCATTAGGGACAAAAAGGATGTGAAATTATATGATACAGTACTGTAATCTGTAAGATGTGTTATGTTTTTTGTACTTTTTGAATTTGCCGCCGGGCTCCACCCTTGTGCGTCGCGACGCTCACAAGGAGCGCACACAGAGCATCGGGCGGAGAACACAGCGGGGGGACATCGCAAGATCCTGGGGACAAGGTAAGTAACCTGGACCAGGATTCTGCAATGCAATCCCGAGTGTGGCTCGGGGTTATCGCTAATGGTCTCTACCGGTGCCTTCTTCTCCCCAAGCTGTCTTTTCCAGCTGCTGTCTCTTCCCACTGCTGTCTTCTCCCCGAGCTACCTTCTTCCTCGCCGCCGGTTACATGGAAGGGGCGGTCTCTCCGGGTGATGTCATTGGATGGCCACGCCCCATGGCTATATAAGAGATGCCACGCAGCGGGCGACATCACAATAGAGGAAGACAGCCACAGAAGAAAAGCGGCTTTTTTTTTAGAGCCCGTAAACTGCGGCAAGGAAGAAGACAGCTCGAGGAGAAGACAGCACTGGGAAGAGACAGCAGCGGGAGAAGACGGCTCTGGGAGAAGACGGCTCGGGGAAAAGACAGCTCGAGGAGAAGAATGCACTGGGAAGAGGCAGCAGCGGGAGAAGACAGCTCGGGGAGAAGACGGCTCGGGGAGAAGACGGCGGCGGGAGAGGTAGCGGTGGGAGAAGATGGCACCGGGAGAGACGGTGGCAGGAGAAGACAGCTCAGAGCTATTTAAATAATAAAGGACTTGTCAAAACCGTTTTGTTGTTTTTTAATTACATGTCACTGCTTTTTGAGGTGAATGGGTAGGGGTACGATGTACCCGATACCCATTCACATAGGGGGGCCCGGGATCTGGGGGCAAGCGTACATTTACCATATACGCTTGCACCGACATCATCGGCACATGCGCTGTGAAGAAACGGCCCTCCGTGCCATTTCTTTACTAGCAAGTGCCGTGGCTAATGGCTCCCGCGCACTGATGGCTCCCACGCGCAGGCGCAGGAGTGACGTCCCCTTGACTCCGCCCAGTCACAGAGCCGGAGTCCGCGGCTCCAGAAGGAAGAGCGGCAAAGATGGATGCCACCAGCAGCGGGGACAACGCGGGCTTCGTTTGCAGGTAAATGCCACATACTAGCCCATTATTCTTTTACTTTGCAGGGGAAAAAAGAGGAAGTAAAACCCACCAGGGTTTAATTCCTCTTTAAGTGTAAATGTGAAATCTGAGCTCTTTTTGACTATTAAAAGGGATGTTTACATTCCTTGTAATAGGAATAAAAGTGACCCAAATTTTAATTGCTTTTAGAAGACAGTGTAAAAATAAAAAGTAAAATTAATAAGAAAAAAAATTTATAAAAAATTTAAAGGGCCCCGTCCTGCCGAGCTCGCGCACAGAAGCGAACGCATACGTTAGTTGCGTCCGCTTATGAAAACGGTGTTCAAACCACACATGTGAGGTATCGCCGTGATCGTTAGAGTACGAGCAATAATGCTAGCACTAGACCTCTTCTGTAACTCAAAACTGGTAATCTGTAGAAATTTTTAAATGTCAACAATGGAGATTTTTATGTGCCAAAGTTTGTCGCCATTCCACGAGCGGGCGCAGTTTTGAAGCATGACATGTTGGGTATCAATTTACTCCGCGTAACATTATCTTTCACAATATAGAAAAAAATTGGGCTAACTTTTCTGTTGTCTTATTTTTTTAATTAAAAAAAGTGTATTTTTCCCCAAAAAATCGCGCTTGTAAGACCGCTGCGCAAATACGGTGTGGCAAAAAGTATTACAACGACCACCATTTTATTCTCTAGGGTGTCTGAAAAAAATATATATAATGTTTGGGGGTTCTAAGTAAAAATAGACTTTTTATGCAACACAGGACTTTCACCAAATGTAAAAATGTATAAAAATGTGACAATTTTATTGTGTACAAACTAAAATACATTCCAAAAATTCATATAAAACCCATTGCACATGAATATACACTGCTGTATATACACTGCTTATTAGTCCAGCCTCTCTCAACCATTTTTACCCCAGATGAAAAATTTATATAATTTTCAGTTGTCAGGGAACCGTTACTAAAACCAATTCATTGGGGGTCAATGGTAAAAATGCTCCTTACAAATAGAGTTGGCACCAGAACTCCCGAACATGTAAAAATTCAGACCCGAACCGCAAACCCTATTAGAGTCTATGGGACCCGAACTTGAAAAATCAAAAGTCCCATTTTGAAGGCTTATATGTATGTTATTGGACATAAAAAGGGCACAGGGGCCCAGGTACTGCCCTGGGTAACATGTATCAATGCAAACATTGTTTTTAAAAAAGATAATTTTTACAGGAGCAGTGATTTAATGATGCTTAAAGTGAAACAATAAAAATGAAAAACTCCTATAAATTTAGTACCTGGGGGCTTCCCTTAGTCTGCCTGTAAAGTGACGCATCTGTACTGTCTATACATTTATTAAGAAAAAAATAAACATTTAAATTGCTGGCAATACAATACAATTTCCTGCAATATAAAAATGTTTAAAAAACGGCATGTCCCCCCCCCCCCCAGCTCTCTGGGTATGGTATGGATTTTAAGAGGAACCCCACGCCAAGATTTTTTTTTTAAACGGCATGGGGTCCCCCTAAAATCCGTACCAGACCCTTATCCGGGCAAGCGAGCGCTCCCTCCCTTCCTGAACCATACCAGGCCACATGCCTTCAACATGGAGGGATGGTTTGGGGTGAGGGGGCTCTGCCCCCACCCCAAAGCACCTTATCCCAATGTTGATGGGGACAAGGGCTTCTTCCCAATTGTTGTGGGGGTCTGTGGGCAGGGGGCTTTTCAGAATGTAGAAGCCCCCTTTAACAAAGGGGCACTTAGATCCCGCTCCCCCCTATGTGAATGAGTATGGGGTATATAGTACCCCTACACATTCACCAAAAATGTGTCAAAAAGAAATAAAAACACACATTGTTTTTTTTTTTTTTTTTTTAATAAAGGAATTGTCAAAAACAATCTCCCCTTATGTAGATCCATCATCAATCACGACACCCGCTGCCACTGCCGGACCCGAAAAATAAAATTTAAAAAAAGCTCCGCCCGTGACGAAGGCTTTCCGCCAACTGCAGGCTCTGCCGTGTGACAGTTCTTATATAGGTAAGGGGCGGGGTTACCTGGTGACCTCACCTGGTGGCACCACCCCATGCCCCTACACCAGTGTTTCTCAACTCCAGTCCTTGAGGCGCCCCAACAGGTCATGTTTTCAGGCTTTCCATTATTTTGCACAGGTGATTTGATCAGTTTCACTGCCTTAGTAATTACCACAGCCTTTCATCTGAGGGAAATCCTAAAAACATGACCTGTTGGGGCGCCTTGAGGACCAAAGTTGAGAAACACTGCCCTACACAATAACAGCAGTGTTGGCCAGGATTGCCTGAAGGTGGATAGAGTAGGAGATAACCAAACTGATGAGATTAGGGAGTTCCAGAGGTTGGGAGAAGTCCTGGAGTTGAGCATAGGAGGGGATGACGAAGGAGCTAGAGAGCAGGAGGTCTTGGGAGGAGCAAAGAGGATGGTTTGAGTGATATTTTGAGATAAGGTTGGTGACGTAGTCAGGGCAGAGTTGTGGCTGGCTTTGTATATTGTTAGTATTTTAAATTGAATGTATTAGGCGATTGGACGCCAGGGGAGAGATTGGAAGAAAATGGCATCTGAGGGATGAATAAATCTAGCAGCAGCATTCATGATAGACTGATTGGAGGATCGTCCGTGTAGAGATGGGTCAAAATAAATCTCCTCAATACCCTTTGGATGCATAGAAGTGGAGGATGATTGGTCAATCAGCTGTGTGCCACTTTAGAGGTTAATTCCTTGGAAACTTTTACACATTTCTATAACAATAATAAAGTTGTTTGACTTCGATATTTCATATTCTACTTTTTCAAACTCTTTTGTTTCTAGAATGACACCATTAGAGTGATTGTCATGTTTGGAGAAGACCATGAGTTCGCGCTTTTGGAGGAAAATACCTACACAAAGTCTTTCTTTTTCCTGGAAATCCTTAAAGAATTGACAGATTCTGAAACTCTGATCCCTTATGAATTCAGACTTAACGATGTAAGTACCAAGATGATGCAATGCCTGTCACAAAAATGATAAGGTGAGCCAAAATGTAACCAACATTACCTCCACTAAAACAACATTGTGTACAACAATATGTCCTCTTGAAACTGAATGTATTTACATAGCAACTCTTGTGTTCCTCCACACATCCAACATTCAGTGCATCCGGAAAACATTCACACCGCTTCACTTTTCCACATTTTGTTATGTTACAGCCCTATTCCAAAATGGATTAAATTCAAAATTTTCCTCAAAATTCTACAAACAATACCCCATAATGACAATGTGAAAGAAGTTTGCTTGAAATCTTTGCAAATTTATAAAAAAATAAAATCATATGCACATACAGTAAGTGTTCACAGCCTTTGCTCAATACTTTTTTGAAGCACCTTTGGCACCAATTACAGGCTCAAGTCTTTTTGAGTATGATGCTACAAGCTTGGCACACCTATTTTTGGGCAGTTTCTCTCCATTCTTCTTTGCAGGACCTCTCAAGCTCCATTAGGTTGGATGGGAGCGTCGGTGCACAGCCATTTTCATTGGATTCGAGTCTGGGCTCTGGCTGGGCCACTCACGGACATTCACAGAGTTGTCCCATAGCCACTCCTTTGTTATCTTGGCTGTGTGCTTACTGTCGTTGTCCTGTTGGAAGATGAACAGTCGCCCCAGTCTGAGGTCCAGAGCGCTCTGGAGCAGGTTTTCATCAAGGATGTCTCTGTACATTACTGCATTCATCTTTCCCTTGATCCTGACTTGTCTCCCAGTTCCTGCTGCTGAAAAAAATCCCTACAGCATGATGCTACCACCACCATGCTTCACTGTAGGGAGTGTATTGGCTAGGTGATGAGCGGTGCCTGGTTTTCTCCAGACATGACACTTTCCATTCAGGCCCAAGAGTTTAATCTTTGTTTCATCAGACCAGCGAATTTTGTTTCTCATGGTCTAAGAGTCCTTCAGGTGCCTTTTGGCAAACTCCAGGCGGGCTGTCATGTGCCTTTTACCGAGGAGTGGCTTCCGCCTGGCCACTCTACCATACAGGCCTGATTGGTGGAGTGCTGCAGAGATGGTTGGTTGGAAAGCTGGAAGGTTCTCCTCTCTCCACAGAGAAACACTGGAGCTCTGTCAGAGTGACCATCGGGTTCTTGGTCGCCTCCCTGACTAAGGCCCTTATCCCCGATCGCTCAGTTTGGCCATGCGGCCCACTCTAGGAAGAGTCCCGGTGGTTCCAAACTTCTTACATTTATGGATGATGGAGGCCACTGTGCTCATTGGGACCTTCAATCCTGCAGAACATTTTCTGTACCCTTCCCCAGATCTGTGCCTCGATACAATCCTGTCTACAGGTCTACAGACAATTCCTTGGACTTCATGGCTTGGTTTGTGCTCTGACATGCACTGTTACCTGTGGGATCTTATACAGACAGGTGTGTGCCTTGCCAAATCATGTCCAATCAACTGAATATACCACAGATGGACTCCAATCAAGTTGTAGAAACATCTCAAGGATGATCAGTGGAAACAGGATGCACCTGAGCTAAATTTTGAGTGTCATGGCAAAGGCTGTGAATACTTATATACATGGGATCTTTTCGTCTTTTATTTTTAATAAATTTGCAAAGATTTCAAACAAACCTCTTTCACGTTGTTATTATGAGGTATTGTTTGCAGTATTTTTGAGAAAAATAATGAATTTAATCCATTTTGGAATGTAACAAAACAAAATGTGGAAAAAGTGAAGTCCTGTGAATAAGTTTCCGGATGCACTGTAAAGTGGTTCACCATCTTTTAAACTGAAGCTCTCTTTAACTTTACTAGTCTGCATGAATAAATTTCATATGCTGCAAAATATAGTAACAGTGTAATTTTACAGAAAAGCCATCCTTGAGCTCCAGTCAGTGACTTTGCCTTGACTGAGATGATGTCATCAGTCTGCTGCAGATGGGGGAAGTCTTTCCTCAATCTCCTCTCCCCCCCAGGGATCAGACCCCAACATTGTAACTTTGTAGCAAGGTTGGTGGGCTCTTACTTTATTGCCATGTGCCCCTAGTGCAGACTACAAGCGATCGTGCCAACGGACATTGCTCAAGCATGGTCCACTCTTGTCCCTATTAGGAATCTGGTCCAGAGCAATGATGTGCAACCAGTACTAGATCAAGCACATGTAGACAGGAGTGATTAATTGTGTAAGATGCGCTGACTAAGCAGTGGCGGCTGGTGCTCAAAATTTTTGGGGGGCGCAAACAAACGAAAAAAAACAAAAACAAACATCAATTGCAGCCTCACTGTGCCCATCAATTGCCGCCACTGTGCCCATCAATTGCCGCCACTGTGCCCATCAAACGCAGCCACTGTGCCATAAAATTGTCACCACTGTGCCATAAAATTGTCGCCACTGTGCCATGCCATCAAACGCAGCCACTGTGCCATGCCATCAAACGCAGCCACTGTGCCCATCAATTGTCGCCACTGTGCCATGCCATCAAACGCAGCCACTGTGCCATCAATTGTCGCCACTGAGCCCATCAATTGTCGCCACTGTGCCATGCCATCAAACGCAGCCACTGAGCCATTATTGTCGCCACTGTGCCATGCCATCAATTGTCGCCACTCTGCCCATCAATTGTCTCCACTGTGCCATGCCAAATGCATCCACTGTGCCATCAATTGTCGCCACTGTACCATGCCAAACACAGCCACTGTGCCATGCCATTGTCACCACTGTGCCCATCAATTGTCGCCACTGTGCCATGCCAAACGCAGCCACTGTGCCATGCCATTGTCGCCACTGTGCCCATCAGTTTTCGCCACTGTGCCATGCCAAACACAGCCACTGTGCCCATCAATTGTCGCCACTGTGCCATGCCAAACGCAGCCACTGTGCCATGCCATTGTCGCCACTCTGCCCATTAATTGCCACCAGTTTGCCCTTAAAATGCCGCTAGATTGCCCCCCCCGCCTGGCACTTACCTTTCTCGGTCAGCCATCCTCGGATCCTCCTCCACGATCCCTCGATGTAGTCCCGCCCTCGATGTCGCTTCAGCCAATCAGGTTACCGGTAACCAGATCCGGTGAACCTGATTGGCTGAGATGCGTGTCAGTGTTAACCAAGGAACGCACCCCCTGTGCGTCCCCTGGTTAACTATTTGGAAGCCGATTACAGCCCTCAGGCTGTAATCAGAAATCCTATTAGGCCGCTGGCTCTGATAAACACTTTCACAGCCAGCCAGCTGGCGTTATTCAGATGGCCGGCGCTCGCCAGGGGGCCGGTCATCTGAATAGTGGGCGGCAGCGGCGACAATACATACATTCATGCAATGCATGAATGTATGTATGTTTTTTCAGTGGCGGTGCAGGAGCGAGAGGGGCCGGCGCTCCGGCGCCCTCTATGGACGCACCGCCACTGGTGTTAAGGATTGAAAATCCTCCAAAGGGATATAACCTGTGTAGGTGCTAAAGATTATGTGTATATTCTGGGCTGTCTAGTGAGTGTCACTGCCAGATAAACAAATTGAATAAACACAAATAACAGCAAAGTGTATGTCGGGGGTAGGCAACCTCGGCCCTCCAGCTGTTTTAAAACTACAAGTCCCATGAGACATTGCAAGTCCCTGACATTTACAGGCATGAAACTAGAGGCAGAGGCATGATGGGATTTGTAGTTTCACCACATCTGGCGGGCCGAGGTTGCCTACCCCTGCGTGTATATGAATCAAAGTACAAAAAAAGATATGCACAAATATCTCTAACAAATAAAAAATCACTCTAAACTTGAAAAAGTGAATAAAAAAGGGGGGTGAACTGGAAAAAAATGATCTAAAAAGTCCCAAATGAAATTGGATGCTGATCCCAAAGTGTATGATCGCCTTTCAAACTATGGCATGAAAACACCACCCTGCTCAAAGGTAATGATATTGGCTGCTTACCAGACCCGCACGGGTCACTGAGCGTGTGTGCTGATCCACAGCTTTGGACTTCGTTCCTCTGTATACCAACTTGCAGAGGATCAAGATGGACACCGGCTCGTGGCAGACCCAGATGGATCGATAGGTGTGTATGCTCATCCACAGCTGATGAAATGGGTTTCTCTATACACCAACCTGCAGTGGCTTGAGTGGATCACTGGCTCTCAGCTCCTAGTGGAATGTTAAGATTGAAGGAAGACTTATGGTGCATTACCGTTGATAAAATCCAACTTTATTTTAAAATGCACTTGCAAACTATAAAAATAGCACAGATATCGTGTTGGCGCGGCCACTTGCAGTGCGGTCTGTGCGCGCTGACGTCACGGCAGACTCGGTCCGACACGTTTCCCCCAAGGAGGCATCAACTGGGATTGGAGGTCCTCCTTAGGGGAAACGCATCGGACGGAGTCAGCCATGACATCAGCGCGCTCGGACCGCACTGCAAGTGGCCGCGCCAACATGATATCTGTGCTATTTTTTATAGTTTGTAAGTGCATTTTAAACTATACATGAATTTGCAGACATTGCCATCCATGGTGGGGGTTTTTACATAAGCTAACACCATTGCTGGGAATTATTGTTGCAGAAACTGACGCAAATGCTGTGGGTTATTATTGCATATTAAATGATCAAATTAAACCTAATTTAATTTGTATATTTTTAAGTATTTTCTTGTTTTGAAATTTGCCCTGGGCACCGGATGACCTTGTCCCGGCACTGGAGAAGATGGTGGGTGTTGCATAGCGTTTTTTCAAACTGTTTTGGAAAAAATACACTTTAATGAACTTTAATGCACAAAAGCACAGTATAATACCCAATTGTTTGGTAAATTTTGTCACGCTTTAAAATTGCGTACACCAATGGAATGACGCAAACCAAATAATAGTTTTAAGCCTTTACAGGTTATCAGTTTGGAGTTAGACAGGAGGTCTGGTGCTAGAATTATTGCTCTTGCTCCAACATTCAAAGTGATTCTTCACATGTGTGGTGTGATTACTGTGTACATACGCGTGTGGGACCAATGTGCGTGTTTGCATTTGCGCGTAAGCATGAGGGGACAGGGCACTTTAAAAAAATTAAACATTTTTTTGGAACAACGTTATTGCTATGACAGGGGTTAAACAACATCCCTTGTGATAGCATGGGCCGTGATAGATCCCCTTTTTATAGAGATCTGGGATCTATTAGACCCCAGATCTCTCCTCTGCCCTCCAAACCAAGATCGGTTTCATCAGATACTTTCACAAGCCAATAACAGCTTGTTTAATTGAGATCTGAAAACAGAAGTAACAAAATCCTTGTCGCTTCCAGTTTCTGACGTCACACAGTGGGAATCACCTTGGCTGATGCAATGGCGGGATTCTGTTTGGCGCCATTGGTGGCGGACGCTTCCCGCCTGTTATCACGCTTGACGTTGGTGTGTGTCCGCCCTATATATCCGGCCCACTTGGGCGTCCCCACTTGTAGCTGACCAGACGATCAGGTTGCACTGTCTGATCTACTATACACAAATACTCTGCATCTGCCACTAGAAGGTAACTCCATGTGTCACGGCTGTTTTAATTCAATATCACTTTCATTTTTTTCTTTTCCTGTTCAATATTTCCTATATCTCTCACGCACATTACTCAGTAGGTCCATCTCAGCCTATGTTTCATCACACCATCCCTCTCATATATCCCAACTTTTGGGCTTGTTTGCATTTTCAATAGATAGTGTTTCTTTTACACTCTATTGTGACAGTGCCACCTGGTCTGCTACATCCAACATGTTATATTTACCTTACAGATTCTGCCAGCCAATATTGGCATAATACCCAGTACATAATGTACATTCTCAACTTGTTGGGGGCGCTTTTGTGTGGGTCTGGTGTTCCGGCAGAGTTCAACACCTCAGCTCCCGAGGAGAATGATATGGCGACTCTAGCACACCAGTATCACTCGGGTTTAGCATTCAATGGGATGTAAGTCGGATTATTGACGAAATGCGTCAAGATTTTAATGATGCAGTCCCCATTTCCATTATTGGTTTTATGGACAATTATTTTTACACCACAAGGTTTATTCTATCACGCTTATGTACAATGTATATTTGCTTCCTTGTTATGGCATTCATGTTTTACATTATGGTCTATGTATGTAATGTTTTTCAAGTTCATTATACTCATTATTTTAGGGTGTTGTATATGCTTTGAGCATTTACTTTTTATGTACAATGTTATGCATTTTGCCACTTATGCCAATAAATCTTTACTCCTATACAGTGGAACCTCGGATTACGAGCATAATCCGTTCCAGGAGAATGCTCGTAATCCAAAGTACTTGCATATCAAAGCGAGTTTCCCCATTGAAGTCAACGGAAACGAAAATAATTTGTTCTGCATTGACTTTAATGGCATGCAATACCGCATGCGGCCAGAGGCGGGGGGCGCCGGAGAGTCTCGGAAACGGCCGAAAAGGCCCAAGGACCCCTCGGCTGACCTCTGCAAACCTCGGAAAGACTTTGTTCCCGAGATTTGCCGAGATCAGCAGAGCTGTCCTTGGGCCTTTCCGTGCATTTCAGAACAGCGCCGATCGGCGATGTTCGGCTCGGCTCCGGCGCTCCCCCACCTCAGGCCAAAGCCGATACTGCACAACGCTGTGGCCTGAATCATGCTCGTTTTGAGAGACAACACTCGCAAACCAAGTTATGACTTTTCAAAATACAGTGCTCGTATTGCGAAACGCTCGTTAACCGCGTTACTCGCAATCCGAGGTTCCACTGTATTGTGTTTCAACCTGCCTCTCTCAAAGTCTCATACGTTTTTCTTTTTTATGTTTACACAGTGGGAGGAACAACATCAGTTCCTCTGACTGGGAGATATTTACTAAAACTGATGCACACAGAATCTGGTGCAGCTGTGCATAGTAACCAATCAGCTTATTGGTTTTATTGTCATAACTTAATCAAGCTTAAACAAGCTGAAGTTAGAAACTGATTGGTTGATATGCACAGCCACACCAGATTCTGTGTGCACTGGTTTTAGTAAATCTCCCCCTCTTTGTCTCAGGAAGTGGATTCTGACGGTCACATCCTTACTGGGCCCCCGATCTGATGCCCTTCTGCTGTGTGGAAAAGTGATCCAGCGGCTCTATAGCTGCTCGGATCACTTTTACATTGTAGGGAAATCGCCGACTGAAAAAAACAAAACTGGGATCATGGTTGTAGCCTCAACCATGATCCTAGTATAAGCACTTCAACCTTAGGCCATTTATGAACGGCCCAAGGACAGAAGTGGTTAAACAAATACATATATATATTAATGATGTATTAATGATTACAGCGCTGCATTAATTTGTGTCTTTTATATATGCCTAGAGCTTAGTTTTGAACACGTTCTCTTTCTTCCCCAACAGTTCCCGATTCCAGCCGAAGATACAACATATGCCTGTACCTTCATCCCTATGCCAAATGTATCTACCAAGCATCATATAGTTAGGGTGAGGTCCTCAAAAATTTGCCAAAGGTCAAAATAAATATGAAAAGGACCAGCGGTCCAATTCTGAGAGTTGGAAGCTTTATACAGGTTAACATAGCACTAAAGATTTAAAAATGAGAAGTTACTTCCAAGGTGTAAATACAGCAAAAGCCATGTGCAAATGCAACCATTCAAGGGGGAAATTCCGTTCAATGTGTTCTTTCTGGAATGTGCAATGGCTAGGACCATTGTCAGGGTTTTTTGTTTTTGTTTTTTTGCTTTCTAAAAACCTATTGGGGACAAAAAACAAGGGGAAATCTCTCCAATGGGGGGACAGAGAACAATAAAATCCAGACAGAGAAGCTAATGTTTCCCCATGTTACAAAGAAGGTCTTTATTTGTTACTTGGTTCGCTATGGAAGAACTTCATCTCTCTTCTTGTCACAGTGATGGGGGCAATTCTCCGCAAATGGGACTATAAAAATAATTGGTAGAACAAAGGGGTGAGGAGTGTAGGAACTCAATTGAGAATCCACTTTGGGTGCCTTGTCTAGTGTGCAATCTAGAAAGCCTGACAAAGTTTGGGCCAAGGTCATAGCGCTTTTTAGGCTTGTGCAATTTGTTTCGTAACGAATCGAAATTCGTACGAATTTTGCAACTTTCGGACGTTCGGAAGCATTTGAATTTCCGAACAAAGCAATTACGAATAAAACCGAATCCGAAATAAATTATATCGCAAATAGCGAATGCCCGAATGTCTTCGGCATAATTCGTTGTTGCGTTATGCGGCCTAATGCAACAGCAAGTCGACTTGTTGTGATCCATCATGGAAAATTACGAATCAACGAACCAAAAAAAAGTTACGAATGTACGAATCCATTCGAATCATGTTAGGCAGCGCCATTGTGAGAGGGGCAGCACAGTGGTGTAGTGGATAGCATTTTCACCTAGCAGCAAAAAGGCCACTGGTTCGAATCCGACCACGACACCATCTGCCTGGAGTTTGCATGTTCTCCCTGTGTGGGTTTCCTCCGGGTACTCCGGTTTCCTCCCACACTCCAAAGACATGCTGGTAGGTTAATTGGATCTTGTCCAAATTGGCCCTAGTATATGTGTAAATGTGTGTCCCAAGCGCGTTGAGATCCTACGGGGTAAATGACCACACCAGCCAAGCAGACACTGGCTGCAAAAAGCGCCTTGAGGCGATTCAGTTCGCATTTGCAGCGCTATACAAGTTATTCATTCATTCAGAGACACGCAAAATTTACGAATCAACTAACCCAAGCCAAGTTATGAATGTACGAATCCATTTAAAGCACCATAACACTGCTCTGCTCTCTGCTCCTCCCTCACCGTGCTGAACTCCCTCTCAAAATGGTGTACAGGGGCAAAGGCTATAGCCGCATGTCAAAAACGAAAGTAAAATACGAGATTTAGAATCGTTACAAATAACCGCAATGTATTTAGAAAAGTACAAATCCATTCGAAACACGTTAGGCAGCGGCATTGTGTGAGAGACACGGAAAATTACAAATCAACGAACCCAAAAAAGTTACGAAAGTAGGAGTTGTGTCCAGAATCAATGAAAAACAATGTACCCTACCGAAAGTACGAATTATAAATCAATTAAAAATAAGGCTTACATTAATACGAATCATTCCGATTCAACGAAAAATGACGCTTGCGAAAATACGAATAAGTCTGAACATGAAAAATCCCGTTTAGCAAAATTACGAATCAACGGGACCGAAAATAAACTAAACTAAACAAATTTTTCCGTTGTGCACAAGTCTAGCGCTTTTCTTAAAAACGTTTGAAGTGGAAGAAAGTGCCATACTGGAATTTTTTCTTAGCTTAGTGAATGTGGTGAAAATGTAATTCACAAATATCGAATCACATGCAAAGGAAAAAAAATGTGCATGTACAGTACACAATTAGATGAACGAAGCAAGCAGAATTTCACCTCATTCTCTAACCTAAGGTGAAATTCCTTTGCAAAGTGTAAAGCCTATCTACTACCTTTAGTATATCAACTCCCTTTGTGTCCAGAAAAAAAGTTCCTTATTTTTGTATGTAGAACAATTTAGAAACAAAGCCAGCACATTTTGGGGTCCCAAGAGCCTCTTAGACTTATAAGAAATTGTACAAAAGATTTTGTAAAGCTTATTCTCTTAAAACCATATCTATATTTTCTGTCAAGAAACATTTATGTATGAAAACATTATTAATTGAGGGACACATCTTGATGATGATAAGCAGCCTATAGTTATACTGCTGCCTACAGGAGAAATGGAAAGTAGCTTCTGAAGGCCCCTTGAGGTCATAAACCCTCCCCAATCCCAAAGCCTCCAGGACTTTCAGTTTTCTATGTGCCTAGTGTCCATTTCCCCCGAATATATATATATATATATCGATATACACTCACCAGCCACTTTATTAAGTACACCTTGCTAGTACCGGGTTGGACCCCATTTTGCCTTCAGAACTGCCTTACATCTTCATGGTATAGATTCAACAAGGTGTTGGAAACATTCCTCAGAGATTTTGGTCCATAGTGACATGATAACATCACGCAGTTGCTGCAGATTTATCGGCTGCACATCCATGATGCAAATCTCCCGTTCCACCACATCCCAAAGGTGCTCTATTGGATGAGATCTGGTGACTGTGGAGGCCATTGGAGTGCAGTGACCTCATTGTCATGTTCAAGAAACCAGTGGTGAGATGATTGGAGCTTTGTGACATGGCGCATTATCCTGCTGGAAGGAGCCATCAGAAGATGGGTACACTGTAGTCATAAAGGGATGGACATGGTCAGCAACAATACTCAGGTAGACCGTGGAGCTTAAATGATGCTCAATTGGTACAAAGTGTGCCAAGAAAATATCCCCCACACCATTACACCACCACCACCAGCCTGAACCATTGATACAAGGCAGGGTGGATCCATACTTTTATGTTGTTTGCGCCAAATTCTGACCCGACCATCTGATTGTAGCGGCTGAAATCGAGACTCATCAGATCAGGCAAATTTTTTCCAATCTTCTATTGTCCAATTTTGGTGAGTCTGTGCAAATTGTAGCCCCAGTTTTCTGTTCTTAGTTGACAGGAGTGGCACTCGGTGGGGTCTTCTCCTGCTGTAGCCCATCTTCAAGGTTCGATGTGTTGTGTGTTCAGAGATGGTATTCTGCATACCTTTGGTGTAACGAGCGGTTATTTGAGTTACTGTTGCCTTTCTGTCATCCGGAACCAGTCTGCCCATTCTCCTCTGACATCAACAAGGCATTTTCCGCCACACAACTGCCGCTCACTGGATATTTTCTCTTTTTCAGGCCATTCTCTGTAAACCCGAGAGATGGTTGTGTGTGAATATCCCAGTAGATCAGCAATTTTTGAAATACTCAGACCAGCCCTTCTGGCACCAAAAACCATGCCACGTTCAAAGTCACTTAAATCCCCTTTCTTCCCCATTCTGATGTTAGGTTTGAACTTCAGCAAGTCGTCTTCACCACGTCTAGATGCCTAAATGCATTGAGTTTCTGCCACGTGATTGGCTGATTAGCAATTTGTGTTACCAAGCAATTGAACAGGTGTACCTAATAAAGTGGATGGTATAGAGATAAAACAAGGGTAAAATAAAAAGGGCACAGAATCGAAAGCCTAATTCCGGGAACACTGTATAAATATACGTATATAGATCATTAATTCTTTTTATCTTTACATGTTACAGTATGAGCAAATTCTTGACCCTGACAGCATTGGGATAGTTCATCACATTCTCATATATGGCTGTGGCAACAACATTGAATTCTCGTCAGAGATCGGAGCTTGTTATGGCAGTGACACCAGATACTCCAAGTGTATGAACTCCATGTTCGGGTGGGCAATCGGCGGAGAGGTCAGTATAAAATGGCACATTGATTTGTGCACAGATAAACAAACTTGCAAAATGATCTTACCTTCACTGCCGTGGTTTTCACTCAAGTGCATATCTTTGTTGGCAAATCTTTCATGAGCAGGTGAATATGAAGGATATTAGGGGAATAAGGGAAGGCACTCACACTGCCACATCCGTAATTACGTGAAAATTGTTTGAAATTGCTCGAAGAGCAAAGACTGGGATTGGACTTTAAAGGCAACACACAGAGAATGGAGTAGAAAATTTTTTTATGTTTTAAGGACATAAAAAACGTTGACAATGTTCAATATAAAAACCATACAGAAATGAAAAGACAGTATGGATAGAGTCCCTTGTACGTCTGAACTTCGACGCGTTTCGCCGTGAGGCTTCGTCAGGACGGACTGGTAGCAAGAGATTGTACAGGTGGGACAAATCTTATTGTCTGAAATGAGATACTGACATTAGAATACACAGGAAGAAGTAAACTGTTACGAAACGGACGTAGGGCGGAGCGGAGCGCTGTCGTCACCTCTGATATTTCCAACAAGGACGGGTGTCTGTTGAATGTGCTACGGCCGGCACACCAGACGTAATCAGGCGATTTTTTAACTGCATACATGTAAGTGCAATACTTGCTTTTTATGGAATAAATTTTAAAAAAAGATATAATGCACTATGTGGAGTGTGTTCCATTCTTTTTATACATATGAGCCCATTGATGAGAACCGGAGGTCGGTATCTTAGGAATCTCTTGTGTTGTGTGCTGCGGTGACCTGTGGGAGAAACTACTGAATGCATACACTGACCCTCTGTAATAGGGGGTCATGTACAGCTGGTAAGGAGAAATCCTGAGTTTTGGTGGTGGAATGTCACAGATGAATGTGGACACAGCACAATTTGTTTATGATTTCTACATAAAGCACTGGTGTTAATACTTTGGACTTTATTTAAACAAACTTTTTTGATGGACCATTTTTTATTTATATCTAATGTTCATAGATTTATAGTTTGTTTTATATACATAACCTTTTTTTCACTTATCCGTTCATTTCTGATTTGTGATGTATGGGTTAACTGTTGATTTTTAATCCACTTGTTCACTGTCACAGTGATTGGTCACGGGGTAGCGCGATTTCCACCAACTTTTTTTCCTTAATCATTACCATGTATGGTAGTTTACATCTCTAATCGCAGCTCTCCATAGCTACAAAGCTACCAGTTAAACGTCTGGAGTTTTTTTCTTTCTTTTTTTCTTAATTTATTTATTTAGCGCAGTTTTTCTCCTTCTTCTCCACAGAATGTAAGGGAGAAGATGCAGCGGATCAGGGAGACACTACAGGAGTGGGAACATGTTACATGTTCCTAAGAACAGGTGGAACATGCAATATGTTCCCAAAGGTGAACTTATCCTTTAAAATGTGTGGCAAATATTTGGCCAATCAGACAACAGACCTATATGTGGGCTTCCTGGCCCAACAAACTGTTATAAGTGGAATACTTAATATGCAATTAGTGATACAATAAACTGAGATTTTTTTTTTTTGTGAACTTTCTGCAATAATCAGGAAATGTTGTCAGTTTCACCATTTTGGCACAATGCATTAGAATCAATGGGGAACGTAAATTGTGTTTTTTTTTACAAATAAAAAGGCATCTGAGGGCTATGGAAACAGAGAGCATGGCCTGACACAAACAGAGACCCTACTAACTATCTACAGGCCTGGTCTCAGTCTCTAGGCGCCAACAAAGTATGGGGTGCGTGCACGATCTTACCGACCTGGGTCTGCTCTGCATCCGCTGGTGACTCTGACCGGAACAAAATGTCTCTCCAATAAGTATGCGGTCCCTCAGTGTATATTGTTTTGTTCCTCAGCTCTCATCCATCTTCCTGTAAGCAATTCCTCGTTCCTCTGGACAGGATCAGGATCTTGGACACAAGTAGCTTCACTCAGCTACAGTTCTGGTCACTGAAGTCTGTGTCCACACCTGGATGCTGTAGGATTCTCTGTACACAGTCCTCAGAACAAAACTCCTTCTCAAAATGGCTGCCTGCTCGCTCCCTCTCTTTTATGAATCTCTGTCCAAACAGCTCGTTAGCTGTGTCAAAAAAAAAAAAACAGCGGCATCTTGTGGCCAAACAGCAGAATGACAGTTAAATATTTAATTTTAAACAAACAGTGTTCAGACAATGAGAGCTGCTTCCCATCTTACACATTCACACCCTTAAAGCGGTATTAAACCCAAAAATATAATATATTGCAGCCTACCAAATCTTAGATGTGGTGGCAGCATTAGTTTTCGTTTTTAGGCTTTTTCCCCTCTGTTTTCACCTGGCGATCTGGCCAGTAACATACTTCCTGTATTAGAGCTCCCACTCTGGATGAAGGAGCACAGGAGGTACCCTGGGACAGCAGCATTGTCACTCTGAGGAAGAGAAGAGTGTTAGATGTACTAGCAGAATTAGATACACTATATGTCCAAAAGTATTGGGACACCTGCTTTTAGACCGTAGGGTTCAATATTGAGTTGGCCCGCCCTTTGCAGCTATAACAGCTTCAACTCTTCTGGAAAGGCTGTCCACAGGGTTTTAGGATGTGTCCAAGGGAATGTTTGACCATTCTACCAAAATTGCATTTGTGAGGTCAGGCACTGATGTGGATGAGAAGGCCTGGCTCGCCGTCTCTGCTCTAATTCATCCCAAAGGTGTTCCATCGGGTTGAGGATGGCCAATCAAGGTCCTCCACCCCAAACTTGCTCATCCATCCAGCGAGTGCCCCCCGTACCAGGCCACATGCCCTCAACATGGAGGGATGGGTGCTTTGGGGCAGGGGGGGCTCTGCGCCCCTACCCCGAAGCACCTTGTCCCCATGTTGATGGGGACAAGGGCCTTTTCCCAACAACCCTGGTCAGTGCTTATCGGAATCTGGAAACCCCCTTTAACAAGGGGGGCGGGGTCACCTGGTTACATCAGCGGGTGGTCCCGCCCTTGCTTATATAAAAGCTGCCAAAGCGAAAAGGAGGCCTCCCATAAAGGCAGAGTTTTTTCTTTTTTTTCTATTTTTTGGGTCCGTCGGGTGACGTGATTGACTGTGGATGTACATCGCGGACAATTATTTTTTTTTTTAATAAGGGAATTGTCAAAAACTGTTGTGGTTTTGACTTTTTGGCACTTTTTATGGTGAATGGGTAGGGGTACAATGTACCCGATACCCATTCACATAGGGGGGGCCGGGATCTGGGGGCCCCCTTGTTAAAATGCTGGTTCGCCTACCATCTTTCCAGAATGAAGCAGAGTTCTTGTTGTATCTTCATACAGCTTTAGTTAAACTTCGGTGGTGAAACTGCACAACACTCGTGACAGAGCCACTCAAGAAAGACAGACATGGTGTCTGTGCCTCCCCATAGGGCGCTTTAAATTTAAAGGGAGATTGAGTAGGCAAGCATTTGTCAATTGATCAATATAGGGTCTGATTTGAGACACATGAATATGGGAGGGGAAATGGACAATACCAGACCAGCCATAGACATAAGCTAGGGTCGTAAAATGTAATGGAGTCTCTTAATCACTCAAGCCAAATGCAGTTGAGAATCAATCACCAGTTATGTTGCTAATGCAGTGCATTTGTTATAGAGCTAGCATTAAATATATAAGTTTAAAGATTATTTAAAACCTCCAAAGTATTTAATTTTTCTCTGAAATCAGGGACCCTGGAGAATAAAATGGTGGTAATTCCAGTTTTTTATATAACACAATATTAGCTCAAGTGTTTATCAAGCACAACATTTCAGTACAAATACACTAGCCTCATGCACATTGGACATTTTTACAGCAGCTGTTTTTGGCTTCATACTGTTTTTCTACAGTCAATAAACTCCCCATCATGTTATACTATGTGTCCATGCACACATATGCCATGTACACACGATCAGTTTTACCAATGAAAACAGTCCAATGGACAAACCAATCGTGTATGGGCCCCATCTGTCTTTTTTCCATCGGTGAGAAAAAATAGAACATGTTTTAAATTTATCCGATGGAAAAAAAAACGATAGCAAATTCCGATCGTCTGTGTGGAACAACAAAAAACCCACGCATGCTCAGAATCAAGTCGACGCATGCTCAGAAGCATTGAACTTAACTTTTCTCGGCTTGTCAGAGTGTTTTACGTCACAGCGTTTGGGACGGTCTGACTTTTGACTGATGGTGTGTAGGCAAGACTGATGGAAGTCAGCTTCACCGGATTTCCGATGGAAAAATCCATCGGATTAGAATCCATAGGAAATCCAATCGTGTGTACAGGGCTTTAGGCTGTTATTTGAGTTTTTGGCTGGGGTGTTTTTTGGCTTTAAAAAAACCCAAAACTAGTTTCTAAGAGGAGTTTTTCAGCTGTAAAAATGCTCTAACGTCGATACACGCAGATAAACGCTCAAAAACGTGGCTCACCAGTGTTTTTTGATGTTTTTGATCCATTGGAAAAAAAAAATATATATATACAGGTCCTTCTCAAAAAATTAGCATATTGTGATAAAGTTCATTATTTTCTGTAATGTACTGATAAACATTAGACTTTCATATATTTTAGATTCATTACACACAACTGAAGTAGTTCAAGCCTTTTCTTGTTTTAATATTGATAATTTTGGCATACAGCTCATGAAAACCCCAAAATCCTATCTCAAAAAATTTGCATATTTCATCCGACCAATAAAAGAAAAGTGTTTTTAATACAAAAAAAGTCAACCTTTAAATAATTAGGTTCAGTTATGCACTCAATACTTGGTCGGGAATCCTTTTGCAGAAATGACTGCTTCAATGCGGCGTGGCATGGAGGCAACCAGCCTGTGGCACTGCTGAGGTGTTATGGAGGCCCAGGATGCTTCGATAGCGGCCTTAAGCTCATCCAGAGTGTTGGGTCTTGCGTCTCTCAACTTTCTCTTCCCAATATCCCACAGATTCTCTATGGGGTTCAGGTCAGGAGAGTTGGCAGGCCAATTGAGCACAGTAATACCATGGTCAGTAAACCATTTACCAGTGGTTTTGGCACTGTGAGCAGGTGCCAGGTCGTGCTGAAAAATGAAATCTTCATCTCCATAAAGCTTTTCAGCAGATGGAAGCATGAAGTGCTCCAAAATCTCCTGATAGCTAGCTGCATTGACCCTGCCCTTGATAAAACACAGTGGACCAACACCAGCAGCTGACATGGCACCCCAGACCATCACTGACTGTGGGTACTTGACACTGGACTTCAGGCATTTTGGCATTTCCCTCTCCCCAGTCTTCCTCCAGACTCTGGCACCTTGATTTCCGAATGACATGCAAAATTTGCTTTCATCCGAAAAAAGTACTTTGGACCACTGAGCAACAGTCCAGTGCTGCTTCTCTGTAGCCCAGGTCAGGCGCTTCTGCCGCTGTTTCTGGTTCAAAAGTGGCTTGACCTGGGGAATGCGGCACCTGTAGCCCATTTCCTGCACACGCCTGTTCACGGTGGCTCTGGATGTTTCTACTCCAGACTCAGTCCACTGCTTCCGCAGGTCCTCCAAGGTCTGGAATCGGTCCTTCTCCACAATCTTCTTCAGGGTCCGGTCACCTCTTCTCGTTGTGCAGCGTTTTCTGCCACACTTTTTCCTTCCCACAGACTTCCCACTGAGGTGCCTTGATACAGCACTCTGGGAACAGCCTATTCGTTCAGAAATTTCTTTCTGTGTCTTACCCTCTTGCTTGAGGGTGTCAATGATGGCCTTCTGGACAGCAGTCAGGTCGGCAGTCTTACCCATGATTGCGGTTTTGAGTAATGAACCAGGCTGGGAGTTTTTAAAAGCCTCAGGAATCTTTTGCAGGTGTTTAGAGTTAATTAGTTGATTCAGATGATTAGGTTAATAGCTCGTTTAGAGAACCTTTTCATGATATGCAAATTTTTTGAGATAGGATTTTTGGGTTTTCATGAGCTGTATGCCAAAATCATCAATATTAAAACAAGAAAAGGCTTGAACTACTTCAGTTGTGTGTAATGAATATAAAATATATGAAAGTCTAATGTTTATCAGTACATTACAGAAAATAATGAACTTTATCACAATATGCAAATTTTTTGAGAAGGACCTGTATATATATTTTTTTGAAAACGCAAAAAAAAACTGTAACGCATGAAAAACGCGAAAAAACTTAAATAAACGCTAAAAAACTATATTGCAAAAACATTGAGAAACGTTGAAAAACCCACTGAAAAGCTACTGGCTTTTTTATAATGTTATTTTAATGTCCAGTGTGCATGAGGCCTAAAGTTAATTTTAGGGCACACAAACACAATATATTACCCACATTTTTTAGTAAAACAAACGATGAGGTTGAGAAGAAGGAAAAAAAAAACAGAAAAGTTGAAAATAGCAGCAAATAACAACCAAATACACAAAAAAGGAAAAAACTAAAACAATACAATACTAAACGAAATAAGCTAAACTAACTCAAATAGACCAAAAAAAAAAAAAAAACGGCATCCTGTAATTAAAAACAAAAAACAAAACAGAAAGACATTGAGTAGATTTTTTTACCTATTACCACATATACTCGAGTATAAGTCGACCCGAATATAAGCTGAGGCACCTAATTTTACCACAAAAAACTGGGAAAACGTATTGACTCGAGTATAAGCCTAGGGTGTCCATCTGCATGTCTCACTGTGCCTCACTGTGTCCATGCCTCACTGTGCCCATGTGCATGCCTCACTGTGCCCATGCTCTGTCCATGCCTCACTGTGTCCATGCCTCACTGTGCCCATGCTCTGTCCATGCCTCACTGTGTCCATGCCTCACTGTTCCCATGCCTCACTGTGCCCACGCCTCACTGTGCCCACGCCTCACTGTGCCCATGCCTCACTGTGCCCATGCCTCACTGTGCCCATGCCTCACTGTGCCCATGACTAGACTGACGTTTAACATGGGAGTCCATAGAAGGGGTGCCTGGCTTTGAAAAATCGATGCTCCCCGGCTGTAGGTCCCCCAGACAACAAACTTTGCACACTTGTAGAGAAGAAATGGGGCTACATGTGTGCCAAGTTCCAAGTCCAGGGGACCTACAACCAGTCAGTACTGGGCCCCCAAATTCACTGGAGAAATTACCATTTAACATGGGAGTCTATGGAAGGGATGCCCGGCTTTGAAAAATTGGTGCTCCTAGCCGTAGGTCTACCGGACAACAAACTTTGCACACTTGTAGAGGAAGAGTGGGGCTACATGTGTGTCATGTTTGGGGTCCAGGGAACCTACGGCCGGCCGGTATCGGGTCCCCAAAGTCCGGGAGATCAGGCGCAAAAAGTTGACTTGAGTATAAGCCGAGGGGAGCATTTTCAGCACAAAAAAATGTGCTGAAAAACTCGGCTTATACTCGAGTATATACGGTAAATAAATTTTAGCTAGGCAGCTCAATGACCAATGTATAAAGAATTTGTGTTGGCGAATAAATATCCTCTGAACATGTTCCACTCCTCCTTTGTCATGATCCTTTTTTCTTCTCTATAGGTCTTTGATTTTCCAGCAGATATGGGCGTTCCCATCGGCACCGAGGAGGACCCTAAATATATCCGGATTGAAATTCATTACAGCAATTTTCAAAACAAGGAAGGTGATCATGTGATTATTGTTATTCTGCTACAAAAAAAAAAAAAAAAAAGCACAGCGCATTCATGCTATTGCATTGCGATAACATGCATATTAATGAGCTCATTACCACAACAAGTGGCAACCCACATTACATGCATTGGTGCAATGCAATGCCATTCAATTTCTGAATGGCACCGTCCCCAATGCACCTTGCTGACAAACATTTGACAATGCACTAGTGTGTGTTGCAGTGTGCTGCCAGAAATGAAACATACACCAATTTTTGATGTGTTGGCAACTTATTCATTCTAAATAGGGCTGCCGTAACAAAACTCATGTCAATGTGCGACATCACGCAAGTTATCACACCGCAAAAAAGTGCGGCTTTAAAGGAAAAGCAAATGTTTATTATTTTTTAAATATAACAGTTAAAAGAATAGTGTGCTAATTCAACTTGTGCATAAATCCAAGCATATAAAATAAAACGTAGATATTAAATGACACTTAATAGTGAATACGTGGTAAATAGTTCAAGTGAAAACATCCCACACAATGATAGAGCATACCTCCCAACTTTTTGAGATGGGAATGAGGGACACCTACTAGCAAAAGTATGTAGGCCTAGAACACTGCCCCTTCCACGCCCACTTCAATGAGAATTAACCCCAAAAATACACTAGTTAAACTTACAAGGGCTTTTTATTAACCACTACTATTCCTTTATATTTGTTTTTGACATTTACAAATGCTGCTGTTTAGAAGTTGGATGAAAGGTTTAGCACTGGGAAACATTTTTTGAAAGATAAAAAGAGCATTTTATATACAACTATATAGATCAGACCAAAATGAGGGACAAATGAGGAAGAAAGAAGGACAGAGGGACATTGTTCCAAATCAGGGACAGTCCCTCGAAATCAGGGACAGTTGGGAGCTATAATAGAGTCTAGGATCCTTCCTTAGACACTGTGCTTTAATATGTGCCGCATAGTAATACAATTCAGTGATTTAAAACCACCAGTGCCACCTTCAGGTGAATCGCCATCTCACCTTAGGAAAAGACCCCTCAGGTCTAATCACGCCTTTGGTTAAATGGTCTTTAGTAATCCTGAAAGGAAACACCGCTGTGTCTTTGGTCCACTGTATCTCCTCAGGTGTGCTGGAAAAGCTGCTTCTCTGAAGTAACTCAGATCAAAAAGAAGACTTTCATCGTGCAATATTGCTTGAATAAATGCGTTTTTATTTAACGCGTCCGGAGGAGCCGGTGACGTCACTTCTGGTGTCTCGGGAAACCCAAAAGAAGTGGTGAGGAGGCAAGCCTCTCGTTGTATGATCATTTTAGGTAGACATGTGCAGAATAAAAAAAATAGTTTTGCTTCATTTTGATATGTTATTTACATAAATGTGTTTAGTTAAATTCTTTTTATTCGTTTAATTTGTTTTCGAACAGAAATTATTGCCGGCTGACTGGGTGAAGTTCAAGTCCTGGGCTAGTTCAGGTCCACACCCCTAATACTAGTGTGCAACAAGGTTCCTCAAACATGGGACTTAATGGACCATGAACATAGGTGATTCATATAAAATTAAGAATTTTATTGCTACATAAATATAATTTTAACAATACTTGTTGAATAATAAAAACAAACACATGGTGAAAAAACAGCATGGGACAGAAAAACTGGAATAACCCAATTCCACTGTCAGAGGGACAGAGGAAATCCAAACCTGCCCCTCTGACAGTGGAATTTGTTTATTCCAGTTTTTCTGTCCCATGCTGTTTTTTCACTACGTATTTGTTTTTATTATTCAACAAGTATTGTTAAAATTATATTTATGTAGCAATAAAATTCTTAATTTTATATGAATCACCTATGTTCATGGTTAATTTGTTTTTGGAATTTGTTTAGTTTGTTTTCAAATCAATTTAGAGTAGTTTTCGAATTCGAATAGTTTCCAAAAAGAACAAAATAGAATAGAAAATAAAGGATTAGAATAGAATTTGATTTTTCTATTCTATTCCTTTATTTTCTAGTCTATTTTATGCTCTTTGGAAATTGGAAAACTATTTGAATTCGAAAAGTTTTATAATTCGAATTTGAAAACTATTTGAATTCGAAAAGTATTCAAAAATGATTCAAATTCGAATTTCGTCTGAATGTTTTTTGTTATATTGAAATAACGAAAATTCACCTGAATTTTAATTCAGAACGAAAAAAACCGCACATGTCTAATTTTAGGCTATACACAATATGATGGTTATGTGAGTGGGCAATTTTATGTTGAATTAAAATGCATTTATTCAAGCAATATTGCACGATGAAAGTCTTCTTTTTGATCCGAGTTTCTTCGGAGAAGCAGCTTTTACAGCACACCTGAGGAGATACAGTGGACCAAAGACAAAGCAGTGTTTCCTTTCGGGATTACTAAAGACCATTTAACCAAAGGTGTGATTAGACCTGAAAGGTCACTTAGTGCTGTGGATTGAGACAAGTACACAATATAGAGCAGGGGTGCAGGCCACTTAAGTGATTTGGTAACTGGTGGGCCACAATGAAATAAAACGATTCAGAAATTTTACTTTTTTATTTTGAGTAGCATAATTAACATTTTTCCCCTGCAGCTGCTGAATGTCAGCAGGAGAGAGAGGAGCAGAATCCGGATTTTCATTGGTTGCAGAATATGACAGGGAGGCCATGCGGGCCCCCTAGAGCATGGGGCAGAATCACAATTGTGACCCCTGGCGCTACACCAGTGGTTGGAGGGGGGAGGGGGGATATAAAAAAAACGTCACAACTATCAGGTTTTGAAAGCGTGACATGTTGGGTATCAATTTACTCGGTGTAATATTATCTTTCTCAATATAAAAAAGAAATTGGCTAACTTTACCGTCGTCTTATTTTTTTATTCAAAAAAGTGTACTTTTTCCCCAAAAAGTGCGCTTGTAAGACTGCTGCGCAAATACGGTGTGACTGAAAGTTTTGCATGAACACCAGTTTATTTTTTAATGTGTTAGAAAAATATATTATAATGTTATAATGTTTAGCAAAAAAAAAAAATGATTTTAACTTGTAAACACCAAGTCTGAAAAATAGTCTCTGTCCTTAAAGAGGAAGTAAACCCTGATGGGTTTTACTTCCTCTATGTTTCCCTGCAAAGGTAAAGCATAATGGGCTACTATGCATAGCATAGTAGCCCATTATGTGACACTTACCTGCAGGAGAAGCCCGCGATGTCACCGTCTTCCACGCTGGCAGCGAGCATCCATTCTTCACCCCTCTTATTCCGGGGGCCGCGAACTCCGGCTCTGTGACTGGCCGGAGTCGCGTGACGTCACTCCCGCACATGCGCACAGGAGCCGCCTTTAGCGGGATGACCCCAGCTTGAAACGGCACAGCATGGGTCAATTGCAAATAACATGGACCGTGTAGGTCTAGGAGATATTGCAAGCACCTACAGGTAAGCCTTAATATAGGCTTACCTGTAGGTGTAACTTGTCCTTGAGGGTTTACAACCACTTTAAGTGGTTAATTTTTAATAACACACGTACATGGGGGCAGCTCTATTTGTTTGTTACATATTCACACCTTTCGTCCTGCTTTGAAGCCCAACACAATAGTTGTGTTTTACTGCGCCTTCTCACAATGCAAGTTTATATAGGTCAATCAAAATGTAAATTGTAAGTTGTGTAATCAGCTTTATGGTCACGATACTTGCTCCTCATAGTCACAGGCAATCATATGCATAACATTGTGTGTCTGATTTGCAGGACTTTTGGATAGTTCAGGTATAAGAATTTATTACACTCCACAATTACGTGAACACGACGGCGGTATTCTGATGACTGGGATTTTCACATTTCCTGTTCATTTTATCCCTCCCGGAGCTGATCATTTCCGCAGTTATGGACTCTGCAACACTCATCTGATCCCACAGGTAGGTACCTGAACCTGATGTCTCACAAAATCATGGAGACTAAAGCAGTGACTAGCCTTTTTGCAGTGGTGGTGTCATGAATTCAGTTCCCATCAGACCCAGCGCTATTTGGAGCCTGTATGTCAGGGGTGCCCAACCAGTGGCCCGGGGGCCACATATGGCCCGCGGAGCCCTCTGAAGTGGCCCGCAACCTCCTGCTCTGGGATGGAATAAAATAGAATAGAATACTGTTATTAAAGGTACGTTTATTACAAAAATCACAGTGTATATATGGGCATATCTGTTTTGCAGTGGTTACTGGGCTGCTTTCAAACTGATCCACAGGTGCACCTGCACTGAGCCATAGACTTCTATTACCTGCGAGTTTGGTGAGCTTTCTGAAAGTGCACCGTGTACACCTACAGGATATAATAGAAGTCTATGGCAAAGTGCAGCTAACCTGCAGGAATGCCGCAGGTGATCTGTGCTGCACCTGTGAGGCAGGTAAACCACAGTGCATTAGTGTGAAAGCAGCCTTAGGCCCCTTTCACACGGTCAGTCCGACCCAATCTGACCCTCCATTCACCTATAAGGAGTGGAAGATGTAAATGTACTTGTGTCCATTTACAAACGAGTGGGCTCTATAGAGCTGAGTGGCTGCCGTCCACCCGCTCCACTCATTGTGGCTCGCGACCAGTTACTAAGTTGCTTAAGTGGCCCTTGCTCTTGCTCTTCAAAACATTGGGCACCCCTGCTGTATGTCCTCTCTGTGGTTGTTTGAGGCCCCCTCTTCTGCCCCCACATGCTGTGGTTTCTACAGTACCAACAGACCAAAAACCAGGGGCTTAACCAGTATTTACAGTAGTTCTAAAGGCTAGACATTTTTTTCTTAAAGCGTAACTCCAATTTTGTTGAGGAAAAAAACATTCCCCTCTGGGTGATCTATCTATATTACAAGGATTTTAACAAATTTTGTTGCAGATTCCTACTTTTTTTATTCTGAAGAAATCCCTGTGTGTTTGTCTGTGTCCATGGGGGAAAGTGAATCTATATGGGAGTGGTTTCATAATTATCAATCAGCTGCTGCACCTGCAGAGCACTAATGAGGAAAGCTGCAGGGTCTGCATCCCTTTAGGCTCTATTCACACTTGTACGACTCCAATGTTGCGCCAACTTTGGAGTGCAGCTTTGACAGAACTTTGGATGGGTGCAACTTGGATGCGACTTTGGCTTTGAGCAGTGATATTGGACAACTGTTGCACTGTATAACATTCAGGTACAACTTTCATGCAACTTTTGAGGGTTAACATTGAAGTCTATGGCCCTCAAGCTGCATGAAAGTCGGACCAAAGTAGTGCATGAACTATTTTGAAGTTTCTGAAACTTTAATGCCCCTTTCACACTTGTGTGACTTGTCCTGTGACTTGGGACTGCAAAGTCGCATGACAAGTCGTACCCCATGATTTCCAATGAGTACCATTCATATCTGTGCAACTTCAAAGTAGTCTCTGTACTACTTTGGTCCAACTTTGATGTGAGTTGAGGTCCATAGACCTCAAGTTTACACAGACATTCCCTGAAATCGCGCCGCAAAATCACGATAAAATCACAGCAAAATTGCATGACTTTCAAGTAGCGGCAGTGTGAAAGGGGCCTCAGTCGCACATATATGAATGGTTATCCTTGGAAAACATGGGAAATGACTTGTCATGCAACTTTGATGTCCAAAGTTGCATGACAAGTCGCACAAGTGTGAATATAGCCTTAGGCCCCTTTCACACGTGGGTGGATTCGCTCCGTTGATCCCCGCTGAGCTGACGGAGGACAGGTCCATCTCTGCTCACTGAGCAGGGAGGGACCTGTCAGAGCTCCGCTGATTTCTATGGGGAGATCAAACGTTTTCATCAAATCTCATCCGATCCGATCCGCCAGACGGATGGCTGAACGTATCGCCTGTTTTTAGCAGGTCGGATGGCAGATGGGTGTCAGCGGACACATCTCCGCTGACATCCGCCTGTCCATAGAAGTCAATAGGTGGCGCGCTTAGATCCGCCTGGAGAACGGACAGGCAGATCCGAGCGGGCTTATCGTTTTCCTCAGTTTAGGCTGATACGTATTCTTCTACATATTTTTGTTAAAAAAAATCGCAATAAGCGTATATTGATTGGTTTGCACAAAAGTTATAGCACCTACAAAATAGGGGATAGATTTATAGCATTTTTTTTTTTTTACTAGTAATGGCGGCGATCTGCGATTTTTATTGTGACTGCGGACACATCGGACACTTGACACATTTTTGGGACCATTCACATTTATACAGCGATCCCTGCTATAAAAATGCATTGATTACTGTATAAATGTGACTGTCAGGGAAGGGGTTAACACTAGGGGGCGAGGAAGGGGTTAAATGTGTTTCCTAGATGTGTTCTAACTGCGGGGGGAGGGGACTGACTAGGGGAGGTGACCGATGGTTGTTCCTATGTACAAGGGACACACCATCGGTCTCCTCTCCCTGACAGGATGTGGATCTGTGTGTTTACACACACAGATCCACTGTCCTGCTCGGTTACTGGGCAATCGCGGGTGCCCGGCGGCCATTGCGCATCGGGTCCCCAGCGACGCGGCGCGCGCGCGCCCCCCTAGCTGCTTTTAAAGGCAGGACGTCATATGACGTCCTGTCAGAACAAGAGTCTTCCGCCCGCCGTCATTTGACGCTGGCCGGTAGACAACTGGTTAAACAGGTCATTCATTCTGGAAAAAAGGTGGCTGAAATAAACAATTCTGCAAAGAAGAGATGGCCAAAATTCCTCCACAGCGATGTGAAAGTCTCATTGCCAGTTTTTGCAAATGCATGATTGCAGTTGTTGCTGCCAAGGGTGGCACAACCAGTTATAAGGTTTAGGGGCAATTAATTTTTCGCATAGGTCCAGGCAGGTGTGGACAGCTTCTTTCCCCTAATAAATTAAATCATCATTTAAAAACTGCATTTTGGATTTATTCAGGTTATCTTTGTGTAGTAATAAAATTTGTTTGATGATCTGAATCATTTAAGATTGACAAATATGCAAAGAAATAAAAAATCGGTAGGAGGCAAATACTTTTTCACAGCGTTGTAGTCCATAGACGCACACAGTCCGTCTAGGGATTGACCTGCAGGTGTGCCCCAAAGCAAGCAGCACACAAAGAAGAGGAGGAGCCAAGCTGCAGGGGAGCCCAGAAGAGGAGATTTGGTGCTGCTCTGTGCAAAACCCCTGCACAGAGCAGGTAGGTATAACATGTTTGTTTTAGAAAAAAAAAACTTTACAACCACTTTAACCCCAATAATAAAATGACACCTCCTGGGCTTAGCTCTATTATTGTATCTGACAGCTTTAGAGTACTCCTGGAAGACAGCGATCGATCGCTGTGGTTCTGGAAGGTCGAAGCTAATCCTTCTGACTTTGAGCCATGCTTCTTGAATAGGAGTGTCGCTGTAGCTGCTATGCCTGCTCCTCCCCTCCTCCTGCCCGTTCACAAAAGCCTTTGTGTTATGTGAACACATCCAAAAAATACAAAGGCTTCTGTAAATGGGCAGCAGAGGGGAGGGGTGGGCATAGCTGTTCTGTAGGCTTCTCTCCTTTCAGATCCCAGAGTTTCTCTCACCACAGAGCAATAAACCTGTCATATGTAAATAACAGAGTTAAAGTGGTTGTAAACCCTGTTGAGAATTTTTTTTTTTTAACTAACCAGCAAGACAAAGCTATAATGAGCTAGTATGACTAGCATACTAGCTCAATATGTACCACTTACCTTAGATCGGGGCCCCCGAAGTCGTCCGTGTCCCTCCTCTAGCCGCTCCGGCGCTGTGATTGGCCGGAGAGGCGAAGACGTGACTCCGCGCATGCGCGCGTGAGCCGTCGAATTCGGCTACGTCGTCGAATGTTGCGACCTAGCCGAATTTGTGAATGGGTTAACCCCATGCGCATGCGCGTGATGTCAGCGTCGCCGCTTTTAAATGCAAATATCTCCTTAACCGTGTAGGTTAAGGAGATATTTCATGCACCTACAGGTAAGCCTTAATCTAGGCTTACCTGTAGGTCTTTGTTTATAAAGTGGGTTTACAACCACTTTAAGCCCAGGAGACTTCATGCAGCTCCTTGCACTTAACTCATAGTGTGCCTTCACTTTTTGCAAAGTGGCTGAATTCCTGGAATTCAGCTTGAATTTCAAAAGTGATGATTTTTTTTTTGTTAATGATGTTTCAGGAAGCATCTAAAAATGTTAGCTATACTTAAGCAGTACCCTTTAGTCTGGAATTCCACATGATGAATAGCAGTGGACTTTTTGGTATGTGCTCTGCTTAAAGTGGTTGTAAACCCACTTATGCAACTTGCACCTACAGGTAAGCCTAGATTAAGGTTTACCTGTAGGTGCAAGAAATATCTCCTAAACCTACACGGTTTAGGAGATATTTGCAAAAAATGACATGCATCGGTGTCTACGGCGCATGCGCGCCGTAGACAACGGCGCATTCACAGGGTTAATTCCATTCACAAATCCGGCTTAGCATGCGCGGAGTGACGTTTTCGCCGCTCCGGCCAATCACAGCGCCGGAGCGGCGCTGTGATTGGCTGGAGCGGCGATACCTGGAAGTAACCTTCTGGGTATCGCCGCAGCGATGGCTGCGGCTGGAGAGGGAGACGAGGATGGCTTCGGGGGCCCCAATCTAAGGTAAGTGATGCATAATGAGCTAGTATGCTAGTCATACTAGCTCATTATGGCTTTGTTTTGCAGGTGGGATATTTAAAAAAAAAAATTCCAGAGTTTACAACCACTTTAATCACAGCTCTGCTACCCCCACCACCACCACCACTACCACCACGCTCAGTGAGAATTATTACCGCAACTGTGTGATCCTTTTAGGTGAATGGGTCCATGCCAATACCACACTGCAACCTTGTGCAATGCATGTAGTGGTGCTGCATTTATGGTGTTAAAACAGGCAGTGAGAAGGCAAAATCTCACCTCCTCTTCACCCATCAAAGGCCTCTAAAAAGTGATCACACATGCTCTGCCGCATGTGTAAACCTAGGCTAATGCCCCATACACGCGATCGTTTTTCATGCTGTTAAAAATGCCATTTTTAAAAATGGCCATTAAAACCGATCGTGTGTATGCTCCAGAGCATTTTTACCGGAGTGAAAAACGGCCATTAAAAATTTCGAACATGCTCTATTTTTTCACGTCGCTTTTCATGTCGTTTTTTTTAACGACGTGAAAAACGATAGTGTGTATGCTTTTACGAGGTGAAAAAAACCGCGCATGCTCAGAATCAAGTATGAGACGGGAGCGCTCGTTCTGGTAAAACTAGCGTTTGTATTGGAGATAGCACATTCGTCACGCTGTAACGGACTGAAAAGCACGAGGCTGAAAAGCGCGAATCGTCGCTCAACAAACTTTACTAACATGAAGGGTGGCACCATCCGAACGGAACTTCCCCTTTATAGTGCCGTCGTACGTGCTGTACGTCACTGCGCTTTGCTTGAACGTTTTTTTTAATGATCGTGTGTACGCAAGACAGGCTTGAGAGGAAACATGAAAAAAAACGACGAGAAAAACGTTGGTTTAAAAAATGGCATGAAAAACGATCGTGTACACGCCGCATAAGTGTGTTTCCTGCGGGGAGCTGAAGGTAGAGTACCATATTGTATGCAGACAATGCTCAGGGTTGTGTGGGTGATTTATATGCATAGGACTGCTCTTCTCTTCACAGATGTTGGGTCATCCAGTAGAAGACTTTCATGTCAACACATTTCTCCTTCATGGTCATCTGACAGTACGAAGCATACGAACCATGCATTACAGGTAATAAAGGGCTCAAACAATGAACATTCTTGGGATTGGTTTTGTTCATAAACACACTACAAAGCATCTAATCTCTGGTGTCATAAATTGTCAACACTTGCATTTTGCCAGTCCTCAGAATGTTCTATGCAAATACTGACTTTCTGAAAGTTGGGATGCAGGCAAAACTCCACATCCTCTAATGTTTTTTTATTTATCTATTATGGTCAGAATTCGTTTTAAATTTTTTAAATATGAAAATTGTGTAAAATCTGCCAGCACTCAAGTGCTAAAAGAATATAACCCCATTGATAAATTTCTGTCTGAAGCTAGCCAGAGATTGAATTTTAAACGAAAATTCTTAGCAATTTCTGTGCAAGCCAGTCAAGTTCCTCTACCTCAAACTCGCTCATCCATTTCTTTTTGGACGTTGCTTTGTGCACTGGTCCAAATCATTTGGTGGAGGGGAGAATATGGTGTGGGGTTGTTTTTCAGGGGTTGGGCTTGGCCCCTTAGTTCCAGTGAAGGGAACTCTTAAGGTGTCAGCATACCATCTGACAGACGTGAGTAGAGGAGAGCCGATCGGCTGCTCTCCTGACAGGGGGGGGTCTGTGCTGATTGTTTATCAGCGCAGCCCCCCCTCAGATCCCACCCAGGACCCCTAGTATGCCACCCAGGACCACCAGGATGGCCATCCACACTGGAGCACCAGGTATGCCCCCCCTATACAACCAGGGAAATGCAAATCTGTGCCCAGGCAGCTGTCAATCAATGCCCAGGCAGCTGCCACACAGTGCCCATTTACAATGCGTACAACTGCCAGTGCCACAAGGGATGCCTATCAGTGCCGCATATCAGTGCCCATCAGTGCCACGTATCAATGCCCATCAGTGCCCAGCAGTGCCGCCTATCAGTGCCACCCATAAGTACCCATCTTTGCAGCCTTTCAGTGCCCATCAGTATCGCCTATCAGTGCCCATCAGTGCTCACCAGTGCCACCCATGAGTGCCCATTAGTGCCGCCTATCAATGCCCATCAGTTCTGCATATCAGTGCCACCCATCAGTGCTACCTACGAGTGCCCATCAGTGCCGCATATCAGTGCCCATCGTCGGTGCCCGTCAGTGCCCGCTCATTGGTGCCACCTCATTGGTGCCGCCTTATCAGTGACCGTCAGTGCTGCCTTATCAGTGAAGGAGAAAACATACTTATTTACAAAATTTTATAACAGAAACAAAAGCAAAACTTTTTTTTTTTCCTTTTTTTTTTTATTTGTTTAGCAACAAATAAAAACCGCAGAGGTGATCAAATACCACCAAAAGAAAGCTCTATTTGTGGGAACAAAATGATAAAAATTCTGTTTGGGTACAGTGTAGCATGACCGCGCAATTGTCATTTAAACAGCGACAGCGCAGAAAGCTGAAAATTGGCTTGGGCAGGAAGGGGGGTAAGTGCCTGGTATTGAAGTGGTTAAACTTGACAAGAAAATTGACCTACAGCCTTTAAAGGGATCCCGTGGCAAAATCCCCAAAAATTTAAACTGCACCAATAAGATTAAGATATCACCCTCAAAGCATCAAATAGTTGCTGTCAGTTCAGTTATAGCATTCCATATAATGCCCAATTCTTGTTCTTGCTCACTAGGAATGGCACATTACTTGGGAGTTTGGGAGAGGATAAGAGATATGACTTCAATTTCCAACAAGTCAGAGATTTGCCAGGAGTTATCACGATACAAATGGTACGTTGGGACTTTATATCATAAGTCTGGGTCTTGAGAAAAGGGGCATCATGTTGTAAGAGGTATTAGAACTTTCATTTATGTATTTATCTATGTATTTTTTATTTTTAATAGCATTTGTTTATTGATTTCTTTATTAGACTCTATTTTGTCTAACTCTAAGGCCCCTTTCACACTGGGGCGGGCATATGTGGTGACGGTATAGCGGCGCGATTTTCAGCGCCCTATGCCGTCGTGTTTACCGCAATATTCGGCCGCTAGCGGTGCGGTTTTAACCCCCGCTAGCGGCCGAAAAAGGGTTAATACCGCCCGCAAACCACGACTATAGCCGCGGTTTGCGGGTGGTATTACCGCGGTGTCCCATTGGTTTCAATAACAAGGAGCGGTAAAGGAGCGGTATACACACCGCTCCTTCACCGCTCCAAAGATGCGGCTTGCAGGAGATTTTTTTGTCTCCTGCCAGTGCACCACCTCAGTGTGAAAGCCCTCGGGCTTTCACATTGAGAATGCTGGGGCAGGAGTATTTCAGGCGTTATTTATGCGCTATTTTTTGTGCAAAAACGTCTGAAATACGCCTCAGTGTGAAAGGGGCCTTAGAAATAATAGGCAATGATGGGAATTGATCAAAACCGAAGTAGCAAGAGTCTGGAGCACCTGTGCATGGCAACCAATCAGCTTCTGTTTTTAAACTTCAAAGCTAAACGGAACAAGCTGAAGACAGAAGCTGATTGGTTGCCATGCGCAGTTGCTCAAGTTTTTATAAGTCCTACCCGCCCCCCCCCCCCAAAATGTGTTTTAGCCCCCGTTCACATTGGGCATCGTCCGAATCGGTGCAATGCTGACTTTGCGGCGCCGCACCGATTCCCAAAAGTAGTTCCTGCACTACGTTTGGTGACTTCGGGGGCGATTTCAATAGACATCTGTGCATGAACCTGCACAGATGTCTCTCAAATCACCCCCAAAGTTGGACTGAAATGCCAGTTTGAAATGTAAAGGTATAAGAAGAAAGTATATATTTAGAAAATATTTTGTTCATATGCAGCATGTGAGAAAGGGAGCTACTTTTTCTGTGCTGGCACTTTTGCTAACATATAGTGCTCTGGAAATCCCTTTTCTTTTTCGTACATCACGGGACACAGAGCGACTTAGTCATTACTAATGGGTTATATAGTTTACCTTCAGGTGTTGGCACTGGCCAATTCCAAACCGGAAGTACCCTCCCCTATATAAGCCCCTCCCACCCGGGAGCACCTCAGTTTTTTGCCAGTGTCTAAGGTGTTGGCCAAAGAGTAACATGTGTTTTCACTGGGCTTGCGTACAGGTTCTTTTGGGCCTTAGTAAGCTGTTCCGGATCCCACCAAAAAAGCTTCATAGCTAAACGGTCGGTACCCGGGCCTTGCAGCAGAAGAGCAAGGTTTTGCCTGTAATGCTTCTCTTAGGAGGGCTGGACCCTGGGATCCAGAGCTCTGGTCATACCCACGACCAAGACGCTGTCTGTGCAGGGTGCTATACAGGTCCAGGGGAGTGGAATCCTTGGGAACCCGGTCCCTGAAGGTTTAATTACAATGCCTGCCGTGATAGGTGAAGTTTGGACTTTTGTGGACCAAACAAAGTCCTGCGGCGGGGATCAGGTAAGTGGGGGCCCTCAGGAACTTGGTTCTATTGGGGGACCCCCAAGCCTAATTTGTCTTTCTGTCTGTTACCTAACGGTATTCCCGCTACTGAAAATGTAAAATTTTAATAGTAGTCAAGAAAAAAAAAAAAAAAACAGGGACCGCGGTACCTGTGTTAAACCACTAGAGGCCGCTGTAGTCCATTTTTCTTGTAAATGTGGATCTTTGGTTTTCTCAACTCAAAAGATCCAGGCAGCTGGTAAGTTTCTCTGAGGGAATCCACTTCCTCTGCCCTGTTGCTGCGTTCATCCACCGCACAGGCCCTCCGGCAAAAAGGGCCCTGGCTCCTAGTCCTCTGTTGGTTTTCGAAAAGGGCGCCATTGGCGCACGGGCGCGCGCGCGGGCGCGTGCACGCGCCTCCTATGAAAAAAAAGGGGGCGGGGCGGGTGGATGACGCTCGATGCGCGCCGCGGCGCTTCTGCGCATGTGCGGGCGTCCCAGCATGGTTAAAAGACACAGTACAAGTGTCAGCTGCATGCAAACAGAGCTAGCAACAAACAGTGGCACACAGAGGCGGTTGATGCAGGCATCCCCATAGAAAGGCACTTTAGTGGACACCAGCTGGTATATAGCAGCACCTGTGTTAGACTATTACCAGCAAAAATTGGTGTATGACGACGGGAATACCTCAGCTTTGTGCTTAAGGGATATGTCGTCCAGACGCTCCGGAAATAGATCTTCCAGGAAGCCAAAGGGGTCTCCATCGGGCTCTGAGGATATTGGGCATGCTTGCACTGCACCAATCTCCCCTGAGAATGCAGAGGTCAGTAGCCGTAGAAACCCCGCAGGAATGCCTGGTGCTGCGGCTGTCCCCAGTCCACCAGCTCCTGTATATATAACAGAGGAGGTTTTATCCTCAACTCTGGGAGGATTGGAAGAGAGATTAACAGCATTGATCGCTGCTTCCCTGTCACAGGAAAAGCGCGTCCGATCTCCGTCTCCTCCTTCAGAGTGCCTGTTAGTGGAGGAACAGTCCCACACAGAGATCGACCTACCTGAAGGGGATCAGGATGAGGTTGATTCACTTATAGAGGAATCAACAGTGGAAGAACCTTTCTCAGCTTCTCAGGCTGAAAGATTATGGGTTCAGTCTCTGACTAACATGGTCCGATCAGCATTTAAAATGCCTCTGGCGGAACCACCATCCACTACGGTTTCCTCGCTGGGGTCGCTAAAAGCTCCCCAGGCGGTCTGTTCCTTCCCAATCCACCCTTTATTAGAAGGGCTTATTTACCAGGATTGGGAGCATCCTGATAAAATATTTGCTCCCCCCAAGAGATTTCCGGTGATCTATCCCATGGAGGATAAGTTCATAAGAAAATGGAGGGTCCCTATAGTGGACGCAGCCATCTCTTCTGTTAACAAATCACTGACATGTCCAGTAGATAATGTTCCAATGTTCAAAGACCCAATAGATAAAAAATTGGAGTCTTTACTAAAATCTGCTTTCTCTACAGCAAGTATGGTGACACAACCTGCGGTAGCAGCGATTGGAGTCTGCCAAGCAGTGAAAGATCAGTTGAAACAAGTCTTAAGGGACTTACCAGATCAGCAGGCTCATGCCCTAGCTGACCTGCCTAGAGCCTTGTGTTTTGCGGTGGACGCCATAAAGGATACAATCCAACAGGCCTCCCGCTTTACGCTGTCTATAGTACATATGCGTAGGCTTCTGTGGCTCAAAAACTGGTCTGCTGAAGCTCCCTGTAAAAAACTGCTGGTTAGCTTCCCATTTCATGGAGAACGCTTATTTGGAGAAGATCTGGACAAATATATCCAGAAAATTTCTGCCGGTAAAAGTTCACTCTTACCGGTTAAGAACAAGGGTAGAAGTCCTTCTTTTAAGAGGCCTACCTCTCCAGTCCCGGGCACATCGGCTGTGAAGCAGTTCCGACGGCCTCCGCGGTCAAATTCAGGGGGCAGAAATCAGGGACAATCACAGGGTAACAAGAAGCCCTGGATCAAGAGAGGTACAAAACCTCCCCCTAAGGCATGAAGTATTGCCCCCGCTCAATCGGGTGGGGGGAAGACTTCAGTTGTTCACAGAGACCTGGCGGGACACCATCAGAGACAGATGGGTGCTCTCCGCAGTAAGTCTGGGATACAAGCTGGAGTTAAAAGGCACTCCTCCTGCCCAATTTATGAGGTCAAACGTGCCAAGAGATCCCCAAAAGAGAGGATCCCTCCTTCTGGCACTAGAACAACTATTGCTCCAAGGGGTAATCATGAAGGTTCCCCTGGAAGAAAGCGGATTCGGGTTTTACTCGAACCTTTTCACAGTCCCCAAACCAAATGGGGACGTGAGGCCCATATTAAATCTAAAAGGGCTAAACAAGTTCCTAAATATCAGGACCTTTCGGATGGAGTCGATCCGATCAGTGGCCACCGCCCTACAAGGGCAGGAATGGCTAGCCTCGATCGACATAAGGGATGCTTATCTGCATATTCCCATCTTTCCGGCCCATCAGAAATTTCTACGCTTTGCAGTAGAAGGGCGCCATTTTCAGTTCAGAGCCTTACCTTTCGGTCTGGCCACAGCACCACGAGTGTTCACAAAAATTCTGGCCCCATTATTGGCCAATCTAAGAACACAGGGTGTAACGATAATGGCATATCTAGACGACCTGCTACTAATAGACCACTCAGTGGAAAAGCTGGAAGTAGCTATTCACAAGACAATCGAGTATCTGGAATATCACGGTTGGATTATCAACCGGGACAAGTCAGCTCTAAGACCAGTCAAAAGTCTGGAATACTTAGGGCTAAGGCTGGATTCAAATCAGAGAAAGATTTTCTTACCTCCAGAGAAGGTGTCGTCTTTAAGAAATTTGACCCACTTAGTGGGTACAAAAAGAAAACCATCCATACGTCTCTGCATGAGGCTGCTGGGAAAGATGGTGGCTTCATTCGAAGCGGTACCCTACGGTCAATTCCATTCAAGGAATTTGCAAAGGGCCATACTGTCAGCCTGGAACAAAAAAGTTCAGGCTTTAGACTTACCAATGTCCCTGTCCCCTTCCGTTCGCAAGAGCCTCCATTGGTGGTTGGTGCCCCAGAATCTGGAAAGAGGGAAACCCTTCAGTCCGGTTTCTTGGAAGGTGGTCACTACAGATGCCAGCCTCATCGGCTGGGGGGCAGTGCTGGAGCAATGGTCTCTCCAGGGCAGGTGGTCAGAAGCAGAAAAGGCCCTGCCCATCAATCTCTTAGAGATACGAGCAGCCCGGTATGCCCTAGTAGCATGGACATCCAAACTCCAGGGGTCCCCTGTCAGAATTCAATCAGACAATGCCACGGCAGTGGCATATATCAATCATCAGGGTGGCACCAAAAGTCGTGCAGCCCAGAAGGAAGCAAATTGCATCCTGGAGTGGGCAGAAAGATATGTCCCAGCCATATCCGCGGTTTTCATCCCAGGAGTGGAAAATTGGAGAGCGGACTTTCTAAGTCGCCAACAATTATGCCCGGGGGAATGGTCTCTTCACCCCGAGGTTTTCCAGGCAATATGCCAGCGGTGGGGAACACCGGATGTAGATCTGCTAGCATCCAGATTCAACGCAAAGGTGGACAGGTTTGTGTCTCGCACAAGGGATCCCCTAGCTTGCGGCTCGGATGCCCTAGTGTTCCCTTGGGATCGGTTCAAGCTGATATATGCATTCCCACCGCCACAATTGTTACCACGATTACTCCGCAGAATCAGGGTAGAAAAGAAACCAGTGATTCTGGTGGCTCCAGCGTGGCCCCGAAGGGCATGGTACGCGGAGATTGTAAAAATGTCAGTGAGGAGTCCTTGGACCCTCCCACTTCGTCCGGACCTGCTGTCGCAAGGACCGATATACCACCCTTCCTTACCAGCCTTAGGTTTGACGGCCTGGCTATTGAAGCCCACATTCTGAAAAAGAGAGGGCTCTCTAATTCTGTGGTATCTACCATGATCAATGCCAGGAAACCGGTATCCAGGCAGATCTATTATAGGATCTGGAAAGCGTACATTACGTGGTGTGAGACCAAGAAATGGCATCCACGTAAGTACATGATAGGGAGGATTCTGGACTTCCTACAGTGGGCTGTAGATAGGAAGCTGGCCTTGAGTACTATCAAGGGTCAGATTTCGGCCTTGTCAATATTTTTTCAAAGGCCCTTGGCTTCGCATTCACTAGTCAAAGCCTTTATACAAGGAGTGATGCGTATTAGCCCTCCGGTTAGTATTCCCATATGTCCTTGGGACTTAAACCTGGTTCTGTCGGTTCTACAGAAACAACCGTTTGAACCATTACAACACATTTCCTTGGTTCTTCTCACCAGGAAATTGGTTTTCTTAGTAGCCATTTGTTCGGCTAAAAGAGTGTCGGAATTAGCAGCTATGTCCTGTAAGGAGCCATATCTGGTTGTCCATAAGGACAGAGTAGTATTACGTCCTCATCCAGCCTTTCTTCCTAAGGTGGTATCGAGGTTTCATTTGAACCAAGATGTGGTTCTTCCTTCTTTTTTCCCCAAACCTAGCTCAGTAGAGGAAAAGTTATTACATTCTTTGGATGTGGTAAGAGCAGTTAAAGCTTATCTAAAAGCCACTGCTCAGATTCGCAGAACGGATTCTTTGTTTGTTCTGCCGGAAGGCCCCAGAAGGGGTCAGGCAGCATCAAAATCTACTTTAGCCAAGTGGATTCGACAGGTCATAATACAAGCCTATGGCTTGAGAAAGAGACCGCCTCCGTTCAAAGTTAGGGCGCACTCCACAAGAGCGGTTGGAACTTCATGGGCAGTGCATCACCAGGCCTCCCTGGCTCAAGTATGTAAGGCCGCAACATGGTCTTCGGTACACACGTTTACTAGATTCTATCAGGTAGACGTTAGAAGTCAGGAGGATGTCGCCTTTGGGCGCAGTGTGTTGCAGGCCGCAAAAGATCCTCATGCCTGATGGCGCCCAGCTTATGTACCCCCCCCTCATTTGGCATTGCTTTGGGACGTCCCATTAGTAATGACTAAGTCGCTCTGTGTCCCGTGATGTACGAAAAAGAAAAAGGGATTTTTATAACAGCTTACCTGTAAAATCCTTTTCTTGGAGTACATCACGGGACACAGAGCTCCCACCCCTCTTTTTGGGACACTTATTGCTTGGCTACAAAACTGAGGTGCTCCCGGGTGGGAGGGGCTTATATAGGGGAGGGTACTTCCGGTTTGGAATTGGCCAGTGCCAACACCTGAAGGTAAACTATATAACCCATTAGTAATGACTAAGTCGCTCTGTGTCCCGTGATGTACTCCAAGAAAAGGATTTTACAGGTAAGCTGTTATAAAAATCCCTTTATTTTGTATTGCAATTTTTAGCCAGCAGGTGGCAGCTCATGCTCATTTCCAAGTTTTGACCTGCCTATCTTTATCTACTTTTCTGAAAATGTTTGTTGTTTACAGAGGTTTTCATATAAAATAATTTGTTTTTTGCCAATAAAAAATCCAAAAGAAACCTCCCTACAACAGAGGTACCTGTCTCTTCCCTTTACTTTGTCTTCACTAGTTAACACATCTGTAAGTGTCAAATGCTGGTGCTTGCATGCTTTGTAGTTTCCTTTTCTGACCTCTAGGTGACTATAGTACTCAGCAGTGATGTAGTGGTGGAGGATGGCAACTGACGGGGTTACTTTATTACATGAAAAATGATTTCCAGAGCACTATAGGTTAGCCAAAGTGCTGGAAGAGCAAATGTAGTTGTCTTTCTGATATGCAGCCTCACGTTGTACCTTCAGAGAGAGCCTTTTAACAATGCAAGGTGTTAGTGCATACAAAATGAATGGGCTCAAATTGCACTGCAAAGAATCGCATGCGATTTGAACAGGAATGTGGTTCGATTCCTGTCCGAATGGCATGAGGATTCCCCCACTGCTCCTGTGTGATCCCAGTATAGAAAGACAGGGAAGCACAGTGCGATTTAAGCCCCTTTATTTTGTATGGGCTCAAATCGCACCGCAAAGGTATCGGGTTTGAGTACTTATCAGCACCGATACCGATGTAGGTGCAGCCCTAATATATATTTATACAATATGTATAATGCATTCAGTATATATACACACAAAGATTTGATTTTGTAATTCTCTCTACCTGCAGGGGGATCAGATTATGGTGGAATGTTCATCCAGCACCCCAGACAGAGAAGGTGTCACCTTTGTAAGTTTCAGTCTTTGCCTTATTCATTGTTACATAGAGGCAGAATTCCGCTTACCTTGTTTTTTGTTTTTTCTTAAAATGGTGCATTTTCTCAGTTTAACCACTTAAGCCCCGAACCATTTGGCTGGCCAAAGACCAGGCCACTTTTTGCGATTCGGCACTGCGTCGCTTTAACTGACAATTGCGCGGTTGTGCGACGTGGCTCCCAAACAAAATTGACGTCCTTTTTCCCCACAAATAGAGCTTTCTTTTGGTGGTATTTGATCACCTCTGCTTTTTCTTTTTTTTTTGCGCTATAAACAAAAATAGAGCGACAATTTTGACAAAAATTCAATATTTTTTACTTTTTGCTATAATAAATATCCCCAAAAAGTATATAAATTTTTTTTTTTCCCTCGGTTTAGGCCGATACGTATTCTTCTTCGTATTTTTGGTAAAAAAAAATTGCAATAAGCATTTATTGATTGGTTTGAGCAAAAGTTATAGCGTCTACAAAATAGGGGATAGTTTTATGGCATTTTTATTAATATATATTTTTTTACTAGTAATGGCGGCGATCAGCGATTTTTATCATAACTGCTACAATATGGCGGACACATCGGACACTTTTGACACAATTTTGGGACCATTGTCATTTTTACAACGATCAGTGCTATAAAAATGACACTGATTACGGTAAAAATGACACTGGCAGTGAAGGGGTTAACCTGTAGGGGGCGCTGAAGGGGTTAAATGTGACCTAGGGAGTGATTGTAACTGTTAGGAGGCGTGGCTTGTCTTAACACATCACTGATCACTGTTCCCGATGACAGGCAACAGACGATCAGTGACATGTCACTATGCAGAACGGGGAGATGTTGTGTTTACACTAACATCTCCCCGTTCTTCAGCTCCAGGACACGATCACGGGACACTGGCGGACATCGAGTCCACGGGTCCCGCGGGCACGGTCACGTAGCTCGCGGCAGGACTCACGGGGCTTGCGCGCGCGACCACACGGAGGCAAATTAAAGGGGACGTATATATGCGCCCATTTGTCTGTCCGTGCCATTCTGTCGACGTAAGTGTTCGCGCGGCGGTCGGGAAGTGGTTAAACATTTCATATGTTTTTTAATAAAAAAAAAATTTGATATGAGATTGGTAAATCATCACATTGTTTTTATGTAGATTTTACACAGCGCCCCAACTCTTGGAAATGGGAGTTGTAAATGGACTGTCCATTTACATCAAGATACCTCTGATCCATCAAGTTTAGGGCCAGGAAAATGCAGAATTCTATTGTTTGCATTTTGTTTCTCCTAATGATACGGCCTTTGTATGTTTTCAGGGAGGACCAAGTACCATGAATGAAATGTGTGTGGTGTTCCTGTTTTATTATCCTGTTGTTCCTATTGCTGCCTGTTGGAGTCTCCTCGATATCCAGCATGTGGTTGAGGTCCTGGAGCTGGATGAATCAGAGACGTGAGCTGATAACATTAGGCAAAGTAGGCCTGTACCTATACTGTAGGTGCCTCAAGGCAAAAGGGTGGATTTTTTCTCCATAGTTATACGGCCCATATTGTTTTCATCTCTTATAAACGTTTATACACATTGTCACAATATTCCCAGCCAGGTTAGAAAAGAGATGTTCCGTGTAACAGAGGTAATCTTAGCAGAGAGGTTCTGCGTTAATTGGCATAACATGTTTGCTTATAGGCTCCTGTGTTTCTAATCTGGCTCTTGCTGTAAACTATACATATATTTTGATATTAAATAACATTTCTAATCATATGAAGTTAATCACAAGAGTCCTCCTTTATATCATAGTCCACAGAGTTCCCCTTTTACATCTGAACTCGCAGAGTTCCCTTAAGTGTAAGGCTGGTTTCACACTGGGGCGGTGGGTGCGGTGGCAGTATAGCGGCGCTATTTATAGCGGCGCTATACTGTCGGAATTGCGGAGGTATTCGGCCGCTAGCGGTGCGGCTTTAACCCCCGCTAGCGGACGAAAAAGGGTTAATACCGCCGGCAATGTGCCTCTGCAGAGGCGCATTGCCGGCGGTATTACTGCGGTTCCCCATTGCTTTTAATGGGAAGGAGCGGTGGAGGAGCGGTAAACACACCGCTCCTCTCACCGCTCCAAAGATGCGGCTAGCAGGACTTGTTTTACCGTCCTGCTAGCGCACCGCTCCAGTGTGAAAGCCCTCGGTAGTGATGAGCCGAACACCCCCGGGTTCAGTTCGCACCAGAACCCGCGAACGGACCGAAAGTTCGCACGAACATTAGAACCCTATTAAATACAATGGATGCGAACGTTCGGATTCTAAAGTGCTAATTATAACGACTATTATCCATGTTATTGTCCTAAACAGAGTTTGGGAACCCGGGTTCTGCACCAGGGGACATGTATCAATGCAAAAATAAGTTTTAAAAACGGACGTTTTCCGGGAGCAGTCATTTTAATGATGCATAAAGTGAAGAAAAAAAAAGCCAAATATTCCTTTAAATATTGTACCTGGGGGGTGTCTAAAGTATGCCTGTGAAGTGCCACGTGTTTCCCGTGTTTAGAACTGTCCCTGTACAAAATAACATTTCTAAAGGAAAAAAAAAGCCATTTAAAACTGCTTGCGGCTTTAATGTAATGTCTGGTCCCGGTAATATGGATGAAAATCTTTAAGAAAAATGGCATAGCTACCCCATCAACCCCCCCCCCCCCCCCACCCCAGCCCATTACCAGCCCCTTTGGGTCTTGTATGGATATTAAGGGGAACCCCGCACACAAAATAAAAAAGGCCCTATATACTCTGAACAGCCGTATACAGGCGGTGCATACAAGACAGGGACTGTAGGTTTGTTCTTATGTAGAATCTGTTTGTAATTTTGAACAGCTACATTGTTTAAGTGTAGCTCCAGCCCAAATACCTATTTTTAAGCTTTTTGGAAAACATAGGGAAGGGTTATCACCCCTGTAACATTTGTTTTGCTGTCTGTGCCCCTGTTCAGAACATTTCACCTCACTTTGCGTCCCAATGACAACTGTTTTTGAAATGTGGTGTTTTTATTGAAACAAGGATTGGTGATAAAGCATCAGTAGAGAGGAGACACCTTTCTCCCATATTAATTCTTACAGGAGAGAATTTTCCTTCCAAGGGGTAGATTTCCTCTCACTTCCTGTTGTCTTCTTCCGTTTGCAAGTAGTAGTCGTTTGTAAGTTGGATGTTTGAAAGTAGGGACCTGCCGTATATACTCTGCAGAAATTGGCCCCTTAGGTGTTGGTGTTGGCACAACACTGTAAGCACTCACAGTTACTCTTGGTGGGTGCTGGAACGCCCTGCTGTCAACTATTATATCAGGAATTGTAATAACATATAATTGTTGAACAGTGGTAGTAAAAATTGGGCCTTTGATGGTGGTGCTGGTGCCACAACACTGTAAGGCCTGACAGTTACTCTTGGTGGGTGCAGCAATGGGCCCTGCTGTGAATTATTAGATCAATAATTATAATTGCATGCCCCTGTTGAACAGGGGCTGAAAAATTGGGCCTTTGGTGGTGGTGGTGGTGGTGGTGGTGTTGACACAACACTGTAAGGCCTGACAGTTACTCTTGGTGGGCGCAGCAATGGGCCCTGCTGTGAATTATTAGATCAATAATTATAATTGCATGCCCCTGTTGAACAGGGGCTGAAAAATTGGGCCTTTGGTGGTGGTGGTGTTGACACAACACTGTAAGGCCTGACAGTTACTCTTGGTGGGCGCAGCAATGGGCCCTGCTGTGAATTATTAGATCAATAATTATAATTGCATGCCCCTGTTGAACAGGGGCTGAAAAATTGGGCCTTAGGCACTGGTGGCACAACACTGCAACCCCTCACAGATACTGTACTTGGAGCACAGCAATGAGGCCTGTTGCAAAGTATTGCATCAAAAATTGTAATTACACGCCCCTGTTAAACAGGGGCTGAAAAATTGGGCCTTAGCCACTGGTGGCGGCACCCATAAACCAAAATGATCTTCCAAGCTATCATCATTAATCGGATCATTGAGGAGGAGGAGGAGGATAGCTAGTCAACATAACAGCACAGGAACTCAGCATCAGCATCAGTCTTGAAGGGATGTGACATTTTAAAATCAATTAGTCTGTTATATCAGCATCAGGTGTGTGGTAGCTGGTGGTGATCCAAGACTGGTTCATCTTGATGAAAGTCAGTCGATCAACCGAGTCGGTGGACAGGCGCACCCTGTGATCCATGACAAATCCTCCAGCAGCACTGAATGTGCGTTCTGAAAGAACGCTGGATGCAGGACAGGCCAGTAGCTCAATTGCATACTGTGCAAGCTCTGGCCAGTGATCCATCCTCAAGACCCAGTAAGCCAGAGGATTTTCGGTGGGGAAGGTGTCCAAGTCTGACCTTGCCCCTAGGTATTCCTGCACCATGTATATCAGACGCTGGCGATGGTTGCTGGAACCGATCATACTTTGGGGCTGCGGACTAAAGAATTGTCTGAACGCATCGGTCAGACGGCCACCTTCCCCACCGCTCCTTCTTTGACTGCCCGAAGCCTCAGCAACTCGTTGTCCAGGACCAGGAGTTTGTAACCTCCCAGTCTCTGGGAACGCGTTGCACAGACCTTTCTGCAAGGCATCCCGGAGTTGTCTCATCCTCTGCTCCCTCTGCGACGGTAACATAAGGTCCGCCATCTTACCCTTGTACCGTGGATCAAGGAGAGTGGCCAGCCAGTAATGGTCCCTCTCCTTGATCCGAAGAATACGAGGATCCTTCCGCAGACTTTGCAGGATCAGGGAGGCTATGCAGCGTAGGTTAGCTGAGGCATTCAGTCCGGAGTCCTCTGGGTCACTAAGGACGACATGATCCACAGCCACCTCCTCCCAGCCACGTACAAGTCCACTGGTTTCTTGGGACTGTAAATCATCCCTAAAAGACTGCTGCTGATGATGCTGAGTGCCAGCCTCCACCTCCATGCTGACACAATCCTCCTCCTCCTCCTCTTCCTGTGCGATGGGTGGGACAGAAGGAACACTGTCTGGGTAAAGGGGGCCTTGAGAGGCAAGGAAGTCCTCCTCTTCCTGCCTCTGTTCTGCCTCAAGTGCCCTGTCCATTATTCCACGCAGCGTGTGCTCCAACAGGTGGACAAGAGGTACAGTGTCACTGATGCATGCACTGTCACTGCTCACCATCCTCGTGGCCTCCTCAAATGGTGCCAGGACAGTGCATGCATCCCTGATCATGCCCCACTGGCGTGGTGAAAAAAACCCGAGCTCCCCTGACCCTGTCCTGGTGCCGTAGTCGCACAGGTACTCATTGATGGCCCTCTGCTGCGTGTGCAGCCGCTGCAGCATGGCCAACGTTGAGTTCCACCTGGTGGGCATGTCACATATAAGGCGGTTCTTGGGCAGGTTCAACTCCTTTTGCAGCTCAGCCAGGCGAGCACTGGCATTATAAGATCTGTGGAAATGCACACAGACTTTCCTGGCCTGCCTCAGGACATCCTGTAAGCCCGGGTACCTGCCCAAGAACCGCTGCACCACCAGGTTAAGGACGTGAGCCATACAGGGCACATGGGTCAGTTGTCCCTGTCGGAGGGCGGAGAGGAGGTTGGTGCCATTGTCGCAAACCACCATTCCTGGCTTAAGCTGACGTGGCGTCAACCACCTCTCGGCCTGCCCCTGCAGAGCAGACAGGACCTCTGCCCCAGTGTGGCTCCTGTCCCCCAAACACACCAGCGCAAGCACGGCATGGCATCTTTTTGCCTGCGCACTTGCGTAGCCCCTTGAACGCCTACGGAGCACCGCTGGTTCCGAGGACAAACCACAGGAAGAGGCCATGGAGGAAGAAGAAGAGGAGGGGGTGGAGGAGAGAGGTGTGTCACAAACAGTAGTAGCATTTTGGAGGCGTGGCGGTGGAACAACCTCCAACACTACTGCACCTTGTCCTGCATCCTTCCCAGCTGCCAAAAGAGTGACCCAATGGGCCGTGAAAGAAAGGTAACGTCCCTGTCCATGCCTGCTGGACCATGAGTCAGCGGTAATATGCACCTTATCGCTGACCGCCCTGTCCAGCGAGGCCAAGACATTGCCTTCCACATGCCTGTAGAGAGCCGGAATCGCCTTCCGTGAGAAAAAGTGGCGTTTGGGAACCTGCCACTGAGGAACCGCACATTGCACAAACTCACGGAAGGGGGCCGAGGCAGCAGTTGAAGCGCTAGCAATTTAGCCAAGCTAGCATTCAACCGCTGGGCATGTGGATGGCTGGGAGTGAACTTCTTTCGACGGTCCAGCAGCTGGGGCAGGGAAATTTGCCTGCTAGAATCGGACGTCGGTGTACTGCTAGCAGAGTGGCCGCAAGTACTGGGCTGTGACACACCAAATTCTACACCTTCATTCCTCTCAGTGCAGGTTTCAGAGAGGACTGAAGGTATAGTGGGTTTTGAGATCCCAGCTGATGCGGTGCAAGGAGAGGTCCGCTTTGTTCTTTGGTGTGGGTCTTTAAGGTAGGCTTGCCAACGAGCTGCATGGCAGGTCAACATATGTCTGATCAAGCATGTGGTGCCCAAGCGGCTGATGTTTTGGCCACGCGATATACGCTTGAGACATATGTTGCAAACAGCAGCTGTGCGATCTGATGCACTCGCCTCAAAAAAGGCCCACACCAAAGAACTTTTTGAATGACGGGCAGAGGCAGCGCCCTGCACAGGCGGAGCTCTGCGGTGTGATTCCGTCGGTGTGCTGCCCATACGCTGGCCACTCAAGGGCATCCTGCCTCGTTGGAGATGTGCCTCCTCCTCATCCTCCTCCTCCTCCTCTCTCCTATTAGGCACCCACGTGGAGTCAGTGACCTCATCATCCCCTCCCTCCTCATCACTGGAGCCAATCTGGCAGTATGCTGCAGCTGCTGGAGCATGACTGCCAGATTGGTGTCCTTCTTGAGCATCCCCTCTCTCTGCTCTCACGCTACTGCCTTCCTCTAGCTGGGTATCATCATCAGATCCTTCGAAACGCTGGGCATCCTCCTGGAGCATGTACCCAACACTGTGCTCAAACAGTTCGGGGGACTCCTCAGGAGGAGGACATGGTGGGTCTAGGGAAGGATTGACTAATGAAGATAATGATACCAGAGAAGAGGACGCTTTGGCAGCTGCTTTGCCAGTACCCTGAGCCTGGGTGAGAGAGGATGAGGAGGATGAGGTGGGCTTGGTCATCCACTCTACCAAGTCTTCGGCATGATGTGGCTCAACATGTCCAGCTGCCGAAAAGAAGGACAAGCGTGTCCCATGGCCATGTGCTGATGACAATGCACCGCGTCCACGACCAGCACTGTTGCCCCCAGACACAGAGCCTGCTTGCCCTCTTTTTTTGCCTCCTGACTGTCTGCCTCTCCTTGTTTGCCTTCCAGACATTTTAATGGATGGCCTGCAGGGAGATGGGAAAAACAGCAATAAGGGCTACCTTCAGGTGTATACTGTGCAGGAGGCTTAGCAACAATGACACTGACACTGTCCCCTGCCTATCCTTCTCTGTCCCTAAACACAAGGATTTGCAATATGCTTCAGCAAGATTGGTTTAGCACAGAATAGCACACTGACAGTTTCCCTCACTGTCCTTCTCTGTCCCTATAAACAAGATTTAGCACAGAATAGCACACTGATAGTTTCCACGAGTGTCCTTCTCTGTCCCTAAACTCATGGATTTCAAATATGGTTCAGCAAGATTGGTTTATAACAGAATAGCACACTGACAGTTTCCCCGAGTGTCCTTCTCTGTCCCTAAACTCAAGGATTTCAAATATGGTTCAGCAAGATTGGTTTAGAACAGAATAGCACACTGACACTTTCCCTCACTGTACCTCTCTGTCCCTAAACTCAAGGATTTCAAATATGGTTCAGCAAGATTGGTTTAGAACAGAATAGCACACTGACACTTTCCCTCACTGTACCTCTCTGTCCCTAAACTCAAGGATTTCAAATATGGTTCAGCAAGATTGGTTTAGAACAGAATAGCACACTGTCAGTTTCACTCACTGTCCTTCTCTGTCCCTACAAACAAGATTTAGCACAGAATAGCACACTGATAGTTTCCACGAGTGTCCTTCTCTGTCCCTAAACTCAAGGATTTCAAATATGGTTCAGCAAGATTGGTTTAGAACAGAATAGCTCACTGACACTTTCCCTCACTGTACCTCTCTGTCCCTAAACTCAAGGATTTCAAATATGGTTCAGCAAAATTGGTTTAGAACAGAATAGCACACTGACACTTTCCCTCACTGTCCTTCTCTGTCCCTACAAACAAGGTTTAGCACAGAATAACACACTGACACTCTCCCTACCTATCCTTATTTGTCCCTAAACACAAGGAATCCAGGATTAGTAAAGGAAAAAAAATGACACTGTCCCTGCCTATGCTTCTCTTTCCCTGCTCCGGAACACACTACACAAGGCCGCCGCGCTGGCGGCCTTTTATAGTGTGGGGCGTGTACTAAACCCCCTCAGCAATAATTGGCCACAGGCATCCTGCCTGTGGCCAATCATTGCTCTCCTCGCTGCCGGCGCTGTGATTGGCCAAGCATGCGGGGTCACAGTGCATGCTTGGCCAATCACAGCGCCTGGATGACACTGCGACAGCGTAGTGCATTGTGGGCCGTTCGCGTCACTCGAATTTGGCGCGAACGGCCCAAATCGCTCGATCTTCGTCGAACGATCGAACAGCCGATGTTCGAGTCGAACGTATGTTCGACTCGAACACGAAGCTCATCCCTAGCCCTCGGGCTTTCACACTGGAGAAACAGCAGCCGCTGTTTAGGGACGGTTTGCAGGCGCTATTTTTAGCAAAATAGCGCCTGCAAACCGCCCCAGTGTGAAAGGGGCCTATGGGGGGACTCTGCAGACTCTGATGTAAGGGAGAACTCTGGGGCCTCTAACATAAGGGATGCTCTGGGAACCCTGATTTAAGGGGAACACTGAGAACTCTGATGTACAGAAAGGACTCTGATGTAAGGAGGAACACTGTGGCCTCTGGTGTAAAGGGGAACTCTGATGTAAGGGGTGCTCTGAGAACCCTGATTTACATTAGTGTACTCACTCAGAGGCAGGAGAGAGAAGGGGGAGGGGGGAGATTTTATTCATAGACAGGGATGGATGGTGAGCTCACTTACCCTTTGGCAGTTAGCACCTCTCATCCAGATGTACCTGTGGCTACTGGGCTTCAAATTTCCCACCTCACTTTCTAAGTCACAGCACCGGGAATTGGAGTGTGGGCAGACACAGAGGGGTAGGAGCAGATCGAGTAGTCTCTCCTCTCCCGTCTGTGCGTGTGTGGGGGGAAGGGACTGTTAGTGCTGACTTTGGGCAGTGTGAAAGAGTGTGTAACAGACACTCTCTGCTTAGACAACTGCAGCCGGCAACCCTGCTGGGAAGTCATAGTCCACTCTGAATAATGTGTCGGGGTTTCAGGCAGTCTGAAACCCGGACACATGATTCAAAACCCAAACTGTCCAGGTGAATCCCAGACAGGTGGCAGCCCTAATCAGGAGCGTAACTACAGGGGTCGCAATAGAGACCTGGCCCCATGCTCTAGGAGGCCCATGTGGCTCCCCTGTACACCTGTATAGAAGGGGTGGTGGGGGCGACATATAGAGGAACTGATCCCCTCCATTGTCCTCCTGCAGCCGCTGAAAGCCTGCTTATCCTCCTTTCCCTTCCGCAGGTATTCAGTGACTGCAGGAGGAAAATGGAGGGGATCAGTTCCACTATATGCAGCACCCACCGCCCCTTCTATCCAGCTTCCTCGTCCTTCTTCTACCTCTGGGCCCCTATGTGCTCCCCCACCTTCTCCCCCCTTCATTCTCTGCAGCTCTGCCAGCTTTCTCTACCCTTTTCTGCTGGCTGTTGTGGGGGATGTGTCCAGCTGGAGAAAAGGGAAGTCATTTACCACCCCTTCCTTTTTTGAATGGACATAGTTAGTAATGGGTACCAATTACTGACTCTGTCCATTCATAACTGAAGCATAGTAAACTGTGTTTTCCACACTTCAGTTTGTGAATGAACTGGAGGCTCTATACAGAGCTATTCCTGTCCATTCATTTTGTGCTGCTGAGGCTGCCAAGTTTTTTTCCCTATGACACTCATCACAGTAAAAGCTGGACAGGGGCTTTTACCTTTTACTACTCCATCCAAAATGTAAAAAATGCCTTTAGTTATATTGTAAAGGGTCAATTAACCCAGAATGTTTTAAAATTTAGATTTTGGGAGAGTACTGGCAAACCTCAAAAGAGCCTGTTGCCTATAAATAACCCCAACCCAACCCTTAACTTTAAGCTTAAACTTATTCCTTAAATTGATTGTAATGTCTTTTTTGTTTCCTATAAAAATAACAAACATGTTATACTTACCTCCTTTGTGTAGTGGCTTTTCACAGAGCAGCCCGGATCCTCCTCTTCTTGGGTCCCTTTTCTGTGATCCTGGCCCCTCCCTCCTGGTGTGTGCCCCCACAGCAAGCAGCTTGCTATGGGGGCACCCGAACAGAGTCACAGCTTTCTGTGTCCATTCAGACACGGAGCCCCGGCCCTGGCCCCACCCTCTCTACCTCCTGATTGGCTAGCTGACTTTGATTGACAGTAGCAGCAGCCAATGGCGCCACTGCTGTGTCTCAGCCAAATCAGGAAGGAGAATCTCAGATGGCTAAGACACTCGTGGACTTCGCTGGACAGAGTGGGACCTCAGGTAAGTATTAGGGGGGCTGAGGGGGGCTCCTGCACACAAAAGGCCATTTTTTTGCAATATGGCACTGTGTTATTTTAACTGACAATTGCGTGGTTGTGTGACACTGTACCCAAGTACAATTTATGTCCTCTTTTTTTCCACAAAAAGAGCTTTATTTTGGTGGTATTTGATCACCTCTGCCTTCTTAATTTTTTGCACTATAAACAAAAAAAGCTTGGCAATTTTCTGCTATGAAACATATCCAATAAAAAAATTGAAAAAATCAAATTACTTGATAAATTTAGGCCAAAATGTATTCTGCTACATATTTTTGGTTAAAAAAAAATCCCAATAAGTGTATATTGATTGGTTTGCGCAAAAGTTTTCTCGTCTACAAACTATGGGATATATACTGTAATTTTTATTTCATTTTTTTTTTACTAGTAATGGTGGCAATCAGCGACTTATATTGCAGCAGACATTTGGACACTAACTGACACTTTTTGGGAACCAATGACACTAATACAGTGAGCAGTGCCAAACATATGCACTGTCACTGTAATAATGGCACTGGCTTGGAAGGGGTTAAACATATAGGGCAATCAAAGGGTTAAATGTGTGCCTAGTCAGTGTTTATGTGTCCTGTGTGTGCTGCTTTTACTAGGGAAAGTAATCGATTTTATTCCCTGCTTGGCCGGGAAAGAAAATCTATTACTTTCCTGCTGACAGGACAGGGCTCTGCCTTGTTTACATAAGCAGAGCCCTGTCCTGTGTAAATTCATGATGATCGGCGGGTGCGTGAGGTAATTCATTGGCTATCACCCAGTGATCAACATCTGCTGTGTTTAATCACAGCATGGCCAGGTCGCCGGCGGCACACGCACCCCCTACCCTGAAGTGTCAGATCACATACCTACTGTAGTATGTGATCTGGTGCAGCCAAGCCACCTTGCCGCCTTTTATCTATGTTATACGGTCATCAAGCGGTTAAACTCTTGCCGAATGCCGATCATGTAATGCATATTTGCAGTGACAAGAGAGGTAAGTTGTACTGCCCTGCCACCACTCATGCATTCATGGTGACAAGAGGTTGCATGCTGAGAGCATGCTAACTGCACACTCCTATCACACTAACCTAGCTGTCACCAATAGGATCTCGCTCATGATTTCTGAGCAGAAACCATTGGGATGGGCTCCTGATTATGTAAGAGCGGATCACAGCGATCACATGATACAGAAGTCGCACCACCTCCTAGACATTCACACTCAAACTTAAAGGGATGCCAAAAGGTGGAATTAGGGCAAATAAAGGAAACTTATAATAGTTTGGGTGACATTTATTCATAGATGCCTAGAGCACTGTGGGTCTTTATAAAGAGAGAGCATGACAGTAGTTGTCTCCTTCTGGGCACAATATCTGACAATTGTGTGCAAACTTGATCTTGAGCTATTGAGCTCTGTAAATAAGTAAAAACTGAAAAACGCACAGATACCTAAAGCTACATGTGCTGGCAGAAAATGAGAATACATACTGTGGTATTAAAGGAGAAGTAGGGCCAAAGCTCTTTTGGCTGTACTTCTCCTATGGATCGCAGGAGTGTACTTCGTTCTGCACACCTGCAACCCGCTTTCAGCTGACAACAGGCTAAAGTCCGCTGTTGACTGATGTCACTGAGTTAGTCCAGGCTCTAGAGAGATCCCGACTTTAAAGGTGGGATCCACCCAGATGCCTTGGCTGGCAGCTGGCGCAGCCTCTCAGGGACCCTCTGAGAGCCTAAGCCAGCCCCTCTCGCCCCTGTACGGCTCTGCACTCCAGTGAGTGCTGGAGGGGCAGAGCAGAGAGCTGGTGACTGACAGTCACCACTCTCTGCTCATTGAAGAATGAGACTTGAATGATCAGCAGTTTTTGAATGCTCAGTACATTACTCAGTCTTAGAGGCGGCGGGGGACAAATGCAGCATCGGACTGACTGCATCTAACTAGGTAAGTATGTCGGTTTGTTTTTTTACATTCCCAAACTTCTTTTTTTTTTATGTGTGATATTTAATATTTGAATTATAAAAAAAAAATATTCTTAAATCTTGACCATAATATAGATTAACGTTTAATACCTACCTAAACTATATAAAAGCCATCATCCTAGCATACTTCTAGCACTATTATTACCTGTGCCCTGAAAAAGTCAAAAGCCTAAGAAAATATTTTATTGATTAAATAGTTGAGACCAAAATACACGACTCTAAATACCCTATGCCAAAAAATGAATCACAATCTGTGCACTGAATACAGATGATGTGTATATGAGAGGGACTCTCTCTTATTGAATTCTTTTTTTAAATCGTTTAGATCATGGAGAGCGAAGCAGAAAAGCTGGCTTTTATTCTCTGATGTGTTTGTTGTTTTGTATATGAATCAGTTCAGATTGTGTTTGCCTTCGGGTTGTATTTCTAATTCCATTTATGCAAAAACTCCTCAAAAAGACAAAAAACAAGAATGATATTTCATGCCATAGGTGAAAAACAAGAGCACAGAATCACATTGCGAGTTGGGGACTATAGGGACTCTTTATCCCAAAAATTTGTATTCGCACAACCATCACATGTTTTCGCCATAATTTGCCTAATGCATTTATTTCCTAGTATCGTCGGTGGCATTTAGTGGCAACAATGTGGTATATCACAATTAAAGTATTTCAAGAAAAAATTGCATTGCAGCCACTAGATGGAGCTGACGAACCTAGGAAACAAACGGATTAGGCAAATTATGGTGAAAATTTATGACAGATGGGCGAATGAGTGACACATTTGCACAGCAATTTATGCATAGACCTCATTGCATTGCAATTCAATGCATTATCAAGCATAACACCAGAACCCTGCATTCATTATATCTGGTCTCCCACAATACACAGAACATGGAAATACAATTATTTTAGTAAATACTAACTGCTAAATACCCTTTCTCATCAGCAGTATATACAGTGGCAGTCTTGTTACTTCTATCAGTGTCTGGTTAAAGCTTGTAGGAGGAGTTTTCATTCTGCTCTCACTGTCCTATAAAACTGCAGGACCCCTGACCGTCTGTCTGGACAGTGCTGATTGGCCCTTTGCTGATCACGTGCACACTCCCAAGAAAAAAATAAACTCTCTAGCAATACACACCAAACTGAGCATGTGCAGCCTGTCCCCTTCCCTCTATAATATCCATAGATGAGTTGGAGACAGTGGAAGAAGGGGAGGATCAGAAAAGACAGGCTCAAACAGCCTTTTTACACAATGTGGAGGATTAACCCCTTAGGTTCCAAAGTGAGTATAACAAGCATGCTTTACTGCATATACAGACTGGTGTTACTGTTGTGGGTTTAGTAACACTTTAAGGCACTGTGTTAAGACAGCCTATTCATTTTGATTGAGATGGCAGGGCACCTTAGCGCACTTAAAAAACAAACATGACCCTTTGTGGCATGTGGGTTGTGATAAACTGCAATATGGGTGTGCTGCTCGCTACAGTGATAGTGCGTTGAGGTTCACAATGAACCTCAAGTACTCCAATGTACTGCATCGTGATATGCGATTTCATCTCATAGCGTATGAGTCAGAGGGTAACACAATCACCTGAAGAAATTCTTTCAGAATATTGCGCCTTTCAAATGCTTCTTCACCCCAGTCTCACTTCTGCCACCTGGTGTTTGTCTCTTTCAGCATAATGGATGCCATTGTGAACATTAATGGTGCAGACTGGGATGAGGAGACCATAGTTAAAGCCCAAAATGCTGTCCTGGAAGCCGACCACACTGCAATTATCACCCATCGTACAGTAAGTACACATTTAAAGGGACTCTATCATTAAGAGAAAAAAACTGAATCACTAGAAAAGGAAGAGCCCAAATATTTACCTTTCCTGCTGTCCTGCCAGAACACAAGAGAAATCCTCTGCTGAAGTCTACTGGAAAACGGACACTTCGGTCAATCTGGTTGATGTCCTGTAATGATGTGGAGCTCAGAGGGAGAAACCAATGAATGCTGCAGGGGGATCAATGAGATCGACACTCCCAGAAGTGTTGGTTTCCCAGTAGACTTCAGTAGAAGATTTCCCCTCAATGGAACTACATTCTGAAAGCACAGACAAAAGGAAAAGTAAGGGGATGACTGTTTCTGATTTTGAAATGCCAAAACAAAGAATATAATCTTAACGTGGTTTTAAACCTTTCCATATACCCAGTGAAGTGACTATCCTCAGGTGATACGCAGAGATGAAACGAATCCTCTTACATAAGTTGTACTCGCTTATCTGTAGCCCTCTCTCCTCTACACATCCAGGATTTAAAAAAAGCTTGTCTGACAGTACAGAAATAAGGGAGCGGACAGCTGAAATTACACTTTACAGAGCTCAGTGAGGGGAGCTCTGAGAGCTGATTGGAGGAAAGAGACACTCCCCCCCCTTCACACAGCACACAGGAACAGAGCTGAGGCTGTCAACCAGCTGGAACTCCCTCCCCAGTCACCATTTTTCTCTTGGTGCTCTTAATTGTGACAAGTACACACTATAGAGGGATATGCTTTGTTCATATTTCACGTCTGAGGTTTACAACCACTTTAAATCTGGGGGTTCAAATGGTGGAAGTCCTCAAAATGTCCGAGGGGTCAAACCGAAAAGACAAAATCAAGATTTTGGTGTCCACCAAAAAAAAAAAAAAAGAAGGAAGAGAGGCAGGAGAATTCTGTGGTCTGTGGTGGTAAATAAAGAAAAATGTAGGTAGAAAAAATGAAATGAAATAACTTGCATCACATCTGGTGAGTTTGCAGTTACTCTGTAGGGTGAGACACAAAAACTTCCAGGGATGCAAGTGGAGAAAACCCTATTTCCTTTTAGGTTAAAAAAAAACCAGAAGGGCTGCAAAGGGCTTCTACAATAAAGACACAGTGATATTTAATAATAGTAAGTATGGACTGCTCTTACTGTTGTACTAGGATTTCATTTGATATACACTATATTGTCAAAAGTATTGGGACACCTGCCTTTACACGCGCATGAACTTTAATGGCATCCCAGTCTTATTCTGTAGGGTTCAATATTGAGTTGGCCCACCCTTTTCAGCTATAACAGCTTCAACTCTTCTGGGAAGGCTGTCCACAAGGTTTAGGAGTGTGTCTATGAGAATGTTTGACCATTCTTCCAGAAGTGCATTTGTGAGGTCAGGCTGGACGAGAAGGCCTGGCTCGCAGTTTCCTCTCTAATTCATCCCAAAGGTGTTCTGTCTGGTTGAGGTGCAGGCCAGTCAAGTTCCTCCACCCCAAACTCGCTCAACCATGTCTTTATGGACCTTGTTTTGTGCACTGGTCCAAATCATTTGGCGAAGAGGGGATTATGGTGTGGGGTTTATTTTTCAGGGGTTGGGCTTGGCCCCTTAGTTCCAGTGAATGGAACTCTTAAAGCATTTAGACACACTCCTAAACCTTGTGGACAGCCTTCCCAGAAGAGTTGAAGCTGTTATAGCTGCAAAGGGTGGGCCAACTCAATATTGAACCCTACGCGGACTAAGACTGGGGTGCCATTAACCAATTAAGGACCGCCCGCCGCAGATATGCTGCGGCAGGGCGGCTCTATTGCGCGAAACGACGTACCCATACTGAGAAAGCACACCCGCGGTACGGAGCGGGAGTCGATGTGTTGGTCTGGCGGCCACGATGTCCGCTGGCCACCCGCGATCGTTCCACAGATAGGCAGAACTAGGATCTGCCTATGTAAACAAGCAAGATCTCAGTCCTGACAGGGGAGTACAGAGAGATCGTCTGTTCCTAGTAATCAGGAACAGCGATCTCTGTGTACTCCCTGTCAGTCCCCTCTAACACAGTTAGAAAACACCTCCCTAGGACACACTTAACCCCTTGATCACTCCTGGTGTTAACCCCTCTCCTGCCAGTGTCATTTATACAGTGATCACTGCATTTTTTTTAGCACTGATCACTGTATTGGTGTCACGGGTCCCCAAAAGTGTCAGTTAGGTGTCCGATTTGTCCACCGCAATGTCGCAGTCCCACTAAAAATTGCTGATCGCTACCATTACCAGTAAAAACATATATAATGTTTAGTGTTTTTTTTTATTCCGTTAATTGTAATTTTATGATGCGGCTCTGGTTTGGGGAGGCAGTTCCCCAGATGGACTGTTGGAGAAATGGATAGACTTGGTTGTTAATTTTTCCCCTCCTTATTTTTATTTTTTTGTATTTTTGTGTTTGTTTTGTTTTTTTCTGTTTGTTTCTAATGTCTGGTTTGTTGGGCTTTTGGGTAGATTTCTGCCCAAGTGAAGTAAGGCTTCATGTACACGGGACGTTGTTCAACCTCTCCTGAACGATTTAACTTGACAGCTAGAAACCGGCGTCTAAATACGTCGGTTAAGCTGCGTTTACATGCCGCGTTTAGCCGTGTTTGCATCTAGAGTGTTTTGAAAAAAAATATTTTTTTGGGGTTAAAATGAAAAACGTCTGTAAACTAAACGCTGCTAAACGAGAGTTACTGCGTTTAGCCACGTTTAGCCGCATTTGGCACTTGAAATGCCTCTAAACACAGCTTCTGAACGCATTTTCTTGGGTTCCAGAAAAAGCCTCTAAACTCAACTGCCTAGAAACGACTATAAACGACCTTGTGTACATGTACTGATAAGATAGCATAGAGGAGAGTTCAGGAGCAGTTGAAAAAAATGCCCAACTGATCCTAAATGTCCGTTTACCAGCAGCAGTGTACATGAGGATAATGGTCACCTACATTTGTGCTCATAAGTTTACATACCCTGGCAGAATTTATGATTTATTTTCAGAGAATATGAATGATAACACAAAAACTTTTCTTTCACTCATGGTTAGTGTTTGGCTGAAGCCATTTATCAACCAACTGTGTTTACTCTTTTTAAATCATAATGATAACAGAAACTACCCAAATGACTCTGATCAAAAGATTACATACCCCAGTTCTTAATACCGTGCATTGCCCCCTTTAACATCAATGACAGCTTGAAGTCTTTTGTGGTATTTGTGGATGAGGCTCTTCATCTTCTAAGATGGTAAAGCTGCCCATTCCTCTTGGCAAAAAGCCTCCAGTTCCTGTAAATTCTTGGGCTGTCTTGTATGAAATGCACGTCTGAGATTTCCCCAGAGGGGCTCAATGATATTGAGGTCAGGAGACTGAGATGGCCACTCCAGAACCTTCACTTTATTCTGCTGTAGCCAATGACAGGTCGACTTGGTCTTGTGTTTTGGATCATTGTCATGTTGGAATGTCCAAGTACGTCCCAAGCGCAGCTTCCTGGCTGATGAATGCAAATGTTCCTCCAGTATTTTTTGATAACATACTGCATTATTCTTGCCAACAATTTTGACCAAATTTCCTTCAAGTGCCTTTGTAGCTCACACATCCCCAAAACATCAGCGATCCACCTCCGTGTTTCACAGTAGGAATAGTGTACCTTTCATCATAGGCCTTGTTGACTCCTCTGCAAATGTAGCGTTTATGATTGTAGATAAAAAGCTCAATTTTGGTCTCATCACTCCAAATGACTTTGTACCAGAAGGTTTGAGGCTTGTCTCTGCTGTTTGGCGTATTGTAAGCGGGATACTTTGTGGCATTTGCGTAGTAATGGCTTTCTTCTGGCGACTCGACCACACAGCCCATCTTTCTTCAAGTGCCTCCTTATTGTACATCTTGAAACAGCCACACCACATGTTTTCAGAGAGTCCTGTATTTCAACTGAAGTTATTTGTGGGTTTTTCTTTGCACCCAAACAATTTTCCTGGCAGTTGTGTTGAAATTTTAGTTGGTCTACCTGGCCGTAGTTTGGTTTGAACAGAACCCCTAATTTTCCACTTCTTGATTAGAGTTTGAACACTGCTGATTGGCATTCTCCATTCCTTGGGTAGCTTTTTATATCCCTTTCCTGTTTCATACAGTTCAACTACCTTTTCCCGCAGATCCTTTGACAATTCTTTTGCTTTCCCTATGACTCAGAATCCAGAAACGTCAGTGCAGCACTGGATGAAAGATGCAAGGGTCTGTCAGGAGTCCAGAAACTCATTGACCTTTTACACACACACACTAATTACAAGTAAAAAGATCACAGGTGATGATGGTTACCTTTAATGGCCATTCAAACCCCTTTGTATCAACTTGTGTGCATGTTATCAGGCCAAAATCACCAGGGTATGTAAACTTTTGATCAGGGTCATTTGAGTAGTGTCTGTTGTCATTATGATTTAAAAAGAGTAAACACAGTTGATTGATAATAAATGGCTTCACACTAACATGAGTGAAAGAAACGTTTTTGTGTTATCATTCATATTCTCTGAAAAATGGCCACGAAATCATAAATTCTGCCAGGGTATGTAAACTTATGAGCACAACTTTAAGTATAAATGTTTTGTCTGAATAGGTGGCAAGACATAAATATACTGATCTACAAAATATTAGAAAGGAATGTTTCTCTCCACCTCTGTTAATGTTTTTGTATAGGGGATCTAGGTGATCAAGAATATGTGCTTTTGTATCTATATTTACAATTTACAATGTTTAGTGGTTTTTAGTGCATTTTAATGTATAAAAAAAATGATTTGGTATCTATTTACTCGACTTAGACTCATCCTCATGTTTTATAATTTACAAAAAAATTGGAGATTTTAGTACACTAAAATAAATTTTAATGTATTTTTTTTTTTTTTTACTGAAAATATAGATTTGATAACCACCACTGGCAGTACTGTGAAGGTCTGCATCACAGTACTTTGCTACTTTGATATGTTTTGTTTATTTTGTTGGAGGTATTAGGTTTTTAAATGTAATATTTTTAGCAAGTATATGACATACTCTATAATTATTCTGTCTCATACTTTTATTTTTCAGGGGGAAATGATCAATGAAACAAGCTCAACTGTACCTGTTTTCGCACCTACCCCACATCCTTGTCATGAACACACAGATGACTAAGAAAAAATGGACTTTCTCCTGGTTAACCCTTATTATGTTAAAACATAATGTGTAGGATGATATGTACAAGATATACTTTATGGACAAATGTTGGTGGACACCTGACTTCCATATCTACATGAGCTTGTTGGACATCCTATTCCAAATACTGTGCATTAATATGGACCCCTTTGTGGCTGGCTATAACAACCTTCACTCTGTGCAACTGAAGGTCCTCCACACAAAAAAGTCACCAAACCATGTCTTTTTAGAGCTGGCTTTGTGCACAGGGGCACAGTCATGCTGGAACAATAAAGGGCCTTTTCCAAACTGTTGCCACAAGGTTGGAGGTGTTTGATTACCTAAAAATGTATTTGTGTGCCGTAGCATTACCAGTACCCTTCGCTGGAAACTCCTGAACTCAACAACTGGGAAGGGTGCCCTCATACTTATGGACACATAAGGGTTTATTTACTAAAACAGGAGAGTGCAAAATCTGGAGCAGCTGTGCATGGTAGCCAATCAGTTTTTAACTTCAGCTTGCTCAATTAAGCTTTGACAATATAACCTGGAAGCTGATTGGTTTCTATGCAGAGCTGCACCAGATTTTGCACTCTCCAGTTTTAGTAAACCAATCCCATAGCATATGTAGGACAAATCTCTAGGAGAATCAGGGAAGAATCTGAAATCACAGAAGAAAAAGTATAGTTCATTTATTGGACAATTTATGGTGTCCCAGTATGAGAAAATGTACTTAAGTCAATGTACTGATTGATGAATGTCAGGGACTTTGACAGTCTACAAAAAGTAACTCATAATGCATTCTTTAAACCAACGTTGTACTCATAAAATTATTATGTCTAGATGGCAAAGGGTCACTTAGTGCACTTTCTTATGTATCAGATCCCTTCTATCCTGGAGGGTACCCCTGCCCCCCCCCCATTGAGGGGGATGGGGGGATAAGTGTTCCTATTTGGCACTTTACAAAGTCTGGCTGGTCTTTACGTTTCTCCCAACCTGATAATCAGCCATGATAAAGATCTCCATCCTGCTTTATGTCTCCTAATCTGGGCTGATCAGATTGTATATGTTCCAACTAAATACAGTAACCTGCAGGTTTGGCACCTAGATACATGGAGGTATGCCCCATGCATGCCAAGTCTACAGTGCATGTGTGTTGGATTTATCCAGTAGTGAGTTCAGTTGGTTCCTTATCATGTCTTTGGTGTATGCGCAATCAGATAGGTTGGATCCAGTGTGATGGTGCCACAAGCAGCCTGACTGTGATGCCTCGTACACACGGCCGGGTTTCCTGATGGGAAAACTGCGATGAGAGCCTTTGGCTCTCTTTTTTCCCGTCGGGATTCCCGGCGGACTTTTTACCATTGGAAAACCCAGCCGTGTTTAGAAGGCATTAGTCATCAAATCCAGAGAAGATAACAGGAGCTACAGAAAGTGGAATATTTTACTAGGTTTGTGGTGTGTTACTGCCGAAGCATGTTGGGCTGATCAGACTGTACTGTACATGTACCACTTTATAATGATATCCTGTATTTTTGGTTCATGGAGATGAACGGATACAGTGATGTCAGGTAGTAAATGGGTTGCTAAACACGTCTTTGGTGTATGAACAGTACAATTGGTTGGATCCAGTGTGAGGTATAATGGTGCTACCTGTAGACTGACTGTGAAGATTTCACAGCTGAGAATGAGACAAGCCACCTCCCGCAGTACAGAGGTTAGTTAGTGACATCTGTCGCAAGGCATATACAGTTATGCTCATAATTTTACATACCCTGGCAGAATTTATGATTTCTATCAATCAACTGTGTTTACTCTTTTTAAATCATAATCATAATCACAACAGAAAACTACCCAAATGACCCTGATCAAACGTTTACATACCCTGGTGATTTTGGTTTGAGGCTTGTCTCTGTGCTGTTTGGCGTATTGTAAGCGGGATACTTTGTGGCATTTGTGTAGTAATGATTTTCTTCTGGCGACTCGACCACACAGCCCATCTTTCTTCAAGTGCCTCCTTATTGTGCATCTTGAAACAGCCACACCACATGTTTTCAGAGAGTCCTGTATTTCACCTGAAGTTATTTGTGGGTTTTTCTTTGCATCCCGAACAATTTTCCTGGCCAAAATTTTAGTTGGTCTACCTGACCGTGGTTTGGTTTCAACAGAACCCCTAATTTCCACTTCTTGATTAGAGTTAGAACACTGCTGATTGGCATTCTCTATTCCTTGGATATCTTTTTATATCCCTTTCCTGTTTTATACAGTTCAACTACCTTTTCCCTCAGATCCTTTGACAATTCTTTTGCTTTCCCCATGACTCAGAATCCAGAAACGTCAGTGCAGCACTGGATGAAAGATGCAAGGGTTTGTCAGGAGTCCAGAAACTCATTGACCTTTTATACACACACACTAATTACAAGCAAACAGATCACAGGTGAGGATGGTTACCTTTAATAGTCATTCAAACCCCTTTGTGTCAACTTGTGTGCATGTTATCAGGCCAAAATCACCAGGGTATGTAAACTTTTGATCAGGGTCACCATGGTGGGAAGTGTTTGATATTTGCATTTCACAACAGGGGGAGAAAAAGAAAGGTCATTACATGCTTCTGGAGGGGGGTGGGGGGATAAGTGTTCCTTAAACATTGTCCTGCAGTGGCAATAAGGGGCCTCTGTGCTTTGGGTCCCTCTAACTCCACTGGCCATGCTTCAAAAGCCATGCATTGCATGTATATTTTCCCATACGTTTCACTATGAACACACATTAATGAAGAACCCAAACCTCATTCCTATCACTAAAATAGAACTCAAGCCAAAACAGTAGAGAGACCAGGCCATGAGCCCCGGGTCTTAGACTAAGGATCGGGACCTGGGACTCCCGGTTCCTGGTCACCTGATCCCTGTGATAGCCATTAATTGGCTATTACAGTGATCTGTCACTGTGCAGCCCACCCATGTGTTTTCTTTCTCATCCTTGCAGGAGGGAAAGATGTAAACAAACAAAAGTATGTAAAAAAAAATATTAATAAAAATAAAAATAAAGAAAAAAATAGCTAAATCAGGGATTGATTTAGGTCAGTGTCTGGGTTAGTGCTAGGTTCAAGGCAAGGGTCAAAGGTCAGGGTCAGTATATTTAAGGTAGATTTAAAAAAAAAAGTGTCAGTTAGTGTCTGTGTTGTTTAGGTAGAATACAAGAAAGCAAAATGTGCACCATAGCTCCTGGGCCCTACTACAGATACAAACAATAAATAACACACACATATGTGGTATCCCTGCGATCATCAGGAGCGGGAGAATTTATTTGGGGTTATTCTTTGGTGTTAAAGAGGTTGTAAAGGTTGGTTTTTTATTTTCTAAATAGGTTCCTTTAAGCATGTGCATTGTTGGTTCACTTACCTTTTCCTTAGATTTCCCTTCTAAATATTTTTTTTCTTTGTTTTCTTTGTCTGAATTTCTCACTTCCTGTTCCTCCTCAGTAAGCTGTTCAGTAAGCTGTTCTGGCTGACTCCACACCACTCGGATGATGGTGTGAAGTTTACTGAGGTGAAACAGGACGTGAGAAATTCAGACAAAGAAAAAAAATATTTAGAAGGTAAATAGAAGGAAAAGGTAAGAGAACCAACAATGCACTAGCTTAAAGGAACCTATTTGGAAAATAAAAAACGAACCTTTACAACCCCTTTAAAGTTATGGTAACAGCCCTAAATATACAGCTAAATAAAAAAACAGAAATGTACTATTTTGTTTTCCTTTGATAATAAAACTAAAAAAAATCAGGAGATATCAGTCACCATTTACCACCAAATGAAAGTTTGGTCTTGGTGTGATTTGGTATCGCTTAGATACACAAAGCATTTGCGATCGTATATATAGTTTTACTAACACATGTCAAAATTGCAAAATTGGGTATGGGCATTAAAGTGATACTAAAGTCTTGTTTGTTTTCATTTAAAAATAACAAACCTGTTATACTCACCTGCTCTGTGTAATGGTTTTGCACAGAGCAGCCCAGATCCTCCTCTTCTCGGGTCCCTCTTCGGCCCTTCCTGCCCCTCCCTCCTGCCGAGTGCCCCCACACCAGGCAGCTTGTTATGGGGGCACCCGAGCCAACCTGCAGCTCTGTGTAATTGTATCCATTCAGACACGGAGCCATGGCCTGGCCTCGCCCCCTCTCTGTCCTCATTGGCTCATTAACTTTGATTGAAAGCAGCAGGAGCCAATGTGAGAGTCCCGGCCAGCCGAGTCTCTCGTGGACATCGCTGGATCTAGCTGGACCTCAGGTAGATTATGGGGGGGATGCTGCACAAAAACCTTCTGCCTTTAGAATCACTTTAAAGCAAAGTTCCTCCCTAAAGTGGAACTTCCTCTTTAAGGCCTCCTCCGCAGCTCCTGTTTGTAAAACTGAGCTTTTGTGGAGGAGATGGGGAATAGGTACCCAATTTTAACAAGTACCCGCTTCCACTTCCGTTACGGTTGCCTTAGGCGATCGGAAGCAGAAGTTCTTCTTCCCCCTCCCTCCCAAAGTCTTCTGGGACACATGACAGGTCCTAGAAAACTTGGGGACCAGTCACAGAGCGCAGCGCCACTCGTGCAGTGATGCGCAATGGGCACCTGGCTGTGAAGCCGCAAGCTGTCACAGCCGGCTGCCCATAGTAGGGATGCTGGCGCCGCCGAGGGAGGAAAGAGGGAGAAAAGTGCTGGAGTGAGTGCACCGCTAGATCGTGGGAATGGTGAGTGTGTAAAAGTCCGTTTTTGGAGCTGCTGACTTTTAATAAACACAAAAATTACTAAAAATTACTAAAACTCCTCTTTACGGTTTGTTTTATCCTCCGTCATGAAAGGGTTAACATCCATGGGTAGGATTTAGAGAAAATGAAGAAAGTTTTAGACAAAAAAATACAGGTGGACCATGAAAATCCTGAAGTTAGAAAAGAATGTACCAAAGAAGAAGAAAGAGGATATTTAGACAATTTACTAATTCGTCTACTACTATACGATAGGTGATATGTTCATCATGGATGGACTCTTATTGCTTTCAATTCATAAAAACAACCTGTACATTTTGTAATGAAATACATTTATTAGAAACTATCATCTGACAGCAGGCCGCGGCCCAATCAGCTGTACCAGTGGAATTCCCCACAGCCACATGTAACCAGTGCTGGTAACATCATTGATCTAATACGGTTACATGGCTATGACCTTGTCCAAATATGACCTTTTGTGGTCAATGATGTCACCAGCAGCTGCGCCCCTTTGCATACATACAGCTGCGGGAAGAGGAATCTCACTGGACCAGCAATACAGCTATCTTTGTGTACCCCACTTAATCCTAGAATTTTGAGATCTCAGAGAATCCAACACCCACCCAGAGGTACCCCATTGATATAGTAGGAGGTCTTTGCTAACACTCCAAATTGGTGATTTGTTTGTAAAATTAAACATTGATGTAAAAATTCAAACTAAATAAATTAACAAATGCATGTTAAATAATGCCTCCAACTTTGTAAGCTGGCATCATATTAAAGCTGAAATGCAGGCAGATATACGAGACACAATTGAATGCATCTCTGCAATCATTAACCACTTGAGTACCAGCCTGTAATACCCCTTCATTACCAGGCCATTTTTCAGTTTTCACCACTGTGATAGTTTTACTGACAATTACTCTGTTCTGCAACACCTAAATTAGTATTTTTGGCCTTTTTTGAGACAGATCGAGCTTTCTTTTGGTGATATTTAAAAGATAAGTTCACGTTTCAAAGCATGTTACATGCTTCAACCATAATTCAGGTGTAATGTGTAACATGTTTAGGACTTTCTCCCTGATCTCCCCCCCCCCTTCAGTGACAGCGGGTAGGGGATCTTCTCCCCGCTGTCACATTTTAAAAGGACTCTGTTCACACTGTTGTGTTATTAATTCACAGAGTTCTGTCAATGAGAGTACTACAAGTACAGACATCCATTGTGGCTGCCAGTTTGTAGTTCTCAATGAACGGCGAGGGTTCTGATGAGCGCTCTCATAGTTCATTTACAAGCCCTATCAGAGGTACCAGCTGAAAGCTGCAGGGCTTGTCTGTTGGAACCTGACTTTGCATCCCTTATCTACTGACCACGGATGCTTTCCAGGCTCCTGAGGGAAAAATTTAATAAATGCGTTTTTTTTTTCTGCAAAAATATGTGCATTTTTTATTGTTTTCCCAAAAAGTGAACTTAGCCTTTAAATAATATGTTACCCGAACATTTCATATTCCTGATATGTGTATGTTGTACCATGTACTTGTGTTAAAAAGTATCCTGTTTTCTTTGTATTTCTTCCTTTGTGTTAAATACCCGGTGATCCTGCCCCCTGCTTTCCTTTTGCAAACTGACCACTCTAGGAATGAGAGCACACCCATCCCAGCTTGGTCAGTTTTCTGGCTGTGCTGGGAGAACAACCTGCCTGTCCGCCAAAGGCCAAGATTTGCGCTGATACGCCCCCTGTACAACCATCAACTGGGAAGATTAGTGTTCCGCTGTTTCTCCATCCCCAGTTTTCTAAGCCCCTTATGAAGCTGAGAATAAAGATTATGTGATCATAGTTACATATGTAGCACTACCTGTAAGAGCTGCTGGTTAGTTTTGGTCTGCCGTTACCCCACTGTTCTCTGTGTTGGCTCAAATTCTAGGGTTAAAGTTGCATAAAACACGGTCGCCAGTCACTGAGTCTTTTTTCCAATGCTTTTTATTTACCACAACGTTGGCAGAATGAGGGATGGAGGGTTAGGGGAAGTTCAGGTACCTGATGCAGATCACTGAGGAAAACTTGAGATCCTGGAGACAGGTACACTCGCTGTCGTTGGATCTTGCTCACCCGGATAGGCCCCTCTCACCGGCCTAGCAGCCAGGATGATGCACGGACAAAAATGAAAAGTCTCTGCCACAGACTTGGTAATCAGAATTTCAAAGTTTAAGCATGACTACACAGTATGAGAAAGTCCTTTAAGCCAACCCGGCAATACTGTGAGACAGATTGGTTTGGATGCATCCTCTATTGAGGCCCCAGGCTCCTCTGCGAGATACCAGCCTTCCGCTGCGTGTTCTCCAAGATGAGTCCTCCTGTGGTTCCTTCAACTGCTCGGCTTCTTCCCGCAGGACAGACAGCACAGGATCACCCTCGAACCAGTAGGCCCCAGATAGCTTCTGGGCCTACCTCCAGTAACGAAACCTCGGGCCAGCAGGCCCAGAGGTAGAAGAGGAGTTGTCACATACCTCCAGCCAGGGTGGCCACGAGGTGAGAGAGCCTCCCCAAATATGGCGTTTGCCCCTTAAGTACCCTCTCCCAGCATGCCCAGCGGTATCAACCTCCCACTAGGTGGCCTCTGGGAAAAAGCACCCAATACGCCTCGGCTTGTTGTACTTTCCAACATGAACCAGAAGTGGCAGCGACACCTGCTGGTAACCGTGGGAAATACACCCAACTCAGCCAAGGCTGGAACATAGGCCAATTTAGCCAAAACATAGAATCTGAACTAACTACAGTTCAGACATCCCACTAAATTTAGATAATAGCGCCTGGTCAACAGGAGCAGGGCGCTACACATAGTTAGTCAGGTTGAAAAAAGACACAAGTCCATCTAGTTAAATCATAAAAAAATAAAGATTTGGGAAATTTGATCACAAAAGGTATTTATAATGATTTCTATACATACACACACACATAAATAAATACACACATACACAAATGTTTTGCCTTGCATTTCTTTTTTAAACTGAATGGGTTGTATTACAAGGCGAGGATTCACATACACTGGATGGATTATTGTCTTTATTCAACCTTACCAACTATGTAACTATGTAACCAATGTTTTTCCTTTTTTAATATAAAAAGCAAAAAAAAAAAAAAACTCCTTAAAGCCCTGTACACACGATCGGTTTTCCTATGGATTCAAATCCGATGTATTTTTCCATCGGAATTCCGATGAATCTGACTTCCATCAGTCTTGCCTACACACCATCAGTCAAAAATCCGACCGTCCCAAACGCCGTGACGTAAAACACTCCGACGAGCCGAGAAAAATTAAGTTCAATGCTTCTGAGCATGCGTCGACTTGATTCTGAGCATGCGCAGGTTTTTTCTCCGATGGAGTTCCACACAGAGGATCGGAATTTGCTATTGTTTTTTTTTCCATCGGATAAATTTAAAACGTGTTCTATTTTTTCTCACCGATGGAAAAAAGACCGATGGGGCCCATACACGATCGGTTCGTCAGATGAAAAAAGTCCATCAGACTGTTTTCATCGGTAAAACCGATCGTGTGTACAGGGCATAACTCTCTGTTATAGCAAAAATGCCAGAATAGTACAAAACCCCCCAAAATGACCCTTTTTGGAAAGCAGGGTGATCTCATTTTTTCCACAACTTTTTGGAAACATGCCGGAACTGGGGGGGGGGGGGGGGTAATCATGGAGCTTGTGAACAGTGCACTAGGTCGGTGTTTCCCAAATTGTTTTCAGTCAAGGCACACTTTACAATTATGAACAATCTCAAGGAATCCTGCAAAATTATGGACAGTCCTGAGGCGCCCCATTCTAAAATGTAATAACTATTCTGATAGTTTTACATAATGCAGAAACATCAATACACAGAAGACACTCAACGTTAGACGTGATTTATTCTTCCAAAGCAAATACGTATTTTAAAACTGGTAATGACTCCAATGTTTCTCTTCCCCCTCAGTTTTTCTCCTTCACTTAGCTAATGAGACCCCAAAGCTGATGGAAAGAAGCAAGGGAGGGTCAAACAAGGATGATGTGCAGGCAACTGACATCCTCCTTATCAACTGATGATGTCATTGGTCATTAGGAGGTTGGCAGCTAGAAGGTTGTATTGGTGTACAATTAAAACCCATGGCTTTGTGTAACTAAAAGGCAGGTTTCATCCACCCACTGGCTTGTATGCTTGTATACAATTTTGGGGCAATTTTTAGGCATTTTGCCAAGGCACCCCTGAGGAAACCTCAAGGCACCCCAGGGTGCCTGGGCTAGACATCCCCAGTTTCCAGCGACAGTCCCCAGATTAAGGACACTGTGCCGTAACAAGTCTGTCCCCGGTTTTGTCCTTGGATTGGATTTGAACAGGGGCTGGGGCAATTTCAAAGACAGTCAGTGCTGAATAAAAAAAAAAAAATCTGAATTACAGAATTTTTTTTTCCATTATCTGTGCCCCTTTCTGATGATCATGGGCTGGTCGGAGCGGAGGGAATATTTATTCAGTTTCGGGGGCATGCCCATTCAGCTCCGCTCCCATGTTCTTATGCCTTGGCTCAAGTCCCGGCCAGCCGCCTGCCTGCTTATCTCCTTGCCTTCCCTGGTGGAGTGATCTTCCTCCGCACCCCAACCAGTAGTAGCCGGGGTCCGGAGAGTAAGACTTAAAGTGATTGTAAAGGATCGTTTTAAAAAAAACAAAAACAAACATATCATACTTACCTCCACTGTGCAGCTGGTTTTGCACAGAGTGGCCCCGAACACCGACTTCTGGGGTCCCCCTTTAACAGGCTTTAACAGGCTGTGAGGTGGGCGGCGATTGCGACGGACAGAGAGTCGCTGATGATTGCCGCCATTACTAGTAAAAAAAAAAATGTCCCCGGATTTCATTTTAAAAATCTGGTCACCTTAGCCTGGGCACCCTGGTTGAAAAAGGCTGCACTAGATACAATAATGTACAGGTCATCCATAAAGGGAGGAGGAAGTGAAGGGGTTAACGTACAAGTCACATACAGTGGTAGAATGGAAAAGAAGGGGTAATGTTCAAATGTGCAAGATAGGGGAGGCGAAAGGGTAAATATACAGACAGCATAGAGAGGGCATGAGAGGGGAAATAAAAATGATCCCTGTGTCACTGCAATAGAATGAATGAATCTGCAGCTGTGCCCATTCATACGTATTGATCTCTCTCCTTCCCTTGTTGGAAGGGGAAGGGGAGGGATCCACACTGTAAACAGTACCATGTGATGACAAATAATAGTGATCACATGGTAACCAACCCCTTGGATCGGCTGGGTACAGTGTCTAAGTGTATACAGCATGTAGGCAGGTGCAGTCTACTTTCTCCACTGCAGGTGGCACTCTTCTGCAGCAGCACTGCAGTTGAAAAGGAAGTCAAAAGAAACACAGTTCTTCTATGGTTTCCTGGATCACTGAGAAGCATCCAATTGAAATCTGCCACCCCATATGACTCTGGCAGCCATCTTGGGTCAGGCAGAGCCTATTTAAGATCCTGGCTCCCAGGCTTGGCACACCATTTGTGAGTTGGTAGAGTAGGAATAGGTACCCTGCCTGGTAGGCACAGTACTAGCGGCAGAGAAAGGTTCCTAAAAAGGAGGGAAAGCGTAGGTTTCACAACTTCTCTGGACACCTGACTGTTGGGAACAAGACTGCCAGGCCACATTCTTTTTAAAGACACTGAAAACTCAGCTACATTCTGCCCTCTACACACTGTTGGAACTGTGACTTCCCGGCCGGGCTGCCACTGTGTTATTTGTGAGCTGTTTCTGCATTATTTCAATACAAGTTCTTTCATTGTACTGGGGGTGAGTGTTTTATTCCACCGCAAAGCGCTGCACCCCACCTACAAGCGATTACCAGGCAGATCGACCACCCAGTGGCTATTCAGTGCCATTCATAAACGGTATTGGGTAAATAAAGGGTTGACAATCCATTGTTGAAAGACAAACAGATTAATGCAATCTTAATACATCCGGGGGGGGGGGGGGTCTCACAATTTAAGATAAATGTTGCAGAAAAAGCTGGTTTTGTAATTGTACCTTTAATTGGCTATTTATTTACCTTGTTATTTTTGGCTGGAGTTCTACTTTAATCTAAACAAATAGAGATCTAATCATACTAAGACTGGGGGCAGCTGTCATCGTGTTTTGCAAGTCCTATGAGCTCCAATGGAATGTTTGATTCACAAACATGGAGTTATTGGAAGTAATGTGCAGCGTGAGAAGTATTTATATAGAGATTAAGTTGTCATTGATCTGGATTTGGTGTGGATAATGAATAGTAAATCTGGTTTATGCTTCTGCAGAATATTGTGTATCTAGAGCCATCGGGGTATATCAGCTCAAAGGTTCCCTTGCAGACGGTTGTTTGATTGGTGACCATACGAATCACTCCTCCTGGATGCCCCTGAAGCCAGATGCACATCCTGAACCTCTGCTGTACAGTGCAGATATAGAGCCTGATATTAGAGAGCCATTCATGCCCAACTGTATACAACTGTTTCAGGCTTTTTGGCCATCATCAGTGCAGTGTATGGAAACCATGGATTCTATGGAGTAGGGTTTGATGGGTAAAAAAAAAACCTGAAACAGCTGTAGCAGTTTTAAATTAATGGCTCTATAACAGGGGTTAAGAAATGTCTAACCAAGTGCCAGTTTACTGTCCTTCAGACATTAGGAGGGCCAGACTATGACCCCCTGGGAGTAAAAAATGCACCAACATTGGTGGGAGTAGGAGGAGGAAAAATGCCCCATTTTGGGGGTCAATGGTTGGAATAGTGCCCCATCACTGGTATCAATAGAAGGAATAATGCCCCATTTTGGGGGCCACTTGATGGTATACAGCCCCATCATTGGTATTAGTAGGAGGAATAGTGCCCCATCATTGGTGTCAGTGGGAAAAATAGTGCCCCATCATTGGTGTCAGCGGGAGGAATAGTGTCAATCATTGGTATAAGTAGGAGGAATAGTGCCCATCATTGGTGTAAGTGGGTGGAATAGTGCCCATCATTGGTGTAAGTGGGTGGAATAGTGCCCATCATTGGTGTTAGTGAAAGGAATAGTGCCCATCATTGGTGTAAGTGGGAGGAATAGTGCCCATCATTGGTGTAAGTGGGAGGAATAGTGCCCATCATTGGTGTAAGTGGGAGGAATAGTGCCCATCATTGGTGTCAGTGGGAGGAATGGTGCCCATCATTTGTGTAAGTGGGAGGAATAGTGTCCATCATTGGTGTAAGTGGGAGGAATAGTGCCCATCATTGGTGTTAGTGAAAGGAATAGTGCCCATCATTGGTGTAAGTGGGAGGAATAGTGCCCATCATTGGTGTAAGTGGGAGGAATAGTGCCCATCATTGGTGTAAGTGGGAGGAATAGTGCCCATCATTGGTGTCAGTGGGAGGAATGGTGCCCATTATTGGTGTAAGTGGGAGGAATAGTGCCCATCATTGGTGCAAGTGGGAGGAATAGTGCCCATCATTGGTGTCAGTGGGAGGAATGGTGCCCATCATTTGTGTAAGTGGGAGGAATAGTGCCCATCATTGCAATAGACTGCGCACACCTATGGGTGTCAGTAGGTGTCAGTGGTGGCTGGTGTTTTTTTGTTTTTTTTGGGCAACAGCAAACAAAGCTGCCGCCCATAGACCTCAAGATTACACAGGCATTGCCTCCGGTTCACATCAAAGTCCTGTGGCAAAGTCTCAACACTTTCAGGTTGCACGAGTATGAAAGGGGACAATAGGAAAGCTTTGTATGATTCCCTCCACTGTCTTATAATGAGGAATACTTCTGTGATGGAAGGAGACATGTGAACACCTTCTGATATTATAAATTCTAGGAAGAGAAGTGGATTACCAGCCCTTTCTTCCATGCAGGAAATACCAATAAAATAACTTTACAAGTCTGCATGAATAAATTCCTGACATGTTACCATATACAACAACACTATCATGTCTTCAAAAATAATCCTCATTTTCCTCTTTCCAGTGATCATTTTGTACATTGTAACTGTAACAAGACACAAGGTCCATCGGGGGGTGATCTGCGTCCGACATTTGCGAACACAGCCAAGGATTCACATGACTGTGTCATCTCTGAGCCTGCAGTCCAGGAAATAGATTTTGACCCCGGATGATGCCTGAGCAAAGATGGTGCCATCCCTCTGGAGATAAAGCAGATGAAGGCATTATCAGGGGGAGTACTGTAATCTCTGTGAGAAGTAATAAATACGCAGCACAGGGAAAATGGGTGCCCATCATAATGGGCACACCTCATGTGCAAACCAGTGCAGGCATGGTGGGAGCCCATCATAATGGGCACAGTATGTGTACAGACCTGGGAAATCAGCACAGGGATGGTGGGAACCCCTTATAATGTGCACAGCAGGTCTGTGAAAATGTAATTGCATGGGGGGGGGGGGGGGTACTGCTGCTGAACACGACACATTTAAGTGTACGGAGTTTTGCTGCAGCGGCGCAGTGGTCCAACCTTTTCAAGGTTAAAACAACCAGCAGGGAGGCAACATATTGCTTCCTCACTGCAAGACAGTTCTTTAGAGATAAATTCAAGGGAATTTTGGTGATTGAAGGCTTTCTAAGCTGACCATACACTATCCACTTTATGACCGCCCCCCTTTGTAGCTTTACCGCTATGGGGGGGGGGGGCGCTCTGTGCAGAATCACGTATATACTGTATATGTGATTCTGCTCTTCTAGGTAGGGGGAGCGTCGCTTCTGCTATGATTAGTCACACACATGAATACTGGTTGGGCACACTTTTAACCCTTTGATCACCCCTGATGTTTAACCCCTTCCCAGCCAGTGTCATTAGTACAGTGACAGTACATATTTTTTAGCATTGACCACTGTATTAGTGTCACTGGTCCCCAAAAGTGTCAGTTATTGCAGTCCCATTATAAGTTGCTGATCACTAGACTTGTGCGGAAAAATTCGTTTAGTTTCGGTTCGTTTTTTGTGCACAACGGAAAAATTAGTTTAGTTTTGGTTCGTTTCTTTTCGGTCCTGTTGATTCGTAATCATTCGTAATTTTGCTAGACGGGATTTTTCGTGTTCGGACTAATTCGTATTTTCGCAAGCGTCATTTTTCATTGAATTTTTTGTTGCTTTATAATTCGTACTTTCGGTAGGGTACGTTGTTTTTCTTTGATTCTGGACAACACTCCTACTTTCGTAACTTTTTTTGGGTTTGTTGATTCGTAATTTTCCGTGTCTCTCTCACAACGACGCTGCCTATTATGCCTAATGTGCTTCGAATGGATTTGTACTTTTCTAAATACATAGCGGTTATTTGTAACGATTCGAAATCTCGTATTTTACTTTCGTTTTTTACATGCGGCTATAGGCTCCGCCTCTGTACACCATTTTGAGAGGGTTCAGCACGGTGAGGGAGAAGCAGAGAGCAGAGCAGAGTGAGTGTTATTGTGCTTCGAATGGATTTGAAATCTCGTATTTTACTTTCGTTTTTTCATGCGGCTATAGCCTCCGCCCCCTGTACACCATTTTGAGAGGGAGTTCAGCACGGTGAGGGAGAAGCGCAGAGTGAGTGTTATTGTGCTTCGAATGGATTCGTACATTCGTAACTTTTTTCATAACGAATTATGCCGAAGACATTCGGGCATTCGCTATTTTGCAGTATAATTTATTTCGGATTCGGTTTTATTCGTAATTGCTTTGTTCGGAAATTCGAATGCTTCCGAATGTCTGAAAGTTGCTAAATTCGGACGAATTTGGATTCGTTACGAAACAAATTGCACAAGCCTAATCACCACCATTACTAGTATAAAAAAAAAAATTCCAGTATATACCGGTAGTCTGTAGACGCTATAACTTTTGTGTAAACCAATCATTATACACTTATTGGGATTTTTTTGCATATGTTTTATGGCGGAAAGAAAAAAATTGTTGGCCTTTTTTTGTTTATAGTGTAAAAAGGTGATCAAATACCACCAAAAGAAAGCTCTATTTGTGGGGGGGGGGGGGGGGATTACATACATTTCATTTATTTACAGTGTTGCATGACCGTGCAGATGTCAGTTAAGGTAACGCAGTGCTGAATAGAAAAATACAGCCTGGTCATGAAGGGGGGGGGGGGGTAAATCTTCCGGAGGTCAAGTGGCTATACAATCTCCTTTAGATTTACCAAAACTATGCAATATGAGCAACGCAATCCATTCAGAAGGTATCACATCTGGCAGGCCCTAGATCTAACATAGTTGATGGTAGCTCTAAAGAAGATTGTACAATCAGATTGTATAGTGTATGATCAGCCTTGCAGCCCCAATATAAAGCTAGAATACAGTCTATCGGCAGATCCATGTCCACACGGGTGTTATAGAACAAATCAACAAACCAAATGGCCCTTACAGCGTCCTACCTATCCCAGCTAATGTAGGAAAAGTATAGCAGCATTAGGGCTTGTCCACAACAGTGACGCTGGGCGTTGATTTGGTGTGCACCAAAAAAAAAAAAGGCACGCAACAGCCGCAACACATAACTGCATACAAGATGGGGGGGGGAAGAAAAAAATAAGTTTCATTGTTACATGTGATTGATTGATGTGATAGTTGCATAAGTATAACTTATCCTATAAACTCCAATATTCTCATCAATAGAATGTACAAGTCTGCCACCTAGTGGGCACAAAAGGCAATAGAGACAGCCAACAAACAGGTATACTGTACTGTAGAATAAGGATTTATATAGCGCCTACAGTCTGTGTAGAGCTTTACAATATAAAGTGAGACAGTACAGCTACACTATAATTCAAGACAAGAGAGTTAAGATGGATCGAATCTCGGCTGGTTCAGCAGGGATCAGCCAAGATTCGATCCATCTATGGGCAGGCTGGTTGTACTGAAGTTGATCCATCGATCGACTCCAATACAGCCAACCTGCCTGATTCGCGGCACGTTGGTCCACTCCTTTTCAGCCCCTTTTACACTGAGGCGCTTTGCAGGCGCTATTACACTAAAAATAGCGCCTGCAATGCGCCCCGAAAAAGCCGCTCCTTTGTATCCAATGTGAAAGCCCGAGGGCTTTCACACTGGAGTGGTGCGCTGGCAGGAGGGTAAAAAAAACTCCTGCAAGCCACATCTTTGAGGCGCGGTAGGAGCGGTAAAAATACCGCTCCTATAGCGCCCCTGCCCATTGAAATCAATGGGGTAGCGCCTCCAAAACGCCCGAAAAACACTGCAAAGAGGCGTTTTTGCAGGCGTTTTTAACCCTTTTTCGTCCACTAGCGGGGGTTAAAATCACCCCGCTAGCGCCCGCAAATCGCGGAAAAAATGACGCTATACCGCCAGCGCATCCAGCGCTTCAGTGTGAAAGTAGCCTAAAGGTTAAAGCAGGTTACATATCACCTCCTTGCCAGCTGCCGCCTGTCAAACCTCTCTGAAAAGTGATCCACTGTGGATATCGACCAGGAAAAAGACAGAGGATACAAACAGATCTTCACAGCTGATTCCAATAAAATGTGAAAATTCCGCAGCTAAATCAGAGATCCGAGTCTGATAATTGCAATATAGGATAGAATTTATCGCCAGTGATGGTGATTCATGTCCACTGTACCATTACGCTGGAATGTTAGACATTGCATTGGTGTGCGCTAAAATAATAATAATGGAAAAAAAAATATTTGCGCAGCGCCTGCTGACAGCGCTGTAATGCATTGCACATAACTGTGTAGCACATAACTGTGTAGCACATAACTGCGTGTAAACTGGGGAAAAGGGAGGAAAAGAAAAGGAGCAAGCACTGGCAGGTGTGATATGGCAGCTTAAAGAAGTTTCCTTGTTACATTTGATTGTTGCAAAATTATGCAGCACTTTTACAGTCCAACATTCTCATCAAATGAAAGTACAAGCCTGCCACCTAGTGGGCATAGAAGGCAATGGAAGCAGCCAACAGGCATAGGTATCATGGGGCCCTGACCTGTGGAGAGGTGAAAGGGGCACAGGAGCCAGAGGAGGACACAGCACACTGATGATTTCGAGAAGTAATATGGTGGACAGAGAGCACATCAGCCTCTGTGTCCCCTGCATGTCACCATTGGCATGGCTTCACGCTCCAGGCTCACTCACTGACCCCCCCCCCCCAGTTTCACTCACCTCGAGTCTGTCTGTCCTCCACCCTGTCAGTGCTCCACTCGCTCCTCCACCGGCACCTATGATTATGATGAGTGCTCACTGCAGGACTCGAGTCGCGCGGCTCACGCCAGCCGCTGTGGTCACGCCGGTGTATTCAAAAATGGCGCCAGCGGCGCCATCATGTTACTGCGCGCGCGCCGCCCGGCCGAGCGTGAACAAGTTTCCCTGCGCTCGGCCGGCTTCGGAACGGCGCATGCGCAGTTGTATGGCCGGCTCGTGGCCATCTTTTTTATGGGCGCTGGTGCCCATAGCGGACATTAACGTACACCCCGAGAAGGGGGTTAAATTCACGTGCCGTACGTAAATCTACGTACGGTTGGCAACACTGTTCTTCACCCCAAACTCGCTTATCAATGTTTTTATGGACCTTGCTTGGTCCAAATCATTTGGTGGAGGGGAATTATGGTGTGGGGTTGTTTTCAGGGGTTGGGCTTGGCCCCTTAATTCTAGTGAAGGGAACTCTTAAGGTGTCAGCATACCAAGACATTTTGGACAATTTCATGCTTCAAACTTTGTGGGAACAGTTTGGGGATGCCCCTTCTTGTTCCAACATGACTGCGCACCTGCAGTGTACAAAGCAAGGTCCATAAAGACATGGATGAGCGAGTTTGGGGTGGAGGAACTTGACTGGCCTGCACAGAGTCCTGACAGAACACCTTTGGGATGAATTACGGCAAGCCAGGTCTTCACGTCCAACATCAGTGCCTGACCTCACAAATGCACTTCTGGAAGAATGGTCAAACATTCCCATAGACACTCCTAAACCTTGTGGACAGCCTTCCCAGAAGAGTTGAAGCTGTTATAGCTGCAAAGGGTGGGCCAACTCATTATTGAACCCTACGGACTCAAGCCCTGTACACACGATCGGATTTCCTATGGTTTCTTAACCGATGGATTTTTCCATCGGAAAACCGATGAAGCTGACTTTCATCAGTCTTGCCTACACACCATCAGTTAAAAAACTGACCGTTCCAAACGCGGGTGACGTAAAACTCTCAGATGAGCCGAGAAAAATGAAGTTCAATGCTTCTGAGCATGCGTCGACTTGATTCTGAGCATGCGTGGGTTTTTTATTCGATGGAGTTCCCCACAGACGATCGGAATTTGCTATCGTTTTTTTAACCATCGGATAAATTTAAAACATGTTCTATTTTTAAACACCGATGGAAAAAAGACCGATGGGGCCCATACACGATCGGTTTGTCTGATGAAAAAAGTCCATCGGACTGTTTTCATCGGTAAAACCTATTGTGTGTACACGGCTTAAGACTGGGATACCATTAAAGTTCATGTGTGTGTAAAGGCAGGTGTCCCAATACTTTAGACAATATAGTGTATTTCTCAAATGATGACCCCGCTTTGAAGGAACACTCCAGTTTTGCAGCACCCTCCCAGTTTGCACATTTCTTCCAGGTCAGTGACTCAGAGAATTAAATCCATCAGTGAGAAAGAAATCACAATTTCGGAAGAAGTGGACAGCACTTGGAGCTTTAATATTTCTCTATCCCAAATAGTTGTAAACGACATCTCAGCCTCTAAAAAAGTCATATATATATATTAGACCTCATTCACGTTTTGTGCATTTTTTGCGAGTGGTCGCGCTTCGAAAGTAGGGCAGTCCAGTTATTATTTAATGGGATGTCCTACAAGAGACAAAGGTGGTGAAGAAGCCCATACACCTCTGTGAGTTCCACACTTTTACTATCACGCTTTCTTGCAGATTTTTGCACATGTAAGGACATGATTCTTGCTTGGACCGCCTAGGGTACCATTAAGAATGAATGACACTGCAAGCGTGACAGATGTCTTTTGGCCTTTTCCTGTACCTGCACGTAATTGCATGATTTTGCTCTAGTTGTCACGCTACAATAGAGTGAATGAGACCTCAAAGTGATTGTAAATACTTGATTTTTTTTTTATTGAAATACAAAAACGTGTCATACTTACCTGCTTTGTGTAATGGTTTTACATAGAGCAGCCCAGATCCTCTTCTCCTGGGGTTCCCCGCTGGCGCGCCTAGATCCTTCTCCCCGTGGAGTGCCCCCCATACCAAGCCGCTTGGTCTGGAGGCACTTGTGCATGCTCCCTCTGGGGCCCCGCTCTGCGTGTCCATTGCGTGCCTGCTCCCTCCTCACTGGCTGCTGTCTCTGAGCCAATGAGGAGGGAGAGAGCCAAGAGACCCTCTGCTCCCATGCACATCGCTGAATCAAGATCAGGCTCAGGTAAGTATAAGAGGGAGATGGGGGGGAGCTGCATGCAGTAGGTTTTTTACCTTAATGCAGAGAATGTATTAGGCTACTTTTACACTGAGCAGTTTTTAAAGCGCTTTTGCGTAAAAAAACCCCGCAAAAAGCTGAATTAAAATGGTTCCCTTTAAATTCTATGTATGTCTTCACACTGGTTCATTGCAGTGTAAAATATCCTGCTCGTCTAATTTTTGGTGAATATTTGGTCAGTTTAAAAAAAACGCAACAAAAATGCACCTCCCCATTGTTGAAATGCATTGAAAATGCATCAAAAACACACCCCTGTTGCGTTTTTGATGCAGCCTTTTGAGTCACTTGTCCTGTGAAAATTGCACTGCAATCGTGGTAAAATATTGGGAAAATCATGGAAAAAATGCACATGCGTTTATACCAAGTTTTTGCTACGGACCAGTGTGAGAGTAGCCTTACCCTAGGTTCACAGCTTCCCGTTTGCACGGGCACGACAGCCCTTTAATTTGAATGGGCTGCCATGTCTGCATTTCCTGCAGAAAAAGGTGCATGCACCTTTTTAAAATTGCGGCCCGCAGGAAAATCGCATGGTCATTTAGACCATTCAATTTCCCTGCAGTTCCTGAAAACGCACTGCATTTTTACATGCGAGGGGGGGTGCCGTTCAGAATGAATGGCATTCCTGCGTGTTTTCTTACAGCAGCACATTTTCACTGCGTGTGGTTGCGGGTGTGGGAATCGCTGCGATTTCCACACCCGCAGTGTGAACCTATCCTTAAGGTAAGACCCCTTCTGCCTTTAGAACCACTTTAATAAAGCAAACTTAGTCACACACTTCCTGTCCTAGGGTGACAACGCTCAATCACTGTGTAGCGGGGTACTTACTTTCCCGGGGTAAATTTTTAATCTTTCGGTGACACCGGTTGTGTGTTCCGGCGGTCCACTGGGTGGCGCGGTCACTATGGGCTGACGGACGGATATCGCTGTGTGCTGAGTCTCCTTTTTGGCCTCTCTCGGCGGCGGTATGGTGGGGCGGGGAACCCGCCATGCTTGCTGGGAGAGGGTATAAAGGGGCCGGCCATCTTGGTCACGGGGTCTTCGTCCCAGGCACCTTCAGCTTGCGGACGGTGGTTCGTGTTAGTCCTCTAGGCGGCCTAGGCCTAGAGGACCACCGGAGATCGTGTTCCACCTCAGGCACCTTTAGTCCTGGGGTGAGGTACTTGGATGGAGGTCTGGAGCTCAGTGCCCAACACTGAGTTCTGCGAGGGAAGAATCCTAAGGCACTCCGGGGATGGATGCCTGAATCCGAGGTGGGCGTAATGGACCGGGAATAGCTCCTCATCTGAAGACCCGGTGCAGCAGACTGCCGGTGACGGGTGAGTCTCTTGTCGGAGACCGTCCGGAAGGAAAATTTCCCTCGTGCGGAGACCATAGATCACTCTCAGGGAGGAGAGTGGATGATAGAACTTGTGTCTGGGCCTATTCGTACACACACCTCCTTTTCTGTTCTGAAGCCAAGGGAGTCCATGTTATGTTCTAAATAAAGGAGTGTTGGACTTTAACGGTGTGTGGCTCAATTTCTGGCGGACGAGGTTTAAAGGAGACTCTTGGAGGGAGGATCCGATGCACAGCACAGACCCGAAGGTAACAAGAGACATTGCTGAGACCACATACATAACTGTGGTGGAAGCCTGGCGTAGCTCACCCCTCTCCCTCCCCTATCATACCCCTAGACCAGAGACAGTGCGAGTTGGAAAACTTTAATAGAGGGGAGTGGGGAGAGGGTGTGCGCTACAACTGTATCTATGAAGTGCTGTCACCCTAGGACAGGAAGTGTGTTGAGACTACAGGATGCCGCTTTCCTATGTTAGGGAGATAAGGAAAGTGGGGGATGTTCTGTAGCCCAAACACCCAACCACTACTTAGGAAAGTAAATAAGTTGGAACTACACAACACCTCTCATTCTCCTATAATATATAATATAGGTCAGAGGTGCCCTCCTTCACTGTGCTGTATTTATGGAGGAGCAGCAATGTCACCCTAGGACAGAAAATGAGTTGGGAGTACAGAACACCTCTCCTTCTCCTTAAACGCATTACAAACACAGTAATTCATAATTAAGAGTGCTAGTAAAAATATAGTATGAAAAGGATTAGTAGATATAGTATATATACTTTATCTGTTCATACAAGTGTATTTCACATACAGGCAGTTCTCTATATTGCCAGTAGGTGGCGAACAATGTGTAGCTGCGCAAGTAGCAGAATAAGTCATGGTAGATAAATCATACTACACCTACTGGTAATAAGGAGAACTGCCTATATATGAACACTACCTGTTTGGAACACACGACTTCCTGAAATCAGGACGGTTTTCAGGTTTTGTTTCTTTTTTTTTGCTGCTCTACATATAAATATTAATTACTATCTTTATCTTTTATTATTTTTGATTGTATTTATATACACACCTGTTAATCGTTTCTCTATTATTTTTATACTAGAATTTTATATAATTTATTGAGATTTTAATGAATTTTAGTTCTTTTAATTCAGAATCCCTCTTATATTTGTATTTTTTTTTTTTCTTTAACAGAAAAGTTTTTGTTTATCAAATACAAATACAAAAGAAAAAGAGAACTGTAATGCCGCATACACACAACAGTTTTTAATGACGAGAAAAATGCAATTTTTTTAAAATGGTCATTAAAAACGATCTTGTGTGGGCTTCAGAGCATTTTTCACGACGTGAAAAATGGCCATGCCAAAATTGGAACATGCTCTAATTTTTCTCGTCGTATTTCACCTCGTCATTTTTCTCATCATGAAAAACGGCCGTGTGTAGGCTTTAACGACGTGAAAAAAAGCGCATGCTCAGAAGCAAGTGATGAGACGGGAGCGCTCGTTCTGGTAAAACTAGCGTTCGTAATGGAGCACATTCGTCACGCTGTAACGGACTGAAAAGCACGAGGCTGAAAAGCACGAATCGTCTCTCAACAAACTTTACTAACACGAGGATCAGCAAAAGCAGCCCAAAGGGTGGCGCCATCCAAATGGAACTTCCCCTTTATAGTGCCGTCGTACGTGTTGTACGTCACCACACTTTACTCAAGCATTTTTTTCCACGATAGTGTGTAGGCAAAACAGGCTTGAGAAGAATCACGTCGAGAAAAACGCCGTTTTTTTCAATGACATTAAAAACGATCGTGTGTACGCGGCATAAGACACATACAGTTCAGCGAGTTCACCCCATCATATTTGTACATTTTTAGATATACATTATTACTCACTGTTGGTGTTTTTATCTTTACAAAAATATATTTTCCTCTTGTGACGTATTTTTTGAAGACTTTTGTGTATACAGTTTCTGTTTTTTATAGAACCTGTGCCACACCTATAACTGATGAAGTGACGTTAAAGAGGAGCTCTGGGCTCCCCCCAAAAAATTAAGTCAGCAGCTTACCTGTCCTGGGATCCCACAATGTCCTTACCCGAGCTGATTCTTCAGTTGGCTTCAGGTGCAGGCGCCGGCCTGGTAAGTAATGGAAACAGGCAGTAAAGGCATGCGGTTTCCCACTGTGCATGTGCGAGTCGCGCTGCGCTTTGTGAATGATCCCGTAGTCTTCTGGGACCTGTGATGTGTACCAGAAGGAGGAAGGAGGGGGCCCAAACTTCTGGCTCAGATTGCTGTGGCGTGTCTGACCGGAAGTGGGAGTGGTAGCTACCCGCTCCTCCATAAAAAGTTTGAAATGTGGGAGGAACTCTGCTTTAAGTAGCAACTTCTCCCACCCGTGTCACTAATCCGCCCACGGGGGCCTCTGCCAGGCAAATAACAATGGGCCTTTTTTTTTGCCACCTATTTATCTACACTATCCAGATCCTTTGTGCAAACCGAGGATTGGATTGCATTAAAGTTTTTATAAATACTATTTTTATTTCTCAAAATAATACGTTTTATACCCACAGAACAGTCTCCAAGCCTCCTCCTCTGGGGTCCCCCATCAGTGTTCTCTGCTCCTCCTCTTCTGAGAGTTCTCCCATAGCAAGCCAGTTGCACTGATGAGGTTTCACTCCTGAGCCGGGCTGTGCGCGTCCATAGATACCGTCCGTAGACACACACATCCCGGCTCACCCCCGGTCCCTCCTTACAAGATTTGATTGACAGAAGCAGGAGCCAATGCTCCCTCTGTGTCCTGTGAGAAGAAGAAGAGTGCCGCTGAAGACAGGCACAGGGCTGGATCGATAAAGGACTCAGGTAGGTGTTTAGGGAGGTGAGGGGGTGATACAATTACTGGGACATTTTTTTACCTTAATGCAGCGACTGCATTAAAGTGAATATAAACATTTTTTTTTAAACTAAAATAACAAACATGTCATACTCTCCTGCACTGTGCAATGGTTTTTAACAGAGCAAGCCCCAACCTTCTTTTCTGAGGTCCACAGCCAGCGCTCTAGGCCCATCCTCTTCGGCGAGTGCCCCCCCAGGAAAAGTGGCCCGTGCCACCCAAGCGTTCTCGATCCCGATCCACCCAGTCTGCGTCTATTGACACTGCGACTCAGCCCTGCCCCCCGCTCCTTCACCACAGCATTTGATTGATAGCAGTGGGAGGCAATGGCTGCCGCCGCTATCAATCTGCCCAGGGAGGATGGAGACAGCGGCATCTCTGGATTGGTTCGGGCTCAGGTAAGTATAAGAGGGGCTCGGAGGCTTCTGCATCACAGGAGGTTTTTTACTTTAATGCATAGAATGCATTAAGGTAAAAAAACCTTGAGGCTTTAGAACCACTTGACTTGAGAACCACTTTAAGAACATCTCCCTGCACATTCTGCATGGACAGGTCATATTCTCCACAACCTATAAGGAAGGTTGTGTTTTCCATATCCTATGGTCATTCACATTGGCAGACGCAAGTCCTTTATCAGATATAGCAAATCCCCATAAGGGCTCTCCTGCCTCTTCTCTTTTTCTCTAGTGGATGCCTTGGTGCATGTCTCTTTTTCCACTCCAGGTACCTACCTTTTAGCATACATACTATATGTAGCGGTACCCCCATAAGGGCTGCTTGTAGATATGGCCTGCCTCCCACCCTGCACAGCCAGGCACACAAATCTTCAGACACTCAGTAGTCAAGAAATAGTCCTTGTACTTTGTTTTTGTTTTTCAATTATTTTTTATTTCAGGGATTGGAACTTGGATGGAGAAAGGGTAGATAGGGCATGCCCAGTTGATTATAAAAGCAATAGGGACTGAGAACTATATACACCTCCAGTGTAAACAACTTCCTCTCGTCTACCTCCAGCACAAACTTGTTAGTAGAACTACAACTCCAAGGACCAGCTAGCACTGAATTGCAGGCCTAACACTAGCTCAGCCAGGCCCAAAGCAAAAGATGCCCTTTGCAGGCAGGGCCCCTGGGCCCCTATGGTGTAGCACAAAAATGGTAGCTGTCCCATGTGGCTACTGATCCCAGCACCTAACATAAGCCTACCATTAAAATTGTAGCCTGATCATTTCTTTGTCAGTGGGCAAACGTACAAAATCAGCAGGAGATCAAATACTTTTTTCCTCCACTGTACATATACTGTATATGTATACCGCTTAAGAATTTGCTTGCTATGGGCTGTTGTAATTTTAGAAAGAAGCAAACTATTATATATTTTTCAGTGTTTTGCAACACAATTAACATTTTTTTCCTAAAGACTTCACGCTTCACCTTAAAGTGATTGTAAACGATCACCTTGTAAAATAACCCATTCAATTTAAAATAGAAATGAAAGGGAAACATTTGTGTATAGATATAAAAATACATTATAAATAGCTTTTTTCCCTTTCATCACATTCCCTCTGTTCTCAGCTGCAGAAGAGCTGGGGGGAGGAGAAGAAGCAACAAAACACTTGGAGGAGGAGAGGTAGGATCCCTGGTGTCGTACATCCACGGTGTCCTGTGATGGTTATAGGAGAGTGAACCTCAGCCTGGGCTGCTGCCAGGCTACGCCCCAACATGTTTCACTCCGCCCCTTGGAGCTTAGTCATGGGTATAGCACTGTGAAACACAGTGATCTTCCCAGAGAAAGGTTGTGCAGCGGGGGCGTGTCAGGACAAGTCTGATCATTGGACGAGAGCATGCTGATTTCCAAGAATAGCTAGAGAACTGACCATGGTGTTCACTCCTGCTTAGTGTGGTCAGTTTTTAATAGGCAAGCAGATGGACCAAGGATTTTACATAAAGGAAGCAAATCAAAGAGAACGGGATACTTTCTCATACAAGTACATGGTACAGCAGCATGAATCTACCCATGGCCGCCACTGCCACCCCCTATTCAGACGCCGGCCATTTTTCAGGCGCCGGGCACCTGAATTACAGCGGCGGGGGTATTTTTGAAGCACCTGATTAGAGCCACGGGCTCTAATAGGCGTCAAAAAAGGTAAACGGCGAGCGCCACGTTTGGCGCTCGCAGTTCACCCAGCTGTGTTAGGAAAGCGATTAGTCATTCACTTTCCTAACACTGAACCGCCTCTCCACCAATCAGGTGCTCGGGTCTGTTACCTGTCACCTGATTGGCTGAAACGACAGGCGCCGCTATTGGATGCCTATCAGGAGGAGAGGACGGAAGATGAGGTCGGAAGGAGACGCATGAAGGACCCCGCTCGTCGCTGTCACCCGCTGCCCCACAGAGACAGGGAAAGTGCCGGGCAGACTGTGAGTGAGCGGGGGTCACACTGGCGGCATTCAAGGGCATACTGGCAGCATTTGATGGGCACACTGGCAGCATTTGATGGGCACACTGGCAGTGTTTGATGGCAAGTGGCTGAATTTGATGGCACAGTGGCTGCATTTGATGGCACAGTGGCAGCATTTGATGGCACAGTGGCAACGTTTGGTGGCACAGTGGCTGCGTTTGATGGGCACAGTGGCAGCGTTTGATGGGCACAGTGGCAGCGTTTGATGGGCACAGTGGCAGCATTTGATGGGCACACTGGCAGTGTTTGATGGCAAGTGGCTGAATTTGATGGCACAGTGGCTGCATTTGATGGCACAGTGGCATCATTTGATGGCACAGTGGCAACGTTTGGTGGCACAGTGGCTGCGTTTGATGGGCACAGTGGCAGCGTTTGATGGGCACAGTGGCAGCGTTTGATGGGCACAGTGGCAGAGTTTGATGGGCACAGTGGCAGCATTTAATGGCACAGTGGCAGCATTTGATGGCACAGTGGCAGCATTTGATGGCACAATGTCTGTGTTTTATGGGCACAGTGGCTGCATTCGATGGCACAGTGGCAGCATTAGATGGGCACAGTGGCAGCATTTGGCACAGTGGCTGCATTTGATGGGCACAGTTGCAGCATTTGATGGGCACAGTGGCAGCATTTGATGGGCACAGTGGCAGCATTTGATGGGCACAGTGGCTGATTTGATGGGCACAGTGGCAGCGTTTGATGGCACAGTGGCAGCGTTTAGTGGCACAGCGGCTGCGTTTGATGGGCACAGTGGCAACATTTGATGGCACAGTGGCTGGTTTGATGGCACAGTGGCAGCGTTTGATGGCACAGTGGCAGCGTTTGATGGCACAGTGACTGCAATTGATGATTTTTTTTCACATTTTTTTCAGTTTGTTTGCGCCCCCCCAAAAATGTTGAGCACCAGCCCCCACTGGCAGCCACATATCAGGTATATGAAATGTTGGGGTAACAAATGCTTTAACCACTTCCCATCCGCGCTATAGCCAATAGATGTCCTCCCCTTTGCACGCTCCTCCCCGGCGCGCGCTGTGATCACTGAGTCACTGAGACTCGGGTGATCACAGATCCGTGTAAGGGGCCGGTCACGGTCCCTTACCACATGATCAGCTGTCAGCCAATGACAGCTGATCACGTGATGTATACATGACAGCGTGAGGAGAAAAAAAAGCCGATCACCGGCTTGTGCACAAGGGACATCAGTCCCAAAGAGGAAGGAGGCACATCAGCCTCATCAGTGCCCATAAATACCGCCTGCCAGTGCCACCTGCAATTGCTACCTGCCAGTGCCCACAGTGCCACCTATCAATGCCCACAAGTGCCACCTATCAATGCCCACAAGTGATGCCAATCAGTACCTCATCAGTGCCACCTAGCAATGCTGCCTATCAGCAGTGTCCATTATTGCCACCTACCAGTGCCCATCACTGCCAGCTATCAGTGCCACCTATCAATGCCACCTATTAGTACCACTTCTCAGTGCCCACCAGTGCCACCTATCAATGCCCTTCAGTGCCACCCATCAGTGCCACCTCTCAGTGCCACCTCTCAGTGCCCACCAGTGCCGCCTATCTGTGCCCATTAATGCAGCCCATCGGTGCCCATCAGTTCAGCCCATCAGTGCCCAGCAGTGCAGCATCATCAGCGTACATCAATGAAGGAGAAAAATTACCTGTTTGCAAAATTTTATAACAAAATATAAAAATATATATATATTTTTTCTTTTTAAATCTGACTTTTTATTTTTTTTTAACAAAAAATAAAAACTGCAGAGGTGATCAAATACTACTAAAAGAAAGCTCTATTTGTGGGGAAAAAAATATAAAAATGTCATTTGGGTACAGCATTGCATGACCGCGCAATTGTCATTCAAAGTGCATCTGCGCTGAAAGCTGAAAATTGGTCTGGGCTGGAGGGGGGTTTAAGTGCCCAGTAAGCAAGTGGTTAAATACTCTCTAATGACCAGTTATATGAGACACAAAGAGGTTGATTTACTAAAGAAAACAGCATTTTTGCTTGCACATGATTGGATGGCGGAAGTCAGCAGAGCTTCTCCTCATTTACTAGGCTCTGGAGCAACGTTACTTGTAGAATGCACAGTCTGTTTACCTTTAGTAAATCAGCCCCAAAAAGTGGACATCTAATAAAAAAAAAAGAATGTTTTGTCTCTTCAACTCGTGTAGTTTATCTCTTTCATTATTTCTTCTATTAGCATAATCCATGGTAATCCCACCATGAAATCCATTGTTCAGGAACTTCCTGGGATAGGGTGACGGTGTTCTGCCATTGTCTCCCAAATTCTCTCCTGCGTTGTCACCCTGTCACAAGTTCTTTCAATGCTTACTGTCTGGTTACCGGTCCACGGCTGTCATCACTACAAAAACCCACTCTTATGCCGTGTACACGCGATCGGTTTTACTGATGAAAACAGTCCGATGGACTGGGCCCCATCGTTTTTTTTTCCATCGGTGTAAAAAAATAGAACATGTTTTAAATTTATCCGATGGAAAAAAAACCGATAGCAAATTACTATCTTCTGTGGGGAACTCCATCGGACAAAAACCCCACGCATGCTCAGAATCAAGTCGACGCATGCTCAGAAGCATTGAACTTCATTTTTCTTGGCTTGTCGGAGTGTTTTACGTCACGGCGTTTGGGACGGTCGTTTTTTTGACTGATGGTGTGTAGGCAAGACTGATGGAAGTCATCTTCATCGGATTTCCGATGGAAAAATCCATTGGTTAAAAATCCATAGGGAATCCAATCGTGTGTACAGGGCTTAAGAATTGCCATGTAGCCATCACTGGAGTGCATATAGATAGGAAGTGGCTGCAAAGTGGTTGCAGGAGATCAGCAGCACTAAGATACAACAAAGGATAAAAAAAAAGCGGACAATGTTGTCCTGGATTTATGAGCAGGGCTGGGTGTGCGCTAATAATTTTGTCCTATGCTCTAATAGTTTGGAATGACCTTTGTACTTTATAAAGTTGTTCTTTTTTATATAAAAGGAGTTTTATATACACCGATCAGCCATAACATTAAGACCACCCACCATAACACTTAATATTGAGTAGGTTCTCCTTGTGCCGCCAAAACAGCCCTGACCCTTTGAGCCATGGACTCCACTAGACCTCTGAAGGTTTGCTGTGATATTTGGCACCAACTAGTCAGTAGCAGATCCTTGAAATCCTGTAACCTGTGAGGTGGCACCTCCATGGATTGGACTTGTTTTTCCAGCACATCCCACAGATGCTCAATTAGATTGTGATCCAAAGAATTTGGAGGCCAAGTCAACACCTCAAAGACACCTTCTTCCATTGCTCCATGGTCCAGTTCTGATGCTCACGTGCCCATTGTAGGCACTTTTGGCTCTAGACACGGGTCAGCATGGCACCCTGACCAGTCTACGGCTACACAGTCCCTTACACAGCAAACTGTGATGCTCTGTGTATTCTGACACCTTTCTATCAGAACCAGCATTACATTTTGCAGCAATTTGAGCTCCAATAGCTCTTTTATTGGATCGGACTACACAGGCCAGCCTTCACTCCCCACGTTCATCAATGAGCCTTGGACACCCATGACCCTGTCCCTGGTTCACCCTTTTTCCCTCCTTGGACCACTTTTGGTCGGTCCTGACCACTGCAGACATCCCACAACAGCTGCAGTTTGGAGTTGTCCTGACCCAGTCGTCTAACCGTTACAATTTGGCCCTTGTTAAAGTCGCCTAAATTCTTAAGCCTCGTACACACGATCCATCTGACTTTTCCATGGATTTTTTTCCAATGAGGCGTTGGCCGTGAACTTGTTCTGCATACACAGGACACAACATTTTCAGCCAACATTCACCAAATCTCGTGGTTTTTCAGCTCTTTACTGCCACCCTTTGGGCAACTTCTGCTATTGTTGTCTGATGTTTAGCATTGGTTCTGAGCATGCGTGTTTGTACTTTGGACTTTAGTCCGATGGACTTGTGTACATATGATCCGATGATCCTCCATCCATGTGTTGTCGGAAAGTTTGAGAGCATGCACAGAGAACATTTGTCCGTTGAAAAACCGACAACAATTGTCCGATGGAGCGTACAGACGGTCAAATTGTCCGATAAAACACGTCCGTCGGACCGTTGTTGTCGAAAAGTCCGATCGTGTGTATGGGCCTTTAGAGCCGGTTCACACCAGGGCGACTCGTCAGGCGACTCAGTCGCCTGACAAGTCGCGTCCCACGATTTTCAATGGAACCGTTCTAAGTAAGAGTGACTCAGGTCGCTCCGACTTAGAAAAAGGTTCCTGTACTACTTTTGGGGGCGACCCAAGGCGACCTGCATTGACTTCTATACAGAAGTCTTATGCAAATCGCCTCGGCGGGCGTCTCAAGTCGTCTTGAGATCGCGCCGCCGAGGTCGCCCCCACAAGTCGTGCCGCGTCGCGCCGCCCTGGTGTGAACCGGCTCTTACGTTTGCCCATTTTTTTTCTGCTTTCAACGCATCAACTTTAGGGACAACATGTTTACTTTCTGCCTAATATATCCCACCCACTTTCAGGTTCCACTGTAAAGAGATAATCATAATCAATGTTATTTACTTTACTTGCCAGTGGTCATGTTGTTATGGTTATTTGTGTGTGTGTGCGTGTGTGGTGTGTATGTATGTGGTATATATGTATGTGTATATATATATATATATATATATATATATATATATATACACACTCAGTATATAGATGTCTGCATTATTTGAATCTAATTAGGAATAAGGTGATTTGCTATAGATATGCCGTGCATACATTTGGCATTTGAAATCACGCGGTAAATGTTAATTTTACTTAATGAACAGGTGTCCTCATCTCAGCGCATATAGACTCTTCCCTGATGAGAGAGTTGGTGCATGTGAGAGTGTGGACATGGTTCTCGGACTGGTGGGGGAGAGTGAGGGGCACTGAGCGTATACAGATTAGTGAGACAGCTGTGGAGGGGGGTGGGGTGGCTCAGAGGGAGAATCACAGACTCACATTATCCCTACGACTGGAAGAGCAGAGAGAAAGGCACAACTCAGGGAGACGGTAAAAGTCTGGAGCATAGACCGTCATGAGGACACCAACACACAGGCGTCGATAGGATGGAAATGTACCCCCATCATGTGGCCAACTGGGACTCCTCGCTGACTTGTTCTTCTCCATCTAGGCAGCCTTTGGGCATCGTCATCAGGTCATGAGGGGACAAGCGCACCCTTGCGATTACAACTTCTGGGCTTCTAATAGGGAGTCAGCACCTGCTTGGTGTAAGCGCAGCAAACATCATGCTTGCGAGAATACTTCTCTGGATCCTTTACCTGCTACCCCTCGTATCTCCTTTAGAAGGTGAGCTTCCAAATTTCCATGGTCTCTCTTTGTCCACATTTTGTTACCTTAACAAAAATGAATGAGAAAGCTTCATCGGCAACTTTGAAATGTTGCTTTAACCTATCTGGACAAGAAAATAGTGAATTAGTAGACAATTCGAGGAACAGGTCTTGTTGGAGAGGTGTTGGCTTCAGAGTAGGGGTGGTTTGGTAGAAGTGTCCTCCTAGGTGACCAGGTCCTGTTAGAGATGTTTTGGATTCAGAACAGAGATGCTTTTGTTGTAGTGTCCTCCTAGGTGACCAGGTCTTGTTAGAGATGTTTTGGATTCAGAACAGAGATGCTTTTGTTGTAGTGTCCTCCTAGGTGACCAGGTCTTGTTAGAGATGTTTTGGATTCAGAACAGAGATGCTTTTGTTGTAGTGTCCTCCTAGGTGACTGGGTCTTGGAGTCATATTGGCTTCAGAACAGAGATGGTTTTATTGCAGTGTCCTCCTAAGTGACTGAGTCCTATTAGAGATATGTTGACTTAAGAACCTTACAGGTGTCTGGGTCTTAATGCTGGGAAACACATTGGCTTTAGAACGGAGGTGGCTTTATGGCAGTGTCTTCCTAGGTGACTGGATCTTGTTGAAGATCTGTTGGTTTCATACAAGAGATGGTTTTGTTGCAGTGTCCTATTAGGTGGCTGGGTCTTGTTGGAGATATGTTGGCTTCAGAACAGAGGTGGTTTTGTGGCAGTGTCCTTATAGTTACCTGGGTTTTGATGGAGACATGTTGGCTTTAGAACAGAGGTGGTTTTGTGGCAGTGTCCTTATAGGTGACTGGATCTTGTTGGAGATGTGTTGACTTCAGAACAGGGATGGCTTTGTAACAGTGTCCTCCTAGGTTACTGGGTCCTGTTGGAGATCTGTTGGCTTTGGACAAGAGGTGGTTTTGTTGCAGTGTCCTCTTAGGTGGCTGGGTCTTGTTGGAGGTATGTTGGCTTCAGAACAGAGGTGGTTTTGTGGCAGTGTCCTTATAGTTACCTGGGTTTTGATGGAGATATGTTGGCTTCAGGACAGAGGTGGTTTGTGGCAGTGTCCTTATAGTTACCTGGGTTTTGATTGGAGATATGTTGGCTTCAGGACAGAGGTGGTTTTGTGGCAGTGTCCTTATAGTTACCTGGGTTTTGATTGGAGATATGTTGGCTTCAGGACAGAGGTGGTTTTGTGGCAGTGTCCTTATAGGTGACTGGATCTTGTTGGAGATGTGTTGACTTCAGAACAGGGATGGCTTTGTAGCAGTGTTCCTCCTAGGTTACTGGGTCTTGTTGGAGATCTGTTTTCTTTGGACAAGAGGTGGTTTTGTAGCAGTGTCCTCCTAGGTGACTGCGTCTTGTTGGAGATGTGTTGGCTTTAGAACAGAGGTGGTTTTCTAGTATTACATTTTATAAATGACTGGGTCTTGATGGAGACATGTTGGCTTTAGAACAGAGGTGCTTTTGTGGCAGTATCCTTCTAGGTGACTGGGTCTTGCTCCAAGTGACCTTTGATAGGTTCAGATAAGCAAATGTGACCGTCTTTTATATGAGATTCACTTACAGACTACAGGCACTCATACAAGGACCGTGTAGACTTATATACATCGTCCTCTTACAACCGTTTTGACCAACAACTGTTTCCGAGTGGCTATTCAGCTCAGATATCAGCAAATTAGGCCTTAAAACTGTCTGAAAATAGCATGTAAATTGGAACCTAAAGAGTTAGCTCCGCTAGGTTCTTACTCCAATAGACCGTTGATAGGTTTGGACAAATGTAAGGGTGTGGAATTGTGGCCGACATTTATAGCTGAGGTAGAATTACAGACTAGAGGCACTTATAAGGACGGCATAGATGGGCAGACATGGTCTTCATGAGACCAGTTTGACCAACAACCCTGCCCTAGAAGCTATTCAACTCAGATATCAGCAAATTAGTTGATTAATTCGATTTTGAGTGCAGACAACAGGGAAGGTGTATTATTTGAGTTCCTGCCTATGTATTGCATTACAGAAAAAAAGATTCTGATTTACCACAAACAAGAAACAAATATAGAATAAGAACTAGAAATATTCTTCACAAAAGTCAAGATCGTTGACATTGTATCAAGCTTTGCTGTGCAGCTGGTTGCTCTATGTAAGTTGCCATTACAGGCTAAAAGAGGCTTAAAGGAAAGTCCACCTTCCTAACAACTTTGAGATAGGGCAAAAAAATCAATTTTGTAAATAACATTTATGATGTTTTGCTCCTTTATGCAAACACTTAAAAGATCTACTGGGCTAAAAAAAAAAAAAAAAAGGTTATGATTTTGTAGAAGAGGTGTTTCTAAACTTTATTAATATAATCATTTGTGGAAAACACTGTGACTTTGGCTACTTTGTGACAAGAAGTTTTTTAGGTTGGATTACATTTTAAGATTATAATGTATAATTTATGGTGCTTAAAGTGGTTGGTTGTAAACCTCAGACATGAAATATGAACAAAGCATATCCCTCTATAGTGTGTACTCAATTAAAAGCACTAAGTGTCATTTCACATCAGAAAAATGGTGACTGGGGAGGGAGCTCCAGCAGATTGACAGCCTCATCTCTGTTCCTGTGTGCTGTGTGGAGATAGGTGTGTCTCTTCCCTCCAATCAGCTTTCAGAGCTCTCTTCACTGAGATCTGTAGAGTGTAACTTCAGCTCTCCACCCCCCCACCCTTTTTTTTAACTCTCAGACAAGCTTATAAATGCTGGACTTTTTATGGATGTAGAGAAAAAAGGGCTACAGATAAACAGGTACAGCTTATGTAGGATGATTTGTTTCATCTCTGTAAATCACCTGAGGATAGTCCCTTTATCAAAAAATACCTTGTGCAGTTCCTAAATACCATTAAAGCGGAGTTCCACTCAAAAATGGAACTTCTGCTTTTCGGAAACCCCCCCCCCTCCGGAGTCACATTTGGCACCTTTCAGGGGGGAGGGGGGGAGCAGATTCCTGTGTAATCCAGGTATTTTGTTCCCACTTCCGGGCATAGATACCCTAGCCACCCGCGGGTATCTACGCCACTTTTGACACCTTCTCTGTCCACCCCCACCCGCTGTCTTCTGGGAGACACACAGGTCCCAGAAGACAGCAGGGACTAGTGGGATAGCGCATCGCGAGTCGCGCATGCGAAGTAAGGAACCAGGAAGTGAAGCCTTGCAGCTTCACTTCCTGATTCCCTTACCGAAGATGGCAGCACCTGAGAGCCGAGCGATAGATCGGCTTCGGGTGCCGACATCGCGTGCGCCCACGACAGGTAAGTGGCCATATATTAAAAGTCAGCAGCTGCAGTATTTGTAGCTGCTGACTTTAAATAACCCTAAACCAAACAGCTTTAAAAATATGCTTTAGGCTGGGCTGGGGCGGCTGCGGAGCGCACTGCACAGAAACGCTGTGCGTCTTTAGTTCCGTTTCAGGGCCGAATCTAGGCAAAGATTCGGCCCTGATTTGTTCCTGAATCAGAGAATGGGGACGCACAGCGCTCCTGCGCGATCCGCAGCCGGTTCCAGTGTGAACCGAGCCTCAAGTTATTTCCATATCTTTAGGGAATTTTGGCAATGGATAAAGCCTGCGCTAAAATCTCCTAAGAGTCTTCCAAGCTCCATCCTGTCTTCTTTCTAGGAGGGAACAGCTGTTAGTATGGGCGCCTCCTAGAGGTAAGGTAGTGAGGTTGGTCGTTCTCCTGAGCCCTGCGTGTACGTAGTGCACTCTGTCTCCTGCTGCAGCTGCTGAGCTCAACCACTCTGAGAGGAAAGCGTATTGCGCATGTGTGGAGCTTAAGAGAAGGGTGACAGTCACTTTTGAATCACTGGGGGGCGCTTGTCCTAGCGGATGCTCCATCCTAGAAAAAAAACCGCTTCAAATTGCTCAGGTGTGACAGCCACTTAGTTATTACCAAAAATATATAAATTTACACTAAATTAAAATTTAAATAAATCTCTTATTTGCTCTATTTTAGTCTGTTAAATATATAGATTTGAGAATGGACTTTAAAGGTGCATAATGATCGCAATATATGTGTAATAAAATCTCAGCAGAAAGATTTATTGAATACAAAAGAATAAAAACATGTTCCAAATACCAAATATGAGTAAAAACCTCCTGTCACCATTGGTTGTGTACAGGAACAGGGATGAGCCGAACACCCCCCTGTTCGGTTCGCACCAGAACCTGCGAACAGACAAAATGTTCGTGTAAACTTTAGAACCCTATTAAATACAACGGACTCGAACGTTCGAAATCTAAAGTGTTAATTATAAAGGCTAATATGCAAGTTATTGTCCTAAAAAGTGTTTGGGGACCCGGGTCCTGCCCCAGGGGACATGTATCAATGCAAAAAGAAGTTTTAAAAACGGCCGTTTTTTCGGGAGCAGTGATTTTAATAATGCTTAAAATGAAAAAATAAAAGTGAAATATTCCTTTAAATTTCGTACCTGGGGGGTGTGTATGATATGCATGTAAAGTGGCGCATGTTTCCCGTGCTTAGAACTGTCCCTGCAAAAAATGTCATTTTTGAAAGAAAAAAATGCATTTAAAACTGACTCGCGGCTATTAATGAATTGTCGGCTCCCGGCAATACATACAAAAGTCATTGATAAAAAAAAAAAAAAGCATGGGGGTTCCCCAGAATTCAATTACCAGGCCCTTCAGGTCTGGAATGGATATTAAGGGGAACCCCGCCGCAAATTAAACAAAAAATTGACGTGGGGTTCCCCCAAATATCCATTCCAGGCCCTTCAGATCTGGCATGGATTTTAAGGGGAACTCCACACCAAATTTAAAAAAAAATGGCGTGGAGTCCCCCTAAAAATCCATACCAGACCCCTTATCCGAGCACGCAACCTGGCCGGCCGCAGGGGAAAAGGGGGGGACGAGAGAGCGGCCCCCCCTCCCTCCTGAACCGTACCAAGCCACATGCCCTCAACATGGGGAGGATGTCCCCATGTTGATGGGGACAAGGGCCTCATCCCCACAACCCTTGCCCGGTGGTTGTGGGGGTCTGCGGGCGGGGGGCTTATCGGAATCTGGAAGACCCCTTTAACAAAGGGGACCCCCAGATCCCGGCCCCCCTATGTGAATTGGTAAGGGGTACATTGTACCCCTACCATTTCACGAAGAAAGCGTAAAAAAATGTTTAAAAAAAACACACAAACACCTTGAAAAAGTCCTTTATTTAAAAAAAAACAAAAACATTCCAGCGGTGAAATCCAGTGTCCCGCGGCGATCCCGATGTCCAGCGCTGTCCTTCATTGGTTGTGCCTGAGAGGACCTGATGGGGAACTCCCTCTCAGTATTTTAAATGTATAGACCCGCCCCTTCTTAAGTTCCCCATCAGGTCCGCTCAGCGGACCAGATGCGGAACATGAGAAGGGGCGCGTCTATACATGTATTACCAAAGTGAGAGCAGTCCCCCATCAGGTCCGCCCCCTCGGTATGTCGGACATCGGGATCACCGCGGGACACTGGATTTCACCGCTGGAATGTTTTTTTTTTTTTTTTAAATAAAGGACTTTTTCAAGGTGTTTGTGTGTTTTTTTAAACATTTTTTTACGCTTTCTTCGTGAAATGGTAGGGGTACAATGTACCCCTTACCAATTCACATAGGGGGGACGGGATCTGGGGGTCCCCTTTGTTAAAGGGGTCTTCCAGATTCCGATAAGCCCCCCGCCCGCAGACCCCCACAACCACCGGGCAAGGGTTGTGGGGATGAGGCCCTTGTCCCCATCAACATGGGGACATCCTCCCCATGTTGAGGGCATGTGGCTTGGTACGGTTCAGGAGGGAGGGGGGGCGCTCTCTCATCCCCCCCTTTTCCCCTGCGGCCGGCCAGGTTGCGTGCTTGGATAAGGGGTCTGGTATGGATTTTTAGGGGGACTCCACGCCATTTTTTTTTTAAATTTGGGGTGGAGTTCCCCTTAAAATCCATGCCAGATCTGAAGGGCCTGGAATGGATATTTGGGGGAACCCCACGTCAATTTTTTGTTTAATTTGCGGCGGGGTTCCCCTTAATATCCATTCTAGACCTGAAGGGCCTGGTAATAGAATTCTGGGGAACCCCCACGCTTTTTTTTTTTTATCAATGACTTTTGTATGTATTGCCGGGAGCCGACAATTCATTAATAGCCGCGAGTCAGTTTTAAATGCATTTTTTTCTTTCAAAAATGACATTTTTTGCAGGGACAGTTCTAAGCACGGGAAACATGCGCCACTTCACATGCATATCATACACACCCCCCAGGTACGAAATTTAAAGGAATATTTCACTTTTATTTTTTCATTTTAAGCATTATTAAAATCACTGCTCCCGAAAAAACGGCCGTTTTTAAAACTTTTTTTTGCATTGATACATGTCCCCTGGGGCAGGACCCCGGTCCCTAAACACTTTTTAGGACAATAACTTGCATATAAGCCTTTATAATTAGCACTTTAGATTTCTCCCATAGATTTTTCAAATTTGCCGCGAACACCCCAATTTGTTAGCTGTTCGGCCAACGGGCGAACAGGCAATGTTCGAGTCGAACATGAGTTCGACTCGAACTCGAAGCTCATCCCTATACAGGAATATAGAAGTCCCTCATGTTGTCACACCCTCTAGTTATTCTATATGTCTTGCGGTATTATACAGTTTGTGTGTGTGTGTATATATATATATATATATATATATATATATATATATATATATATATACACACACAGTATCTCATGTTTTTGTAAATATTTTATAAAATCTTTCCGTGTGACAACACTAAAGAAATGACACTTTGCTACAATATAAAGTAGTGAGTGTACAGCTTGTATAACAGTGTAAATTGTCTGTCCCCTCAAAATGACTCAACACACAGCCATTAATATCTAAACCGCTGGCAACAAAAGTGAGTACACCCCTAAGTGGTCTTTCACACAGCGGACTATTCAGGTCCGCCTGTCAGTTTTTCAGGTGGACCTGAATGGACGCTCCATGTACCTCTATGGAGCAACAGATGTCAGCGGTGACATGTCCGCTGACATCCGATCCGCTAAATGCAGACTGATGGAAACCCTATTTTCCATCTATCTTGCGGATCGTATCGGATGAAAATGGACATGAGGTCAGTTTTCATCTGATCCCTCATAGAGGGGAGTGGGGATCTGATAGGTCCGTCCCTGCACAGTGAGCGGAGACGAACCTGTCATCCGCCAGCTCAGCGGTTATCAATGGATCGATTCCTGCTGGGCAAGTGGAGTCCGTCAAAACGGACAGCCCCGTGTGAAATTGGCCTAAGTGAAAATGTCCAAATTGGTCCCAAAGTGTCAATATTTTGTGTGGCCACCATTATTTTCCAGCACTACCTTAACCCTCTTGGGCATCGAGTTCACAGGTTGCCACTGGAGTCCTCTTCCACTCCTCCATGATGACATCACAGAGCTGGTGGATGTTAGAGACCTTGCGCTCCTCCACCTTCCATTTGAGGATGCCCCACAGATGCTCAAAAGGGTTTAGGTCTGTAGACATGCTTGGCCAGTCCATCACCTTTACCTTCAGCTTCTTTAGGAAGGCATTGGTCATCTTGGAGGTGTGTTTGGGGTCGTTATCATTTCGGAATACTGCCCTGCGGCCCAGTCTCCGAAGGGAGGGGATTATGCTCTGCTTCAGTATGTCACAGTACATGTTGGCATTCATTGTTCCCTCAATGAACTGTAGCTCCCCAGTGCCGGCAGCACTCATGCAGCCCCAGACCATGACACTCCCACCACAATGCTTGACTGTAGGCAAGACACACTTGTCTTTGTATTCCTCACCTGGTTGCCGACACACGCTTGACACCATCTGAACCAAATAAGTTTATCTTGGTCTCATCAGACCACAGGACATGGTTCCAGTAATCCATGTCCTTAGTCTGCTTGTCTTCAGCAAACTGTTTGCTGGCTTTCTTGTGCATCATCTTTAGAAGAGGCTTCCTTCTGGGACAACAGCCATGCAGACCAATTTGATGCAGTGTGCGGCGTATGGTCTGAGCACTGACAGGCTGACCCCCCGCCCCTTCAGCCTCTGCAGCAATGCTGGTAGCACTCATACATCTATTTCACAAAGACAACCTCTGGATATAATGCTGAGCACGTGCACTCAACTTCTTTGGTCGACCATGGCGAGGCCTGTTCTGAGTGGAACCTGTCCTGTTAAACCGCTGTATGGTCTTGGCCACCGTGCTGCAGCTCTGTTTCAGGGTTTTGGCAATCTTCTTATAGCCTAGGCCATCTTCTGCTCTCCATTCACACCTGAGACCTTGTAACACTAATGAGTAACATGACTCCGGGGAGGGAAAATGGCTAATTGGGCCCAATATGGACATTTTCACTTATGGGGTGTACTCACTTTGTTGCCAGCGGTTAAGACATTAAAGTGGTTGTAAACCTGAAAAAAAAGAAAAAGAAAAAGCAAACCCCGTAAGACAAAGGCATAATGAGCTAGTATGGGAGCCGCTGGTCACGGCACGCTTCTGAAGAAATAGTAAATATTTCCTAAACCATGCAGGTTTAGGAGATATTTACAGTACGTACATGTAAGCCTTATAGGCTTTCCTGTAGGTACAAGCAGTGTAACAGGGTTTATTTTGAGAGGACAGCAAATTGACACGGTTATACAAGCTGTACACTCACTACTTTACATTGTAGCAAAGTGTCATTTCTTCAGTGTTGTCACATGAAAAGATAGAATAAAATATTTCCAAAAATGTGAGGGGTGTACTCATTTTTGTGAGATACTGTGTGTATGTATATATATATATATATATACATATATATATATATATATATATATATACAGTAGTACCTCAGATTGCGAGTAACGCGGTTAACAAGCGTTTCACAATACAAGTTTTTTTTTTTTTTAAAATCCTGACTCTGACAAGCAGGATTCAAGCCTCTGTGGTGTGCAGTACCGCATTTGGCAGGAGGTGTGGGGGCGCCAGTGACACTCGGAGTTGTTCAGAGCCGTTCAGAACAGCTCGGATGCACTCGAAAACACAAGTGTTTCCGAGCCTCTCCGAGGATTTCCGGGTGCATCTGTTCGGCTCTCGCAGCTGACAGCATTCAAAACTGCCAAACTTGGTGTTTTGAATACTTTGAAGTGCAATACAGGCACTTGTAGATCCCAGATCTCTCCATAAAGAGTACCTGTTGCATGCCTATTACTGTCACAAGGGATGTGTACATTTCTTGTGACAGCAATAAAAGTGAACAGAATTCTTAAAGGGACAGTATAAATAAATAGAAAAAGAAATTCAAAAGCGCCCCATCCATCCATGCTCGCGTGCAGAAGCGAACGCATACGTAAGTTACGCCCGCAAATGGAAACAGCGTTCAAACCACACATGTGAGGTATTGCCACGATTGTTAGAGTGAGCGCAATAATTCTAGCACTAGACCTAATCTGTAACACTAAACAGGTAATCTGTAGAAATTTTTAAAGCTTCGATTAGGGAGACTTTTAAGTACCGTAGTTTGGCGCCATTCCACGAGTGTGCGTAATTTTAAAACATGACATGTTAGGTATCTATTTACTCGTAACATCATCTTTCACGTGGTTTAAAAAAATTGGGCTAACTTTACTGTTTTTTTTTTTTTTTAATTCATGAAAGTGTATTTCTTCCAAAAAAAAAAAATTTGAAAGACCGCTGCGCAAATACAGTGTGACATAAAATATTGCAACAACCGCCATTTTATTCTCTAGGGTCTCTGCTAAAAATATATATATATATATGTATATATATATATATATATATATAAATAACGTTTGGGGGTTCTAAGTAATTTTCTAGCAAAAAATACAGATTTTAACTTGTAAGCAACACGTGTTAGAAAAAGGTTTAGGCATCAGGGGGTTAAACATGCGTGAAAAAACCCCCCCTGCAAAATTGGTTCTGGCAGGGAAAGGGTTAAAAGTAGAAAGGAAAAAAAATAATAATGATATAGAAATAATAGTTGAAATTAAAAAAATCCATAATAAATGCTAACTTACGGTATGTCATTTATTGGTGGATGTGAGATTGAATTGTACAAGGTGTGGGGTGTGAGTTCTCTGTCCCTAGACGGATGCAGCGAAGGGAATATTATGGAGCGTAATCTATACATTAATATCCTGCCCCTGATGGTGAGAGTTTACACTCAGAATGTACACACCGACATTCCCAGACACAACAATAGTGCGATTCTATAAATAGTAATGAGCCGTAATGTAAATATTTAAGGAGTCTGTATATTATGGGGCTGATGATCCTCACCTGGTTATTATAACAAGGTGACACTATTCTGACATCTCTCCTGCTATATATCACATAGAAGACCCATAGATTCAGAAATCAGTGTTTTACTTTACTCTGCTATATACATTGCCTTGAAAAAGTATTCATACCCCTTGCAATTTTGTCATGTTACAACCAAAAACGTAAATGTATTTTATTGGGATTTTATGTGATAGACCAACACAAAGTGGCACATAATTGTGAAGTGGAATTAAAATGATAAATGGTTTTACAAATAAATATGTAAAACGTGTGGTGTGCATTTGTATTCAGCCCCCCTGAGCCAATACTTTGTAGAACCACCTTTCACTGCAATTACAGCTGCAAGTCTTTTTGGGGATGTCTTTACCAGTTTTACACATCTAGAGAGTGACATTTTTGTCCATTCTTCTTTGAAAAATATCTCAAGCTCTGTCAGATTGGATGGAGAGTGTCTGTGAACAGCAATTTTTAAGTCTTGCCACAGATTCTCAATTGGATTTAGGTCTGGACTTTGACTGGACCATTCTAACACATGAATATGCTTTGATCTAAACTACTCCATTGTAGCTCTGGCTGTATGTTTAGGGTCGTTGTCCCGCTGGAAGGAGAACCTCCGCCCCAGTCTCAAGTCTTTTACCGACTCTAAGGCCCCTTTCACACTGGGGCGGGAGGTGCGTCAGCGGTTTTACCCCCCGCTAGTGTCTGAAAAAGGGTTAAAACCCACCGCAAAGCACCTCTTGCCAGCGGTATAGCCGCGGTGCCCCATTGCTTTCAATGGGCAGGAGCGGTGGAAGAGTGGTATACACACCGCTCCTTCATCGCTCCAAAGATGCGGCTAGCAGGACTTTTTTTACCGTCCTGCTAGCGCTCCGCTCCAGTGTGAAAAGCCTTCGGGCTTTCACACTGGAATAACAGCAGCCGCTGTTTAGGGTCGGTTTGCAGGCGCTATTTTTAGCGCAATAGCGCCTGCAAACCGCCCCAGTGTGAAAGGGGTCTGTAGCGGGGTCCTCAATTTAAGGGGAGTGTTTGGGAGGTAGTATGCCCAAACACCTTGATTTGTCAGGGTTTGCAACCATTTTATCCACAGGGAGAGTATTGGTGTGCAGTTCCCTGTGGCCTACAGGTGGTGCTGCCATGGTAGGCTGGGGTTGAACCACTAGTACAGGGCTGTGCTTTTTTGTGTCCCCTCTCGGCAAACGTACGGTGGGGCGGGGTTAACCTGCTGTGCACGCTGGGAGAGGAGATAAAAGGGGCAGACGCTGCCTGTTCGGAGTTAGTCGGTGGGGTCCTACCTCTGGTCCTGGTTCCAGTCCGTCCTGGGCGCCCTAGGCCCGGGAGCAGGTGTTTCTGTTCCGGTTCCATCCTGGGCACCTTTAGTCCTAGGGTGAGGTACTACTCTGCTGTTCCTGTCCATCCTGGATGCAAGGACTCGGGAATTGTAGCAAAGGCCTGGGCCCAGCACCTTTGGCTGGGGCCCGTGGGGGATCAAGAAGTCTCAGGGTGCCGCCTTGCGAGGAGACCCGTATCTGAGTAGAGGAGGCCGGGTGAGGAACCGTTCCGAGGGACTGATGCGGTAGTCGCGGTGAAGGAAAGGGTCCCGGTAACTCTCCGGAGGGATGTTTTCTCCCTAGGCCAAAGTCAAGTTCATCAGGTCTGTGGCAGAGACCAAGTTCACCAAGTCTGTGGCAGAGACCAATTTCATCGGGTCTGTGGCAGAGACTTTGAATAAATCGTGAGTGTCATTTGGCTGCTAGTCTTGTTCTGATTAGACTATCCATTTGAGGCTGAGTCTGTTCGAGAAGCTGAACAGTGAAGGGACTGAGATTGTGCCTGGACCTCTCCCCACATCTTGTGCTATCCTTTTCTTGCTCCAACCTTTGTTTCTATCAAGAGATTGTTATTTGCTGAAAAGAAGAAATAAACTCTCTGTTGGAGTTCTAGCAAGTGTGGACATTCTATTCACTGGGGGAAGCAAGGACTCAAATATGTTATCCACAGAGGTGAGAAAACTATTCTCTGGCTCAACTGTGAAATGACCCACCAACAACACAGCTCAACCTCTTTATACAGGAGGGTACGGGCTTGTGGCATGGTGTGCCCCTTCTTCCTGCGAGGAGCCGAAGAACAAGGTAGGTAAAAGGGGGTCTGTGTACTACAGGTCTAACAAGTTTTTTTCTAAGATTGCCCTGTATTTGGCTCCATCCATCTTCTCATCAATTCTGACCAGCTTCCCTGTCCCTGCTGAAGAAAAGCTTCCCCACAACATGATGCTGCCACCACCATGTTTCACGGTGGGGATGATGTGTTCAGGGTGATGTGCAGTGTTAGTTCAATTTTGATCTCATCTGACCAGAGCACCTTCTTCCACATGTTTGCTGTGTTCAGTGTTCCGCCAATCACGGACGTCTTTTCATCCTCGGACAAGAGAACGTCCATGATAGGCTGAACACTGAACACAGTGTCTGCTGGGAAACGGAGTCCGAGAATGAGAGGACCTCCGTGATAGGCGGAACACTCGACACAGTGTTTGCTGGAAATGCCTATCACGGAAGGGACCAGGAGAAAGCCGCGATATTTAAACAATGGACGCCGGCCGCAGTATAAGAAGATTTTCAGGTACTGACTCGAGTATAAGCCGAGGGGTGTACTTTCAGCCCTAAAAAAAGGGCTGAAAAACTCGGCTTATACTCGATTATATACGGTAATTTATTAGGTGGCGGCAGCCCAAATCTGGAGCAGCTATGCAAAGTAACCAATCAGCTTCTAGCTTCAGTATGTCCAGTTAAAATGGAACTTCACCTTAAGCCCTGGTTCACACGGCACAGCGCACGTGATTCGCACAGAAATCAAATCGCATTCCTGTGTAAATCTGTGCAGTGCGTTTTGAACCTATTCATTTGAATGGCTCAAATAGCACCACATCTGCACAAAAAAGGTTGCAGGCGGCTATCTTTTTTTTTTCGCACTGGAACCAGACCGCGTGGATGTTTACACCTATGTGATTCGGTTTAGGTAAACACATTGCATTTTGCAACATACATTTGGGATATCGCTAACTTTTAATTGACACCCGCAGCAGATCGCATGAACACAGTGCGATTGCTATGCGGTGGGGGAAACACACATGAAACGCTGCGTTTCCTGCACCACATCAGTGGGAACCAGGGCTAAATGGGAATTTCCGCTGATCCTCCTCCACCTCCTCTTCTACTTTTGACAATTTTTTTCTTTTCTTAGATAGTGGGTATTTATTTCTGGCAGGTACCCCCCACCCTCCTTGCCCGCAACCTCCTGGGACACATCACAGGCCCCAGAAGCCTACGGAACCATTCACAGAACAGGACAACACAGGAATCTTTTTTTTTTAAGGGTTTTTCATTTTTTTAATTAACCACTTCCTTCCCACCCATTGTCATATGACATCCGCAGGAGGGATCTCCCATCCCATGTCCGCCGGGCACCCGCGATTGCCGGTAACAGAGCAGGGACAAGGATCTGTGTGTGTAAACACACAGATCCACGTCCTGTCAGGGGAGAGACCGATGGTGTGTTCTTTGCACAGAGTGAATCTGTAAAAATATTTTAAAGCGTTGCCTATGGAGATTTTTAAGTACCGAAGTTTGTCACCATTCCACGAGTGTGCGCAATTTTAAAGCATGACATGTCAGGTATCTACTTGGCGTAACATCATCTTTTATAATTTCCCCATAAATTGGGGTATATATTGTGGTTTTTTGTTTTTTATTCATTAAAGTGTATTTAAAAAAAAAATTGCATTTGAAAAATCGTTGCGCAAATACCATGTGACATTAAAAATTGCAACGATCGAAATTTTATTCTCTAGGGTCTCTGCTAAAAAATGTATAATGCTTGGGGGTTATAAGTATTCTAGCGCAAAAAATACTGAAAAAAAGTCCCAGAAGATGCTTGGTCTTCAAGTGGATAGCAATGATTTACATTTGAACAGCACAAGATATACACTATTTGTGTTTTTTTTTTTTTTCACACAGAACGAATGAACATGCACTTTCATTGGGCTAATGGCTTTACAATTATTTTTAAAATCAATCCCAGGCAGTGACAAGAGTCGCTAGGACATATAGGGAGGATGAAAGACACAGACAGCAATAAAGATCTGACAGGGGTTTTAGCCCTTTCCCACTCTATGCAAAGCAAAAATACAGTTTGAATTTCTTCATGCTGTAAAGTATAACCGAAGGCAAACTTTTTTTTTTTGGTTAATGTCAATAGGCTGCCCTACGCATGTGAAATGCATAACAAATTAGTGCAGGCACAAATTTTTTCAATCGCACCGTTCCAAACCGTGTGGTACCATGCGGTTTAGCAGTGGGGAACGCACGTTTGTCGGAGGCATGGGAAAGTCATTAGGAATTAATGGCATCTACGTTCATCTGCAAAATGCAGCATGTTTCCACGTGGTGCGGGAAAATTTGCAATTTCACGTGCGTTCCCACGCTTCACCTGGTGTTAACAAGCCCTCCCTTTATGCAGAACAAAAGAAAACAGTTTTGCCTTCAAATCTTTATTTACACCTAAAGTGGCAGTTCATGAAAGGTCACATGACATCCTGAGCTTGCTGGTTCCTGCACGTCTTGCTGGCTGGGAGTTGTAGTACCATCCGCAGTGTACGATACCCACCATAGCCCCCCTTCCCCTCCTCAGTCTCCCTCCCGCTGTTGCATTGTTCGGCTTAATTTCATATTAACAAGCACACCGTCTCATGAGCCGACACGTGGAAGGCAATGTCCTGTTTCCTCCAGGAGCTACGGAAGGTGCAATGCTAAAAACATTTCACCAACATGATCTTCCGTGCGAGAATCCGTCGCTGGGGAGTGCCACCGCGTTTACGTCAGACATCCCAGACAACGCACAGCGGCGGCCGTCAGTCACACCATATAGAGGCCGGACCAGGCTGGACTCAGCTGCTATAGAATTATGACCTACTTTCCACTCCAGCAGATTAGCAAACACACAACTTAGCACGGAAGGGACATCAAAAAGAAGACAGAAGGGAGTAAAAAAAAAAGAAGAATGGAATGGAATGAAGGATGGCAGGCCCCCATAGGAAATATCAATTATATAATATTAGATAAGTCGATGTATACCCGATCACTACAATCTCATAGAAGCTTTAACATGTTAATATAATTTTATAAAAGTTCAATCTTTTTGAATCTGCAGCTTTCATTAAAATAATTCCTGGCGATCCTACCTTGTTCAGACCCTTCCTGTTATAGGGTGACAACACTATGCCCCGAACTGAGCATGTGTAGAGGGCCCTCAAGGCTCTGTACTATCAGCAGATAGAATGGGGACTGTGGAAGAAGGGGAGGGTCAGAGGAGACTGGATCCCTAATGCGGAGGTTTAACCCCTTAGGCTCAACAGTGAGTATAACAAGCATTCTATTCTGCATATACAGACTGATTTTACTGTTGTGGGGTTTAGTAACACTTTTAAGAAAATATTTCTATTAGGAAAATGGAATGACAATTGTTTGATACACAGCACTTTAGCAATCTGAATGTTCATTTGGGGCCCTGGTGCCTGACTTTTTAGCACCCTTTTTTCCCACTCCAGGTACCCACCCTTTAGCATACATATTAAAATTGAGCTTGCTATGGGCTGTTGTTATTTCAGAATTATTATAATATATATACTGTGTACTGCAACAATGCTTGTGATTTGTTTTTCAAAAGACTCTGGACTTCTTTACATGAAATACTCTATAATTATTATTTATATAGTAAACAAACAGTGTGTATCTTTAAATAGAGGTTTTGTCTTCATGTGTGCAATTGTGCAATTTCTCTATTTCCTTTCATTAGAAAATTCCCTGGTGATCCTACCATGAGGTTCCTTGTTCAGGCACTTCCTATTATAGGGTGACAACGATCTGTTCCTGTCTCCCAATTGTGCTCCCGCGTATATATAATGTGTGTGTGTGTGTGTGTATGTATGTATATATGTATGTATATATTGTAAGATTGGGGGTTGTTAGCTCTTGTGGTGGATGTGTATTTCCAGTGATGCAAGCCAGTCAGCAACTCTGTTTAAGGGCATGGTAGCCCATTTTTATTTAAACGCACGAAAGTTCACAAACACATCTGTAGTATTCACAGGGGGGGTTCCACCATTCCTGTATCTTTCATACTAACAGTAGCCTCGTAGCTTTACCTTCTAGCGATCCAGGCCTTTAGCCTAGGCCTGACGGTCTGTTCCTCAGACCCAAACAGTGTCCAAGAGTTTCAGCTTTCTCCTAGCTTCTCCTGGTCAGTACCTTTGTTGCTGTATCACTAATGGTGTCTGCCTCCTGCAGCCATGCACCGTCTTTGACTCCACTTCAGAGGATGAGAGCCCACTTGACTCTCATGCACACAGACATCCTTTCTGTTGGGTGGAGCCCTGATCCATAATCACCTCTGAACTAAATAGCCCAAGACACAGCTGTTCCATCAGCGTGTCTTTCTTTACCAAATCTGGCGTAAACCAACACTCTTGAAGGTCGCACAAAGTCGCACCCTCACATACCCCCCCCCCTGTTTCGAACCGGAGGGAGGAACACATAATCCCGTCACCATAAACGGGACACTGTGCCAGCCATTGGCTGCGTAGGCCCATTTCTTTTTCGGGGTATGTGTCCACCAGCACTTCACCTTGGCGCCTCGGTGCCAACTATCCGTAGCAGTAGTCCTAATCTGCCTAACCTTTTTTCTAAAGGGGCACTCCACCCACATCTTCTTCTGGGTGTACTTCCACCAGCCCTTCTTCCTGAACCATGGGCTCCCACTAATCTCTCTATCCCTTCTACCTTTTGGCCTCAGGACCCTTCTTTTTCCTCCCACAGACCTACTCTCCCGGGACTGTTGGGGACCCACTTTCATGACATCTGTCAGGGACTGGCCACTCTCACTACCTGACGCAACATTAACCATCAACATTTGTTTCTCAGGTTCACCAACCCCTGTGTGGTCACTCTTGGCCACCAAACCATCTGTGATTAATACCATATCTTCAACAGCAATGTTCCACAAGGGGTTATTCAACACAATATGGTCATTCGGACCTCTTGTCCTGTTTGCTAGGACAGTGTCTATGGAGGGACCATCTACAGGCAAGCAGTTACTCCCTATGGGACAGTCCCGTCGTTTCACATCGCCCCCTGTTGTCCAACACTCTAATAACAATTGTCCTACCAACGCACATGTTCCACCACATTTTCCCACACCAATCTCTTTAACCATTTCTGTGTCCACTGGTACCTCAACCAATAGCTCAGAGTTGTCTGACAGTGCTCCACAGTGCTTCTCATACATATTTCCGTTACAGTTACCATTACTGTTATTTCCTGTCAAAGTGTCTCCGGGTACCTCAAATTGCACCTCTCTACGCGTGATAGACTGAATTCCCACTACCGCCACGTCCGTTCCGGGCCCTTCCTTTACATGAGGTGTAGCGGGTGAGACAGTACGCGCGCCCCGTACCAACCACTGCTCAGCCGCACCTCGGACCGCACCAGCAGGAACACACCCCATCACATCCGCATACGGAGAGACTTCCACTATGTCTAACATCTCTAATTTCTCAAACAATTCCCCTGAGCGCCTTCCGCACATAACCGCCGCTGGAAGCACTCTCGTGGAGAACTGCGAGACAAATTTCCACAAAAGCAACCAACAGTGTAGCAACCAATTCTCATCAACATTGCTTAACATCGCATGTATCACCTGCGTCCACCGATTGGTATTATGCAGTACCATGTCGCCCTTCTGCTGTGGATACACGCAGGTGTATATTGGAAAGATTCTCACCAATTCCCACACAGTGTCCAAGAGTTTCAGCTTTCTCATAGCTTCTCCTGGTCAGCACCTTTGTTGCTGTATCACTAATGGTGTCTGCCTCCTGCAGACATGCACCGCCTTTGACTCCACTTCAGAGGATGATAGCCCACTTGACTCCCATGCACACAGACTTCCTCTCTATTGGGAAGAGCCCTGTTCCATAATCACCTCTGACTCCACTTCAGAGGATGAGAGCCCACTTGACTCTCATGCACACAGACTTCCTCTCTGTTGGGTGGAGCCCTGATCCATAATCACCTCTGAACTAAATAGCCCAAGACACAGCTGTTCCATCAGCGTGTCTTTCTTTACCAAATCTGGCATAAACCAGCACTCTTGAAGGTCGCACAAAGTCGCACCCTCACAATATACACACACACACACACAGTATCTCACAAAAGTGAGTACACCCCTAACATTTTTGTAAATATTTTATTCTATCTTTTCATGTGACAACACTGAAGAAATGACACTTTGCTACAATGTAAAATAGTGAGTGTACAGCTTGTATAATAGTGTAAATTTTCTGTCCCCTCCAAATAACTCAACACACAGCCATTAATGTTTAAACCACTGGCAACAAAAGTGAGTACACCCCTAAGTGAAAATGTCCAAATTGGGCCCAAAGTGTCAATATTTTGTGTGGCCACCAATTTTTTCCAGCACTGCCTTAACCCTCTTGGGCATGGAGTTCACCAGAGCTTCACAGGGTGCCACTGGAGTCCTCTTCCACTCCACCATGACGACATCACAGAGCTAGTGGATGTTAGAGATCTTGCGCTCTTCCACCTTCCATTTGAGGAGCCCCACAGAAGCTCAATAGAGTTTAGGTCTGGAGACATGCTTGGCCAGTCCATCCCCTTTACCTTCAGCTTCTTTAGCAAGGCAGTGGTCGTCTTGGAGGTGTTTTTGGGGTCGTTATCATTTCGGAATACTGCCCTGCGGCCCAGTCTCCGAAGGGAGGGGATCATGCTCTGCTTCAGTATATCACAGTACATGTTGGCATTCATGGTTCCCTCAATGAACTGTAGCTCCCCAGTACCAGCAGCACTCATGCAGCCCCAGACCATGAACAGGCCTCGCCATGGTTGACACTCCCACCATCATGCTTGACTGTAGGCAAGACACACTTGTCTTTGTACTCCTCACCTGGTTGCCGCCACACACGCTTGACACCATCTGAACCAAATAAGTTTATCTTGGTCTCATCAGACCACAGGACATGGTTCCAGTAATCCATGTCCTTAGTCTGCTTGTCTTCAGCAAACTGTGGGCTGCAGGCTTTCTTGTGCATCCTCTTTAGAAGAGGCTTCCTTCTGGGAAGACAGCCATGCAGACCAATTTGATGCAGTGTGCGGCGCATGGTCTGAGCACTGACAGGCTGACCCCCCACCCCTTCAACCTCTGCAGCAATGCTGGCAGCACTCAAACGTCTATTTCCCAAAGACAACCTCTGGATATGATGCTGAGCGCGTGCACTTAACATCTTTGGTCGACTATGGCGAGGCCTGTTCTGAGTGGAACCTGTCCTGTTAAACTGCTGTATTGTCTTGGCCACCATGCTGCAGCTCACTTTCAGGGTCTTGGCAGTCTTCTTATAGCCTAGACCATCTTTATGTAGAGCAACAATTCTTTTTTTTCAGACCCTCAGAGAGTTCTTTGCCATGAGGTGCCATGTTGAACTTCCAGTGACCAATATGAGTGAGAGCAATTAACACCAAATTTATCACACGTGCTCCCCATTCACACCTGAGACCTTGTAACACTAACGAGTCACATGACACTGGGGAGGGAAAATGGCTAATTGGGCCCAATTTGGACATTTTCACCTAGGGGTGTACTCACTTTTGTTGCCAGCAGTTTAGACATTAATGGCTGTATGTTGAGTTATTTTGAGGGGACAGCAATTTTACACTGTTATACAAGCTGTACACTCACTACTTTACATTGTAGTAAAGTGTAATTTCCTCAGTGTTGTCACATGAAAAGATAGAATAAAATATTTACAAAAATTTGGAGGGGTGCACTCACTTTTGTGAGATACTATATATATATATATATATATATATATATATATATATATATATATATATAATTTTTTTTATTATTATTATTAATTTATTTTTTTTGCTTAGTTTATTGCTTAAATATCTTTATTATTGATTTGATTAGAATTAATTTGATTCAATAAAGGCATCAGTCAATAACTTTTTCAAACATGCACTATTTAATAGTTTTTTTAAGGCATTTTGATTGGAACTGTCAATACACAATACAGAATGTTTTTTTTTTAAGAGAAATTAAAACTAGGAAGATATATGTGCCTGGGCTGGATGCAAGATTTGGCAGCAGGGCTGTATTAGTGATACGACCCCGGAGGACCTGTGCCTAGGAATCCTTTATTTAAAATCCAATGTTTACTACAGGAGATGGTGGTAAAAACGATTTATTTTATTTTTTTCCAGAAATTCTACTTGATACAACCTACGAGACCTCAGAGATTGGCTGGGCAACCTACCCTGAAGGAGGGGTAAGTGACACTTGTATTTCTAAAAAAAAAATATTTTAAACAGAAATTTCCCTAGCAATGAGTAGACAGATCTACAACCCTAACCTGCCCCCTACTATGTAAAACTACGCTGGAGCTCTAATTTTACCCTTTCGCTGCTATTTCATTTTGCACGCACATACGAAAATACACATTTTCTTTTACATGAAAACGTAATTAAAAACCCAAAACATGCCTTTACTCAAAGCAGAGACCCTGAAAGAAAAAATGGTGACAATTTTTTATGTCACATAATATTTGCACAATATAATACACAGATTTTAGTAAAATATAAAAGATGAGGTGAGTAATGAGATACCAAATATGTCAAGCCTGAAAATTGTGTGTATCCCTGAAATGGCAATAAACTAAAGTACCCAATTACAGTATCCATAGGAGATGTTTTAAAACTCTACAGATTATCGGTTTAGAGTGCACAGTGAATGTTGGCCCTAGAATTATTATTCTATGCTCTATAGATTTAGTATGTGAAGCAAAATCATCATTTTTTGTATGCGCATGTCTGTATGTACATGTACGTAGGAGCGGGGCGCTTAAAAAATAAATAAATGTAATTGATTTTATTAAACTTTCACTTTTTTTTTTACACTTTTTTTCTTTTCAATTTTATTGCTATTACAAAAGAGCTAACAATCTACCTATGTCATAGCACAGTGCAGATGACAGATTATCTTTAAAAAGATTTTAGGAGACCCCTAATGTCACCGCTGCACTCTGTTGAAGCTGCTGATTGAGCATAGATTATGCTCAATCAGCTTCTTCCCAGGCCAGAGCAGCCGTAGTTTAACAGCTCTGAAACCTGAAAGTGCTCATCCAAAGTGCACTTCCAGGTTCATATGTAGCGCATCCCTGAAGGAGCCGCTGGCTTTGATGGTCCCATTTCCCCAAATTAGTACTTATACATGCAGGCACACAGTATTTTCTTCTTTCTCACTGGTTCAAATACACAGTCTAGAGGTGACTTTTTGTGTTTCTTTATTGTTGAGTAGAATTTAGGATGGGTATGGAAGAAGGCATCAGATACCCTAAAAGTACTTAAATAACTGAGGACACTTCTCTTTTCACTATCCTGGCAGAGAACTTCCATAAAGTCACTACTTCTCAGAAAAATGCCTAGGACATGCTTTTTTGTAGAAATGAGAACTGCATACAGCACCTAGGGCACAGGACTTAGGTCAGTACTCAACACCAACATCACAGGATCATCAGTTTCCACCTTCTGATATCCAGCGGGCACTTCTCAGTGAGGGAGACACAGACCTATGATACCACAAACCACTGGACTCTCTTCCCTTCAACCTCCACCTGGTGTCCTCCAATGAGCTTCTCCAGACCATGAAAGAAAGATCCCAGACTTTAGAGAATAGCCCCCCAGCCTAGGCAAGGGCTCGGACCTCGATGACCTCCAAGCAGCGTCTCCAGCAAACTGCCCACAGGGGCAGAACCCCTCATCCAGGGGACTCCTCTGGCAGGGCTAAACATAGGATCCAAGAAAAACCTCTACCCTAGGCTTCAGACTATTTATGGGCTCTCAAGCCACCTTCTGAACACACCTCTCCAGGGATTGGCTGGATCCCCATAAATATTCAAGCTGCTCTCCCATTCTTCCTCCCACTGTAATTCTGAAATCTTCTAGAATGGAGGGGGAAGCAATCAGACCAGCAGCCTGTAAAAGACTGAGCAGACTAGAACTATTAACCCCTGCTCCACTGATTACAGAGGAGCTAAACTAAATCTACTGAGCAACCTACAGTAACTGGGAGGGTGCTACACATACTACCCAAAGAAGATTGTCGAATAGATGCTCAATCATCTCCTGCTGCTCTCCACCCTGGCACCCACCATGGGAGACCCAGACCCCCAGAAGGAACAGATGAGTCCAGAACACAAGGTGGGGTATGTGAGGAACTTTCTGCTAAATGTAGAAGTAATTGGTGTTTTTTTGGCTGACTGTTGCCAATTCAGTGTCGCTTTCAAGTGAAAGAATCTCTAGAAAACCACCACCCCCTCTCCCCTGACCCACTTTTATTCACCTTCCCTGTGCTCTCATGCCACTTTTTTTGCTTCACTGTGCCTGGGAGTCAAGCTACTACTTACTTGCTTGGGCCCAAGTACTAAAGTATTACTACCCTGGAGAAGGTCACATGCTCCAACAGAGCAAGGGAGTCATTCAGTTAGGGGTTCCATCTCCTTTAAGAATTCTATGCTAAGTTTAAATACCAATAAATGGATGCCTATTACATTAACTCTTCTTTGGTTCTTCTTCTCAGTGGGATGAAGTTAGCGTCCTAGACGGCCAACGGCGCCTCCTACGAACGTACGAAGTTTGCAATTCATACGCTCAACATTTCAACCAGAGCAACTGGCTCCGTACTGGCTACATCGCTGCCCGCGGCACCCAGCGCGTCCATGTCACACTCCGTTTCTCAATACGAGACTGCGCCAGTCTACGACCACCGCCAGGAAGACGTCACCTGGCCTGCCGGGAAACATTCACACTTTTGTATCGACAAGCTGACGCTGCCATGGAAGCGGAGGACTGGGAGTGGACAGAGGAGGCCTGGACAAAAGTGGATACCATTGGAGCGGGCAAAAGCTTTAGTAGGGACCCGGGTAAGGGAGGCGAGGGTCCACGGATGGACGAGAGGAATTTAGATTTTGGACCAGTCCGTAAAAATGGATTTTACTTGGCCTTTGTGGATTCTGGGGCCTGCCTCTCTATGGCTGGAGTCAAAGTTTTTTTTCACAAGTGCCCAGCCACCGTGCGGAGCCTGGCATCCTTCCATGAAACACCATCTAGTGGAGGAGGAGGGGCATCACTGGCTGAAGCCTTAGGCAGTTGTGTTGTTGGCGCTCACCCTTTGGGGACTACAAAACTCAGTCTACACTGCGGTGGAGAGGGGGAATGGATGGTGTCTAGCGGAAGTTGTGCCTGCAATCCGGGGAGAGAAGTGAGTGAAGATGGAACTGAGTGTCGGGGTAAGAGTTAAAGTATTTGTGAACGTTAATCCAAAGAAAGTAAAATGTTTTTTAAGAGACGCAGTCACATCCCGGGTTATGGAATAATATAAATATTCATTCCTACATTAATATAATGGTGAAGGCTTACTCAAGGGTTTATAATTGCTTCTCTTTTTTTATCTATACCTACTGACCCTTTAACTTGACAACCAGGGGTCAGAGGTCACCTGAAGTCCGGCAGCTTCTATCAAAATTTGTCACTTCTCACACATGTTATACATACCTGCTCTGTGTAATGGTTTTGCACAGAGCAGGCCTGATCCTTTTCTTCTTGGGTCCCTTGCCAGCGCTCCTGGCTCCTCCCCCCTGCCGAGTACCCCCATAGCAGGCCGCTTGCTATGGAGTTACTCATGCAGGCTTGCTCCCAAGCCATGCTCTGTGTGTCCATTGACACACAGAGCTCAGCTGGGCCCTTTCCCCCACTCTCTCCTCACTGTCTGTGATTGACAGCAGTGGGAGCTAATGGCTTCCGCTGCTGTCTCTGAACCACTGAGGAGATAGAGAGCGGAGAGAGACACTGCTCCTGAGCACAGTGCAGGATTGGGATAAGACTCAGGTAAGTATAAGGGAGGGAAGAAGGGGGGCTGAGAATGCATTGTGGTTAAAGGCCTTTAGAACCACTTTAAAGTATACCTAAGCAAAATATTTTCTTTAGTCTTAGATAAAGTGTAGAGGGAATGGATCCCCTGCAGTGTTGCCAACCCCCCCAAGTGAAATTTACTGACAAGATGTCTAAAAATTACGAACAACGCAACTTTTTAACTGGCACTTCAAAAAAGCACCTAAAATGCCTGTTTTCAGTGCTAAACTGTGCAACTTTTAGTATTTAAACTATAAACATGTAGCTAAAGCTATTAGTAATGTGTTTAAGTTAAACAAAAGTCAAAAACTGAATTTCTCTATTTACATGAAGGTCAGGTTAATATAACACAGCCAGCACAGAGTTCCCCATTACAGTGCTAGGGAGAACTCTGCGAACCTTGATGTAAAGAACAATGCCACAGATCACGATCTAAGGGGGAACTCTGATGTAAGGGGGGGCTCTGCGCTCCCATTTACATCAGAGTTCCCACTTACATCAGGGTTCGCAGAGTTCACCCTTGCACTATAAGAGGAAATCCTCAGACTCTGATGTAAAGGGGAACATTGGGAACTCTAATGAGGGGGGGACTCTGGTGACCAGAGATTTCCTTCCGCAGAGTGAATACACTAAGGTAAGGGGGGTTACTGATACAAGGGTTAACCTTTATTTCAGTGCCCCCTTACATTATTGTGTTCACCCCCCCCCCCCCTTACATTAGTGACCCCCCCTCAGACTGACCTCCTCTCAGGTGCACCGTGCAGGGCTCAGTCAGGCAACTCCAGCTTGGCGGCTTTGGTGTTATCCGATAGTCTCCATCACCCCCTGCCTCCATCACCCCCTGCCTCCATCACCCCCTGTCAACCTCTGCCTCCATCAGCCCCTGCCTCCATCAGCCCCTGCCTCCATCAGCCCCTGCCTCCATCACCCCCTGCCTCCATCACCCCCTGCCTCCATCACCCCCTGTCAACCTCTGCCTCCATCAGCCCCTGCCTCCATCAGCCCCTGCCACCATCAGCCCCTGCCACCATCAGCCCCTGCCACCATCAGCCCCTGTCACCATCAGCCCCTGTCACCATCAGCCCCTGTCACCATCACCCCCTGCCACCATCACCCCCTGTCAACCTCTGCCTCCATCAGCCCCTGCCTCAATCAGCCCCTGCCACCAACACCCCCTGCCTCCAACAACACCAACTGCCTCCAACACCTCCTGCTGCCTCGAGCCCATCCCCCTCGGCCTCGATCATTCACCCCCCTCTGCGGCCTGCTACCATCACCTGCAGTCATCTGTCACCTTCGTTGGCTGGGCTGTCACTCCGTGCCCGACTCCGAGTCCCCCGTGGACTTTGGAAGCTGGATGCAAGGCTCCTCCGTTCCGCGTGCTGCAGTGCTCAGCCTTCTGCCTGCTCCAGTGCTCCTGGTTACTATTTTAAAAACTGGCGCTGTGGCGGGATGTGTTATTACATCACTCGCCTCGTCAGCATAGCGCGCCGCACAGCCCCTGTGAGATCCGCCCTTCTGCCGGCCGAATACAGGATCGGCTCGGCTCGGCAAGCTCCGGAACTGCGCATGCGCAGTTCCAAGTCGGAACGGTCGGCAATTTTTTACTGGCACTTCCCCGCTAGTACGGACAATTACGGACGGGTGAAAAAGTACCCGTTTTTACGTAATGTCCGTAAAAATACGTACGGTTGGCAACACTGATCCCCTGTCAGTTTTTGTTATTGCTGTCTATGACATCATTTTGCCCCTGTACAAATCATTAGTAAGACCTCATCTGGAATATGCAGTTCAGTTTTAGGCACCAGTTCTCAAAAGGATATCGGGGAACTGGAGAAAGTGCAGAGAAGGGCAACCAAACTGATAAGAGGCATGGAGGAGCTCAGCTATGAGGAAAGATTAGAGGAACTGAATTTATTCTCTCTTGAGAAGAGGGGGGGATGTGATCAACATGTACAAATACATAAGGGGTCCATATAGTGAACTTAGTGTTGAGTTATTCACCTTAAGGTCATCATAGAGGACAAGGGGGCACTCTTTACGTCTAGAGGAAAAAAGATTTCATCTCCAAATACGGAAAGGTTTCTTCACGGTAAGAGCTGTAAAAATGTGGAACAGACTCCCTCCAGAGGTGGTTCTGGCCAGCTCAGTTGAAAAGAAAGGCCTGGATTCTTTCCTAAATGTACATAATATAACTGAGTACTAACATTTATAGGTAAAGTTGATCTGGGGAATATCTGATTGCCTCTCGGGATCAGGATCAGGAAGGAATTTTCTCCCCTGCTGTAGCAAATCGCCTTCCTCTGGATCAACTGTGGGTATAGGATTGTGTATATTGGATTGTATATATATATATATATATATATATATATATATATATATATATATATATAATTTTTTTATTTTATTTTTTATTGTTTGAACTAGATTGACTTGTGTCTTTTTTCAACCTGACTATCTATGTAACTATGTTCCCATTAGACTAAGCTCACAATTGCCCATTCTCTGAAAACTGATACTCTGTGTGTAGCCTATTTTCTCCACTGTAGGTGGCGCTTGACTACAGCAGCATTGCAGTTCGAGGGGAAGTCAAGAGGAACTTGGTTCCTCTGGTTTCTTGGGTCACTGGGGAAGCTATCTGATTGGATGATGCTGCTTAGTGTGACTGGTAGCCATCTTGGGTCAGGCAGAGCCTATTTAAAGTGCTTGTAAAGCCACTTGTTTAATAGTTTACAATCACCTGTTTTTAATGTGCCCCAGTGTATGTGTTTTATAAAAAATATGCTGATTTCTAACTTATATCAGAGCATCTCCCGGTGTTCTGCTGATGAAGATCCCCCCAGCAAATAAGGACCCCCCTGCACTGCGCAGGTGCGGCGATTGCGCAGTACGAACCTCAACAGAGCCGCCGAAAATAGCCGAAGATGTAGAGCTGAGAGTCAACTCTACACGGCGCCTGCGCAATGACTCTGACCCATGCCGCACGCTCCCGATGCTAGTGCTACTCTGTAAAGGGGCAGGGGTGATTTTAGCAATAAAGTACACGTCTTAGCGGGGCGTGTTAAAACAAATGAAGCACGGGTTTCGCAATGTTGATGGGCGGGTTTGCACGACCTATTTAACTAACGAACACAATGAATTTATCACAGTATCTACCCGCCCTTATCATCTCTGTCCATCATTTTAAAATACTGCCTCTTTTGTGAGTTAAATAGTTTGTGCAAATCCGCCCATCAACAGTGCAAAACCCGCCCTTCATTTGTTTTAACACGCCCCGCTAAGACGTGTACTTTATTGCTAAAATCACCCCCGCCCCTTGCAGAGTAGCACTAGCATCCGGAGCATGTGGCATGTGTCATAGTCACTGCGCAGGCGCTGTGTAGAGCTGACTCTCAGCTCTACATCTTCGGCTATTTTCGGAGGCTCCGTTGAGGTTCGTACTGCGCAAGCGCCGCACCTGCGCAGTCCAGAGCTGCAGATGACGGAGGCATGTAAACTGACTACAGGGTAAACTGACTGCAGGAAGATGGATCTGTGTTTTGTACCAGGCAGCCCATCCCCCATACAGTTAGTAAACACACACTGAGGGAACCCATTTAACCCCTTTATCGCTCCTTGATGTTAACCCCTTCCCCGCTAGTGTCATTAGTACAATAACAGTGCATATTTTTAGCACTGATTACTGTAATAATGTCACTGGTTCCCCAAAAAGTGTCAAAAATGTCAGTTAGGTGTCCGATCTGTTCGCAGTGCCGCTAAAAATTGCAGATCACCGCCGTTACTAGTAAAAAAAATATAAATGCCATAAATCTATCCCCTATTTTGTGGACGCTATAACTTTTGCGCAAACCAATCAATATACGCTTATTACGTTGTTTTTTTTACCAAAAATATGTAGAAGAATATATATCGACCTAAACTGAGGAAGAAATTTGTTTTTTTAATTGAAAACTTTGGGGATATTTATTATAGCAAAAAGTAAAAAATATTTTGTAGGCGCAATAACTTTTGCGCAAACCAATCAATATACGCTAATTGGGATTTTTTTTTTACCAAAAATATGTAGAAGAATACATATTGGCCTAAACCGAGGAAGAAATTAGTTTTTTTACTTTTTTTGGGGGTTGGATATTTATTATAGCAAAAAAGTAAAAAATGTTGTTTTTGTTTTTTTACAAAATTGTCAGTCTTTTTTATAGCGCAAAAAAATAAAACCAACAGGGGTGATCAAATACCACTAAAAGAAAGCTCTATTTGTGGAAAAAAATCACATAAATTTTGTTTGGGCACAGCGTCACGCAATCTCGCAATTGTCAGTTAAGTCGACCGCGTTGCCGAATCACAAAAAATGGCCTGGTCATTAAGGGGGTAAATCCTTCCAGTCCTTAGGTGGTTAAAGCAAGGCCGTGCCAAAAAGTAAAACATGGCCTCGTCTTGAAGGGGGTAAATCTTCTGGAGGTCAAGTAGTTAATTGCAATTAGTTAATTGCATCCAATTCAAATTAAGCCTAGTGCCTGGTTCACACCGGTTGCAGCTTTGATCCATTTCTGCAATGCTTTTTGCTGTGAAGTTTTCCTTCTTGCACACGCAAAAGCACCAAAAAATGCATAGGTGTGAACCAGGCCTAAATTGTTTTGATGGAATCACACATCGTCTGAATAATAAAATCAAAGTGGGTGTGGCCGCTAGATAGATGGTGCTGTCGATGTTGCCAATGTTAATAAATATATTTTTAATACAAAAACACTCAAATTATTAATGGTGCACGCAACATAATCTCCGAAATACCAACTAAATAACATCAATAAAACTAAATACAAATACGAAATGCGTACATTGCGGCTTTTTTGTGCAGCAGTAAAAATCGAAGATTCAGAAAACTGGAAATAACATATTAAAAGCCTTTACTGCTTCAGGACTGAGCACTTCCAGGTCCATTCAAAGCCACAAGGAGATCAATCAATGTGAGGCTCTACGTCTAGATCTTTTCTTCATAGGCTCAGTATAAGTTGCTTACGTTTTGGACAGGTTTACTTTAAACCGGACTTTGCAATAAAATGAAAAGTCTCCATAATTTAAATCCCTGACATGTCACGGGAACAGTAATTTGTCTAAAAAAAAATGTTCATTAAAAAATAAATCTGTGTTTGAGATCCAGTCTAGTGACTTTGTCTAGTCGGAGATGATGTAATCCATCTGCTGCAGGTAGGAGAAAGCATTTCCTTAGTCTCCTCTTTCCCAGTGATCAGTCTGCATTAGACATGTGCAATTGGTTTAGTTCTGAATTAGTTTTTTTAAATAATCCGAATTAATGAAAACCCGTGTAATATATTCGTAAATTCGAATATTTAAAAATGAGTACATTCGAAAATTCAGAAATTCGAAATTCGAAAACCTGAATATTCAAAAATCTGAAATGGCTAACTAATAATAACTTAACTATTACTAACTATTAAATTATATTATAGGTATTGAAATTTCCTTTCAAATTTGGTTGTTAGTGAATGTAGCGAATACAAATTTATCTGAAGTTACAAATTATCCAAAATAACAAGTGCCGTATCTAAAAGAATGGAATGTAACAAATTTATTAATAATAAATAACAATAATAATAATAAAAACTTTTAATTATTATTATTTATTATTTGTTCCGTTCCATTCGTTTAGATGCGGCATTTGTTAATTCGTAACTTTGGATAAATTTGTATTTGTTACGTTCACTAACAGCCAAATTTGAAAGGAAATTCCAATACCTATAATTTATTAGTTAGTTATTATTAGTTAGTTAGTTATTCTTTCAAATTTTCTGATTTTCTTTCTTATTTTTGGATTTTGGATTTTACGAATTTACGAATTTTCAAATTCACGAATTGCGATCATAACGAATGACCCGAAAAACTAGAAAAATAAAAAAAACGAATGAAACGAAAACGATCATATTTTTCGGCAGTGCACATGTCTAGTCTGCACTGTTTGAGTGCCAAGATTTACTTGATTGTGTCATCTTTGAGCTGGCATCTCAGTCCAAGAAGTAGATGGTGACCCTGGATGATGCCTGAGCAAAGATGACTCTGTCTGGAATTTAAAGGAGAATTATGGACAAAGCTCTTTTGGCCATACGTCTCTTGTGGGTCACAGGAGTGAACTTAGTTCTGCAGTCCTATTACCCAGATTTCACTGTCGGCTGACTTCACAGAGTCCACTACTTTGGTCAGATTTCTGTCCAATTTCAGCCCATGGAATTAAATGGAAGTCGCATCCAAGTCGGATCAGCAGCTTAACTGAGTGCTCATTCACATAGGGGGGGGGGGATCTGGGGGCTCACTTTCTTAACTACTTACGGACCGCCTGCCGTCGTTATCAGCTAGCTACCATAACTCCGGTATTTTTCAAAATGGCTGGTGGTCCTCTTTCAGATAAAATTGGTCCCAGCGGTGGATTCGCAGCAAGATCACTTTTATTGGCGGCGGGAGAGAGCCCCCCTCCTGCCTCGCTCCGGTCGTCTCCGCCAACTACCGCCTGGGTGCAGAGTGAGGGAAAGATGGCTCCCACTTGGCTCCACAGCATTGGAGGGCGGAAGTGAGGTCAAACGTCACTTTTGCCCAATGCTCTTAAAGGTGAATTTTTTTTTTTGTAAAAAAAATGACATTTATTTATTTATTGCATTTTAGTGTAAATATGAGATCTGAGGTCTTTTTGACCGTAGATCTCATATTTAAGAGGTCCTGTCATGCTTTTTTATATTACAAGGGATGTTTACATTCCTTGTATTAGGAATAAAAGTGCCCCAATTAAAAAAAAATAAGAAAAAGACAGTGTAAAAAAAAATAAAAAAAAATAAAAAAAAATAAATAAAAAAATGGGAAAGCGCCATCCCGCCGAGCTCACGCGCAGATGTGAATGTATACGTAAGTCACGCCCAAGGAAACGGTGTTCAAACCACACATGTGAGGTATCGCCACGATCGTTAGAGCAAGAGCAATAATTCTAGCACTAGACCTCCTCTGTAACTCAAAACTGGTAACCTGTAGAAATTTTTAAAGCTTTGATTAGGGAGACTTTTAAGTACTGTAGTTTGACGCCATTCCACGAGTGTGCGTAATTTTAAAACATGACATGTTAGGTATCTATTTACTCGTAACATCATCTTTCACGTTGTATAAAAAAATTGGGCTAACTTTACTGTTTTGTTTTTTTTTTTTTTTATTCATGAAAGTGTATTTTTTCCCAAAAAATATAATTTAAAAGACCGCTGCGCAAATACAGTGTGACATAAAGTATTGCAACAACCGCCATTTTATTCTCTAGGGTCTCTGATAAAAAATATATATATAAAAAATTGCGCTTGTAAGACCGCTGCGCAAATACGGTGTGACAAAAAGTTTTGCAACGACCACCATTTTATTTTCCAGGGTGTCTGAAAAGAATATATATATATATATATAATGTTTGGGGGCTCTAAGTACCTTTCTAGCAAAAAAAAAAAAGATTTATTATCTTGTAAACACAGAGTCTGAAAAATAGGCCCGGTCCTTAAGTGGTTAAAGGGGGCTTCCAGATTCTGATAAGCCCTCTGCCCGCAGACCCCTACAACCACAGCCCAGGGTTGTGGGGCAGAGCCCCTGCCCCAAAGTATCCCCCTTCATGTTGAGGGCATGTGACCTGGTATGGTTTGCTTCCCCCCCTCTTTTGTGTCCTGCTGGGATGCATGCTCGATAAGGGTCTGGTATGGATTTAGGGGGGGGGGGAACCTCACGCCGTTTTTTTATATTTTTTTGTAAATGTGGGGTGGAAATCCATACCAAACACAAGTCACACTCATCTCAAAGTCGCATCCTGTTCATTAAAGTCACAATGAAATTGGACCGAAGTAGCAGGGCAAAGTCGGATTGGAATTTGTGCGACTTTCGTGTCGGAGCAGAGTGAACCTGGCCTCAACTCTAATGAATGAGCCAATGGGATGGCAATCTGATATGCTATGTGCAATGAACCATGGTTTCGTTATATAAAAAAAATCAAATAAATAATGTAATAATAATAATAATATTTAAAAGCTGCTCCTGGTTTAACCCCAGTGGATTTAGTACTGACAGATTATTGCTGTGAAATATGGTATTACAAATATGGGTATGTCTACTCTAGATGGCAATGGTATGGTTGAGGACTGTGTGCCCTTTCTTTCCAAATGTTTCTGGTGTAGCGACCTCACCCCTCTCACCCCTTCTCATTCTCGGCTTGTCTTTCTTTGTCTAGGGGTGTTAGTGCTGGGGGGAGGGATAAGATACATCACGGCCCATGTCCTCCATGGTGAAGAGGTGAAGGCCAGAAAGATCGGGCTTTGTGTAGGTGTCCTAGAGTCAAGTCCTGTACTTCGTCCCTGACTCTTTTGCTCCTAGTAACCAGAGTTCCACACAGTGAATAAGTCCAACACAGTTTTATTCTTCTCAGCGAATAAACACACAGCACGGTTAAGTTGGATTCTTTTGCAACAACTTAGTCTCAATGGGGTTAGGTCGAGGCACAATCCTTTCCCTTCTCTTGCCAACCACGGTGGTATCACCAGTGGCGAATAGTCACTGCCACTGACTATGTGAAATAGAACGTGAATTACCTTCGCTAACACGGCCCCTGTCAGGGAAAAGATACCGGAGGCCTCTCTATCACCAGCGATGCTGCGCCAGGCTCTCCAGAGAAGTTCTGCACACCAGACCTCACAAACTCAGACACGGGCACCCAAGGAGTTAGGGCCCCCTCGGATTCCTCCACCCTCGCGGAACTCAGTCGAAGGTACTGAGCCCCAGGCATCCGCCATAGTACCTCACCCCAGGCTAAAGGTGCCTGAGATGGACTCCATCTCTGCTCCGGCCAGGTCAAAGGCACCTGGGCCCGGAACACCGGAATGCCAGCACTCAAGCTGAAGGTGCCTGGGTGCGGCCACGTCCTCCGACTCTGCACTCTGAACCCCGTGGTAAGGGCGTCCGCCCCTTTTATCTCCTCTCCCTTCGCGCCACAGCGGGTTCCCTGCCCCGCTGTACCAGCTCCAGGGGAGGACAAAAAAGGCACAGTCTTGCGGTGTGAGTTCACCTCCAGCCCCCGGCAACAACGCCACCTAGAGGCCCAGGGAACCTCACACCACCAGAGTCCTCCAAGAACCATAAAAGGACCTCAGATTCCCCAGCAATCAGTGCATCTGGGTTACACTACCACCCAGATGCTTCCCCTAAATTCAAATACCCGCTACACTCTCCCCCCTGTGATTTGACACTGGTCCCCAGTGTCTGGTGCAAACCCATGTCTCCCAAGAGGTGGCAACATAAGTCTGACCCAGAGACCAACTTCACAATTTAACCCTGAATTGTGCCAAGACCTAAAATGGGAAAAGGGAAATTAGAAATGTAAAACAAAAAAAACTTTCAATAAAATACTCTTTAACATTTACACATGTACAATTCCCCCCTTGCTATCTAAGGACAACCCCATTCTCAGCAGCCTTGACAGACGAGTCTCCTGCAGAGGGAAAAAAAACAATACACATCCTAACATCATATATGTGTTTGCTTGGAATGAATGGGTCTGTCCGAGAAGAAACCCATTCACTCCAATGAGTGTTGCATAGTGTTCAAAAAAACAAACAATCGTTGCGCAACACTGCCACCTGGTGACAATGCCGCGGTAAAGACACTTATCATTTCCAGATGAACTTTTCTCTCTTCATCTTTTCTTCTCTGTGACCCTACACTGACTAAAACCCCAAAGTCAATGATTTCTCTGAAGTGCAAGGAGAAGGAGGGAGAACAAAACAGTAACAGCTCCCATTTCTCCAAAGAGAAGAACGCCCAAATACAAAAAAAAAACTAGGGCACAGTCCTTGTGTTCCGGCAAAGGCACTCCGGAAAGTTCAGCAATAAGCAGCAAGAAAGAACACACAGGAGTCTTTGTCTCCTAAAGGTAAAACTTTGGATGCGGCAGGAACACAGGCTTCAAATGCTTGTCAAAACCCTCCACGTTGTACTCAACATCTCCTCCATCCTTGCAACAAATCACCACTCTGTCCGCATGGCTATGCCTTCCCAGCATCCACTTAGCTTTGCAGTCCTGAAACTTCTTGGTGACCGTTGGTGAGCAAGAAAAGTATCTGCGTGCTTGAGGTACTTTGAGTTTGTCCCAGACAAAGGTATGGTACCACCTCTGGTGAAAAACTTCCACCTCGTAGAGCAATTCTCTAGGCAGGTATGGGTACTCCCACCCATACTCTTGGGCAACCTTCTGGCTAAAGAGACGCTGCAGCCTTGACAAAGGTGGCATAGTGGCACGGTCTCCTTTTCTGGGCAACACAATTGCTTCTGGATGGCGAGGTGCGTTCACCACCTCGATAGATCTGGGCACAGGGGCCCGCAGTGACTGGCGTTGCACTCCCGCAACAGGAGCAGGTGAAATGGAGGTTGAATCCAGAAGAGGGATTTCAGACAGTGGACCAGATTCTTCCCTCGGCGCCGAGGCCTCCACCCGGGGTGTACTATTCCCAGTAGACATAGGTGGGTCCCTTGTGACACGGGACAAGGGTAACTTCATCTTGTCCCATCCCTTTCGGTGGAAGATTTTGTCTATCTCCCCATCATCGCAATTGTCAGACAATGAATCCAGGTCGGAGGTGTCGTAACACTCAGCGGGCAGATAATTCCCAGTCACGGAATCATCCCCCTTGACGGCCTCCACCGACTGTGGGCTTCCGCCACCTTTAACCACACAGACAGTCCCAACCCCTGGCTCACCTGGGCCTTCAGAAGAACAGGGATGTCCAGGGCTCTTCCCTCCGGATCCAACCAGGCCAGGCAAGCAGCGGGACATCTCTTCCACGACCACGCGAGGCCATCACTAGGCCAACTTTCCTCTTCGGTGGTCGGAGCAGGGAGCTGCTGGTGACCGAAGCAGCATCTTCGGATTTTTCTCTTTTCACTTCTGTTTGGGCAGTCACTTTGCCCTGGTCAGCACGCACAGGAATACCCGCCATGGCATTGATCTCTCCCTCCGGAGTGGTAGTACCTGTGAGGTAGTTGAGGTGGAAGGCGCAAGGCCTTTCTGTGGATGGTTCCACCTCGAAGAGAAACTCCTTGCAGACCTCACTTCGCCCGAATGGCTTCAACTGAACCACCAGTCCCGAACAGCCGGGACAGATCACACCGAGGGCCTCTATGTCTCTGCAGGTGTACAGAGCCAATCGCCCCCGGGGCCTTAGTCTGATTCCTGTATCCATAACGGGAGCAGCAAAGGAAGTCATGTCCGTGAAAGAAGAAGCTGAAATCCACTGAGTATTTGAAGTCATCTTTCCTGTTCGCTGCTCCAATGCGCACTGACCCACCCACGCGGGAATCTCCACGTGCGTACGTCCACATGGCCAGACTCCTCCCACATTCTGCACCTGTTCGCGGGCTTTCCATTTTCCCCGCCCATGAACTACGCAGCTGTGGTTTGCCTCGTGGTGCGTTGGCCAATATGGCCGACCTACTCGGAACTCCTCCGGGCAGCAAAGTTCAAATTCAGACACCATACACATCCCGGACGAGCCCCTACGTGTAGCGACCTCACCCCTCTCACCCCTTCTCATTCTCGGCTTGTCTTTCTTTGTCTAGGGGTGTTAGTGCTGGGGGAGGGATAGGATACACCACGGCCCATGTCCTCCATAGTGAAGAGGTGAAGGCCAGAAAGATCGGGCTTTGTGTAGGTGTCCTAGAGTCAAGTCCTGTACTTCGTCCCTGACTCCTTTGCTCCTAGTAACCAGAGTTCCACACAGTGAATAGGTCCAACACAGTTTTATTCTTCTCAGCGAATAAACACACAGCACGGTTAAGTTGGATTCTTTTGCAACAACTTAGTCTCAATGGGGTTAGGTCGAGGCACAATCCTTTCCCTTCTCTTGCCAACCACTGTGGTATCACCAGTGGCGAATAGTCACTGCCACTGACTATGTGAAATAGAACGTGAATTACCTTCGCTAACACTGCCCCTGTCAGGGAAAGGATATCCGTCCAAGGGAGATACCGGAGGCCTCTCTGTCACCAGCGATGCTGTGCCAGGCTCTCCAGAGAAGTTCTGCACACCAGACCTCACAAACTCAGACACGGGCACCCAAGGAGTTAGGGCCCCCTCGGATTCCTCCACCCTCGCGGAACTCAGTCGAAGGTAGTGAGCCCCAGGCATCCGCCATAGTACTTCACCCCAGGCTAAAGGTGCCTGAGATGGATTCCATCCCTGCTCCGGCCAGGTCAAAGGCACCTGGGCCCGGAACACCGGAGCGCCAGCACCCAAGCTGAAGGTGCCTGGGTGCGGCCACGTCCTCCGACTCTGCACTCTGAACCCCGTGGTAAGGGCGTCCGCCCCTTTTATCTCCTCTCCCTTCGCGCCACAGCGGGTTCCCCGCCCCGCTGTACCAGCTCCGGGGGAGGACAAAAAAGGCACAGTCTTGCGGTGTGAGTTCACCTCCGGCCCCCGGCAACAACGCCACCTATAGGCCCAGGGAACCTCACACCACCAGAGTCCTCCAAGAACCATAAAAGGACCTCAGATTCCCCAGCAATCAGTGCATCTGGGTTACACTACCACCCAGATGCTTCCCCTAAATTCAAATACCCGCTACACCGGTATGTTTCCTTGTTTTGCTATGGTGGTCCTAATGTCCCGGCCATGAAGGGCGCTAGATATGGTCTTTAACAGCTATTAATACATTTCATGTGACTTTACAGTATTTTCTGTAATGTTATGCTGGGATATTTTCTTGAGTGACCAACATGTATCTTTATTGCCTGTTTTGTATGACTTTGTGAAATCTGTACCTGATTTAAAAAAATAATAGTAATAATTATTATTATTATTATAAATTAATTAATAAATACAAATAAATCAAATAGTTACCTGATTTAAATAATAATAATAATAATAATTATTATTATTTATATTATTATAAATAAATTAATAAATACAAATAAATCAAATCAAATATTAAATAAAAATAAATACAATAAAGCAATATATACTGTACAATGATCGTGAGTACGCTGTTTGTTGCATGCTGACCAATACTCAAGCGACATCTTCCGTAACAAAGGATTTTGGTCATTAATCCTGTTTTTTTTTTTTTTCTCCATATCTTTCCATACATTGCCTTCATACACTCCCTTTCATTTATCAGGAGGGATCCATTGCTGATTATGCCGACCTAATCTCTGAAATCGCTTTAGACATAATCTCTTATTTGGGTGGAAGACTAAAAAGGGAAAACAGCCAGGCTGCAGAGGGTCTTTAGAATGCTGAAGTTAAGAAGGCCATATCAGGGGTCTCAAATGGGAGGCCCTCCAGCTGTTGCGGAACTACAAGTCCCATGAAGCATTGCAAGGCTGACAGTTACAAGCCTGACTCCCACAGGCAGAGGCGTGATGGGACTTGTAGTTCCGCAACAGCTGGAGGGCCACCAGTTTGACCCCTGCTAGACGATTCTATTTTCTTGCCTTTCACACAAGTGTTGATGCAGCGCTATTTCGTTCTGCCGGCAACGGGGAGTGGGGAGACTTCCTGGCTGGCAGAACACAATAGGGTTGATTTACTAATGGGGCAAATAGACTGTGCGCTTTGTTCCAGAGCTTAGTAAATGAGCAGAAGCTCTGCTGACTTCCATCATGTGCAAGCAAAAATTATTATTATTATTTTTCCTTGCACGTGATTGGGTATTCTTTGCAAAGTGAAGCTTCACCCCATTTACTAAGCTCTGGAGCAGCTGCACTTGTCACTATTGTAAATGTGGGTGGGGCTTGTCGCTGTTTGAAATGTGGGTGGGGTGGGGCCTGTCACTGTTGAAAATGTGGGTGGGGCTTGCTACTTTTGATAATGTGGGCGGGGCCTGTCACTGTTGGAAATGTGGGAGGGACCAAACCTGTCAGTGTGGAAATGTGGGAGTACTACCTTTCACTTACACAAACAGGACATTACAGGAGACGCACCCCATGATTTAGATAAGGGGGGGAAGTTTGAGTTTGGGGGTTGATTGTTGATAAATTAAAGTGTAACCCCTTGGTGCCGGCTGCATGCATATATGCGGCCTCTCGGCACCTGGTCCTTGATGCAGAGAGGCCACATATTTTCATTAATTGTTGTCAATACAGCTGTGCTCACGTGACCGCCGTGACTGCCAATCATGGTGATCACGTGATTTTTTTTTTTTTTTAATACAAATTTTTTTATTTAAAAAAAAAAGGTTTTCTTACAAATATTTGAAGCAATAGTAATGGAACATACATATGAGAAGTAGTCAATTATGGATACACTGAAAATGTGTGTTCTTATAAACATATGGTTATCTTATGTGGAATTTAACAAAGTGTCACTTCATATAACTATTGTTATAGAAAGAAAACAAAAATTGAATAAAACAAAAGAAATAAAATAATTGAAACAAAGAAAAAATGTATAAAAATCTAAAACAGGGTACAGTCATATAGAGGTATCTGTTTAAAATATATGCATTAATTGATGTCTTGTAAAGAAACCTAGGATCCCATTTTAGATTGAATGCTTTCTTGGTATTATTGATTGTATTGGTCACGGGATCTTAAGCCCCGCCTCCCGGCATCATAAACCTCTTAAAAGGCCCGGAGACATCGGCGTGAAGAGGTTAACATGAAACATGGTCACAAAGGTGGACTAATCCCCTGTACACACGAGCGGATTTTCGGTCGGAAAAACCTTGGATGGTTTTTCCGACGGAATTCCGCTCAAGCTTGGCTTGCATACACACGGTCACACAAAAGTTCTCTGAACTTTCGACCGTCAAGAACGCGGTGACGTACAACACTACGACGAGACGAGAAAATGAAGTTCAATGCTTCCGAGCATGCGTCAAATTGTTTCCGAGCATGCGTCGGAATTTTGCGCTTCGGAATTGCTACAGACGATCAGAATTTTTTCCGTCGGAAAAATTGAGAACCCGCTCTCAATCTTTTGCTGGCGGAAATTCCAACAGCAAAAGTCCGATGGAGCCTACACGCGGTCGGAATTTCCGACCAAAAGCTCACATCGGACTTTTGCTGGCGGAAATTCCGACCGTGTGTACGCCGCATTAGACTTCTCCAATGACCACCAATACAAGGAGGTATTTCTCCACTGGATACCAATGTAAGGGGGCAATTCTCCCCTAGCCACTAATGTACATGGGTATTTTCCACTGACCACCAATGTAAGGGGGCATTTCTCCACGAATCATCAATGTAAGGTGACACTGAAACTTTTCCAGTCTGCATTTCTCTTCTGGTCCTTTTAATTCATTTATTTGCCTGATTAACACTGATGTATAGCGCAAGGAAGTATTATAAAATAATTAGCTTTGGGTGTCAAATATTATGGATATGCCATGTGATTTATTCTTTTATGTAAAACTTTTAACAGGTTACTGATTATGCCATTTTACCATCAAATGTAGGTATAATACTTAATAGGGGTCTTCTGAAATTTATTTCTAGAGTTCCTCTGGGGTAAAAAGGTTGAGAGAGGCTGGTTTAGATCTTGAAATGTCTGAGGCGGATGAACCCTGGGTTGGAAGTCTGGCCACGCAGTGGTGCTAAGATTCAAATTCCCTATCATGTGCGTGGCAGTTCAAGGTTTTCAGGCACGTTTCCACAAGAAGGGCTGGTAAAGAATCTGTGTTATGTGGCCATTTTAGATACATACATTGCTTATCAGAGCTGGATGGTCACTGTCATTGGTTTGTAGCTGTCTTAACCTTTTATCTGGTCTCTGGTGGCTTGTAATATACCACATACTGAAAGACGCACACACAAGCAGCATGAAAAGACACTCAGTGCTGTACATTGCCTGCAGCTACTTATTCGTAATGTTTCCAAGTCATTTCTTTCCCTGTGTCTTGCTACCAGTCTCTACTAGTGTTCCTCTTCATATGTTTACAAAAACCTTCTCTTGGAAGTACCATATTCGTTTAAATTTGTTTTTTGATTTAAAGGATTAATAAACCTAAAATTCCAAAAAAATAATGATATATAAAAGTGTTATGCCTTGTACACGCGATCGGATTTTCCGTCGGGATAAACTCCGACAGATTTTTCCGACGGAATTCCGTTCAGGCTGTCTTGCATACACACTGTCACACCAAATTCCGACCGTCACGAACGCGGTGACGTACAACACTATGACAAACCGAGAAAAATTAAGTTCAATGCTTCAGAGCATGCGTTTTTTTTTCTCCGTCGGAGTTCCATACAGACGGATGGAATTTACGATAGAAATTTGTTCGTCGGAAAAAAAAAGAGCATGTTCTCTTTTTGACTCCGTCTGAATTTCCGACGGAAAAAGTCAGATGGGGCACACACGCGGTCGGAATATCCGATGAAAAAATTCCGTCTGACTTTTTTCATCGGAAATTCCGACCGTGTGTACAAGGCATAAGAGCAGCTCTTCTCAACCAGAGTTTCGTATGACCCTAGGGTTCCTCAAGAACAACCTTTCTCTATCAAGGTTCTGTGGGAGCCTAGGGTACCTCTAGAAAAACGATTCTCTACTAGGGTTTCGTGAACATGTGTCAAACACAAGGCCTGCGTGACGAATTTGGCCTGACAGGCCGTTTTATGTGGTCCTCGCACCTCTCCTGCAGCTGCGGAACCCCCCTTGTATCCACCCCCACCTTGTCTCAGCAGTCAGCAGCAGAGGGGAGAACAAAACTCCACCAGATCCTGCACTTCTCCATGCAGCTGTGGAAAGGCTTATCTCTGCCCCACCCCCCCCCACCCCGCCATCTCAGCAGTCAACAGCAGAGAGGAAGACACAACTCCTACAGATCCTGTGCCTCTCTGCGCAGCTGCAGCTTCCCCTCGTCTCTGCCTTCCCTGGTGTCAGACTCAGGCAGCTGACTCCAGCCCTCCTCTGGTCCTCCTTCAGACCCTGCACTTTCTGCTTCCCAGCTCCACCACCAGCTTCTTCCCAGCATTAGCACAATGTTAGTGGGTGCACTGTTATGTAAGGGAGGGTGGGAGATTCCTGACTTCTGATGGTGGGGGGAGCTCTTGACATCTTATGTAAGGAGGGGAGGGATGCTTGGGACATCTAGTCTTACAGATACAACCGGTCCTTTGGGGGAAACCATAATGCTGATGCGGCCAACAATGGAAATGAGCTTGGCACCTCTGCTCTAGAACAACGTTTCTCTACCAAGATTCTGTGGGAGCCTAGGGTTCCTCTAGAACACCAATTTTCTACCAGAGTCCCACCGAGACTAGGGTTCCTCTAGAATAACCTTTCTCTACCAGGGTTCCATGATACCCTAGGGTTCTTCTAGAACAGGGGTCTCCAAACTTTTCAAATAAAGGGCCAGTTTACTGTCTTTCAGACTTTAGGGAGGCCAGATTGTGGCCAGTGGGGGTAGAAAATGTCCCAGGCCCAGCATCAGTGAGAATAAACATTGCCCCAGGGTTGGTGATCAGTAGAAGAATTAATGTCCAATAATTGGTATTAGTGGAAGGAATAGTGCCCCACCATTGGTATCAGTGGCAGGTAATATGCCCCAAGGGCCAGATGAAGGCTAGCTTGGGCCGCAGTTTGGAGACCACTGCTCTAGAACAACCTTTCTCTACCAGATTTACATGGGACCCTAAGGTTCATCCTGATGTTGCTAGGGGTTCCTTGATCAGAGAAAAATAGAGAATTGATCTCCCCTGTACACTGCCCAGCAACACAGTACTGACATTTTCACTATAAATTAAGGAGTCATTTCTATACTGACCACTAATATTAGGGAACACCACAGTTTTTACTGTGTGCATTTCTTTTCTTACAATTCTTATTTTAAATCTTCTTATTTTACTTATCTTACAATTATTTATTTATTCTCAAAAACCCCAAGACTGCTGTAATTGCATGTAAAGTCAGCAGCCCCAGCAAACTTAGGCCGGCCATACAAGTTTTGAAACTTGGCAGGTTCTGCCGATCGACTTCTGTGCAACCAGCCTACTGGAAAATTTCTGCACGATCAGCGCCACCTGCTTTAGCCAGCAGTGCTAAACAGTGTATTCTGATAGCAGGGATGTCTCCCTGCCATCAGAACACAATAGCTCAGCTGGAATGATTACCTCTATGCTAGAAAATTGACTCGTTCTGAAGTACAGCTGGTGGCAACTGTGGGTGAAGGGGGTCACTGGAGGGGACTGTGAGATTCTTCAGGAGACTGGGGGCTTTCCAGAGGAACTCTGGTAATCTGAAGTGCACTGCAGAGACTGGAGCACTGTGAGAAACTGTTGGAGGTGAGGGCACTATGGGGGCTGGAGATTGTAGCAAACTAGGGTGCACTGCAGTTGACCAGAGGACACTGTGTGAGGTATAGGGTGACCACACTTCCAAACTGCCATTCAGGGACACCCACCCCCCCCCCCCCCCGAAAAGATGATTTTTTTACATCTTTTATTGCCGATTTTTGGGGCAGGGGCGTATCATGAAATCAGCGGGCCCGTGTGCAAGATCAAATGTGGGTTCTAGGCATCAAGAAGAACAACAATATGGTGCGCAAAGCGCGTTGTGGTGAACAGTGGACATGTCTTAAATTGCGCTAAATATTGGCTTAAAGGGGGTGTTGTTAAAGAGAGCCTGAGATGACTTATATAGTGCAGAATGTGGTAATGTTAAATAGGGAATGCAGAGTGTATGGTGGTGAGTAGTATGTACAGGAGAGGAGTGCAGAGTATATGGAGGTGGATAATATGTACAGGAGAGGAGTGCGGAGTGTATGGAGGTGGGTAATATGTACAGTAGAGGAGTGCGGAGTGTATGGAGGTGGGTAATATGTACAGGAGAGGAGTGCGGAGTGTATGGTGGGGGTAATATGTACAGGAGAGGAGTGCAGAGTGTATGGAGGTGGGTAATATGTACAGGAGAGGAGTGTGGAGTGTATGGTGGGGGTAATATGTACAGAAGAGGAGTGCGGAGTGTATGGAGGTGGGTAATATGTACAGGAGAGGAGTGTGGAGTGTATGGTGGGGGTAATATGTACAGAAGAGGAGTGCGGAGTGTATGGAGGTGGGTAATATGTACAGGAGAGGAGTGCAGAGTGTATGGAGGTGGGTAATATGTACAGGAGAGGAGTGTGGAGTGTATGGTGGGGGTAATATGTACAGGAGAGGAGTGCAGCGTGTATGGAGGTGGGTAATATGTACAGGAGAGGAGTGCGGCGTGTATGGCGGGGGGTAATATGTACAGGAGAGGAGTGCGAAGTGTATGGTGGGGGTAATATGTACAGGAGAGGAGTGTGGCGTGTATGGCGGGGGGTAATATGTACAGGAGAGGAGTGTGGAGTGTATGGCGGGGGTAGTTAGTGGAGAGAGGAGGAAGAGTGCAATACCACCTCCTGATAGTCTGTCAGCCACTACTATACCACCTTGGTGGTGGGGCACTCCGAAGGATGTAAGGGGGCACTCTGGAGGAAGTAAAGAGACACTCTGGAGGCACTAAGGGGGCACCCTGGACGTTGTAAGGGAGGATTAAAGGGGGCACTTTGGCGGTACTAACTTAGTCAGAGCCCCCCTACATCTTCCGGGGTGCCCCCTTAGTGCCTCCTTACATCCTCTGTAGTGACCCCTTACATCCTCCTCCAGAGTGCCCCCTTACATCCTCTTCCAGAGTGCCCCCTTAGTACTACTGTACTAAGGGGCACTCTGGAGAAAGTAAAGGGGCACTCTGGAGAAAGTAAGGGGAGGGAGTAAGGGAGCACTCTGGAGGAAGTAAGGGGCACTCTGGAGGCACACAGATAGTACCTCCAGAGTGCCCCCTGCAGGAGCGATGGCCATTAATCCATGCCAGGTGAATGTTAGGAAAAGCAGAGCACACCACCCACCTCATGGCTGCCCTATTCCATTACTGCTTGCTCTCTCCCTGCCACAGCCCTGACATAAGACCGGTCCAGCCTGTGGTGTATGTCCCCATGTTATCTGTACCTGAATTACTGCAGTTCCTCCGGGGGATGCTGCACCCACTGCTGCTCAGGTCAGGGCGGTGAGGTCTTATCCCACTCCCTCCTGGGCTAGGATGAGCTCTGTACAGAGTGCAGGGTTCTGGGATGAGCTGTGTACAGAGTGCAGGGTTCTGGGATGAGCTGTGTACAGAGTGCAGGGTTTCTAGGATGAGCTGTGTACAGAGGGCAGGATTCTGGGATAAGCTATGTACAGAGTGTAGGGTTTTGGGATGAGCTATATAAAGGGTCCACGGTTCTGAGATGAGCTATATAAAGGGTCCACGGTTCTGAGATGAGCTATATACAGGGTTCTGGGATGAGCTATATACAGGGTGCAGGGTTCTGGGATGAGCTATATACAGGGTGCAGGGTTCTGGGATGAGCTATATACAGGGTGCAGGGTTCTGAGGTGAGCTTTATAAAGGGCACAGGGTACTGGGATGAGCTATATACAGGATGCAGCAGAGGCGTAACTAGAACCTTCAGGGCCCTGGTGCAAGAAACCATGAAGGGCCCCCGCCCTCCGGCCTGGGCCATTCCCTCCGAGCCCAGAGGGGGGCAGTATAATGTAAAATGGGAGGGGTGGCAGTATAATGGAAGGGGGGCAGTATTATGGGAGGGAGTGGTAGCGGAGGGCAGTATGATGGGAGGAGGGGCAGTATAATGGGAGGGGGCAGTGGAGGGCATGTGGGAGGGGGGTTAGTGGAGGGAAGTATGATGGGAGGGGGTCTAGTGGAGGGCAGTATATTGTAAATGGGAGGGGTGGCAGTGGAGGGCAGTATAATGGGAGGGGGGTAGTGGAGGGCAGTATAATGGGAGGGGCTGGGGTAGTGGAGGGCAGTATGGGGGACTGTACAGCATGACTGGAGGGGGGCAGTGTATGGGAGGTAGCAGAGTATAATGGGGGGTAGTGGAGGGCAGTATAATGTAAATGGGAGGGATGGCAGTGGAGTGCAGTATAATGGGAGGGGGCAGTATGATGGGAGGGGGTGGTAGTGGAGGGCAGTATAATGGGGGGGTTAGTGGAGGGCAGAATAATAGGAGGGGTGGCAGTGGAGGGAAGTATAATAGGAGGGGTGGCAGTGGAGGGCAGTATAATGGGAGGGGGCAGTATGATGGGAGGGGGTGGTACCGGAGGGCAGTATAACGGGGGGGTTAGTGGAGGGCAGTATAATAGGAGGGGTGGCAGTGGAGGGCAGTATAATAGGAGGGGTGGCAGTGGAGGACAGTAAAATGGGAGGGGTGGCAGTGGAGGGCAGTAAAATGGGAGGGGGCAGTATGATGGGAGGGGGTGGTAGTGGAGGGCAGTATAATGGGGGGGGATAGTGGAGGGCAGTATAATGGGAGTGGTGGCAGTGGAGGGCAGTATAATAGGAGGGGTGGCAGTGGAGGACAGTAAAATGGGAGGGGGCAGTGAAGGGCAGTATAATGGGAGGGGGCAGTATGATGGGAGGGGGTGGTAGTGGAGGGCAGTATAATGGGGGGGGCAGTATGATGTAAATGGGATGGGTGGCAGTGGAGAGCAGTATAATGGGAGGGGGGTAGTGGAGGGCAGTATAATGTAAATGGGAGGGGTGGCAGTGTAATGGGAGGGGGGCAGTATAATGTAAAATGGGAGGGGTGGCAGTGGAGGGCAGTATAATGGTAAGGGGGCAGTATTATGGGAGGGGGTGGTAGCGGAGGGCAGTATGATTGGAGGGGGGGCAGTATAATGGGAGGGGGGTTAGTGGAGGGCAGTATGATGGGATAGGTGGTAGTGGAGGGCAGTATAATGGGAGGGGGGTAGTGGAGGGCAGTATGATGGGAGGGGTGGTAGTGGAGGAAAGTATGATGGGAGGGAGGGCAGTATGATGGGAGGGGTGGTAGTGGAGGGCAGTATAATGGGAGGGGGGTTAGTGGAGGGCAGTATGATGTAAGGGGTGGTAGTGGAGGGCAGTATGATGTGAGGGGTGGTAGTGGAGGGCAGTATGATGGGAGGGGTGGTAGTGGAGGGCAGTATGATGGGAGGGGTGGTAGTGGAGGGCAGTATGATGGGGCGGGGGTTAGTGGAGGGCAGTAAAATAGGAGGGGTGGCAGTAGAGGGCGGTATAATGGCAGGGGGGCAGTATGATGGGAGGGGGTGGTAGTGGAGGGCAGTATAATAGGGGTAGTTATTGGTGGGCAGTATAATAGGAGGGGTGGCAGTGGAGGGCAGTATAATAGGAGGGGTGGCAGTGGAGGGCAGTAAGTTGGGAGGGGGTGGTAGTGGAGAGCAGTATAATGTACAGCATGACTGGAGTCTGGAGGGGGGCAGTGTATGGGAGGGATTAGAGTTACCATGAGCTACTCAGAGTTAGGGCAGTGCAGGGAGCATTTCGCCTACCTTTCTTCCAGTGCAGGAACAGCCATCAGGTAAGAGCCGGAGTCAGGGGGAGGGCCGGGGGTGGAGTCGGGGCGGAGCTTAGGCGCGAGGACGCCGAGGAGGAATCCTCCGGCTCGCTCGGAATCCTGGGGCTCCACTCTCCTCCTTGTCATGACGTCACTGGTTGTTAGACGCTAGTCGGGCCATGCGTAGCAACCAGTTGTTTTGGCAGTGAGCCAGGCAGCGTCTGGGGGTGAAATGAAGCGGTCTCGGACAGAACTAACACAGCGGGCAGTGAGGGACAGTGGCAATGCAGTGGCAATTTTTAGGGGGCATCAGATCGGCCAAGGGGGCAATTCAGGGACACTTTATTGTCCCGGAATGAAGGTGCCCGGGACCAGGGACAAAGATGTCAATTACGGGATAATCCCGGGCAATCCGGGATACGTGGGCACCCTAGCTGAGGTAGGGGTACACTGTGGGAGCTGAGGGTTCTCAGGGGCTTCTCTTATCATTCAAATTTGCTAAATGACTCTATTGTAAAAGTTAATTTACACCAGTTTTCCAACTGTCTTTATTTGACCTGGGGATCTTGATGTATTGATTGCCCATCAATGACTTAATAATCTCTTCTCCATAAAATATTCATTGTTTTGTTGCTTTACATGATTGCAACATCAAGCAAAGACTCCATCCACCTTTTTATTTTTTTTACTGTATTCCCTGTGGCAAGAGGAAAACAAAATCTGAAACATTTATCTTCCCCCCAATGAATCTAGGTCACCAGCCCCAAAGCGTGAACAGACTTCTGCCTCTTGTAGAGTGAAATGTCACTCTACGGAAAGAACGTCAGACAGAAAGCGACAAGATGCTCCAATATGTGCATTTTCATTACGGATGCAGAAAGAATAAACGTTATCTACATTAAAGGAGAACTCCTGGCAATGATATAAAATCACTATTTCAGGGAGACTCCACAAAATGTGTACAATTTATAAGAAATGCTATACTATAACTGCAGAGGGCCCCTCTTTGCTCTTATAACAGGCTCAGGCCTTCATGGCATCGATTCCACATGCCACCAATGTTCCCTTAAGGTACTGGTCCATGTTGACATTGATGTTTACATTGTCCATATTCATTTCCTGGTCTACCACATCCCATAGGTGTGGTATTAGATCTGGTACCTGGCATAATATCAGCATGATTCCATAGACAATAAAATTCATCAGACCAGACAACATTTATCCAGTCTTCAGACATCCAGATCTGGTGATCCTGTGCCCACTGCAGACTCAGTTTTATGTTCTTGGCTGACAGAAGTGGGGCATGACATGGACTTCTACTGTTGCAGCCTTTCTGTCTGAAGGTTCAAGTGTGTAGGCAGGTTAAACTGTGTTTGGTTTTAGCAAGATAGCAGCAGGCCCAGGCTGGGGGAAATGGTGAAGTGCTGCAAGCTCGGCTCCTAAGCTTTTGGTCCTAGCCAGCCCACCTGTGCTATTGAAAGGGGGACGGCTTAGGTCCATGAGCCGCATAGTGGATCGAGAGTGGTTCCGTGTGTTTCTGTACTGTCTCATTGTTGCCAACAGTCCCAATTTTCCCGGGACATTCAAGGTATTCAGACCCCAGCCTGTCCGTGTCCAGGGAAAAATTATGGGAAATTGGCTTTGTCCCAGTGTTCTGTAGACGAACCGTCAGATCATCGGGATGGCCGCAGCTTACGGCTGTGAAAACATGGCCGCGGAATCTCCGTCCGGCTAGCAGGTCTCTCCCCTGTTTACAATGGAGAAGGGGAGGGGCCTCTGACCCGGGCAGCTAATTGGCTTCTCTCTTCAGTGTACAAGCAGAGCAATTCACTTGTACACTGAAGCCGATTAGCTGCCCGGGTCGGAGGCTCCTCCCCTCTCCACTGTACACAGGAAAGAGACCTGCTAGCCAGAAGGAGATCCTGCGGGCCATCCGCCCCCCTCAATTCTTAGTGTAGCGCCCTGCTCCCAATGACTGGGCACTATGTCAAATCTAGTGGGTGTCTGAGCTGGTAGTTGGCTCAGACTCTGTATATAATTATGCTGAATTAGCCTCTGTTTCGGCTATGGCTGTGTTGGGCAGACTTCCCACTGTTTGCCTGTAGGTGGCGTTACTACCACAGGCCAATGTGGAAGACTGACAGGCCAGAGTGCATTGGGTACCTTCCCCCAGGAACAGTTCAGTGGGCGTGGTCTACCCGCTGAGCATGCTGGGGAAGGGTACTTAAGGGGCAGACGCCATTTTGTGGGGCTCTCTTTTCCCCTCGCGGCCCTCCTGGCACGAGGAGTGTGTGTGTGTTCTTGGCCTCGGGACCATGTTGGCCCGAGGCTGCAACTCTACCAAGTAGGCCCAGTTATGCTGACTGGGCCTAAACTTTGAAGGTGATCCTGTGCTGTCCGTCCCGCGGGAGGAAGCCACTCAATGGAGGAAACCAGGGGAGGACCTGTCTTGGAAAAGACCGAGCGGAAGGCTGGTGTCTTGAGGAGGGCCTGGTGATTCTATTGGAGGATGCACCGCAGCTAAAGTTCACCTTGCAGTCTGCCGGGTTGGCTTAAAGGCTCTTGACTGCTTGGCTGGAAGTCCGGGCATTAAGTCCTGTGGCAGAGGACCCTGGATTATCCAATTTAGTCCACAACCGGTCTGTGGCGGAGACTAATCCTGATCATTGTTCGTGCATCATTCCGGCTGCTAGGCCAGGTGAGAGGGGCCTATCCGGATGAGCAATACCCACTCAGGAAGGAGTGGTGACTAACTTTATACTTGAGGAGTTTTCCCCGGGGGATCTGTACTGTGTGCCTGAACCTACCCCTTCCCTTCACCCTTCTACTATTCTCTGTATGTTTTATGCAAAAGGAAAATAAAACCTAACAGCTTAAGGTTTTACATCTTGTGTGGACATTGGAGTTCTTACAGACTTTCTTCCCCAAGACAACGAATACTGAGGTAACGTGCAAGGCCCAAATTTAAACCAGCAGCTCCTACGGGGGTGTGCTACATTAGTAAACTGACAGCCGGTGATGCTGCAGGCACCACAGTTTCAGGTGGGTGGTAGTGATGAGCCGAACACCCCCGGGTTCGGTTCGCACCAGAACCCGCGAACGGACCGAAAGTTCGCACGAACTTTAGAACCCTATTAAATACAATGGATGCGAACGTTCGAAATCTGAAGTGCTAATTATAACGACTATTATGCATGTTAGGCCCCATGCACACGAGACGCAGGTGCAAACTCTGCTGAACACACGTTTTTAAACGCTGAAACCGGCGTTTATAAACGCGCGTTTTGCTGCGTTTGCGGCCGCGTTTAGCGGCGTTTAACCGCGTTTGCGTTTATAAGCGTTTCATCATAGACCCTCCCTAAGCTCAAAAAACAGTAAATTTTAACCATTTCAGCCAGTTTGTGAGACCAGAGTGAGTAGCAGCAGCTGAGAGAGCCGCAGTGTACTTGTATTTAGCGTATCACTTGCCACATCATCTGCCACAAGTTGTGGATTGTCCACTTGCCACGTCACCTGCCACGTCACCTGGCCACATCACCTGGCCACGTCACCTGGCCACGTCACCTGCCACAAGTTGTGGATTGTCCACTTGCCACGTCACCTGGCCACGTCACCTGGCCACGTTACCTGCCACGTCACCTGCCACGTCACCTGGCCACGTCACCTGCCACAAGTTGTGGATTGTCCACTTGCCACGTCACCTGGCCACGTCACCTGGCCACGTTACCTGCCACGTCAGCTGGCCACGTCACCTGCCACGTTACCTGCCACGTCACCTGCCACGTCACCTGGCCACGTCACCTGCCACAAGTTGTGGATTGTCCACTTGCCACGTCACCTGGCCACGTCACCTGGCCACGTTACCTGCCACGTCACCTGCCACGTCACCTGGCCACGTCACCTGCCACAAGCTGTGGATTGTCCACTTGCCACGTCACCTGGCCACGTCACCTGGCCACATCACCTGACACAAGTTGTTGATTGTCCACTTGCCACTTTACCTGCCACAAGTTGTGGATTGTCCACAATGCGATGCAAGCAATTACAGTTTTCTTTTATATTTTTTAATAGTTTTTCATCATTTGCCATCATTTTTGAGATTTCTAATGTTAAAAAATAGGTCACCTTTAAAAACGCTTATAAACGCAAACGCGGCAAAACGCCGGTACCGCGTTTAGCCGCGTTTAGCCGCGTTTAGCAGCGTTTAGCGTCTGAAACGTGAAAACTTTTGCGTCTGAACCCATTTTTTTGCTTCTGGAAAAACGAGGTTAAACGCAACTGCTTGTAAACGCCAAAAAACGAGAGTGTGTGCATGGACACATAGGATAACATTGAATGGGTTCAGGGGCAGTTGAAAAAAGCGTCCAACTGCCTCTGAACGCACGTTCAACAGCAAATAACAGCGTCTCGTGTGCATGGGGCCTTATTGTCCTAAAAAGGGTTTGGGAACCCGGGTTCTGCACCAGGGGACATGTATCAATGCAAAAAGAAGCTTTAAAAACTGCCGTTTTTCTGGAGCAGTCATTTAAATGATGCATAAAGTGAAAAAAAAAGTAAAATATTCCTTTAAATATCGTACCTGGGGGGTGTCTAAAGTATGCCTGTGAAGTGTCACGTGTTTCCCGTGTTTAGAACTGTCCCTGCACAAAATTACATTTCTAAAGGAAAAAAAGCCATTTAAAACTGCTTGCGGCTTTAATGTAATGTCTGGTCCCGGTAATATGGATGAAAATCTTTAAGAAAAATAGCATAGCTACCCCATCACACACCCCCCCCCCCCTACCCCAGCCCATTACCAGCCCCTTTGGGTCTTGTATGGACATTAAGGGGAACCCCGCACACAAAATAAAAAAGGCCCTATATACTCTGAACAGCAGTATACAGGCGGTGCATACAAGACAGGGACTGTAGGTTTGTTCTTATGTAGAATCTGTTTGTAATTTTGAACAGGTACATTGTTTAAGTGTAGCTCCAGGCAAAAAATCTATTTTTAAGCTTTTTGGAAAACATAGGGAACGGTTATCACCCCTGTAACATTTGTTTTGCTGTCTGTGCAGTGTGCACCTGTTCAGAACAGTCCACCTCACTTTCCATCCTAATGACAAATGTTTTTTGAAAATTTGGGGTTTTTATTGAAACAAGAATTGGTGATAAAGCATCAGTGGAGAGGAGACACTTTTTTTCCCATATTAACTCTTACAGGAGAGAATTTGCCTTCCTAGGGGTAGATTTCCTCTCACTTCCTGTTGTATCCTTCCGTTTGCAAGGAGGAGTCGTTTGTAAGTTGGATGTTTGAAAGTAGGGGCCTGCCGTATATACTCAGCTGAAATTTGCCCCTTACATGTTGGTGTTGCCACAACACTGTGAGCAGTGTTGCCAACCCCCTGAAGTGAAATTTACTGGCAAGGATGCCAAAATTTCTGTACGGCACCAATTTCTTACTGGCAAAAATAATGAAGATTACTGGCAGAGCCGCATTTTTTACTGACGCTGCAAAAACAGTACCTAAAATTACTGTTTTTAGTGCTAAACAGTGCAAATATCAACATTTCAACTATAAACACACAGCTAATGCTAATATCAATGTGTTTAAGTTAAACAAAAGTAAAAAAACATATTTCTCAATTCACATGAAGGTTAGGATACTATAACCCAGCCAGCACAGAGTTCCCTCTTACATCAGAGTCTGCAGTATGGCCCCTTACAGTGCAAGGGAACTCTTATGTAAAGGGAAATGCTGCAGATCATGATGTAAGGGGGAACTCTGATGTGGAGGGGGGCTCTGGTGAATAGAGACCACCTTCCACAGAGTGAATACACTAAGATAAGGGGGGGTACTAATATAAGGGGGAAACCTTTATATCAGTGCCCCCTTACATTATTGTATTCATTCACCTTCTTACATCAGTGACCCCCCCCCCCCTCAGAATGGCCTGGCGGCACTGTCACTTACCTCCTCCCAGGTGCACAGTGTGGGGCTCAGTCAGACGGCTCCAGCTTGGTGGCTCTGATCTCCTCTCCCCAGTCCACACGTCTGTTTCTTCCTGGGCCGTAACCCCCATCCCGGCGGCACTCCCACTCTTGACTCCTTTCTAGGATCCCCTCATAGACTGTAGACATGACAAGAGATGGTCAGAGGCTGCGTACACGATACAGGAAGTAGACAGAGACTGCAGACACGATACAGGAGGTGGACAGAGGCTGCGGACACATTACAGGAGGGGGACAGAGACTGTGGACACACTACAGGAGGGGGACAGAGACTGCGGACACACTACAGGAGGTGGACAGAGACTGCGGACACACTACAGGAGGTGGTCAGAGACTGCGGACATACTACAGGAGGTGGTCAGAGACTGCAGACATACTACAGGGAGGAGGACACTGGACAGAGACTGCGGACATACTACAGGAGGTGGACAGAGACTGCGGACATACTACAGGAGGTGGACAGAGACTGCAGACATACTACAGGGAGGTGGACACTGGACAGAGACTGCGGACATACTACAGGAGGTGGACAGAGACTGCGGACATACTACAGGGAGGTGGACACTGGACAGAGACTGCGGACATACTACAGGGAGGTGGACACTGGACAGAGACTGCGGACATACTACAGGAGGTGGACAGAGACTGCGGACATACTACAGGGAGGTGGACACTGGAGAGACTGCGGACATACTACAGGGAGGTGGACACTGGACAGAGACTGCGGACATACTACAGGAGGTGGACAGAGACTGCGGACATACTACAGGGAGGTGGACACTGGAGAGACTGCGGACATACTACAAGGAGGTGGACACTGGAGAGACTGCGGACATACTACAGGGAGGTGGACACTGGACAGAGACTGCGGACATACTACAGGAGGTGGACAGAGACTGCGGACATACTACAGGGAGGTGGACACTGGAGAGACTGCGGACATACTACAGGGAGGTGGACACTGGAGAGACTGCGGACATACTACAGGGAGGTGGACACTGGAGAGACTGCGGACATACTACAGGAGGTGGACAGAGACTGCGGACATACTACAGGGAGGTGGACAACACTGGAGAGACTGCGGACATACTACAGGGAGGTGGACACTGGAGAGACTGCGGACATACTACAGGGAGGTGGACACTGGACAGAGACTGCGGACATACTACAGGGAGGTGGACACTGGAGAGACTGCGGACATACTACAGGGAGGTGGACACTGGAGAGACTGCGGACATACTACAGGAGGTGGACAGAGACTGCGGACATACTACAGGGAGGTGGACAACACTGGAGAGACTGCGGACATACTACAGGGAGGTGGACACTGGAGAGACTGCGGACATACTACAGGAGGTGGACAGAGACTGCGGACATACTACAGGGAGGTGGACACTGGAGAGACTGCGGACATACTACAGGAGGTGGACAGAGACTGCGGACATACTATTGGAGGTGCCGGAGACACTCTGCGGACATGATGGTGTCCTCCTCACCCCCTCACAGTAGCCTCCTCCTCTGTCCACCACCATATTATTTCTCCACATCATCAGTGTGCTGTGTCCTCCTCCTGTGCCCCTTTCACCTCTCCACAGGTCAGGGCAGCACCTGTGGAAAGGTGCACAGGAGCCAGCACACTGATGAGGACACAGCACACTGATGATTTCTAGAAGTAATATGGTGCCGGTAGACAGAGAGCACATCAGTCTCTGTGTCCCCTGCATGGCACCATTGGCATGGCTTCACGCTCCAGGCTCACTCACTGACCCCCCCAGTTTCACTCACCTCGAGTCTGTCTCTGTCCTCCACCCTGTCCTCCGCTCCTCCACCGGCACCTATGATGATGAGTGCTACTGAAGGACTGAGGACTCGAGTCGCGCGGCTCGCACCAGTCGCTGTGGTCACGCCGGTGTATTCAAAAATGGCGCCAGCGGCGCCATCACATTACTGCGCGTGCGCCGCCCGGCCGAGCGTGAATACGTTTTCCTGCGCTCGGCCGGCTTCGGAACGGCGCATGTGCAGTTGTATGGCCGGCTCGTGGCCATCTTTTTTATGGGCGCCGGTGCCCATAGCGGACATTAACGTACACCCCAAAAAAGGGGTTAAATTCACGTACCGTACGTAAATCTACGTACGGTTGGCAACACTGACTGTGAGCCCTCACAGTTACTCTTGGTGGGCGCATGAATGGGCCCTGCTGTGAATTATTAGATCAAGAATTGTAATTGCATGCCCCTGTTGAACAGGGGCTGAAAAATTGGGCCTTTGGTGGTGGTGGTGGTGGTGGTGTTGACACAACACTGTAAGGCCTCACAGTTAGTCTTGGTGGGTGCAGGAATGGGCCCTGCTGTGAATTATTAGATCAAGAATTGTAATTACATGCCCCTGTTAAACAGGGGCATAAAAATTGGGCCTTAGGCACTGGTGCCACAACACTGCAACCCCTCACAGATACTGTACTTGGAGCACAGCAATGAGCCCTGTTGCAAAGTATTGCATCAAAAATTGTAATTACACGCCCCTGTTAAACAGGGGCTGAAAAATTGGGCCTTAGCCACTGGTGCTGGTGCCACGACACTGCAACCACTCTCAGATACTCTAGTTGGAGTGCAGGAATGAGCCCTGCTGCAAAGCATTGCATAAAAAATTGTAATAACACGCCCCTGTTAAACAGGGGGTGAAAAATTGGGCCTTAGCCACTGGTGGCGGCACCCAGAAACAAAAATGTTCTTCCAAGCTATCATCATCAATCGAGGAGGAGGATAGTCAGTCAACAAAACAGGACAGTCTCTCAGCATCAGCATCAGTCTTGAAGGGATGTGACATTTGAAAATAAATTAGTCTGTTATATCAGCTTCAGGTGTTTGGTAGCTGGTGGTGATCCAAGACTGGTTCATCTTTATGAAGGTCAGTCGATCAACAGAGTCGGTGGACAGGCGCACCCTGTGATCCGTGACAAATCCTCCAGCAGCACTGAATGTGCGTTCTGAAAGAACGCTGGATGCAGGACAGGCCAGTAGCTCAATTGCATACTGTGCAAGCTCTGGCCAGTGATCCATCCTCAAGACCCAGTAAGCCAGAGGATTTTCGGTGGGGAAGGTGTCCAAGTCTGACCTTGCCCCTAGGTATTCCTGCACCATGTATATCAGACGCTGGCGATGGTTGCTGGAACCGATCATACCTTGGGGCTGCGGACTAAAGAATTGTCTGAACGCATCGGTCAGACAGCCACCTTCCCCACGGCTCCTTCTTTGACTGACCGAAGCCTCAGCAATTCATTGTCCAGGACCAGGAGTTTGTAACCTCCCAGTCTCTGGGAACGCGTTGCACAGACCTTTCTGCAGGGCCTCCCGGAGTTGTCTCATCCTCTGCTCCCTCTGCGACGGTAAGATAAGGTCCGCAACCTTACCCTTGTACCGTGGATCAAGGAGAGTGGCCAGCCAGTAATGGTCCCTCTCCTTGATCCGAAGAATACGAGGATCCTTCCGCAGACTTTGCAGGATCAGGGAGGCCATGCAGCGTAGGTTAGCTGAGGCAGTCGGTCCGGAGTCCTCTGGGTCACTAAGGACGACATGATCCGCAGCCACCTCCTCCCAGCCACGTACAAGTCCACTGGTTTCTTGGGACTGTAAATCATCCCTAAAAGACTGCTGCTGATGATGCTGAGTGCCAGGCTCCACCTCCATGCTGACACAATCCTCCTCCTCCTCCTCCTCTTCTTCCTGTGCGATGGGTGGGACAGAAGGGACACTGTCTGGGTAAAGGGGGCCTTGAGAGGCAAGGAAGTCCTCCTCTTCCTGCCTCTGTTCTGCCTCAAGTGCCCTGTCCATTATTCCACGCAGCGTATGTTCCAACAGGTGGACAAGAGGTACAGTGTCACTGATGCATGCACTGTCACTGCTCACCATCCTCGTGGCCTCCTCAAATGGTGCCAGGACAGTGCATGCATCCCTGATCATGCCCCACTGGCGTGGTGAAAAAAACCCGAGCTCCCCTGACCCTGTCCTAGTGCCGTAGTCGCACAGGTACTCATTGATGGCCCTCTGCTGCATGTGCAGCCGCTGCAGCATGGCCAACGTTGAGTTCCACCTGGTGGGCATGTCACATATAAGGCAGTTCATGGGCAGGTTCAACTCCTTTTGCAGCTCAGCCAGGCGAGCACTGGCATTATAAGATCTGCGGAAATGCACACAGACTTTCCTGGCCTGCCTCAGGACATCCTGTAAGCCTGGGTACCTGCCCAAGAACCGCTGCACCACCAGGTTAAGGACGTGAACCACACAGGGCACATGGGTCCGTTGTCCCTGTCGGAGAGCGGAGAGGAGGTTGGTGCCATTGTCGCAAACTACCATTCCTGGCTTAAGCTGGCGTGGCGTCAACCACCTCTCGGCCTGCCCCTGCAGAGCAGACAGAACCTCTGCCCCAGTGTGGCTCCTGTCCCCCAAACACACCAGCGCAAGCACGGCATGGCATCTTTTTGCCTGCGTACTTGCGTAGCCCCTTGAACGCCTACGGAGCACCGCTGGTTCCGAGGACAAAGCACAGGAAGAGGCCACGGAGGAAGAAGAAGAGGAGGGGGTGGAGGACAGAGGTGTGTCACAACCAGTAGTAGCATTTTGGAGGCGTGGCGGTGGAACAACCTCCAACACTACTGCACCTTGTCCTGCATTCTTCCCAGCTGCCAAAAGAGTGACCCAATGGGCCGTGAAAGAAAGGTAACGTCCCTGTCCATGCCTGCTGGACCATGAGTCAGCAGTAATATGCACCTTACCGCTGACCGCCCTGTCCAGCAAGGCCAAGACATTGCCTTCCACATGCCGGTAGAGAGCCGGAATCACCTTCCGTGAGAAAAAGTGGCGTTTGGGAACCTGCCACTGAGGAACCGCACATTGCACAAACTCACGGAAGGGGGCCGAGTCTACCAACTGAAAAGGCAGCAGTTGAAGCGCTAGCAATTTAGCCAAGCTAGCATTCAACCGCTGGGCATGTGGATGGCTGGGAGTGAACTTCTTTTGACGGTCCAGCAGCTGGGGCAGGGAAATTTGCCTGCTAGAATCGGACGTCGGTGTACTGCTAGCAGAGTGCCCGCAAGTACTTGGCTGTGACACACCTAATTCTACACCTTCATTCCTCTCAGAGCAGGTTTCAGAGAGGACTGAAGGTATAGTGGGGTTGGAGATCCCAGCTGATGCGGTGCAAGAAGAGGTCAGCTTTGTTCTTTGGTGTGGGTCTTTAAGGTAGGCTTGCCAACGAGCTGCATGGCAGGTCAACATATGTCTGGTCAAGCATGTGGTGCCCAAGCGGGTGATGTTTTGGCCACGCGATATACGCTTGAGACATATGTTGCAAACAGCAGCTGTGCGATCTGATGCACTTGACTCAAAAAAGGCCCACACCAAAGAACTTTTTGAATAACGGGTAGAGGCAGCGCCCTGCACAGGTGAAGCTCTGCGGTGTGATTCCGTCGGTGTGCTGCCCTTACGCTGGCCCCCCGAGGGCATCCTGCCTCGTTGGAGATGTGCCTCCTCCTCATCCTCCTCCTCCTCCTCTCTCCTATTAGGCACCCACGTGGAGTCAGTGACCTCATCATCCCCTCCCTCCTCATCACTGGAGCCAATCTAGCAGTATGCTGCAGCTGCTGGAACATGACTGCCAGATTGATGTCCTTCTTGAGCATCCCCTCTCTCTGCTCTCACGCTACTGCCTTCCTCTAGCTGGGTATCATCATCAGACCCTTCGAAACGCTGGGCATCCTCCTGGAGCATGTACCCAACACTGTGCTCAAACAGTTCGGGGGACTCCTCAGGAGGACATGGTTGGTCTAGGGAAGGAGTGACTGATGATGACATTGATACCAGGGAAGAGGACGCTTTGGCAGCTGCTTTGCCAGTACCCTGAGCCTGGGTGAGAGAGGATGAGGAGGATGAGGAGGGCTTGGTCATCCACTCTACCAAGTCTTCGGCATGATGCGGCTCAACACGTCCAGCTGCCGAAAAGAAGGACAAGCGTGTCCCATGGCCACGTGCTGATGGCGATGCACCGCGTCCACGACCAGCACTGTTGTCTCTAGACATAGAGCCTGCTTGCCCTCTTTTATTGGCTCCTGACTGTCTGCCTCTCCTTGTTTGTCTTCCAGACATTCTAATGGCCTGCAGGGAAATGGTAAAAGCAGCAATACAGGCTAAGTTCAGGTGTAATATGGTCAGGAGGCACACTCCGCCCGCTGTAAGTGCCGCAAAATCCTGTTGGTGTAACACACCAGGAAAAAGCAGCAATACAGGCTAAGTTCAGGTGTAATATGGTCAGGAGGCACACTCCACCCGCTGTAAGTGCCGCAAAATCCTGTTGGTGTAACACACCAGGAAAAAGCAGCAATACAGGCTAAGTTAAGGTGTAATATTGTCAGGAGGCACACTCCGCCCGCTGTAAGTGCCGCAAAATCCTGTTGGTGTAACACACCAGGAAAAAGCAGCAATACAGGCTAAGTTCAGGTGTAATATGGTCAGGAGGCACACTCCGCCCGCTGTAAGTGCCGCAAAATCCTGTTGGTGTAACACACCAGGAAAAAGCAGCAATACAGGCTAAGTTAAGGTGTAATATGGTCAGGAGGCACAGTCCGCCCGCTGTAAGTGCCGCAAAATCCTGTTAGTGTAACACACCAGGAAAAAGCAGCAATACAGGCTAAGTTAAGGTGTAATATGGTCAGGAGGCACACTCCGCCCGCTGTAAGTGCCGCAAAATCCTGTTGGTGTAACACACCAAGAAAAATCAGCAATACAGGCTAAGTTCAGGTGTAATATGGTCAGGAGGCACACTCCGCCCGCTGTAAGTGCCGCAAAATCCTGTTGGTGTAACACACCAGGAAAAAGCAGCAATACAGGCTAAGTTAAGGTGTAATATGGTCAGGAGGTACACTCCGCCCGCTGTAAGTGCCGCAAAATCCTGTTGGTGTAACACACCAGGAAAAAGCAGCAATACAGGCTAAGTTAAGGTGTAATATGGTCAGGAGGCACACTCCGCCCGCTGTAAGTGCCGCAAAATCCTGTTGGTGTAACACAGCAGGAAAAAGCAGCAATACGGGCTAACTTCAGGTGTATAATGTGCAGGAGGCTTAGCAGCAATGACACTGACACTGTCCCCTGCCTATCCTTCTCTCTTCCTGCACACAAGGTTTATCAAAGTATATGACACTGACACTCTCCCTGCCTATCCTTCTCTCTCCCTACACACAAGGTTTAGCAAAGAATATGACACTGACACTCTCCCTGCCTATCCTTCTCTGTCCCTACACACAAGGTTTAGCAAAGAATAGATTTGACACTGTCCCTGCCTATCCTTCACTTTCCCTGCTCCGGAACACACTACACGAGGCCGCCGCGCTGGCGGCCTTTTATAGTGTGGGGCGTGTACTAAACCCCCTCAGCTATAATTGGCCACAGGCATCCTGCCTGTGGCCAATCATTGCTCTCCTCGCTGCCGGCGCTGTGATTGGCCAAGCATGCAGGGTCACAGTGCATGCTTGGCCAATCACAGCGCCGGGATTACACTGCGATGGCGCAGTGTATTGTGGGCCGTTCGCGTCACTCGAATTTGGCGCGAACGGCCCAAATTGTTCGTTGTTCGCCGAACGCGTGAACAGCTGATGTTCGAGTCGAACCTATGTTCGACTCGAACACCGAGCTCATCCCTAGTGGGTGGCCATGGGGTGATCTGCTGGATGTTCTGTGTGTTGGGGGGTATAGAGCTTTGTTGGGTGTTGGAGGTGCACATCAAGTCCTGTACCACGTCTGCATCCTCTCTGATCGTCTTCTGTACCATGTCCGCACCCTCTCTGATCGTCTTCTGTACCATGTCCGCACCCTCTCTGATCGTCTTCTGGACCATGTTCGCACCCTCTCTGATCGTCTTCTGGACCATGTTCGCACCCTCTCTGATTGTCTTCTGTACCATGTACTATGTTATCACATGCCTGACGAAAGGGTCCTGAGTGACTCCGGCACGTGGAACTGCTCTGTGATGTGATCATGCAATAAAAATCTGTTTGGACGCTACCTTGTCGATCCATGGTGTGCTGGCAAATATCTTCATTGTGACTTTCTGAACCAGTTCCCAGTTGGTTGTTGCTGAAGCACTCAAATCCTTGAGAGCTTATCCTGGAACGTGTGCGATGGCACACTGTCTGACCATCTCTTGTATCATGTCTGCAGTCTCTGACCTTCTCTTGTATCTGTTTGATGGGATCTGCCTGGGGGGATGGTGTTTTGAGTATCTTTATCTGCTGATTGTTAAACTTTCTGTGCTATTGTTATTGTGGTGTAGGATCTGGGCCTGCTGTCCCTCCATCCCTCTTTCTTTCTTTCTTTACTTCTTTCTTTCCTTCCTTCTCTCTCCTTCCCTCCCTATCTCTTTCTTTCTTTCTCCCTCCCTCTATCTCCCTTTCTCTCTTTCTTTCTCTCTCTCTTCCTTATCCCTCCACCCCTCTTTCATCTCAGACTCTAAAAAAACCTTCTTTAAGCCATGCCCAATATTAAGATTAAACCACGCCCATTTTTCGCCGCCGCAACTATGCTGTCTGTGAGTGGGATTGTTTAACGCTGCTGAAGGCACCAGGTTTTTGGAAGACATCCAGCCATGGACAATGCCATAATGGACTTCCACCTCACCGAGGTCTGCCTGGGCCAATATGCTACAATAGTCAGGGTTAGAAAAAGGACGTTGTTCCTATTGCATTTGTAGCACACAGATCCCTTTCCTGCTTACCTCCGCTTCGCAGGTGGGACACAACATGCCACATGCCCAGTGTCCTCCTTGTTTAAGAGGGTGAGCGGTGTTATCTATTTTTGGGTCTTGTAGCGAGTTACCTCTTTCCGTTGGTTCTTCACCCTAGAGTGTAGGAAGAAGTCTATGCTCTCTCTCAAGGAAGGCCAATGTCCAGACAGTATCAAACCCAATAAAAAGGTTTATTTTGCTTTGGTTAAGAATTTGACAGGAAAAGTTGGAGATAAAGAGGAATGAACAGAGAGGCAGGTTCAGGCACGCGGCACTTAACTATCACTCGTCGCCACTCAGGCCTGAGTGGGTTTTGCTTACCCGGATAGTCCCTCTCACGGTCCTAGCAGCCGGTGTGGAGCACGGAACATTCACCCATAATTTCCTAGGGATACGATCAAGGGACAGCTTCCAAATCTTGAACTTCCCAGCACTTGTAATATTTAAGTCCTTAGGTGCCAATGGGGCACATTACAAGGCTTGTGGCGGACCATGGAATCCTAGGTAACCAGGCCTCTCCCGAGACAGTGACTTCTCTCACCGATCCCCTTGGGTAAATCCTCCCCTGGTTGCCTCTCCTTCACCCCTCACTTGGACTCCCCGAATAATGGCGTCTGCCCCTTATGTATCCTCTCCTAGCATGCACAGCTGGTAGACCACGCCCACTGTATGGCTGCCGAGAGAGGACACCCAATAAAGCTGCAACGCTACCTGTGGTTCGACCTGAGCCTGGGGCCGCAGTGCCACCCACAGGCCACAGGGAACTGCACTGCCAGGCAACATCACCTCAGAGCAAAAGCCAGTTTTTGAAGAATTCAACAGCCTGAGTCCAACTATGGGCTCAGGCTACCCCCTAAATTTAAGCATAGCGACCCCCAATTATTGGGGGGTCGGCTACACATTGTTGTTCCGCATTTCTTCAGTAAAGTTGCATCAACCATTATGAGCCTGGTCTCAAGGTATTCAAAGGGGTCCATGTTGGTTTTGGCGTAGCAAAAGAACCCGGGTCTGTAAAGCACTACATGGTATGAAGTAACACAGTTGTGAAAAGTTAACTCGGCAAAGACAAGGAACTTTCTCAAAATGAAGTTTGTTGGCCAAAAGTCCGACTGTGTGTATGGGGCTTAAAGCCCCGTACACACGGTCGGACTTTTGGCCAACAAACTTCATTTTGAGCAAGTTGGACCAACAATCCGACCGTGTGTACGCTCCATCGGACAAACTTTTTTAGTTTTTTTTGTTTTCATCGGACAAATGTTGGGTCTGCAAACGGACAAACTTTTGCCCAACAAAAGTCAGATGGAGCAAAGTCCGACCGTGTGTACAGAAAACCATAGGACTTTGTCCGATCGACAAAACAAATAATGTTACAATTAACCAACAATAACAGAAGTTGACCAAAGGCTGGCGGTAAAGAGCAGAAAAGAGCAGAAAAACCACGTGATGTTGGATAAAGTTTGGGGAAAGTTTGCCGAAAAGTCAGAGCGTGTGTATGCTATGGGTGTTCCCGACCAACTCAGTTCGGACCAAAAACCACGGAAAAGTCAGATGGAAGTCCGACCGTGTGTACGGGGCTTAGAGTAACCAAGTTCAAGACACCAAGCAACCAGTCTTCAGGCGTGGTACCTGGTAAGGTGTCAGGTCTTCTGGTAGCGAGGGGGTCATAATTAGGCTCCCTCCCTAGCAGTCGGTATCCAATTGCAACCGGATCTGAACCCACGTTATAGAGATCTATGGCTTGGTCACTAAATACGAGAAGGAAGAAGTTAAGTGAGAACATAAGGTCTGTACTATGTGCACGGCGGGATCCCATTCTGTTACTGGAAGTGAGGTAACAGAGGTATGGTGGACTGGTGGAGTAGGCGCAGGCTCAGCAACTCCCTCCTAATGCAACATATTAATTACAGTGTCTAGTGACATGGGATAAGTTACTTGTCAGAGGAACTCTGCACTTGATTACTGCACACAGTACGAAAGCTCATCTTTAAGTTGGGATACTAATAATGTTAGATTGTTCACATGACCGCAGTCGCCGCCTGGTCCTGGGCATTGATGAGTGTGCTTCGTGTGAAAGGTACCCTCACGTGCACAGGCGCAGATAACCCCGCCCACAACTTGGCGTAGTCGGCAGGGTATGCCACATACGCCCCCTGGCTGGATCTGCCCAGATTAAATTTGCCAAGGGTTTGCTGAATCATGTTAACAATTCAGCAAATTTGAACTTGGAGGTGAATCCCATTAAAGTCTATTGGGGTGGTCTATACTCATGTCTTCCCTGTTGCTTATTATGGAGATAATATGCTGCATTGTTAGTATTTACTTCTCAATAAACATGTTCTACTTGTAAAAAAAAAAAAGGTTAAAGGGGTAAAAGGGGGGGGGGGAGAGGGTCTTTTCATGTGATAAATACATTGAGTTGCTGCCATGTGATTGGCTGATTAGAAATTTGTGTTACCAAGCAATTAAACAGGTGCACCAGGTGTATAATTTTTACCTTTATCCCTGTTTCACATTGCAGTGATTTGGCATGCGATTTGACATGCCGCACCGATTCCCAAAAGTAGTTTCTGAACTACTTTTGGCGACTTCGGGTGCGATTTCAATAGACATCTGTTCAGAAACCCGCACAGATGTCTCTGAAATCGCCCCCCGAAGTCAGGACTGACATGTGGGAATGAAATCTTGCCAGTTCAGCTGAACTCGCACGATTTCATTCCTGCTGTCAGTGTGAACTTAGACTTACAATCACTTTCAGCCCTCGTTCACATTGAAGCCATTTGTCATGCGATTTGACAGGTCAAATCACATGACAAGTCGCAGCCTATTGCCGGCAATGGCACCGTTCCAATCGGTGCAACGCTGACTTTGTGGCGCCGCACCAATTTGCAAAAGTAGTTCCTGCACTACTTTTGCCGATTTCGGGTGCGACTTCATTAGACACCTGGGCATGAAGCCGCACAGATGTCTTTCAAGTTGCATCCGAAGTCGCACTGAAATGCGGATTTGAAATTGTGTAATTTCAGATGCAGTCGCGCGATTTCAAAACCGCGTTCAATGTGAACCAATTCATTTAAAACTCCATGTCCATCTAAAGCCTCGTACACGCAGTACGATTGTTGGCCAACCGAGCGTCTGATTTTTGTCTTCACGGTGTGTGCCTGGATCTTGTCTTGCATACTAATAGTACACAATTGTCGTGCCACAAACAAGAACGTAGTGACGTACTACGAGGAATTTCAGCTCTTGAGCGCCATCCTTTGGGCCCCCTCTGCTAATTTCGTGTTAGGTAAGCATTGGTTCCGAGCATGCGTGTTTGTACTTTCGACTTTTGTGTGACGGATTTGTGTACTGACCATACGAAAATCTGACAACCAACCGTTGTCCGCCGAAAATTTACTAGTCTGTCATCCAACATTTGTTGGCCGAAAGCTGCACAAATTTTTTTAGAAGGAGTGTACGAATTGTAAGATTTTAGGACAACGGTCTGTCAACAGACAATCCCCTTCCAACAATCTGATCGTGTGTACGAGGCTTTAGTCTATCCTGTGCACAGCGTGACAACGCTGCAGAGCGATTTCACCGCAGAATGAACAGTGTTGTCACATTTTCAGGTAAGTGGAAAAACAATGGATCTACTGGCAGGATCAACAGGAAATCAAACCGTTACAATGAGGGACTGCTGTGCCAATACAAGTGACAGACTGCATCATATACTGTATGTCATTTTCAATTTTGCCCATCATTCTACTTTAAATGAGGACGTAATGGAAGCGTATTACAAATTAAATGTAATTAGCGTTAATTAACCGTTGTCTCATTTTGCACGCAACCTTGTTTCGGCTTCCGGTATGAAAGATCGTTGAATTAAGAGATGGCTTTTTTAGCATAGTATTTGGCCTGTGCGGTCCCCTGCGGTCACTCCTGTTCATCCATGTAGAACGGCCGTGTCTCTGAATACTAAGAGAGAGAGAAATGTCTCCGCCTGCAGAAATCCGGCTAGAGAAAGCCTTAATTAAGGTTGAAGCAACATGGGAATCCCAGGGAGACGTGTTTTAGCGCTTATACACAATTCACACACATTTACATTACATTTACATGCCGCTTTTTCTTGCACATGGCGGGGCACGTCAACAGTGGATGCATTAAAGAAGAGGAAGCATGCATACATAACACATAATATGCACTGTGATGTCACTTCCTCCTTGAAGCAGAATTTCGGATGCCTGAAAAACTGTCTCAAATGATTATCTTTATGTAGGTTTATGGAGGCTGATCTTTGTTTAGCTTTACTTACTTTCAAATAGCGTAAGACTGTAGTTACCTCTTTCTGCTCACCCCAGCAAAAAAAAGTTCCTAACACCCGGGGGGGCGGGAAGGATTGGCGATCATGTGACCACTGTCACAGCGGTCGTATGGTCAGGAGCTGGTCCCATCGGCTATCTTTGACAGCTCGGTCTCTGTGCTGGGAGTGAGCACATTAATATCTGCCGCCAAGTAACACTAATGCCCACCCTTTGTGTTACATGGGCAACAACAGGTTAACCACTTAAGGACCAGAAGATTTGCCCCCTTAATGACCAGGCCATTTTTTGCGATTCAGCACTGTGTCGCTGTAACGACACCCTGAGGCAGCTACCAGACACTCCAACAAGCCGAATAAGACCCCATACAAATAATTCTCCCCCAAATACGAGACGAAGCTCCGTGTTGAAGGTCAAACAGGAATATGAACTCTATTGGAAGGAATACAGGCTCTTTATATACACTTGAGAATACTGCAGTAACCACATGAACAATGACCTGGATCCACCCACAACATCACACAATGGTTACATAACGAGCCCCCAATACACATTATTCTGAGTGTCAATACATACCTTAGCAGACAACAGGTGAGTTCATTAACTAATCCCTTAACCCTTTGAGGACCAAGGGACGTATTTGTCCCATGTTTTTAATTGCCTGTATCATCTGATTAAGAACTTAAAATACTTTTTTTTTTTGTTTGAGTCAAAATATTAGTTCTTATCAACAAATGGATCTAGCTTTTTGCCAGTTATTTCATGAAATGGCTTGGTTACAGCAACTGAAGTGTACGAACTTAAAAAAAAAACTTAAAAATAAAAAATTGCTTCTTTTGGGGTTCCATAGGAAGTGACCTAAAAAGTCACATTTGTCCCGTGCCATAATTCCTCCGCCAAAAATGACACAAGTGTGGAAATGGTTTTATTTATTGTTCAAATACATTCTTAAAGGGAAAAAATATATGACGGTAATCTTATGGTCCTCAAAGGGCAGCCAAAATGACTCTGAGACATGACCTTTGAGTTTCCTAGACGGGCTGTCTCCTAAACTACAATACACGTTATCACAGGACTCCTTCATACATTACAGAGTCAATTAGCACAAGCCACCATGAAAAGATCCTTAGAAGTTAGCCTGGACTCATTTACATTACAACAGACAGACAGGTGGCCGGAGTTGATGACATTAGCATCGTTAAGCAATAGACGGTCGGCCTGTTTCATTGAACTTCCTGGAATGCCCAAATAAGGAGTTATACTTCATGGGCATAGACCTCACAGCACACAGGGAATAACATCTTCATATTTATTGGGAGATATTGTTAATGAATATTACTGTCCCATTTGAAGTAGTCCAAGATATATTTTCTCAGTCACCCTCTGCCCCTAATGGACATAGGGTGATTTAGACATAAGAGGTGCATGGGGAGCTGAAGCAAGGGTACCCCATACTTTTCAAGAGATTCTAGGTTCCACGGGCCCTCCCGTTACAGTCGCTCTAACTGACAATTGTGCGGTCGTGCGACACTGTACCCAAACAAAATTGACGTCTTTTGTTTCCCCACAAATAGAACTTTCTTTTGGTGGTATTTGATCACCTCTGCGGTTTTTAGTTGTTGCGCTATAAACAAAAAAAGAGCGACAATTTTGAATAGAATTTTTTTTTTAACTTTTTGCTATAATAAATACATCCCCTCAAAAAAAAAGTCTTCATCAGCTTAGGCCGATATGTATTCTTCTCCATATTTTGGTAAAAAAATCGCAATAAGCGTATATTGATTGGTTTGCGCAAAAGTTATAGCGTCTACAAAATAGGGGATACATTTATGGCATTTTTATTATATATATATTTATAGGCGATCAAGGGGTTAAATGTGTTCCCTGGGAGGGTTTCTAACTGTGTGGGGAGGGATCTCTCTCTACTCCCATGACAGAACGGGGATCTGTCTGTTTACATTGACAGACCCCTGTTCTGGATCTCTGAGGAGTGATCGTGGGTCGCCGACGGACATCGCCACCGCCGACCACGCGCACCGGTTCCAGCGCCATGGGTGTGCATGCGCCCCCTATAGCCCTTAAAGCGTCCGCCGTACAGCTACAGTAATTCACGCAGGGGAACCAACCTGCCGCCAGATAACGACGGCAGCTGATCGGCAAGTGGTTAAAGTGGACCTTTTAGCATTTTTTCAAGTCTGCATGAATAAATTCTTGACATCCCATAAAATACTGCAATAGCGTTTTTTTTTCTTTATAAAAAAACCTCCAACTTTTATCAGTAAAAAGTAACCATATACAGAACAAAAAGATTTGTTTAGTTGAATTTTGTTTTGATTCATTATTTACATGAATTTGTTTAACCACTTGCTTACTGGGCACTTAAACCCCCTTCCTGCCCAGGCCAATTTTCAGCTTTCAGCGCTGTCACGATTTGAATGACAATTGCGCGGTCGTGCGACGTGGCTCCCAAACAAAATTGACGTCCTTTTTTTCCCACAAATAGAGCTTTCTTTTGGTGGTATTTGATCATCTCTGCGGTTTTTATTTTTTGCGCTATAAACAAAAAAAGAGTGACGATTTTGAAAAAAAAACACAATATTTTTTATTTTTTGCTATAATAATATCCCAATTTTTTTTTAAAAAAAATATTTTTTTCCTCAGTTTAGTCCGATACGTATTCTTCTACATATTTTTGGTAAATATGTGTTTATTGATTGGTTTGCGCAAAAGTTATAGCGTCTACAAAATAGGGCATAGTTTTATTGCATTTTTATTATTATTATTTTTTTTACTAGTAATGGCGGCGATCAGCGATTTTTATTGTGACTGCGACATTACGGCGGACACATCGGACATTTTTGACACCATTTTGGGACCATTGTCATTTTTACAGCGACCAGTGCTATAAAAATGCATTGATTACTGTAAAAATGACACTGGCAGGGAAGGGGTTAACACTAGGGGGCGAGGAAGGGGTAAAATGTATTCCCTAGGAGTGATTACTACTGTGTGGGGGAGGGGACTGACTGGGGGAGGTGACCGAGCTGTGTCCCTATGTACAAGGGACACAGCATCGGTCTCCTCTCTCCCTGACAGGACGTGGATCTGTGTGTTTACACACAGAGATCCACGTCCCTGCTCTGTGTACACGCCGATCGCGGGTACCTGGCGGACATCGCGGCCGCCAGGCACGCGCATTGGCATCTCAGTGATGCGCCGGGCGCGCGCGCGTGACGCTCGCGGCGCTCGCGCGCCCCCTAGTGGCCAGAATAGCCGAGGTTGTATAATGACGGCCTCCCGGATTTCTAGATTCACATTGAGGCCGTCATTCGTCAATGGCCCGGATCTCAAGCGGTTAATTAGTTTTCGGAATTTGTTTTGTTTATACGATTTAGAATCGATTCAAATCGTTTTTAAATAATTTTTCAATAGTATTCAAATCCGAAAAGTTTTAATAGTTTTCAAATTCGAATAGTTTTCCAAGAGAATAAAATAGAATAGAAAATAAAGAAATTAATAAAAAAAATTGAATAGAATAGAAATTTGAATTTAAATAGAATTGAAAATAATAGATTAGGACAGAAAACAGAAGAATAGTATAGAGAAAAACAACAGAATAGAATAGAAAGAATATAACCATCTTCCTATTCTAATCTATTCTTTTCTATTATATTCAAAACAAATGGATTCTATTTGAATTTTGGGAAATGGTTTCTATACTATTCTATTGTTTTTTTTGTAATTCTATTATTTTATTTTCTATTGTATTCTATCCTATTCTATCATTTTCTATTCTATTCTAATTTATTCTATTTGAATTTCGAATTTCAGAAGATGGTTATATTCTTTCTATTCTATTCTGTTGTTTTTTTTCTATACTATTCTGTTATTTTCTGTTCTAATCTAATCTATTCTTTTCTATTCTATTCAAATTTGATTCCTGTTTGAAATGGTTATATTCTTTCTATTCTATTCTATTGTTTTTCTAATTATTTTTTTTTCTATTCTATTATAGTCTGTTCTATTCTTTTTTTTCTATTCTACTCTTTTTTATTATTTTATTTTCTTATGTATTCAAATTCAAATTTATTTTTCAAACTGTTTCCGATCGATTCCACTACTAATGTTTCAAAAATCGTTTGTTTCAGTGGAAACAATCTGACATGTTGGTTCGTTTTTTTGGCATAAAATGTGCATTTCGAGAATCAAAATTTGCCTACTAACGTTTCGAAAGTCGAACGATTTTCTATCCACGTATGGCCAACATAATTTTGAAATTCAAATACGTCCTAATTTCCCAAAAAATTAAATGTGTCCAAATTTCAATTTGGAACGAAACGAACTGCACATGCCTAGTAAAATGCCATCCTTGACCTCCAGTTTAGTGACTTTGCCTAGGCTAAGATGATGCCACCCGTCTGCTGCAGGCAGGAGGAAGCATTTCCTCAGTCTCCTCTCCCCATAGTGATTAGACTGCACATTGCACATTGTAACTTTGTAGCAAGTCACGAGGTAAGACGCTGCAGCAGGGGCTGATCTGCGTTAAACATTTTGTGAACCCAGCCAAGAACTGCACAGGCACCCCAAGCTATACTAACATTGCTTATCTTGTGACCAGAAGGAACTTGCAGTCATCAAATGCACTTATACACACGATCGTTTTTTTTTTAGAAAAAATGATCGTGTATGGGCCCCATCGGTCTTTTTTCCATCGGTGTAAAAAAATAGAACATGTTTTAAATTTTACCAATGGAAAAAAAAAACGATAGCAAATTCCGATGTCTGTGGGGAACTCCATCGGTGAAAAAACCCACGCATGCTCAGAATCAAGTCGACGCATGCTCAGAAGCATTGAACTTTTTTCTCTTCTCGTCGAAGTGTTTTACGTCACGGCGTTTTGGACGGTCGGAATTTGGTCTGATGGTGTGTAGGCAAGACTGATGTAAGTCAGCTTCATCAGAATTCCGACGGAAAAATCCGTCAGATTTTATTCCATCGGAAATCCTATCGTGTGTACAGGGCATTAGAATTTCCCTATGATTCTTTATTTGAAAATCTACAAGTGTATGGCCAGACTTGGGTAAGCATGTACTAAACTATATTCACTCATTTTGCTTTCAAAGATGAAAGAACAATGCAGATTATCTTCTAGAATCTCATTTCTTTGTATGAGAACAATCCCATGGATACGGGAAAAATGTATTCCTGAAAAGGGTACAATAAATTCTAAATATCATTCTATTTATTTACAGCTTGCCTGCCCGGGACATACAACCCATCTGATGCCTCCACAGATCGCTGCCATCCCTGCCCAAGTAACAGCAACTCTACAACATCAGGGGCGAATATCTGTACATGTAACAGGGGATTCTACCGCACCCCAGAGGAGTCCCCCAATTCCCCCTGTACAGGTGAGTAACACTACAGGAGGGGACAGCAGAACATGACATGAACCTTACTGTAGCTTTATTCCTAATGGCTAGATCAGCCTTACTCACCCTGGGCTGTGTGCCCTCCTAGGGTTCTTCCACAGGCAGACTGGTGAAAAGATTAGTCATCTACTGATTTTCTGCCTGCACTGACCGCCAATAAAAGGGGTCACTGACCAACACTGCAAGGGTCACTTCTACACTGACCACCAATGTAAGGGTCACTTCTACACTGACCACCAATGTAAGGGTCATTTCTACACTGGCCACCAATGTAAGGGTCACTTCTACACTGGCCACCAATGTAAGGGTCACTTCTACACTGTCCACCAATGTAAGGGTCCCTTCTACACTGACCACCAATGTAAGGGTCACTTCTACACTGTCCACCAATGTAAGGGTCCCTTCTACACTGACCACCAATGTAAGGGTCCCTTCTACACTGGCCACCAATGTAAGGGTCGCTTCTATACTGACCACCAATGTAAGGGTCATTTCTACACTGGCCACCAATGTAAGGGTCCCTTCTACACTGTCCACCAATGTAAGGGTCCCTTCTACACTGACCACCAATGTAAGGGTCCCTTCTACACTGTCCACCAATGTAAGGGTCCCTTCTACACTGACCACCAATGTAAGGGTCACTTCTACACTGTCCACCAATGTAAGGGTCCCTTCTACACTGACCACCAATGTAAGGGTCCCTTCTACACTGGCCACCAATGTAAGGGTCGCTTCTATACTGACCACCAATGTAAGGGTCATTTCTACACTGGCCACCAATGTAAGGGTCCCTTCTACACTGTCCACCAATGTAAGGGTCACTTCTACACTGACCACAAATGTAAGGGTCACTTCTACACTGTCCACCAATGTAAGGGTCGCTTCTATACTGACCACCAATGTAAGGGTCATTTCTACACTGACCACAAATGTAAGGGTCACTTCTACACTGACCACCAATGTAAGGGTCACTTCTACACTGACCACCAATGTAAGGGTCACTTCTACACTGACCACCAATGTAAGGGTCACTTCTACACTGACCACCAATGTAAGGGTCATTTCTACACTGGCCACCAATGCAAGGGTCACTTCTACACTGACCACCAATGTAAGGGTCACTTCTACACTGACCACCAATGTAAGGGTCACTTCTACACTGTCCACCAATGTAAGGGTCACTTCTACACTGTCCACCAATGTAAGGGTCACTTCTACACTGTCCACCAATGTAAGGGTCCCTTCTACACTGACCACCAATGTAAGGGTCACTTCTACACTGGCCACCAATGTAAGGGTCACTTCTACACTGACCACCAATGTAAGGGTCACTTCTACACTGGCCACCAATGTAAGGGTCACTTCTACACTCTCCACCAATGTAAGGGTCACTTCTACACTGTCCATCAATGTAAGGGTCCCTTCTACACTGACCACCAATGTAAGGGTCCCTTCTACACTGGCCACCAATGCAAGGGTCGCTTCTATACTGACCACCAATGTAAGGGTCCCTTCTACACTGGCCACCAATGTAAGGGTCCCTTCTACACTGTCCACCAATGTAAGGGTCATTTCTACACTGACCACAAATGTAAGGGTCACTTCTACACTGACCACCAATGTAAGGGTCACTTCTACACTATCCACCAATGTAAGGGTCACTTCTACACTGACCACCAATGTAAGGGTCCCTTCTACACTGTCCACCAATGTAAGGGTCACTTCTACACTGACCACAAATGTAAGGGTCACTTCTACACTGACCACCAATGTAAGGGTCCCTTCTACACTATCCACCAATGTAAGGGTCACTTCTACACTGACCACAAATGTAAGGGTCACTTCTACACTGACCACCAATGTAAGGGTCACTTCTACACTGTCCACCAATGTAAGGGTCACTTCTACACTGTCCACCAATGTAAGGGTCCCTTCTACACTGACCACCAATGTAAGGGTCACTTCTACACTGTCCACCAATGTAAGGGTCCCTTCTACACTGGCCACCAATGTAAGGGTCGCTTCTATACTGACCACCAATGTAAGGGTCATTTCTACACTGGCCACCAATGTAAGGGTCCCTTCTACACTGACCACCAATGAAAGGGTCACTTCTACACTGACCACCAATGTAAGGGTCCCTTCTACACTGTCCACCAATGTAAGGGTCACTTCTACACTGACCACAAATGTAAGGGTCACTTCTACACTGTCCACCAATGTAAGGGTCCCTTCTACACTGTCCACCAATGTAAGGGTCACTTCTACACTGACCAAAAATGTAAGGGTTGCTTCTATACTGACCACCAATGTAAGGGTCATTTCTACACTGGCCACCAATGTAAGGGTCACTTCTACACTGACCACCAATGTAAGGGTCCCTTCTACACTGGCCACCAATGTAAGGGTCGCTTCTATACTGACCACCAATGTAAGGGTAATTTCTACACTGGCCACCAATGTAAGGGTCCCTTCTACACTGTCCACCAATGTAAGGGTCGCTTCTATACTGACCACCAATGTAAGGGTCATTTCTATACTAGCTACCAATGTAAGGGTCACTTCTACACTGACCACCAATGAAAAGGTCACTTCTACACTGACCACCAATGAATGGGTCACTTCTACACTAACCACCAATGAAAGGGTCACTTCTACACTGACCACCAATGTAAGGGTCACTTTTACACTGACCACCGATGTAAGGGTCGCTTCTACACTGACCACAAATGTAAGGGTCACTTCTACACTGACCACCAATGTAAGGGTTGCTTCTACACTGACCACCAATGTAAGGGTCATTTCTACACTGGCCACCAATGAAAGGGTCACTTCTACACTGACCACAAATGTAAGGGTCACTTCTATACTGACCACCAATGTAAGGGTCCCTTCTACACTATCCACCAATGTAAGGGTCACTTCTACACTGACCACCAATGTAAGGGTCACTTCTACACTGACCACCAATGTAAGGGTCACTTCTACACTGTCCACCAATGTAAGGGTCACTTCTACACTGTCCACCAATGTAAGGGTCCCTTCTACACTGACCACCAATGTAAGGGTCACTTCTACACTGTCCACCAATGTAAGGGTCCCTTCTACACTGGCCACCAATGTAAGGGTCGCTTCTATACTGACCACCAATGTAAGGGTCATTTCTACACTGGCCACCAATATAAGGGTCCCTTCTACACTGACCACCAATGAAAGGGTCACTTCTACACTGACCACCAATGTAAGGGTCCCTTCTACACTGTCCACCAATGTAAGGGTCACTTCTACACTGACCACAAATGCAAGGGTCACTTCTACACTGTCCACCAATGTAAGGGTCCCTTCTACACTGTCCACTAATGTAAGGGTCACTTCTACACTGACCACAAATGTAAGGGTTGCTTCTATACTGACCACCAATGTAAGGGTCATTTCTACACTGGCCACCAATGTAAGGGTCACTTCTACACTGACCACCAATGTAAGGGCCCTTTCTACACTGGCCACCAATGTAAGGGTCGCTTCTATACTGACCACCAATGTAAGGGTAATTTCTACACTGACCACCAATGTAAGGGTCCCTTCTACACTGGCCACCAATGTAAGGGTCGCTTCTATACTGACCACCAATGTAAGGGTAATTTCTACACTGGCCACCAATGTAAGGGGCACTTCTACACTGACCACAAATGTAAGGGTCGCTTCTATACTGACCACCAATGTAAGGGTCATTTCTATACTAGCTACCAATGTAAGGGTCACTTCTACACTGACCACCAATGAAAAGGTCACTTCTACACTGACCACCAATGAAAGGGTCACTTCTACACTAACCACCAATGAAAGGGTCACTTCTACACTAACCACCAATGTAAGGGTCACTTTTACACTGACCACCGATGTAAGGGTCGCTTCTACACTGACCACAAATGTAAGGGTCGCTTCTACACTGACCACCAATGTAAGGGTTGCTTCTACACTGACCACCAATGTAAGGGTCATTTCTACACTGGCCACCAATGAAAGGGTCACTTCTACACTGACCACCAATGAAAGGGTCACTTCTACACTGACCACCAATGTAAGGGTCACTTTTACACTGACCACCGATGTAAGGGTCGCTTCTACACTGACCACAAATGTAAGGGTCGCTTCTACACTGACCACTAATGTAAAGGTCACTTCTACACTGACCACCAATGTAAGGGTTGCTTATACACTGACCACCAATGTAAGGGTCATTTCTACACTGTCCACCAATGTAAGGGTCACTTCTACACTGGCCACCAATGTAAGGGTCGCTTCTATACTGACCACCAATGTAAGGGTCATTTCTACACTGACCACCAATGTAAGGGTCCCTTCTACACTGTCCACCAATGTAAGGGTCACTTCTACACTGACCACAAATGTAAGGGTCGCTTCTATACTGACCACCAATGTAAGGGTCATTTCTATACTAGCCACCAATGTAAGGGTCACTTCTACACTGACCACCAATGAAAGGGTCACTTCTACACTGACCACCAATGAAAGGGTCACTTCTACACTGACCACCAATGTAAGGGTCACTTTTACACTGACCACCGATGTAAGGGTCGCTTCTACACTGACCACAAATGTAAGGGTCGCTTCTACACTGACCACCAATGTAAGGGTTGCTTCTACACTGGCCACCAATGTAAGGGTCACTTCTACACTGACCACTAATGTAAAGGTCACTTCTACAATGACCACCCATGTAAGGGTAATTTCTACACTGTCCACCAATGTTAGGGTCACTTCTACAATGACCACAAATGTAAGGGTCACTTTTACACTGACCACAAATGTAAGGGTCACTTCTACACTGACCACCAATGTAAAGGTCAATCCTACACTGACCTCCAGTTTAAGTGGTCACTCCTACACTGACCTCCAATGTAAGGGGTCACTTCTACACTGACCACCAATGTAAGGCTCACTTCTACACTGACCAAGAATGTAAGGGTCACTTCTACCCTGACCTCCAATGTAAAGGGTTGCTTCTACTCTGACCTCCAATGTAGGGGTCACTTCTACACTGACCACCAATGTAAGAGGTCAGTTCTATGCTGACCTCCAATGTAAGGCGTTACTTTTGCACTGACCAACATTGTTAGTCCTCATTCACATGGGACATATAAGTCCATGCCCTGTGTAACGGCCTTGTTTACCTGCATGGGGATGCAGATGTTCTGTGAATCCCTGTTCAGGCAGTCCCACTGTTGTCAATTGGAACGCAGCGGCTGCACGGACACATCCACTGCCCCCAATTTGACAGCCGTAGCGCTGCACAGCCCTGAATGCAAACAGTGTGCAGACTGTGTCTGTGCAGCTGCTGCGTCCCAATTGACATTAATGTTAATTGAGTCACCTATTGTTTCTGTCTGTCTGCTAGTATTGTGTCCTCTTCACCTCGTTACCAAACTATTGTGGGATGTTTATGTGCTTATGTTTATGCTAGCTGTTCATTAGATGCACTGTTAGATGTACTGATGACATTACTGTTTACAGTGTGCATTGCTTAGGATAATGTGATCAAGATCTTACCTGATTTTGTTTGGTATATATTCTGTGTGAGTTTACAATAAAGGCAGTTCCAGTTTGCACCTAAGATAGTGCCATCTAGTTCTTGGGTGGAATATATTTAGCTATAATTACTGGTTCCTGGTTACAGCTGTATCTTAATGGGGGCACCCAGGCTGGGTGCCAGGTGGTCTGTCACAGTGGCCAACGTAGGTAAAAAATCTGACCACAGCTCAAGAAACCCATAGCAAGCTCTAAAGGAACACTGGTTGAGAGGCTGATCTAGATTATATTCAAAGGACTCCATTGTATACATTTGTAAGAAAGGAAAGACCAACATTTAGAGCCTATGTTTGTTTTTTTGCCTGCATTTGAAAGATGGCCGCTCTCTTCTTCTTCTGAAAATATTTGAACACAACAGGAAGTGAGGAGAAATCTTCAAGAGGGAAACATTCAGCAATACAAATAGTTGTAAGGGAGGGTTATTGCTATCTGTGTCCTTTTTTTTGGAAATGTAGCCTTTGTCACTGCGACAGAAACTAATGCCGCGTACACACGATCGGAATTTCCGACAACAAAACCGTGGTTTTTTTTTTCCCGACGGATGTTGGCTCAAACTTGTTTTGTATACACACGGTCGCACAAATGTTGCTCGGAAATTACGATGGTCAAGAACGCAGAGACGTACAACACTACGACGAGCCGAGAAAAAAGTACAATGATTCAGAGCATGCGTCAAATTGATTCCGAGCATGCCCAGCACTTTTGTGCATCAGAAATGGCTACACACGGTCGGAATTTCCGACAAGTACTTTTCTTGTCAGAAAAATAGAGAACCTGCTCTCAAACATTTGTTGTCGGAAATTCCGACAGCAAATGTCCGATGGAGCCTACACACGGTCGGAATATCGGACCAAAAGCTCACATCGAACATTTGTTGTCAGAAATTCCGATCGTGTGTATGCGGCATAAGGAAAAATCTCCCCATCAAGGATTCAAGCAGCAATATAAAAAGAAAAAGTGGCAGAGGTTGTGATCCTTCCTCCATCCATAACAAAAAATAAATAAAAAATGTTTTTTCCCTGGAGAAAATTAGGAAAGGAGTGATGACGTGGGATTATCCAGGCAGAATTAATGCAGACAGAGATTACACAGAGTTTTCACAGCTGCTATCTAGGGATTTCAAGTGAATTGGGACCAGAGGGAGGGAGCAATAAAGATCTCAGAAAGTTCTCTATGCTCTGGTACTGTTAGATGAGATAGCAAATGGGCAGACACCAAGTCATTTAAAAACACGCTGTACATTTTGAAGATAGGTGTTTTATATTTTCAGTTTATATTTGGGATCAGGGATTTTAAAAATCATATGAAAAGCACATTGGATTCATTTCCATCATTTGCTGGTAAATTGCTATATAAACTCTCCCCTCTGTTCCAGGACCTCCTTCAGCAGCTTGGGATTTGAACTACGAAGTGACAGGTCCTGGATCTGTTTCTCTGACTTGGAGGACTCCTAAGGACCTGGGAGGTCGGAAGGAGGTCATGTATTCAGTGGCATGTAAAGAGTGTATGAGCGGACGCTGCCTCCGGTGTGGGAATGGAGTGATGTTCAGACCCGGCCAGGTAGAACTCACCCAGACACGTGTCCATCTCACTGGGCTCCTACCAGGCGTGGCCTACACCATGGAGGTGCAGTCAACCAATAAGGTGTCTGAATTGAGTGCGGAGCAGCCAAAACACGCCTCTCTGAACCTCAGCATCAGCCAGTCAGGTCAGTCCTATTTGCATTAAAACTTAAATCCAGGCAGATATAGAATGCACAATTATTGCAATTCTGTATTTATTAATACACCATTAAATGTATTTTTTAATGCAAGCAGTGTAGGTATCTGCCTTTGATCTGTATCAACCTTTTTCAGTCCCTGTGCAGCATATAGAAACAAACAGCAGAAGAAGCCAAACAAACAGGCAGTATGCTGATAGGAGGGGAGAGCAGAGTGACAGAGAGATGACCTCATCAGCAGTGGCGGCTGGTGCTCCATTTTTTAGGGGGGGGGGCAAACAAACCCGCCCGCTCACTGCCCGCCGGCTCGCCCACCCACCCACACTTACCCCATGCAGGTCGCAGGTGGCTTCACCACCTTCTCCTCCCGGCCAACCCTGTCACCTCTCCTCTTGGCCAATTCGGTCTTAGTACCAGCTTCCTGTCCTGATTGGCCGGTAGGAGAAGCAGGAAGACATTTTGATTCACTAATGTCACAAGTAGGTGCGCATTGAAATCAGATTAAATACTGCTGTTAGTCTGAAAGGGGCCTTACATAGGGGGAAATGTTTTGTAGTTCACAGAAGATAGTTGGGAAGGCAGACAAGACTGTTTCACATTCGTTTCAATGCACTAAAAATACAATTGTGGACAGAATCTATCTGGCAGGATCAACAGGTATGTTTTCTGTATTCACAGAGAATGTACTTAGCTGGAAAGAGAAAACAAATGCAGCCATCTCATTTAAGAACTGGTGAGCTGCAAAGAAACTAAATTTTTTATTCTTAGTTCTAGAATTTTAAGCTGTATCCAAGAGCAAACATTTACAGTAAAACCTCGGATTTAGGGTGACCACATTTCCAAACTACCATTCGGGGACACCCCCCCTTCCCAAAAATCAGCTTGTGCTGTAACGAATCACAGCACAGTGATTGGACACAAGAGGCGGGATTTATGATTTCTCCAATCACAAGCAGGGGGCGGGGATTGTGCTCCTCCAGGCATTCCCGGCCAGGACAAGTACTGTCAGTGAGTAAAGCGGTGATGTGGCAGCCGTTTTTGGGGGCATCAGATTGGCCCGGGGGGTGGCTGTGTCAGTTTCATTCTGGGACACTGTATTGTCCTGGAATGAAGGTGCCCGGGACAGACCTGCAAAACGCGAGACTGTCCCGGGCAATCCGGGACACGTGGTCACCCTACTCGGATTGCGAGTAACGTGGTTTACGAGCGTTTTGCAATACGAGCCTTGTCTTGCAAGATGAGCAGGATTCAAGCCTCTGGGGTGTGCAGTACCGCATGTGGCCAGAGGTGCGGGGGCGCTGGTGACACTTCCCGAGTCTTTCAGAGTGTCTCCGGCGCCCCCCCCACCTCTGGTCACATGCGGTACTGTATACACTAGCAGTGACACTGGAACAAATTATCTGTGTTTCCATTGATTCCTATGGGGAAACTTGCTTTGATATACAAGTGCTTTGGATTACAAGCATGCTTCTGGAACGAATTAGGCTCGTAATCCAAAATATTGCTGTATTATATTGCAGCTTACCAATTCTTAAAGTGGCTCTTCAGTAATTTTTTCATCTTTCCATCTATTAAATCTTCTGCCCTTGTTGTTGTTTTAACTTTGATAGTAAAACATTTTTTTCTGCCAGTAAATACCTTATACAGCCCACTTCCTGTTTCTTGTCTGGTCATTCGTCTAGGTTTATAACATCATGCACAGCTCACTCACTCTTGTAAGAATTTGCCAGGAAGGGATGGGGGGGGTGAGTCATAAGAGGACCAATGAGAGCTACAGGGCTAGAGGTGTGCCTCTGTGTGTCTGTGTAAATCCTGGAAGTGAACAGGCAGCAGCTTCAGCTGCCCACAGTTAACATGATTGCACCAGACTCAGTGGAGGGAGATTTCTGCAGCATATTTGGCAAGTACAGAATCACAGTATATATAAAATAATATGCAAAGTGGTCGGAAGGAAGCTTCAGAATGGCAAAGATGTTTTTATTACAAATTATGTGAGCAGACTGCAGTTCCTCTTTAAATGTGATGCCTGCATTCGTTTCCTTTCTTCTATTTTCATCTGGTAATCCAGCAAGTACGTTTTTTTCAACTGAAAAGCTTTTTTGCAGCTACGGGGATGAGACAAGTCATTTAACACTGACAGGGGGGCTTACAATGATCAGCTTTTATTTATTTATGTAAAACCTTTATCCCTAAAAAAAGAAAAAAAAAAAAGAAACTGTTGCTGTAACTGATTATAAAGTGTGAGCTGGAGTTTGGCTTCAATTTGTTAGTGTATCTAAGCCCTTCTTCACATTGACTGCAGCTTTGAAATCATGCTACTGATTTTGAAATCGCACAATTTCAAAGCCGCATATTCAGTGCGACGTTGAAGATATTTGTGCGGCTTCATGCACAGATGTCTATGCAAGTCGAACCCGAAATTGCCAAAAGTAGTGCAGAAACCACTTTTGCAAATCGATGCGGCACCGCCAAGTTAGTGTCGCACCAATTTGAACAGTGCGATTGCCGGTGTTCTGCCGAGCTGGTTCCGCCTATCGGTATGGTTTCGAGCTCGACTGCGCAGGCGCAATCCGAGGCGACGGAATTCTCAGAGCGAAGCAGCTGTAGACGCGCTCGCTTCTGATGCTAGGGAACCAGCTCGACAAGAAAGCCGCGGGGGCGGAGACTAGCAAGTTAATGGGACACGACACGCCGCTGTATTTTTTAAAATGTTCATGAGCGGCCGCAAGGGGCGGGGCGGAGACTGGGACACGCCGTTCTATAGGGCAGAATATAACAATTATATGTACAACACTCGCCCTATAGAGCGGCGTGTCACAGTCTCGGCCCCCGCCCCGCGCTCATCCACATTGACAAAAATACAGAGCGGCGTGTCAGCCGCCCATCAACAACTTTAATCCCGCCCTATGGAGCGGCGTGTCACAGTCCCGGCCCCCGCCCCCACTCATCAACATTGACAAAAATACAGAGCGGCGTGTCAGCTGCCCATTAACAACTTTAATCCCGCCCTATGGAGCGGCGTGTGTCCCAGTCTCCGCCCCCGCCCCTTGCTGTGCGGCGTGTATGCTCGGGAGCGAGCGCGTCTACAGCTGACGAACAGATGTTTGTAGATTTTCGTGTGTTCCGAGTGCGCATGCGCAGACGCGCTCGGAACCATATCGATAGGGGAACTAGGTCGATAAGATACCGGCAATAGGATGCAACTTGACTTGTTAAATTGCATGACAAGTCACTCCAATGTGAACGAGGACTGAATCTCCTAGTTCATCTAACACTCCACTCCCCCCCAGACTGACAATTCTGCTGTCCAAAGGTGGCCCCCTGTGCTCCTTCATCCAGAGTGGGGGTACTATAATACAGGTGGTGTGTTACTGGTCAGATCACTAGGTGAAAACCGAGGGGGGAAAGCCTAAAAGAGTAAAACAAATGCAGCCACCACATCTAATGATTGGTTACTTTTGGTTTCGGGTTTATTACCGCTTTAATAACTTCCTTTCTTCTTGACTTCTTTCGTTCATCACCCTCCCCCCCCCAAAGAAAAAAAATTCTCAGAGATGAACTTGGCACAATAAACATTATTTACTGTCTTGCCAGCTTTGCTGGTTTATTGGTTACTGATCCTCCCATCATTATAGGATTCCTACATTATTTTCGCTCGGCTGGGCGGAGGGGTGAGAATTTCTCAGAGCGGAGCTGCGAGTTTCGTGATTCCCGGCAGAGTTGGTGTTATGTTCTCACTAATGTGATGCTGTGCAGCCGACACTAAAATTGTGGTGTTTAAAGATGAACTCAAAAATGATAATCAAAAAAAAAATGATAATCAAAAAATGATATAAAAATTAATAAGAAATGAAAGCTGAATTCCAAGCACAAAAACATTAATTTAAATGTATTCCTCAATAGCCACAAAGCATATAAATCCACTTTGTGTGCACTAAATGCCCCTGTACATAGTCTGTGCAGAGAGTAGAGCTGTGGGAGGGGCCCAGCAGGCCCCACCCACTACAGACTACTACAGGAGGGGGCGGAGACAAGACCAGTCACCCTGCACAGGGAGAGAGTGCAGCAGTGAGCGGTCTTTATTACAGGAAAAGTCTCACAATGGATTACTACACAGAGCTGGAAGAAATACACAAAGCAAACCGAGATACAAGAATAATACACATGACAAATGTATATAGATAATATTTATTATAGGTACCTATATAACTCCATCCATTTACGCAGTGCTGTACACATATTTTTTATACATTCACATCAGCCCCTGAGCTTACCGTCTAAAGTCCCTAACTCACATTCATACATACGCATACTAGGGCCAATTTAGACCCAATTAACCCATCAGCGGGTCTTTGGAGTGTGGGAGGAAACCAAAGCACCCGGAGGAAACCCACGCAGGCACAGGGAGAACATGCAAACTCCAGGCAGGTAGTGTCGGGGTTGAACCAATGACCCAAGTGCTGCTAGGCGGAAGTGCAATAATTTCTGATCAGATATACAGCAATTATTTGTTCATTTAAAAATCATTGCATGTATTTGTTTAAAGCGGCTAATGTATCTGTAGTTATATCTGCCTCCTGTACCTGTCCACACAGCAGGCACTCAGACTGAGAGAAGGCGGGGCAGCACTCTGAGCCAATCAGGAGCAGTAGCTCAAAAGGGCATTCATTGTGGATATTTAGCCAGGGTCTGAGTGGGGGGCCAACATATAGAGGGGGCGTGGTTTCTACCCACCCAGAAAGTAAGTGGACATATTACAAACTGTGGGTACAGTTAACAATGGGTGCACTCCAAGGGTTAAAGGGGTTGTAAAGGTAAACTTTTTTTTTTTTTTTTAAATAACAAACATGTTATACTTCCACTGTGCAACTCGTTTTGCACAGAGTGGCCCCGATCCTGGTTTTCTGGGGTCTCTCGGCGGCTGTCTTGGCTCCTCCCCGCAAGAATTCACCACCTTAATGCGAGCGAACTTGCATGGTGGCGAGTTCTTGTGGGCGCGCTCCCGTGATACAGCCGACGGCTATAGCCGCTCACTGTATCACTCGGCCCCGCCCCCCGGCACACCGCGTCATTGGATGTGATTGACAGCAGCGCGAGCCAATGGCTGCGCTGCTGTCAATCAACCAATGAATGAGCCGAGAAGCCTGGCAGAGAAGCCAGCACGTTCACGGCGCAGGACTTTCGAGGGGTCAGGTAAGTAAACGGGGGGGGGGGGGGGGGGCTGGGGAGGCGCTAATCCTCAGATGTTTGTTCACCTTAATGCATAGAATGCATTAAGGTGAAAAAACGTGTACCGTTACAACCCCTTTAACTGCTTGTTTGTCTGTGGGCAGGTTGCCTACAGCAGTGATGGCGAACCTTGGCACCCCAGATGTTTTGAAACTACATTTCCCATGATGCTCATGCACTCTGCAGTGTAGTTGAGCATTATTGGGGTGCCAAGGTTCACCATCACTGGCCTAGAGCATGTTAGTTAGGAAGTTGGTTGGCCCAGGCTGGGGAAGGGTTAATGTTCTGCACTCTGTTCCCGGGCTTTTTGGATCATCCCTATTGGTCCTGTTATATATGTTTCGGGGCTCGCTCTCTCCGAGTCTTGCTCATCCCTGTTCCTTGTGATACTGTAGCTGTCATTGAACACCAAGTAGGACTGCTGTGCCCAGCACTAGTCCATTGGAAGACACCTGGAGTCTGGAGAACTTCCAAGTCTGTGAGGAAACTGCTAATGGACTACTACCTTGGTGTGGTATGCCTGGGCAGCCTACTTGAGTTAGATAGGAATTAATCGCACTGTAATGTTCATGTTGGACTGTGCCGTAACATTTTCAGTGATGTTCCATCAACTGTTCTAAGCCTAGTTTGAAGGCATCTAAAGGGGTGCATGAAGATTCCTGGCGTATGAAAAAACAGGGCCAGTAAAGTACTTAGCGAGACAAACAGGAGTAATGCAGTTGCTATGGGTAACCAGAAATAGTGCAAGGTACATTACAGCGAGTCGTGAAGTGTGGTATCTGGTGTAGATAACAGGTCCTCCAGGAGTGAGGGGTCGGTGAACTGGCTCCCTCCTTAGCGCTCAGTTACCCAAAGTAACCAGGACCAAACCTGGGGTACAGAGACCTTGTGTACCTGGCCGCATGGTACGGGAGAGGAGTTACCATATGCACCCATGAGGTCCGCGCTAGGTGCACGCCAACACCCTATTCTGTCCTTGGGAGTGAGGTGGCAGAGGTATCCTGAACTGGTGGAGAGGGCATCTGCTCAGCGGTGTTCTTCCTAAATGCAACGTACATCTACCAAACAGAAGTGAGTAGCGACACAGGATAGCACTTTTACAGAGGGACTAACTACTTACTGCACACAGTATTTGGCTCATCTATAAGTCGGGGAACCACCATAATGTTTGGTTCTCACTTGACCGCGGTCCCTGCCTGGTCCCAGGTATTGATGAGCGCGCTTCACGCAAACAGAAACCACCACATGCAAGGTGAAGTTACCCTGCCTAGGGGATGATGAATAATAATTCCTCACTCCCATTGGCTTCCTTCTCTCTGTGTAACCGGTCACTTAAAGCAGTTTTCTGATGTCATCCACAATGTACAGGAGGACATTAAGGGCCCGCCCCCATTCTGGGACATTGGATAATGCACCAGCTGCTGGGGGAGAGAGGGGTTTACCTTATTTATCATCTCCTTGGCAAAGCCTTCAGATAACTCTTGCAATGGGTACATTTTTTTTTTTTTTTGGGAGTTCAGATGTTAGCAATAAAACAAAATCCAAAACCAAAATTATAATATATTGAGGCATCATTAGATGTGGTGGCTGCATTAGTTTTCTTTTTAGGCTTTTATACCTCTGTTTTCACCTGGCAATCTAGCCAGTAACACACCTCCTGTATTAGAGTGCCCCACTCTGGATGGAGGAGCACAGGAAGCACATTTGGACAGCAGCATTGTCAGTCTATGGGAAGGGGGGGGGTTAGATGTACTAGCACATTTAAATACACTAACAAATTAAAGCCAAACTCCAGCTAATACTTTATAATCAGTTACAGCAAACTGTTATTTTTTTCCCGTTTGGGATAAAGGTTTTACATAAATGAATAAAAACTGATAATGGCAAGCACCCCTGTCAGGGGTAAATGGTTTGTCTCATCTTTGTAACTGATAGATCTGCAGGAGAGCTTGTTCTGTTGAAAACAGACTTATTGGCTGGATCAACAGATGAAAATAATATAAAGACATATTAATTATTAAGATAAAGAAAGACCAAAAAAGAAAACGAATGCAGCTCTAAGAATTGGTAAGCTACAATATTTAAAATGTTTGCTTTTGGGTTTAAGACCGCTTTAAATATTACTAAAATAAACCCAATATGCATTCCATTGCATAGAATCAATAGTAAATCTAACGTTTGAAACAAATGTTAGCTTATAGTAAATGTCTGTGTTTTTTTTAATCATTATTGTTTTTAACTACATCTCCTTTTTCATTTTTATTTATTTTTTATTTATTTTTTGTTGGCCCTGTTTATAATAAAAAAAAGAAAGAAAAAAAAAAACATGATATATTTCCGAGGCATTGATTTGTAACAGATCAATATTGAAAATTTTTGAAACAAGATGTTGAAGATTATAGGGGGATTTAGTGTTCTTTTTGTTTTTGTTTTTTATTGTTTTTATTACTTCTCCTTTTAAATTTTTTTTTTTTTTTTTTTTTTTTTCAGCCCTAGTTAAAATAAAGAAAGAAAGGTAGAAAAAAAAAATTATACATTCACGAGGCAGTAATTTTTAACATATCAATATTGAAAACTTTTGAAACAAGATGGTAAAGCTTATAAGGGGTATTAGTGATTTTTTTCCCGTAATTTTTTTAATTATTTCTCCTTTTTTTTTTTTTTTTAGCTCCGATCTTTTCCCTTTTAGCTGTGCCTTCCTCCCTTCTCTCTCTCCCCCAAGCCCTGCACTCTAACCGAATTTGTCTTTGTGACGCTTTCTCTGTATCATACGTGAGGGTCTCACAAGAGGCGGTGATGCGGTGACCCAAATTCAAAGTGACAGCTCCGGCCAAGCGTCGCCCTCCCCGAGGTCACATGTCACAGCGCGGAGCACAGCGCGCCTGTGTTATTGCATTCTCGCTGTTTTTGTGATACACAGAAAAATATGTTCCAGCTCAATGTTTTTTTTGTTTTTTGTTTTTCTCCCTCTTTGAATTATTTTTATCTCTTGTACCTTTCTAGGTCTCGTCCTTCCCTTTCTCTCCCTCCTGGTTTTTTATAGGTCTAAATTCTTTTTTTTTTCCTTCCAGTGCCATCTGCTGTGCCCATAATACACCAAGTCAGTCGGTCCACTCAGAGTATCACCTTATCGTGGCCTGAACCGGAACAACCGAATGGCAAGGTCCTTGACTATCAGCTGCGTTACCGTGAAAAGGTACCTGCTACAAGTGCCTCTCGGACTCATTACCCTATGGCTCTGATGAACCTTTACGCAGCACACAGACAGACATCTGCTACCAGTAACATCTGCCTCTCTACAACACAAAATCTGTGCGTAGCCCTCGGGCCAACTAGGCATTCGCCTAAAGGCTGCACTCTACAAAAGGGCATCATATGGTATTTTAGTATTTACTCATTCCATCCTGTTTTGTCTGTTGTATAATTAAAGCTCAACTCCAGGCTAAAAAAATAAAAATGAATGGTTTCCCCTTGCAGTGCGGCTTTGCCCACACTGCAAAGGTTAAAGTGTTACTAAACCCACAGCAGTAAAATCAGTCTCTATATGCAGTAAAGCATGCTTGTTATCCTAACTGTGGAACCTAAGGGGCTAATCCTCTGCATTGTGTAAAAAAGGCTGTTTGAGCCCGTCTTCTTTGATCCTTTCCTTCTTCCACTGTCCTCAATCTATTTCCTGACAGTACAGAGCCTTTGGAGTCACTTTGCACATACTCAGTTTGGTGTGTATTGCTAGAATGTTTCTTTTTTTTCTTGGGGCGGTGCATGAGATCAGCACTGGGCCAATCATCACTGTCCAGGCCGAGGGTCAGGAGTCCTGCAGCATCATAGGACAGTTAGAGGAGAATGAAAACTCCTCCCACAAGCTTTAACCAGACACTAATAGAAGTCACAAGACTGCTATATACTGCTGATGAGAGAAGGTATTTAGCAGTTTATATTTACTAAAATAACTACATTTCCATGTTCTGTGTACTGTGGGAGACCAGATATAGTGAATGCAGGCTCCTGGGTTTACTAACACTTTAACTGCTAATTTTTTCCAGGGGAGAGTAAAAGGCCTATATTCACCCGATCCTCCATTCCACCAGTGAACGGTGCTCCCCCACGATCCAGCAGTACACTGTTCCAACCTGAGTTCCAGAGCAAGGCTATGGGCCTGATGACATCAGGAACAGTGCACTTCACAAGACCACAGGGGGATTGGAGGACCAGGTAAGTATATTTCCGTTCTCCAATCCCCTAGACAAAAACGAGCGATTAACCCTAGCAGTGTGGGCGCAGCCCTACTACAAGAGAAAACTTTTCTTTTTGCCTGGAGTTGGGCCTTAAACTTCACATCACCCATGATTGGAGTGCATTTTTTCACGTTAAGACCCCTTTCACACTGTGCGGGCGAGGCGGGCATTAGCGGTTAAGCGCCGCTAGTTTTAGCGGCGCTTTACCACTGTTATAGCGGCGCTTTTCGGTTTTACGGGCGCTTCAGCAGCTCTGCCCATTCATTTCAATGGGCAGGGGCAGTGGAGGAGTGCTGTATACACCGCCCCAAAGATGCTGCTTGCAGGACTTTTTTTTCCCATCCTGCATGCGCACCGCCCCAGTGTAAAAGCAAAAGTGAGAGGCGCTTTTCAGGCGCTTTACAGGCGATATTTTTAGCGCTAAAACGCCTGAAAAGTGCCCCAATGTGAAAGGGGTCTTAATTAATCATATTCAGGGCAGACAACTGACGAAACACAAGCTGTAGTCTGCATTTGCACCAATGGGATTTAGGCCGGCCATACACGGTTTAAATCTTGGCCGTTTCAGCAGGAATCAGCCGAGATTCAAACCTTTAGAGAGCAGGCTGAATGTACCAAGTTGATCGATCGATCAACCTGGGTACAACCAGCCTGTCAGATTCTCTTGCGATTATCACAAGTGGCTGCTGCTATAGCAGCTAGCAATAATCAAGGTCTTCTCCCGGCAAGGGATTCTTCCCCGCTCACCCCCACTGGGAGCAAACAATTGCTTGGCAGGAGGGATTTCCCTGTCAGCACTGTCTGTGTTGATGGGGGAATCATGCAAATTTCTTCCCTGCAACTTGTGATTGCAGGAAAGAAATTTGCACCGTGTATGGCCAGTCTTAAGCAATAGTTCTGTTATAACCCAGGCACATGTGCTGTGCATGCCCTTAAGGTGGACTTTTTCTCAAAGCCATGTTCAAAGTACTGCTGGGTTGGACAGATAAAGAGTCATCAAAAGGCTGTTGCCCCAGGCTGCCCTCAGTGCTGCCTACATATCCGAAGGTCTACTCTAGGCACTCCATTCTGTTGAACCAAGCATAAATCTCCATTCACACTGAATTCTATGCGTTTTAGAGCCAATCTGAAAGGCATAGATTCACATATCATCTGGAAAAAAAAACATTGTTTGCTATGAAAGCCATTCATATCTATGCGGTGCGATTCTGATCCAAATCCCCTCAGATATAGCATTCGTTCACATTAGAATCGCACCTGTCACAACAGATTTCAACAAGACACCGGTGTGAACCGAGGCTAAATGGTGAGATGACTTGAGCCACGTAAGAACCATTGGGTTACTGTCATGATTCGATCAAGCTATTCCACAGTCAAGGACTGTTTCCAATCATTTCTTACCAAAGTTTTTTTAAACTGTATTATTATCATTGTACAGGATTTAAATAGCGGCAACAGTTTACGCAGCACTTTACAATATAAAAAAGGAGACAGTACAGTTACAATGCAATAAAATACAAGAGGGTTAAGAGGGCCCTGCTCATAAGAGCTTACAATCTATTAGGGTGGGGCAAATCGTACAAAAGGTTACAACTGCTGATGGAAGTGATAAAAGTTCAGTTGGAGGCGTGATAGGCTTATGCAGAGTAGATCACCTAAAGGCCTATACAGGTAGAGTAGGAGCTAGCTGGACAGATTGAGGTAGATAATTCCAGAGGATGAGAGAGGCTATGGAGAAGTCTTGGAGACGAGCATGGGAGGAGGAGACAAGGGAGCTTGAGAGCAGGAGGTCTCGAGAGGACGGTTTGGATGATATTTGGAGACAAACTGTAACCATCCAGCCCAAATTGTATAATTGTAGCACCCTCCTAGGTAGGTGCTAGGATTAGTGTAATATTGTTTTTGTTCTCCTGCATAACAGGAGAATTGCTAGGGAAATAAATTAAGCTCTTTGCTTAAGAGAGACCTGTGATCGATTAGTGTAGCCTGCTCAGTGTGGTCAGATGTTGTTTGGGTCTGCCTCTGGCCTGCCCTGTATCCAAGTAACTTAGGAAGGTTCTGGATAAAGAGGTGGATCGTGGATGCTATGCAGAACACAGCATGAATATTAATGCCTGTCAGGAACTTGGTAGAAGTCCGAGATGCTAGGAGGGCTCCCCTTGCGGCCGAGCGCAGCACACCACTGAAGGTGACACAGCAGGTGTGGTGCCCAGAGAAGCACGGGTGCCTGGTAGCTGGAACTGGAGACAGGCGTGCTTGGATGGTCCAAGAAGCAGGGACCAGTGGACAGACTTGATAACGGAGTCAGGAAGTCAGTCCAGGATCAGAGTCAAGTTCAGGGAGCAAGCTAAACAAGTCCAGTAGCCAAGCCGGGATCAGATGCAGGAGGCAGGCAGAGAGAAGTCAGATGCAAGCCAAGGATCAAGCCAGGGGGTCAGAAGGATCAGGTCAGGACAAGCCGGGTCGGTACACAGATCAGGAACAGCAGATACACAGGAATCAGGAACGCAGGACAAGCTGAAGATACACCAGCGATGCGCCACTGTCAGCAGTGGGTTTAAATAGGCCAAGCATCCATCACACCGGGCGTGCGGCGTTGCGCATGCGCATGCACATAGTCACGGCACTGCGCGTCTGCCTAGTCCCGCTGCACGCCTGCCTAATCTCGACGCGCCTGCCCAACCATGGTGCCGCACGTCCTTGTGCGCGCATGCGCATCAAAGCATCTATTTCCCTGATAATGCCTCTCCAGCCTATCCCAGGGAGGGTGGCCCTTAAGGATCCTGGGAAAGGGTATTTATTATTTGGATGCACTGAGCATGAGGTCTTTCCTGGAGAGAAGAGTTCCATTCTGGGAGGGGGCATTCTCCCCCAGGCACCTGCTGCTGTGCAGCCTCAGGTGGGCAACCTGAGGTCCTGAAGTCTGAGAAAGTGACCCTGTTTCTACAGAGAGCTGGCTGAAGGGGCTATCAATTGAAGATCTGGTCTGGTATCACTGGTATAGAGTAGGGATGAGCCGAACACCCCCCGGTTCGGTTCGCAGCAGAACATACGAACAGGCAAAAAATTTGTTTGAACACGCGAACACCGTTAAAGCCGAAAATTTTAAAGGTTAATATGCAAGTTATTGTCATAAAAAGTGTTTGGGGACCCGGGTCCTGCCCCAGGTAACATGTATCAATGCAAAAAAAAGTTTTAAAAACTGAAGTTTTTCCGGGAGCAGTGATTTTACTAATGCTTAAAGTGAAACAATAAAAGTGAAATATTCCTTTAAATTTCGTACCTGGGGGGTGTCTATAGTATGCCTGTAAAGTGGCACATTTTTACTGTGTTTAGAACAGTCCCTGCACAAAATGACATTTCTAAAGGAAAAAAAGTAATTTAAAACTACTCGCGGCTATAATGAATTGTCGGGTCTCGGCAATACAGATAAAAGTCATTGAAAAAAACATTACCAGGCTCTTTGGGTCTGGTATGAATATTAAGAACCCCGAACCAAAGTAAAAAAAAATAATTGTGTGGGGGTCCCCCCAAATTCCATACCAGGCCCTTCGGGTCTGGTATGGGTATTAAGGGGAACCCTGCGCCAATTATTTTTTTTTAAATGGCGTAGGGGTCCCCTCATCCCCACAACCCTTGCCCTGTGGTTGTGGGGGTCTGCGGGCAGAGGGCTTATCGGAATCCGGAAGTCCCCTTTGACAAAGGGGACCCCCAGATCCCGGCCCCCCCTATGTGAATTGGTAACGGGGTACATTGTATCCCTACCATTTCACAAAAAAAGTGTCAAAAATGATAAAAAACACACAGACACAGCTTGGGACAAGTCCATTATTAAAAAAGGAAAAAAAAATTCCAGCGATGTAATCCTTCCTTGACCCGGGATACGGAAACACAACGATCCGATTCCGCCGAATGAAGCTAGACCCGCTGTGACAGCTCTTAAATAGCTGAGGGCGGGGCCACCCGTGACATGCGCGGGTGACCCCGCCCCCTCTGACGTAACGGGAAACGCTGCAGGGTTACCCAGTGACATGTACGGGTGACCTCGCCCCCCTCTGACGCCACGGGGGTCTACCGTGGCGTCAGAGGGGGCGGGGTCACCCATGACGCCATGGGGAAACCGCCGGAAACCCTGTTGCGTCAGAGGGGGGCGGGGTCACCTGTACATGTCACTGGGTAACCCCGGGGCGTTTACCCCTTGCGTCAGAGGGGCGGGGTCACCCGCGCATGTCACAGGTGACCCTGCCCTCAGCTATTTGAGAGCTGTCTGTCATAAACCAGCTGTGACCAGACTGTGTGGATTGCAGCAGAGGAAACCAAACACATATGAGGTGAATAGTAATAATGTTTATTAAAGATAGATGATAAATAAGTAAATACAAACAGTGCACAACCAACCAAACAGAAACCCACATACAACAAATAGTTATATACAGCCAAAGGGGAGTACCAGAATCATACCATCGTTAGCCAGGCTAGGGTCATACACAGAGGATCAGCAGATAGACAAAGGGCAGTTCCAGAATCACAGACGTAAGCCAGGCCAGGGTCATCAATGGGAGATCAGCAGATGGGGTAAGGAACAACAGGACAGGGAGAGGATGGATGGATCAGGCTGCAGGGCAGGGATACAAGGTAATAGGTGGGACCGGATGGGGATCAGGACAGGGAGACAGGATCAGGTAACAGATTACAGGTTCAGGATCAGATCACAGGCTAGCAGGTCAGGGCGCAAGGACGATACCAAGGCAATGAGAACTATTATCAGCCGGGGTTATTTATGTGAATGCCTGTAATTGGCCTCAAGTAACACCTGAGCGCAGGAGGTGCTGTCTGCTCCACACTGCCGGGATACACCTGCTGGTGGACACCGGTACTACGGCCCAAGGATCCAACAGTGCCACAAGCAGGTGAGTCCTCTCACTACAGGTCCTGAGTGTAGGTAGACACCCGCTGGTGGACACTGGTACTGCGATCCAAGAGACCGACAGCGCCACCAACGGGTGAACCCTTTCCTGACACTGTCACGGCGGGTCTAGCGTCGTTGGGCGGGCGCCTCCCATGGAGGCGGAATCGGATCGGGGCGGCGTGTTTTTCCGTATCCCTGGTCGAGGAAGGATTATATTGTTGGAATTTTTTTTTCTTTTTTAATAAAGGATTTGTGTCAAGCTGTGTCTGTGTGTTTTTACCATTTTTGATACTTTTTTTGTGAAATGGTAGGGGTACAATGTACCCTGTTACCAATTTACATAGGGGGGGCTGGGATCTGGGGGTCCTCTTTGGTAAAGGGGGCTTCCAGATTCCTATAAGCCCCCCGCCTGCAGACCCCCACAACCACTGGGCAAGGGTTGTGGGGATGAGGCCCTTGTCCCCATCAACATGGGGACATCCTCCCCATGTTGAGGGCATGTGGCCTGGTACGGTTCAGGAGGGGGGGCGCTCTCTCGTCCCCCCCTCTTTTCCTGCGGCCTGCCAGGTTGCGTGCTCGGATAAGGGTCTGGTATGGATTTTTGGGGGGACCCCCACACTATTTTTTTTTATTTTGGCGCTGGGTTCCCCTTAAAATCTATACCAGACCAAAAGTAGCAGAAACTTAGAATATACTCCTATGACAGAATACAACTTCAGAAGTGATGTAATGTGATGTATTGTATTTGGATCATAGTTCTCAACTGTCCCTGATTTTGAGGGGCTGTCCCTGATTTGGAACAATGTCCCTCATTCCTCCTCATTTGTCCCTTATTTTTGTCTGATGTATATAGTTGTATACAAAATGCACTATTTATCTATCAAAAAGAGTTTTACAGTGCTAAATCTTTCATCCAATTTCTAAATTGCTGCATTTGTAAATTCCAAGCGCCAATATAACGGGAATTAGTAGTGGTAAAAAAAGCACTTGTGGGTTTAAACAATCAATTCATTTCGTACAATTCTCCTTTAGGGGGCGTGGCAGGGGTGTGTCCTATGCCTACGTACTTTTACTAATAGGTGTCCCTCATTCCCATCTCAGAAAGTTGGGAGGTATGTTTGTATTGTATTTTCGGACGAAAACTGTACTGATTTAACGAAAATCATACGATCTGGTATTGTATAAGAACAATTTTCCTTCTTGTCCCACCAGATAATTTTACACAACCTGTCCTGATCCGATCTCGAAGGCTGTGTACTAAAGATCAGATTATTATCTGATCGCTTTGAAAGCGGTATTTTTTGTACGATTTTTTGATCGTGTGTACTAGGCTTAAGGTTGCCTACCCCTTCTGTACAGTAATGGCGCCCTTTACTGGAAAAACAACTTAGACATTTGCAGTCCATGGGATGTGATGGTAAGTTGTCCACAAAACTCTGGATATATATTGGTTGTGATGGTTAGGTGTCTTCATGCTTTTGACCACATAGTGATTGTGATGGTTGGTTGTCCACAAACCTTTTGGCATATAGTGGTTGTGATGGTCAGGTGTCCACAAACCTTTTGGCATTTAGTGGTTGTGATGGTCAGGTGTCCACAAACCTTTTGGCATATAGTGGTTGTGATGGTTAGGCGTCTTCATGCGTTTGGTGATATAGTGATTGTGATGGTATGTTGTCCACGAATCTTTTGGCATATAGTGGCAGTGATGGTTAGGTGTCTTCATGCATTTGACGATATAGTGATTGTGATGGTTGGTTGTCCACAACCCTTTTGGCATATAGTTGTTGTGATGGTCAGGTGTCCACAAACCTTTTGGCATATAGTGGTTGTGATGGTCAGGTGTCCACAAACCTTTTGACACATAGTGGTTGTGATGGTCAGGTGTCCACAAACCTTTTCGACATATAGTGATATTTGATGGTTTATTATTCACAAACCTTTGAACATATAGCGGTTGTGATGGTCAGGTGTCTATATGCTTTTGGCCATATAGTTAAAACAACATAAACTTAAACAATACAATAAAATTGACCTAAACCACTATAGTTTCCCTGTAAGATGCCCTCACCTATGTTCTATAGTACAATGCTCTTTGTGATTGTTGGTTCTTCTTTCCAGGCTGACGAGGGGGAGTCTTTGTCCCTTATCAGTGAAACAAATACAGCTACAGTTGGAGGTCTCAACCCTGGAGCGATTTATGCCTTCCAGGTGAGAGCCAGGACGGAGCGTGGCTATGGGTCCTACAGCGGGAACATGTACTTCCAGACTCTGCTGGGCGGTAAGTGTCCCCACGCATTTGGTGTTATCCATAGACTACTGAATAATGCACGTCTCCTCATTATAGGCCTCTGCTATATAGCTGAAAGCTCAGTGATACGCAAAGACAAGGGAAGCAATTAGCGGAAGAGGCTGAGTTCAGCGACAAGGGATGTATACACAACTATGACATTTACCGGCTGCGAGATCAGTACTCCTGTCAGCTTGTATTTCTCGTACGATGACGCAAACACAATGTGTGTGGTGTCCAAATAAGTCAGAGATGTTGAGTAAAGAGCGCAAGCGTTCATCAAAACAGAGGCTGTAGTGTACTACATTATGCACTCAAAGTGCCATTCTGTGGAAATATTGTTGACAGATGCACATAGAGTATTATATTATATGGAGGAAAAATAGAATCACGCTAACCATATGATTCTAAAGATATAAAATCAGAATGAAATAAATGAACCACCTGTGTTCAAATAATACAATATATCCTATACAGTACATATCATAACAGTAGGTGAAAAATTATGATGAGGACCAAATTAATGATATAAGTCCACAATTGAGCTGATTAGTGAAATTCAAAATTGTGTCCACGGATTATAAATCAATAGGATGAAAAAAAAAAAAAAATTGTGAAAAATGATCAGTAAAGTAGACAAAATATACTGATTAAAAATCAAAAAGTTGTGAACAAATAAATATACACCAGTGCACTGTGGCAAAAAGTCCATATAATGTGAAATGCCATCTTCAAACTCTGTGAGAAATAAACCGTGTTGAATCCACCACCAAATCAGTAGAAATGAATTCTTACCGAATCACCATGATCCCCATGACAGAGGATCAAGGAATGCATGTAATGAATCACAGCTTGGCTCCAAAAGACAGCAGGCACATTCAGGGACTCTTGGCAACCGCCTCACAGCCAATCAAACCATCAAATGGATGTACGTAGTACAACGTAAGTTATTACGAAATGCGTAGGGTGGAGCGACGTGCTGACGTCACCTCGTGTTCCATTCGTTTACCCAGAAGGACGGGGTTGTCTGTTTGTGCACCGGCCGTCACATCAGACTTCAGGCTCTTTTAAAACTGCAACATAGCAAGTGCATTACTTTGCTTTTATAATAAATTTCTATAAGGTTTTACACTACATGGAACGCTTCTATTTTTTATGTACCACGTACATCTATTTGATGGTTTGATCGGCTGTGAGGCGGTCGCCAAGAGTCCCTGAATGTGCCTGTTGTCTTTTGATTCATTACATGCATTCCTTGATCCTCTGTCATGGGGGATCATGGTGATTCGGTAAGAATGAATTTCTGATGATTTGGTGGTGGATTCAACACGGTTTCCTCCACAGAGTTTGATGACGGCATTTCACATTTTATAGACTGTTTTGCCACTGGTGTATATTTTGTCGTTCACAACTTTTTGATTTTTAATCTGTATATTTTGTGCACTTTATTGATCATTTTTTCACAACATTTTTTTTTTTCATCCTATTGATTTATAATCCATGGACACAATTTTGGATTTCACTAATCAGCTCAATTGTGGACTTATATCATTAATTTGGTCCTCATCATAATTTTTCACCTACTGTTATGATATGTATAGGATATATTGTATTATTTGAACACAGGTGGTTCATTTATTTCATTCAGATTTTATATCTTTAGAATCATATGGTTAGCGCGATTCTATTTTTCTTCTAAATTCTGTTTCTGTATTAATGTTATACATGAGAATTGCAGCTTCCGATTGAATAGTTGGGATTAAGTTCTCCAGCCATTTATTTTAGTTTTTTCTTAGCACAGTTTCTTTTTCCCCTTTTTCTATATTATATTATATGTTCTTTGCTTTTCCTGAAGATTCATACAATACGTCCCCAAATTTTTTATCATTAAAAAAACCCTGTTAGTTTCCTATAAAAAAATCCAAATGTCAGCTCCCTGCAAGAGAAGAGGTCCTCACCTCTCTGGAGGCTTGTGTCTCCAACATCCCTCCCATTCCAGTGTTGCTGCCTCTGTCAGACTCTTCAGAATTCGACATATAGCAGATAAGAACCTCCAGCGGGCTAACGTTTCACTTAGGGTCAGATCTTTGGCTTTAGTGGAGTGATGCGTACAGATGGGTCAGTCAGTCTTCAAAGCAAATCTTTTTAGAGTTTATTAGCTCTTTTCTAAATCCACGGAGAAAGGGTTGGGGCAAAGGACATCCATGTGATGCGGCCAACTCCGGAAGAGGGACAAAAAGTACTAACAGCCTCCAAAGGCGGGGAACATTGAAGTCAAACCAGCATCCTGGGATACAAGCTCCTGGCTTCAAGTTACTGGGTGGTCCAGCTACCAATTCCATGGGGAGAGGTCACCATACTTCAGTCAAGGACCAAGCTTCTACCCAGCTTCTCCAGTATCCCACATAGGCTAAAGTTCCTCCATGATGCTTTAATATCCCTACCCAGCACTCTAATGCCTCGTAAACACGAAGTGCATTTTCCGACAAAAAAAAATAGTTTTTTCTATTTCAGCAGGAAAACGGCTGAAATTTGTCTTGCATACACGCGGTCACACTAATCTTGGCTGAAATTCCGACCGTCAAGAACGCAGTGACGTACAACACGTACGACGAGCCGAGATCAATGAAGTTCAATAGGCAGTTCGGCTCTTCTGCTTGATTCTGAGCATGGACTTTTTTTGCGCGTTGTAATTGCATACAGACGAACGCGATTCGCGATAGGAATTTTTCCTGTCACGAAAATTTAGCTCCTGCTCACAATCTTTTCTTGGCCGTAATTCTGACAGAAAAAGTGCGATGGAGCATACACACGGTCAGAATTTGCGACAAAAAGCTCACATCGCACTTTCCCCTTCGGGAATCGCGTTCGTGTGTACGAGGCATTAGTCTCAATCCTAGGCCTCTTTCCAAACACAGGGTCATCCTCTCTAGGCTGAAGGCATACCACTAAATCCCTATCCGGGCAGGAGGCCTGCTGTAAGTTTTACTTCTCAAGGGCACTTCCAAATATTTATACCCTCTCTCAGCCTGCCCCACTGATAATGGCAATGACCATGACTAGTGGTTGGCCAGGGAGACATAAATATTCATTGTGGTCTCCCACAGTATTGTCAGGGACACTCCACAGCATCAGGCAAAAGCAAACCATAACCAGAGTTTAGGAGAGAATCACAGAAAGCGGAACAAACAGACTTAGGCTTTAATAAGTCACTCCTGCTTAAAAGAGAAGTATGCCTTTTTTTTTTTTTTATATATACTTACCTAGGTGAATGTAGCATCGGCTTGATGCTACATCTGTCCCCCTAAGACTAAGACTGAGAACTGAGCGATCAAACACCACTGATCGCTTGGTTCTCAGAGCTCTGTGAACAGAGCTCACTGGAGAGCTGGGCTGTGGAGGGGGCGGGAGCGGCTGACTCAGGCTCTCAGTGGCTCGCTGAGAGGCTGAGCCAGGTGCTGATGCAGGGTTGCGGGCAGATCCCGACAATATTGTCGCGATCTTGCCCCAGCCTGGTTGTGTGATGTCAGCCGACAACAGGCTTCAGCCCGCTGTCTGCTGAAAACGGGTCACAGGAGTGCAGAACGAAATACACTCTGTGACTTACAGGAGAAGTACAGCCAAACGAGCTCTGGTTGTACTTCTCCTTTAAAGTGGTCTAAAGGCAGACTTATTTTTATTTTCATGCATTCTTTCCCTCCTTATACTTGCCTGAGCCAGATCTCGATCCAGCGATGTGCACGAGAGCAGAGGCCCTACCCCTAGCCATTGGCTCCTGCTGCTATCAATCACAGCCAGTGAGGAGAGGGCGGGGTTGAGGCATACTCTGTATGTTAATTGACACACAAAGCCAGGCTCAGGAGCGAGCCTGCACGAGTGCCCCCCATAGCAGAGGGGGGGGGGGGACCGGTGTGCCACGGGGAACCCGAGAAGAGGAGGATCAGGAATGCTCTATGCACAACTATAGCACAAAGCAGGTAAGTATAACTTGTTTGTTAAACCTCATTAAGCATTTACAAACACTTTAAGGCAGCGTGGCTACCAACATTTTCTTAAATGTTGAATACCAGAGTACCCCTCTATGGTCCCTTTTATGACCCCTGCTTCACCACAGAACACAGCAGTGCCCTTTTTTTTAATGTAAAACCATTTTTTGCTTGTAGGTAGTGAACAGGCGGAAGTATCACAAGACAAGCTACCTCTTATTGTTGGATCCTGTCTGGGTGCTTTGGCCTTTATTGGAATCTCCATCATGCTCATCCTTATCCTTCTCTTCAAGAGGTCAGCACAAGACATAAATGCAAATTTCAATATTTTTCAAGTAGTGAAAAGTGCTGGTTTATGGTGTGTTGTCTACAGACATAAATGTTTTGGTGTCGGAGTAGACTGGAAGCTCATAGAAGCACCATTTCACATATAAAAGTCCAGAATGAGATTATATTTGTTATCGGCAAGAGAAAGCCAATGCATTTCGGGGTGCAAATGTCAGGGCCATTATCGTCATTTAGTGGCCATAAGGCTACTTTCACACTGAGGCGCTGGATGTGCTGGCGGTATAGCGGCGCTATTTTTAGCGCCGCTATACCGTATTTTTTCCCGTGATTTGCGGGTGCTAGCGGGGGGATTTTAACCCCCGCTAGCGGACGAAAATGGGTTAAAAACGCCCGCAATAACGCCTCTTTGCGGCATTTTGCGGGCGTTTTGGAGGCGCTACCCCATTGATTTCAATGGGCAGGGGCGCTATAGGAGCGGTATTTTTACCGCTCCTATTGCGCCTCAAAGATGCGGCTTGCAGGAGTTTTTTGACCCTCCTGCAAGCGCAACGCTCCAGTGTGAAAGCCCTCGGGCTTTCACATTGGATACAATTGAGCGGCTTTTTTGGGGTGCATTGCAAAGCACCTAAGTGTGAAAGGGGCCTTATGCATTTTTTACCTTTGATTAAGGTATTTAGAAAAAATTCTGCATTATGGCAACTAGATGGTGCTTATGATCATAGGAGATAACTATATTCCTTAAAATACGGCAAGTTTCCTTGGAGCTGTGCGAATGTATTTCACATTCGTACAGCACATTTTTTTTATAACTAGACCCCTTGGAGTTTACTGAAAGAAAGACAAAGAATAATAAATCATATTAAAAATATGTATAACTAAAAATAGTAAAATATTGTATATCACAATTATATTATACAGTACAAATTAAAAATAGTAAAATATTTAATATTATATATTATAAATATTAAAAATAGTAAAATATTTTATATTTTGATAAATAAAATATTTGATTAATGTATTAAAATATAAAAATATGTATACCCCATAGCGTACTACTCCACCAGTTTATCCTGACTGATTGCCCTCAGGAATTAATCTGTTCTCAGAAAAAAAAAAAGTTGCACTTAACTTGCAATATTAAACATAAAGTTATTTTTTTTTATTTTTTGTCTCTAAATAAATTAAATAATTTATAGTATAAAAAAAATTCCCATTCCTTTCAAAATATACCTCATTTTAAATAAACCAGAGGCTTGGCGTAAAAAAAAAAAGAAGAAAACTTTCTCCAATCGCATTACCGATGGAATTGATTCTTTGTGACTTCAGTATGTCTGAAATATGCTTGGGACAAACAAGATCTGTACTCAGAAAAGAAAGTTAGCGGGAAAATAAATAAATAAAAGAAAAACAAAACAAAAAAAAAAATCGATGGGCTATCAATCTTTTTCTGCCGTCACTTTTCTATCTTTCTATGATGGTGCTGATATCTACAGGAAAAAACATTCTATACACAGAAAAGCCTACAGCGCCATCTAGGGTCTATTTAGTAATGTGCATCCTGTAAATGACGATTGTTGCACAGTAGTAAGCTTCGTACACACGACCGGTTTTCTCGGCAAGAAACGACAAGAAAACTGCTGGCAGATTTTTTTTTTGCAGAGAAAAACGCTCGTGTGTACGGTTTCTCGTCGAGAAAACTGCCGGGAATCTCAACGAGAAAAATAGAGAACCTGCTCTCTATTTTCTCGTCAGGATTCTCGTTTTTCTCGTCGGGATTCTCGTCGGCCTGTTTCCCGACGAGAAAACCGCTCGTGTGTATGCTTTTCCGAGTCTTTAAAAAAACCGCGCATGCTGGGAATCAAGTATGAGACGGGAGCGCACCTTCTTGTAAAACTAGCGTTCGTAATGGAGATAGCACATTCGTCACGCTGTAATGGACTGAAAAGCACGAAGACTAAAAAGCGCTAATCGTCTCTCACCAACTTTTACTAACACGCGGTAACACGAGATCAGCAAAAGCAGCCCAAGCGGTGGCGCCATTGGAATCGAACTTCCCCTTTATACTGTCGTTGTACGTGTTGTACGTCACCGCGCTTTACAACGACAAGATTTTTGATTGACAGTGACTGTGTATGCAAGGAAAGCTTGGCAAGAATCCCTTCAAGCTTGACAAGAATCTCGTCGAGAAAACCAACGGTTTTTTTTACGACGCGATTTTTGGCCGTGTGTACGAGGCTTTAAAGTAGAACTTTACTCTCTTAATCAACATGAACGATTTTAATCCTTATGCTGCCAGCATTAGTAAAGAGACAGGAAGATATATTACTTATATATTATATTATATTTACTTCCTTTAAACATTTTTTTGCATTTCTTCAGTTATTTCCTATTCCTTTCCCATGTTGCCTTTAAAGCCCGACCTTTGTGGCTATCCTATGACCAATTTTTTTTTTTTATATATCAAATTCTCATACGGAAGTGGCTACAGGAGTGTTTTCTCAGTTATTTCCTAGTTTCCAGGCCTTGGCCAAAATGATTTTATACATCCCAGGAGTCTTCAGGAGGGGAGGAGGGGTTTTCTCAGCTAAGCACACTCTCCTGCCTGCATGCCTGAGCAAAGGGCAGATGGATTCCAGGAAGTAAAGGTTACATGAATCATCTACCCTTACTTAAGATAGCCACAGCCAGAAATGCTAGGGGGTGTTTTTCAAAGTACCGTATTTATCGGCGTATAACACGCACTTTTTTCCCCTTAAAATCAGGGGAAAATCGTGGGTGCGTGTTATACGCCGATACTCCGAATTCCCCTGCTGAAAATGAGCGAGAGGAGCGAGCGGAGCCGAAGCCGAAGTACAATCGGCTTTACTCGGCTCCTCTCGCAGTCCCGCCCATCTCTGACTGCGCCGCTGACGGAGAAAGCCGAGTGTACTTCGCCTAGTCTCGGCTCCTCTTGCAGTCCTGCCTGTGACTGTGAGCAGAGCCGAGTCTAGGCGAAGTACACTCGGCTTTCTCCGTCAGCGGCGCAGTCAGTGGAGATGGGCGGAACTGCGAGAGGAGCCGAGTCCAGCCGAAGTACACTCGGCCCCGCTCGCTCCTCTCCACAGAAATCGGCGCCAAATTTTAAAAACCGCCGCGACTGACACGATCGCAAAGGCACTGGGCACGGCTGCAGATGGACAGATGAACACTGGGCATGGCTGCAGATGGACAGATGGACACTGGGCACGGCTGCAGATGGACAGATGGACACTGGGCAAGGCTGCAGATGGACACTGGGCAAGGCTGCATGCTGCATTTAAATGTAAGTTTTTTTTTTTTTTTTTCTTGAATTTCCCTGCTAAAAGTTTTTTTCCTTTAAATTCCCTCCTAAACTTGGGGTGCGTGTTATACGCCGGTGCGTGTTATACGCCGATAAATACGGTAATTCCCTAATAAAATAATCATGGAGACGTGGATGGATGGAGGGAGTTTACTTTGAATATTAAATATGAATTAAATAGTGTTTTTGGTTTGTGATGCTCAGATGCTGTGTAGTTGCACGTTAAGTTACATTTGCTGCTTTTCTCTACCTCCCATGTCCGGTAAAAGAATATAGATTTTTTTCATATATTTTCAGTAAAAGAAGAGAAACTCCATACACTGACAGACTGCAGCACTACATCAGTTCAAGAGGTGAGTCGTACATTCGATCGCTCTCTTTGGAAGTGTTCTACAACTTTCTGATATGATCTGCCTGTGTAGCTTAGGCTCCGTATAATGTCCCTGGTATGGCATCCTGCACAACGACATCATAAATCCATATATTTCTTCATGATAGGGTTTTCTTCAATAATATTCTTTCGCTTATGACTGTAGATGTAATCCCTAATTGGTTGACAGTTCATTGGCCAAAGCACTGTGTATAATATAAAAAATAATTGCCAATCTTTTTTTTTTTTTTTATTAGAAAATATTGTTTCATTTTAATTTTCTTCCTTTGCTGCATCTCAGTGTTAGACCCCTTTCACACTGGAGCGTATTGCAGGCGTTATAGCGTTAAAAATAGCACCTGCAATCCGCCCTTAAACTGCTGTTACATTCACTCCAGTGTGAAAGCCCTCGGGATTTCACACGGGAGCGTTGCGCTAGGAGGACGGTAAAAAAAGTCCTGCTGGCCGCATCTTTGGAGCGGTGAATAGTTGTCAACTATTTTCATAATCGATTATGTCAATCAGTTGTTTTAGCCCTAAATACCAGTCATCAAACATCTAGCGACAATCACCATACTGACCACCCTTCTATCTAAAAAATCCATCCACAGTGCCTTGAAAAAGTATTCATACCCCCACATTTTGTCATGTTACAACCAAAAACATAAATGTATTTATTGGGATTTTATGTGATAGACCAACACAAAGTGGCACATAATTGTGAAGTGGAAGGAAAATGATAAATGGTTTTCCAATTGTTTTACAAATAAATATGTGAAAAGTGTGGTGTGAATTTGTATTCAGCCCCCCTGAGTCAATACTTTTGTAGAACCACCTTTCACTGCATTTATAGCTGCCAGTGTTGCCAACCCCCTGAAGTGAAATTTACTGGCAAGGATGCCAAAATTTCTGTACGGCACCAATTTCTTACTGGCAAAAATAATGAAGATTACTGGCAGAGCCGCATTTTTTACTGATGCTGCAAAAAAGTACCTAAAATTACGGTTTTTAGTACTAAACAGTGCAAATATCAACATTTCAACTATAAACACACAGCTAATGCTAATATCAATGTGTTTCAGTTAAACACAAGTAAAAAACATATTTCTCAATTCACATGAAGGTTAGGATACTATAACCCAGCCAGCACAGAGTTCCCTCTTACATCAGAGTCTGCAGGATGCCCCCTTACAGTGCAAGGGAACTCTTATGTAAAGGGGAACGCTGCAGATCATGATGTAAGGGGGAACTCTGATGTGGGGGAGGGGCTCTGGTGAATAGAGACCACCTTCCACAGAGTGAATACACTAAGGTAAAGGGGGGGTACTAATATAAGGGGGAAACCTTTATATCAGTGCCCCCTTACATTATTGTATTCATTCACCTCCTTACATCAGACAGTGACCCCCCCCCTCAGAATGGCCTGGCGGCGCTGTCACTTACCTCCTCTCAGGTGCACAGTGTGGGGCTCAGTCAGACGGCTCCAGCTTGGTGGCTCTGATCTCCTCTTCCCAGTCCACACGTCTGTTTCTTCCTGGGCCGTAACCCCCATCCCGGCGGCACACCCACTCTTGACTCCTTTCTAGGATCCCCTCAGAGACTGTAGACATGACAAGAGATGGTCAGAGGCTGCGGACACGATACAGGAAGTAGACAGAGACTGCAGACACACTACAGGAGGTAGACAGAGGCTACGGACATACTACAGGAGGGGGACAGAGGCTGCCGACATACTACAGGAGGGGGACAGAGGCTGCCGACATACTACAGGAGGGGGACAGAGGCTGCCGACACACTACAGGAGGGGGACAGAGGCTGCCGACACACTACAGGAGGGGGACAGAGGCTGCGGACACACTACAGGAGGGGGACAGAGGCTGCGGACACACTACAGGAGGGGGACAGAGGCTGCGGACACACTACAGGAGGGGGACAGAGGCTGCGGACATACTACAGGAGGGGGACAGAGGCTGCGGACACACTACAGGAGGGGGACAGAGGCTGCGGACACACTACAGAAGGGGGACAGAGGCTGCGGACACACTACAGGAGGGGGACAGAGGCTGCGGACACACTACAGGAGGGGGACAGAGGCTGCGGACACACTACAGGAGGGGGACAGAGGCTGCGGACATACTACAGGAGGTGGACAGAGGCTACGGACATACTACAGGAGGGGGACAGAGGCTGCGGACATACTACAGGAGGGGGACAGAGGCTGCGGACACACTACAGGAGGGGGACAGAGGCTGCGGACATACTACAAGAGGTGGACAGAGGCTGCGGACATACTACAAGAGGTGGACAGAGGCTGCGGACATACTACAGGAGGGGGACAGAGGCTGCGGACATACTACAGGAGGGGGACAGAGGCTGCGGACATACTACAGGAGGTGGACAGAGGCTGCGGACATACTACAGGAGGGGGACAGAGGCTGCAGACACACTACAGGAGGGGGACAGAGGCTGCGGACACACTACAGGAGGGGGACAGAGGCTGCGGACACACTACAGGAGGGGGACAGAGGCTGCGGACACACTACAGGAGGGGGACAGAGGCTGCGGACACACTACAGGAGGGGGACAGAGGCTGCGGACACACTACAGGAGGGGGACAGACGCTGCGGACACACTACAGGAGGGGGACAGAGGCTGCGGACACACTACAGGAGGGGGACAGAGGCTGCGGACACCACCATATTACTTCTGCACATCATCAGTGTGCTGTGTCCTCCTCCTGTGCCCCTTTCACCACTCCACAGGTCAGGGCAGCACTGTGCTGCCCTGACCTGTGAAGAGGTGAAAGGGACACAGGAACCAGAGGAGGATACAGCACACTGATGACGCTGTCCCCTTGTATCCCCCCCTGTTTCACTAACCTTGAGTCCGTCCTCCTCACTCCTGCCGGGGCCCTGTCAGTGCTCCGAGTCCTCCACAGACCACCTATGATGAGTGCATGGCATGCACTCACTGCAGGTGTCCCGCCACTGCCACCAGCCACTGTGGCCTTTTCAAAAATGGCGCCAGAGGTGCCATCACGTTACTGCGTGTGCGCCGCCGCCGCTCGGCCGAGTTCCGAATGCGCTCGGCCGGCGCATTCGGAACGGCGCATGCGCAGTTGTATGGCCGGCTCGCGGCCATCTTTTTTATGGGCGCCGGTGCCCATAAACGGACTTTTACGTACAGCCCGAAAAAGGGGTTAAATCGCGGGCTGTACGTAAATCTACGTACGGTTGGCAACACTGACAGCTGCAAGTCTTTTCAGGGATGTCTCTACCAGCTTTGCACATCTACAGATTGAAATTTTTGCCCATTATACTTTGCAAAATATCTCAAGCTCTGTCAGATTGGATGGAGAGCGTCTGTAAACAGCAATTTTCAAGTCTTGCCACAGATTCTCAATTGGATTTAAGTCTGGACTTTGACTGGACCATTCTAACACATGAATATGCTTTGATCTAAACCATTCCATTGTAGCTCTGGCTGTATGTTTAGGGTTGTTGTCCTGCTGAAAGGTGAACCTCCGCCCCAGTCTCAAGTCTTTTGCAGACTCCACCAGGTTTTCTTCTAAGATTGCCCTGTATTTGGCTACATCCATCTTCCCATCAACTCTGACCAGCTTTCCTGTCCCTGCTGAAGAAAAGCATCCCGACAACATGATGCTGCCACCACCATGTTTCACGGTCAGTGGCGGCTGGTGCTCAAATTTTTTGGGGGGGCGCAAACAAACTGAAAAATTCTGAAAACAAAAAACAAAAACCATCAATAGCAGCCACTGTGCGCATCAAATGCTGCCACTGTGCCCATCAAACGCAGCCACTGTGCCCATCAAACGATGCCACTGTGCCCATCAAATGCCGCCACTGTGCCCATCAAATGCTGCCACTGTGCCAATCAAACGCAGCCACTGTGCTATTGAATGCCGCCACTGTGCCCATCAAATGCCGCCACTGTGCCCATCAAATGCCGCCACTGTGCCCATCAAATGCCGCCACTGTGCCCATCAAATGCTACCACTGTGCCCATTGAATGCCGCCACTGTGCCATTGAATGCTACCACTGTGCCATCGAATGCCGCCACTGTACCTTTGAATGTCGCCATGGTGAACCCCCACCCACTCAGCGTCTGCCCGGCAAGCGGTGTCCTCCATGTGTCTCCTCCCATCCTCTCCTCCCGTCCTCTCCTCCTGATAGGCATCCAATCACAGCGCCTTTCGTTTCAGCCAATCAGGTGACGGAGCGGAGAGGCGGTTCATTGTTAGGAAAGTGATTATATTCATTGCATGGCGCTCACAGTTCACCTATTCTGAAGCCTATAAGAGCCTATGGCTCTAATCAGGTGCTTCAAAAACACCTCCCGTCGCTGTAATTCAGGTGGCAGCAGCGGCATGAATCTATCCATTGGTCATAGAGGGGGTGGCTTGAGAGAGGGGGCGGCGCCCGTGCGCCCTTAATGGACGTTCAGGGGGATGTGCAGTGTTAGTTTTCCGCCACACATAGCGTTTTCCTTTTAGGCCAATTTTGGTCTTATCTGACCAGAGCATCTTCTTCCACATGTTTGCTGCGTCCCCCACATGGCTTCTCGCAAACTGCAAACCAGACTCCTTATGGCTTTCTTTCAACAATATTTTTCTTCTTGTCTCTCTTTCATAAAGGGCAGATTTGTGGAGTGCGCGACTAATAGTTGTCCTGTGGACAGATTCTCCCACCTGAGCTGTGGATCTCTGCAGCTCCTCCAGAGTTACCATGGGCATCTTGGCTGCTTCTCTGATTAATGCTCTCCTTACCCGGCCTGTCAGTTTAGGTGGACGGCCATGTCTTGGTAGGTTTGTAGTTGTGCCATACTCTTTTCATTTCTGGATGATGGATTGAACAGTGCTCTGTGAGACGTTCAAAGCTCGGGGTATTTTTTATAACCTAACCCTGTTTTAAACTTCTCCACAACTTTATCCCTGACCTGTCTGGTGTGTTCCTTGGCCTTCATGATGCTATTTGTTCACTAAGGTTCTCTAGCAAACCTCTGAGGGCTTCACAAAATAGCTGTAAATTAGACACAGGTGGACTCTATTTACTAATTAGGTGACTTCTGAAGGCCATTGGTTCCACTAAATTTTAGTTAGGGGTATCAGAGTAAAGGGGGCTGAATTCAAATGCACCCCACACTTTTCACATATTTATTTGTAAATCATTTTGAAAACCATTTATCATTTTACTTCCACTTCACAATTATGTGCCGCTTTGTGTTTGTCTATCACATAAAATAATTCCGATAAAATACATTTACATGGAGAAAATGTGGAAAATTCCAAGGGGTATGAATACTTTTTCAAAGCACTGTAGTACCCAACAAGTACTCTTTCCTCCTAACCTTAGTTGATGAATGAGCACTTAGACAGAAAGCCTGATTTGGATTTTCAGCTGATGTGAGGCACTTCTACAATATAAAGAGACGTGACATAGCGAAGAAACATTTTATATACACTATACTGGGTTTTGTTTGTTTAACAGAAAATAAAAAATAAAATAGTTTTTTGCCTTCAGGTTTAGGAGTGAAGTATTACATTGATCCTTCCACATATGAGGACCCCGCTGAGGCTGTGCGAGAGTTCGCCCGAGAAATCGATGTTTCCTTTGTGAAGATTGAAGAGGTGACGGGAACAGGTATGAGGCGCGTTAATGTGGCCTCTCAATATTTTTGTACATCATTTTAGCATTCCTTAGGTGCTAGACGGCATCCTTTAGTGCAGGGATCTTCAAACTATGGCCCTCCAACTGTTGCAGAACTACATGTCCCATGAGGCATTGTAAAACTCTGACATTCACAGACATGACTAGGCATGATGGGAGTTGTAGTTCCTGAACAACTGGAGGGCCATAGTTTTAAGACCCCTGCTTTAGTGCACACGTGTCAAACACAAGGCCCACGGGAATTAATCCAGCCCACCGGGCCGTTTTATGTGGCCCTTGCACCAAAAACATTCTGGAACTTTCCGGAACATTCGGAATCCTTCAGAAGCATTTTAGAACTTTCCAAAATATTCTTTCCGTAACTTTTTAGACATTTCTGGAACATTCTTGAACTTTCAGGACTATTACAGAATTTTGCAGAACTTCCTAGGATGTTCCGGGAAGTAAATCTTGAATCTAGAAAGTTCCCCAAAAAAAGTTTCTAGAGCATTCCAGAACATTCTAGAATTTTCCAGAACATTCTAACTCTCTAGAACATTCTGGAAAAATTGTAGAACGTTCTGGATTGTTTAGGAGCAATATTCTTTCCACAAAATTACTAGGGTCCAGTGTGTTTTTTATGCGTTTCGGTGCATTTTTGATGCGTTTTACTGTGTTCCAATCCAGTCCAGTGCAGGAAAAATGCAGCATGTTCTACTTTTTTTTTTTTTTTGGAACTGGAAAGCCCTGGAACTGACCGCACTGATGTGAACTATGCCATTGGAAACCATATAACCTACTTGCCATGCATTTTTGATGCAGAACAAAAACGCACTGGACTGCATGTGGTGTGAACTGGCCCTGAATCTCCAGAGAGAAAAAATAATCTCTGTACATTTTTCCGGTGAACTAAAATTATCAAAAAGAAAAATTGGCAGATTTTCTTCTCCTCGCTCATCCCTGTTTATAAAAATCCCCCCGCTCAGCAATTAGAATTAATGTCGTTCCTTAAAGTTCATCTGCGGCGGGGAAGACGGCCCGTCATGTGGAAATAATTTCCTGTTATGTTAAAACGTGTCAAAAATTTGTCCTGACATCTTCCTTGTAATGAGATGAAGATACGATTAGATGAATATTTCCGAGGACCTGAAGGCATTTTATGAGAAATACATGATGAGTTTTCTGTTTCATTAACTCGTAAAGAGGAAACACAAATGTTTTATTCCTGAACAGAGGCATTAAATACCCAGATAATATGCAATAACCCTTCCTTCCCCCTGAAAAACCTTCTTATAGAAAATGACATTGTGAATGTGAATCTTTGTTTCGTATGATTGCATACTATTTATTATTATTATATATATATATATATATATATATATATATATATATGGATTTTATTCAGTTAACTTAAGGGTGTATTTGTAAAAATGTGAAACTGCAAAATCAAATGTTATTAACCCCTTGCTTACTGGGCACTTAAACCCCCTTCGTACCCAGACCAATTTTCAGCTTTCAGCACTGACGCATTTTGAATGACAATTGCGCGGTCATACAACACTATGATCGGCCTAAACTGAGAAAAAAAAAAGTTTTTTTTTAAAAAAATTGGGATATTATTATAACAAAAAGTAAAAAAATATTGTGTTTTTTTTTTCAAAATTTTCTGTCTTTTTTTGTTTATAGCGCAAAAGATAAAAACCGCAGAGGTGATCAAATACCACCAATAGAAAGCTCTATTTGTGGGAAAAAAAATGATAAAAATATCATATTTTTATAATTTTTTTCCCACAAATAGAGCTTTCTTTGGGGGGTATTTGATCACCTCTGCGGTTTTTATTTTTTGCACTATAAACAAAAAAAGACAGAAAATTTTGAAAAAAAACACAATATTTTTTAACTTTTTGTTATAATAATATCCCAATTTAAAAAAAAATAAAAAAATTTTTCTCAGTTTAGGCCGATACGTATTTTTCTATATATTTTTGGTAAAAAAAATTGCAATAAGCGTATAGTGATTGGTTTGCGCAAAAGTTATAGTGCCTACAAAATAGGGGATAGAATTATGAAATTTTTATTATTTTATTATATATTTTACTAGTAATGGCGGCGATCTGCGATTTTTGTCAGGCCTGCGATATTGCGGCGTACACTTCGGACACTTTTGACACTATTTTGGGACCATTCACATTTATACAGTGAACAGTGCTATAAAAATGCACTGATTACTGTATAAATGTGACTGGCAGGGAAGGGGTTAAATATGTTCCCTATTAGTGATTCTTACTGTGTGGGGGAGGGGAGTGACTGGGGGAGGGGACCGATCTGTGTCCCTATGTACAAGGGACACAGCATCGGTCTCCTCTCTCCCTGACAGGACGTGGATCTCTGTGTTTACACACAGAGATCCACGTCCTGCCTCTGTAACAGCTGATCGCGTGTACCTGGCAGACATCGCGGCCGCCAGGCACCATGTGATGCGGCGGGCACAGCTGTTCCCCGCTGTGCGCCCTCTGTGGCGCGCGTCCGGATGTAAACACAGCAGGACGTCCAGGGGACGTCCACCCGGCACTTGAGAGCCGCGCTGCAGACGTCTTTCGTCTATAGCGCGGGTCTCAAGTGGTTAAACTATTTTCTCTCTGGGTCGAATGTTATACATTCATACATTCATGCAGTTTCCTATGATCATCAGCTCCATCTTATAGCATTAGGAATGACTTGCACAGGGAGAAATATGCATGTTGTAAAGAACAGAAGAAAGAAAAAAAAAAAGGCGGGGGGGGGGGGGAATTGGGAAGGGTAGGGAGGGGGAGGGAAAAAGGGAACCCATGTGTACATTAAACTATTTTCTCTCTGGGTCGAATGTTATACATTCATGCATTATAGAGTGAATCAGGAAAATACCACATTATGACCACTAGATGGAGCTGGGGAACATAGTAAATAAGTATCTGTTTCCTATGATCATCAGCTCCATCTAGTGGCCATAATGTGGTATTTTCCTGATTCACTATATTCTTCATAAATAAATAACATTTGACCTGTAATGAAAGTAGCCTAGTAACAATTGATATTGCTCTTACTCGCACAGAACATATTGTGCATGCAGTTTCACAGGAAAAATAGCATTGTGATTTTTTTTTCTTTTTTACACCACTAAATTAAAGCCTGATGCCGCGTACACACGACCGTTTTTAATGTCATTGAAAAAAACAGCATTTTTTTGGACTTGATTCTTCTCAAGCCTGCCTTGCCTACACACTATCATAGAAAATAATGCTTGAGTAAAGCGCGGTGACGTACAACACGTACGACGGCACTATAAAGGGGAAGTTCCATTCGGATGGCGCCACCCTTCATGTTAGTAAAGTTTGGTGAGAGACGATTCGCTCTTTTCAGCCTCGTGCTTTTCAGTCCGTTACAGCGTGACGAATGTGCTATCTCCATTCTGAACGCTAGTTTTACCAGAACGTGCGCTCCCGTCTCATCACTTGATTCTGTGCATGCGCATTTTTTTTCACGTCGTTAAAGCTTACACACGGCTGTTTTTCATGACGAGAAAAACGACGAGAAAAATTAGAGCATGTTCCAAATTTTTTTCATGGCCATTTTTCACGTCGTGAAAAATGCTCAGAAGCTGCCATCTTGGCCTCTGTTTAATCTTCAACTGCCATGATGCTGCACATGTGATCAGTTATGACACCACCCATTGGATGGTTTGACAGTTTGGTTGAGAGCACAACCAATGTGACAGTTGGCATTCCAGGCATGCCGGGAATGTAACTGCTTTTTGAAACTGTTAAATCGATGGGTTTACTTCCACTTTAAGTCATTCACTGTAGAGTCAATAAATACATCTCTAATCGACTAGGGACCGGTTGCAGGTTGTCCCATCAAGCTACGTTAACTTATAGCATTAGGAATGAATTGCACACGGAGAAAGATGCATCTTGTAAAGAACAGAGGAGAAAAAAAGGAAACCCCTGTGTACATTTCTACTAATATCATGTCAGCAAAGAGATATAAGTTCTGTCAGAGCATCTTATAGTTAGCAACAATAACCAAATCAACAAAAAAGAAAAAAAAAAGAAAAGGGAAAGAGAAAAGGAAAGAAGAAAAAAAAGAGAGAGGAAAGAAGAGAGAGGAAAGGAAAGAAGAGGGTTGGCCAGAAGCACTTTAAGGTGTAGATAGATAACGTATCCATGGATCCCATGTTGCATCGAATTTCTTAGTAGAATTGCGAAGGACGCAGGTAAGTCTGTCGCTAACCGTGATCCAGTTAAGTTTATTCTTCACGTAATCAAGGGGAACCACCGACTGTTTCCAGTATTTAGCAATAGTTATTCTAGCTGCCAAAAACATATACCGTATATACTCGAGTATAATGCCGCGTACACACGATCATTATTCACGGCGGTTAAAAAACCGCCGTGAATAATGACAGGAAAAACAAGGGAACTGCTTGGTTCCCTACACACGGTCGTTTTTCCCGTCATTTTTTCTCTTGACGAGAAAAACGACCGTCTGTGGGCTCCGCGGCAGTGTCTCCCTATGGGAAAACTGCCGCGGAAAAAAATGCTGGAAAAAACGATGAGAAAATTTAGAACATGTTCTAATTTTTCTCGTCGTTTTTTATGCCGTTTTTCTCAACGAGAAAAACGACACAAAGCCCACAGACGATCGTTTTTCTCGGCGAAAAAAAAAAATGCAGTTTTTCTCGTCGAGAAAAGCGGTCGTGTGTACGCGGCATAAGCCGAGTTTTTCAGCACTTTTTTTGTGTGCTGAAAATGCCCCCCTCGGCTTATACTCAAGTCACCTTTTTGCGCCTGATCTCCCGGATTTTGGGGACCCGGTACCGGCCGGCCGTAGGTTCTCTGGACCCCAATCTTGGCACACCTGTAGCCCCACTTTTCCTCTATAAGTGTGCAACGTTTGTTGTCCATGGGACCTACTACCGGGGAGCACCGATTTTTCAAAGTCAGGCACCCCTTCCATAGACTCATGTTTAATGGTAATTTCTCCGGTGAATTTGAGGACCCGGTACTGACCGGTCGTAGGTTCCCTTGACCCAAAACTTGGCACACATGTATCCCCATTTCTCCTCTACAAATGTTCAAAGTTTTTTGTCCGGGGGACCTACGGCCGGGGAGCACCGATTTTTCAAAGCTGGGCACCCCTTCCATAGACTCCCATGTTAAACGTCAGTCTAGTCATGGGCACAGTGAGGCATGGGCACAGTGAGGCATGGACACAGTGAGGCATGGGCACAGTGAGGCATGGACACAGTGAGGCATGCACATGGACACAGTGAGGCACAGTGAGGCATGCAGATGGACACCCTAGGCTTATACTCGAGTCAATAAGTTTTCCCATTTTTTTTGTGGTAAAATTAGGTGCCTCGGCTTATATTTGGGTCGGCTTATACTCGAGTATATACGGTATGTGATTAGTTTTGTCGATTTTTTTGGGGACCTCATCAGGTAACTTTTGAAAAAGTGCTGGTTCCGGGGATCTACGTATATTAAACCCCGTTACTGAGTATATTAGGTTAAATATACGAATCCAAAATCCAGTGACCACAGGGCACTGGCACCAAACATGAAACATTGTACCCATCTGGCCACAACGTCTAAAGCAAGTGGGCGACGCAGACGGGTGCATCTTCGTGACTCTGGTCGGGACAAAATACCAACGTAGAAGTGTTTTATAATTTGCCTCAATTAATGTTGCAGTGATAGATATTTTGGATAAAGCATAGGCAATATCTTGCCAATCCGATAATTCCAATGTGGTATTGAAGTCCCGTTCCCATTGTTTCATGTAAGGGAGCTTAGCATTCGGGTCGGTAAGGATAGTGTATATTGTAGATATCCTTCCCCGTAAAAGGCCCTTCGTTTGGCAAGATAATTCAAAATTTGTAAGTACAAGGGGATGGACCCATTCATAGGTTTAAAGTGATATTAAAGGCAAAATGAAAAAAAAAATAACAAACATGTTATACTTACCTGTTATGTGCAGTGATTTTGCACAGAGGAGCTCCGATACTCCTCTTCTTGGGTTCCCCACTGGTGCTCCTGGCCCCTCCCTCCTGTTGAGTGCCCCTACAGCAGGCAGCTTGCAATGGGGGCACCCAAGCAGACATGCTCCTCAGCCGATGCTCTGTGTGTCCATTCAGACATGGAGCCTTGGCTCGGCCCGCCCCCTCTCTCTCCTTAATGGCTCCTGCTGCTGTTTTAACCAATCAGAAGGGAGTGTCCCCAGGGAGCTGAAAACTCTCATAAACATTGCTGGACCGAGAGGGAGCTCAGGTAAGTATTAGGGGGGCTGCTGTACACAGAAGGTTTTTTACTTTCAGGCATAGAATGCCTGAAGGTAAAAAACCGTCAGCCTTTAGAACCGCTTTAAGTAAACTTTGGTTTAAACTCCTCAAAATCCACAAAAAAAAATTATATATATATATATATATATATATATATATATATATATATATATATACACACAATGGGGTTGATTTACTAAAGGAAAATCCACTTTTCACTTGCAAGTACACTGAAAGTGCACATGGAAGTGCAGATGCCTTAGATCTGAGGGGGACATGCAAGGAAAATAAAAAACAGCATTTTAGCTTGCACATGATTGGATGATAAAATCAGCAGAGCTTCCCCTAATTTCAGAGTTTCCCCTCAGATTTACAGCGACTGCACTTCCATGTGTACTTAGTAAATCAACCCCAGTATCTCACAAAAGTGAGTACACCCCTCACATTTTTGTAAATATTTTATTCTATCTTTTCATGTGACAACACTGAAGAAATGACACTTTGCTACAATGTAAAGTAGTGAGTGTACAGCTTGTATAACGGTGTAAATTTGCTGTCCCCTCAAAATAACTCAACACACCTAAACCGCTGGCAACAAACATGAGTACAGTCCTAAGTGAAAATGACCAAATTTGGCCTAATTAGCCATGTTCCCTCCCCGGTGTCTTGTGACTCGTTAGTGTTACAAGGTCTCAGGTGTGAATGGGGAGCAGGTGTGTTAAATTTAGTGTTATCGCTCTCACGCTCTCATACTGGTCACTGGAAGTTCACCATGGCACCTCATGGCAAAGAACTCTCTGAGGATCTGAAAAAAAGAATTGTTGCTCTACATAAAGATGGCCTAGGCTATAAGAAGATTGCCAAGACCCTGAAACTGAGCTGCAGCACAGTGGCCAAGACCATACAGCGTCTTAACAGGACAGGTTCCACTCAGAACAGGCCTCGCCATGGTGGACCAAAGAAGTTGAGTGCACGTGCTCAGCGTCATATCCAGAGATTGTCTTTGGGAAATAGACATATGAGTGCTGCCAGTATTGCTGCAGAGGTTGAAGGGGTGGGGGGTCAGCCTGTCAGGGCTCAGACCATACGCCACACACTGCATCAAATTGTTCTGTATGGCTGTTGTCCCCGAAGGAGCCTCTTCTAAAGATTATGCACAAGAAAGCCCGCAAACAGTTTGCTGAAGACAAGCAGAGTAAGGACATGGATTACTGGAACCATGTCCTGTGGTCTGATGAGACCAAGATAAACCAGGTGAGGAGTACAAAGACAAGTGTGTCTTACGTACAGACAAGCATGGTGGTGGGAGTGTCATGGTCTGGGGCTGCATGAGTGCTGCCGGCACTGGGGAGCTACAGATCATTGATGGAACCATGAATGCCAACATGTACTGTGACATACTGAAGCAGAGCATAATCCCATCCCTTCGGAGACTGGGTCGCAGGGCAGTATTCAAACATGATAACGACCTCAAACACACCTCCAAGATGACCACTGCCTTCCTAAAGAAGCTGAGGGTAAAGGTGATGGACTGGCCAAGCATGTCTCCAGACCTAAACCCTATTGATCATCTGTGGGACATCCTCAAACGGAAGATGGAGGAGCGCAAGTTCTCTAACATCCATCAGCTCTGTGATGTCATCATGGAGGAGTGGAGGAATACTCCAGTGGCAACCTGTGAAGCTCTGATGAGCTCCATGCCCAAGAGGGTTAAGGCAGTGCTGGAAAATAATGGTGGCCACACAAAATATTGACACTTTGGGCCCAATTTGGACATTTTCACTTAGGGGTGTACTCACTTTTGTTGCCAGCGGTTTAGACATTAATGGCTGTGTGTTGAGTTATTTTGAGGGGACAGCAAATTTACACTGTTATACAGGCCCGGACTGTGACAAAAAATAGGCCCGGGCATTTTAGGCTGAGCAGCCCGGGGGGGGGGGGGGCGGTGGTGCTTTGCGGCGGCAGTTAATAATGGGATGTGGGGTTCCAGCACCTTGTACCTCTGGACCCCTTTACATTACACTGCACCCTGCACCTCTGGACCCCTTTACATTACACAGCACCCTACACGCCTTTACATTACACAGCACCCTGCACCTCTGGACCCTTTTACATTACACAGCACCCTGCACCTCTGGACCCCTTTACATTACATAGCACCGCACCTCTGGACCCCTTTACATTACACAGCCCCCCACAGTTTGTTACACAGACACCCCCTAACAGTTCTGGACCCCCTGCATGTTACACAGACCCCCTACAATACAGAACCCCCTACAATACAGAAACCCCCCTACATTACAGAACCCACCTACATTACAGAACCCACCTACATTTCAAACCCCCCTACAATACAGAACCCCCCTACAATACAGAACCCCCCTACATTTCAGACCCCCCTACATTTCAGACCCCCCTACATTTCAGAACCCCCCTACAATACAGAACCCCCCTATGTAGTGACATGTGCAGCAGTAACTTACAGCATGCCTGGAGATGAAGACACTCTGGCTGCTGTGTCCTCCTTTCTTTCTCCTTCAGCTGAGTGAACGAGTCTGTGGGAGGAGTGGAGGGGGCAGCCACACCCCCAGCTCCGCCCACCAACCCCGGCTGCCTCCAGAGACATTGGAGATGATGGGGAGCAGGGGAGGGCTGGCAGCCTTAGGCCTGGGGGGCAAGTCCAGTCAAGTGGCACTTTGAAACACCGAATAAGCTCACCATACCCAGTGCCCATCAGCACAGCCTCACCAGTGCCCATCAGCGTAGCCTCACTAGTGCCCATCAGCACAGTCTGTTCAGTGCATGGGGATTAGAGAGGAGAGTAGCCGGATTACACAGAGCGAAGATCTCCCACTTGCCCAGCGTGGCCATGATGGAAGTCATCAGTGTGCTGTCTATCATAAGAGCCAGTCCAGGAGGCGGGACTTTGTATGACAGTGGCCGCCAGGTAAGTGGGAGATCCCCGCTCTGTGAAATCTGGTGGCGCTCCCCCTCCGAGGCAGCCCAATGGGCACAGACCCTGGGCGCCCTCTCACTGCCCCATCTCGCAGTGCACCCGCTCCCAATTGGCCATACTTGGTCCAGGGACAGTGTCCTCAGTCCGGGGATGTCTGGTCACCCTAGGCTAGTGGCCAGCAGGACCCACAGGTCAGTGGTCAGCAGGACCCCCAGGTCAGTGGCCAGCAGGACCCCCAGGTCCGTGGCCAGCTCCCAGCAGGACCCACACATGTGGGTCTTGCTGGGATCTGCCTGTGCACCTGGGGGTCCTGCTGGCTGCAGAACTGTGGGTCCTGCTGGCTATGGCCTGTGGATCCTGCTGGCCATGGCCAGCTCCCAGCAGGACCCACAGTGTTGAGGGCGATTTTTAAGTTACTGGGTGGGCACTTGCCTGGGGCAGGGTAAATAGGGTGTATGGGGGGGGGGTAGATGGGATGTGGGGTTCAGCTGTGGGTGTCAGGGTCTCTCACCTCAGTGATGGCAGCTGCCCTTACCAGTACCAGCTCAGCAGGTCCTTGCATGGCCTCCTCCGATCCTGGGGGTGTGAAGTGATGCTCCTGTCCTGGGGTCAAGTAAACTTGCAGCCCAAGCCAGTCATGTGGGTCCCAACTCCCTTGCTGCCCAGGGGTAGACTGACAACACCCAGAGCCCCCAGACCAAATAAAGCAAGGGCCCCCTGTCAGGCCCTGCCCAAGACCCATTCCTGGCCCTATCATGACCCACCCCTGGCCCCGCTCCTTCAATTTGTACAAAGTACTACCTTTTAAAAAAAAAAACACTGTTCAACAACAGAGTCTAATGGGACCTGGAGGGGGGTCTTTTTCTAACAGTGTCCCATGGACAGTCTGTTAGAAAGTGTCCCCTCCAGGCCCCATTAGGGACTAGAACAGAGTCTAATGGGACCCCCTCTTTGTGCCATGACTCTAACCCCTGCCCCAACCTCTCACAAAGTAGAAATAAAATTGTAGCACTACTCTTACCTTAACTATGGGTGCTGTAGCTGTGGCTGGCTCCCGCATCCCCTGAGGCTGGTTCCTGTGGGTGGCTAGCTGGCACCTGTTGGTGGCTGGCCGGCACCCTGCTGTGGCTGGCTGGATCCCTGGTGTGGGTGGGTAACCGTGGGTGGGTGGCTGGCTGGCATCCTGCTGTGGATAGTCACCGTGGCTGGTTTGCTTCTGTGGGTGGCTGGCTGGCTTCCTGCTGTGGGTGGGTCACCGTGGCTGGCTGGCTGGCTCCTGTGGGTGGTTGGCTGATGTGGGTGGGTCACCGTGGATGGCTGGCTGGCACCCTGGCCCTGCTGTGGATGAGTCACCATGGGTGGCTGGCACCCTGGCCCTGCTCTGGGTGGGTCACTGTGGGTGGCTGGCTTCTGTGGGTGGCTGCCTGGCACCCTGCTGTTGGTGGCTGGCCTGGCACCCTGCTGTTGGTGGCTGGCCTGGCTCTCTGCCGTGGGTCAGTGGGTGGGTCGGTGGCTGGCTGGCACGGTGCAGCATGCTGTGGGTGACTGGCCTGGCTCCCTGCTGTGGGTGGCTTGCACTGTGCTACCTGCTGTGGGTGACTGGCCTGGCTCCCTGCTGTGGGTCAGTGGGTGGGTGGGTGGCTGGCTGGCACAGTGCACTCTGCTGCTGGTGGCTGGCCTGGCTCCCTGCTGTGGGTCAGTAGCTGGCTTGCACGGTGCACCCTGCTGTGGGTCAGTGGCTGGCTTGCACGGTGCCCCCTGCTGTGGGTCAGTGGCTGGCTTGCACGGTGCACCCTGCTGTGGGTGGGTGGGTGGGTGCTGGCCTGGCTCCCTGCTGTGTGTCAGTGGCTGGCTTGCACGGTGCACCCTGCTGTGGGTCAGTGGCTGGCTTGCACAGTGCACCCTGCTGTGGGTGGGTGGGTGCTGGCCTGGCTCCCTGCTGTGGGTCAGTGGGTGGGTGGCTGGCTGGCTGGCACAGTGCACCCTGCTGCAGGTGGCTGGCCTGGCTCCCTGCTGTGGCTGACAGAGAGGGGGTGGGCTGACAGAGGGGGGAGTGAGCTGACAGAGGGGGGGTGGACTGACAGGGGGGAGCTGATAGAGGAGGGGTGGGCTGAGAGTGGGGGTGGGCTGACAGAGCAGGGCTGACGGGGGTGGGCTGAGATGGGGGGGTGGACTGACAGAGGGGGGGGGCTGACAGAGGGGGGTGGGCTGACAGAGGGGAGCTGATAGAGGAGGGGTGGGCTGACAGAGCAGGGCTGTTGGGGTGGGCTGAGATAGGGGGTGGGCTGACAGAGAGGAGGTGGGCTGACAAAGGGGGGGTGGGCTGACAGAGAGGAGGTGGGTTAACAGTGAGGAGGCTAGGGGAGGGGCGCTGACAGAGGGGGGGGTAGATGAGACTTAGAGACCTCAGAAACATGCAGAGAGGCAGGACTCCAGCAAGTGGTCACGACCAGCCCCGCTTGGCCGCATCCACACGTGACCAGCTCCGCCGATCCATTTGCAGACTAAGTATAGGTATGGAGAGTATGGGACTTTTAAGGTGCAACAACTACACAATGTTCTATTTAAAATATAATTTTATTACAAAGACATTTTCATAGAAAGATATATTTTCTCATATGTACATTAAATACATGAGCCATCGAATAAACATATTTAAAATTTCCAACATGCATATAGACAGATTAACTCAACATGTTTCGCCAGTTTTTGGCTTCTTCAGGAGTAGTGTCATGCAATTGCTGAGAATAAAAAAAGGAAAATAAGTACAACATAATTTGTTCAATCTATTATCAAAGTTAAAGACACAAAAAACACAAAAAATATAGTTGTATTTAGAGATGACTGAAAACCAAATCCACCCAGAAGGATATTTCCAATCTCAGTTCAGTTTTACCCCATATTATATATATATATGCTTTACCTGTAAATTTGTTGGTATGATCATAAAGAAAGGGTAAAGGACGGATAACCAGTAAGTTGAGCCACGTAGGGAGACCTCAAAAGGAAAGATTATTGGTGTATCATAGAAGGGAGAATATACTGGCACGAGTAGCCACCCGAAGCACACCAACAAAAGAACAGAGGATCATCTGGGGGAAACTATGAAAAGGAGTATTGGTCAGAACTTATAATATCTTTTATATTGACTTACTTCGTCTTATATCTTATATTTCCCATCCATATTTACCTTTCTATATATCAAACTGATTTCAAAACAAGCAACCGAAGAGATGGATGAGGGGGAGAAAAAGGAGTGGTAGAGAAGAAAAAGGGAAATTATCCCAATCTCTCCAAATCACCCCTTGTCGCCCCACTTCTATCCGCTCTATGGAGACACAAAGAAAGGGAGAAGAAATAATTATTAATTATAAGGATGTTAAATAACCTTATTTTATTATGTTTTAATTTTTATTTTTTATTTCTATATATAGTCAAAAATTGCCATATATTTATGACTATTGATTACCTATTGTTTTCCCACATCTGGGTTAGATCCACCTTAAGATATTTTTACCGGTATAAGCAACCAGTTCCTAAGAAAATTAAAAAATATATATGTATGTATAAAGATTGCTACTTTGAATTAACAGCCTATTAGACCAAAAAGATAGGATAAGAACAATAATTCAGTATCAAGTCATTAATTACCTTAGCCTAGTAACGCAAGACGTCTTTTCCCCAGGGTGTTGGTCATGTTACTGAATTAAACCAGACTGTGCTCTGGACTATATATCTCCCCTCCTCCTTCCCATTGGACGCCTATTTCGCGCCAAATCAATGGGAGGAGCGGGCGCGTCATTTCCTGCATCCACCCCCTTTGCTATGCTGACCCGGATGTGACGATCGTGCTGGAGAATGCCGCACCGATGTTTGCAGGCCACTGCAAACCAGTCTAGTGGACGAGCCCCCGACAGGCAGGAAGCGCCGCAAACCTGATACAGGAAGCGGAAGTAGCCTAAAGTATAGAAAAAAGGCCAACTTCCCTTTAACTACAGCACTGTCGACACATGTTGATGTTAAGTATGGGGCCAGGATATCATCGCGGGTTTTGTCAGATGGCGCTCCCCTTGTTCCCAGTTTGAGGACAAAGGAAAGCGCCCTGGGCGCCCATATGATCACCTAATCTGCCCCCTTCTATGGAGGTGAATATTTTTGGCTCAATTGTGTTCCGTTTTATATAAACATATATCCAATATATTTTACTGGGATTGAAACATTTCCCTCTGAATAGATAGGGATATATATTCAGCCATCTACATTTTACACTATAGGCAACAAAAATCGTTAAACACAATATAATAGATAAACAACATTCGAGTTGTTTAGAACAAAGTTTACATAACCAGCATTACTATTGAGATCCTATAGAAAGGGTTTGAAGCTGATGGACTCATTTAACCCCGGGTACATAGTTGCTCTTAAACCACGTATCCATCTGGTTTCCCGTTGTAGGAGATTTTTATCCACATCACCACCTCTTTCGTTTATAGATATATATTCTAGGGCAAAAAATTTGATCTTATGTAGATCGAAGGAGTGAAAAAGGCCACTGTGTCGGCTAATAGGAGTCTCCATTTTTTTCTTCTTAATAAGAGACACATGGTCTCTTATTCTATGAAAAAATGGCCTTTTCGTTTTTCCAACATAAAAGGCCTTACAATCACAGATCATCAAATAAATGACGCCAATTGACTGGCAGTTACAGAAAAAATTGGGTCTGTAGGTGATTCCATTAGGCAAAACTAATTCAGTTACATCTAAGATGAACCTACAATACTCACAGTGACCACATGGTGCAGAACCCTTTCTACTTTCAATCCTTTTAGTTTCAAAGTGACTATGTACTAGTTGGTCTTTTAAAGATCTGGATTTCCTGTATGTAATTTGAGGGAACGGCTTAACATATTTTGAAATAGTCTGGTCAGTTGCTAGCAGTGGCCAGAATTTTTCAATGATCCTTCTTACTTTATAGTGTTCACCTGAGAACCTGGTAATTAGGCATACCGTTTGGTCTTTGGTTTGAGATTTTTTAGGATGTATTAGATCTTTCCTATTTTTGTTTTTTGCTCGTTTATAGGCTTTTTTAAGGGTTGACCTGCTATATCCCCTAGCAATCAGCCGAGATTGGAGGGCTGAAGCCTCCTTCTCAAAGTCTGCTTCCTTGCTACAATTTCTTCGAATTCGTAAATATTGACCATACGGTATGTTTTGTACCAGAGTTCTAGGATGAGAGCTTTTGGCATGTAAGATGGTATTGCCTGATGAAGGCTTTCTATATAGGGAGGATCCCAAAGTATTATCAGGATTCAGATAAATCGTAATGTCAAGAAAGTTTATCAAATTTTGATCACACATCATTGTAAACTTCAAATTAAAAGAGTTTACAGCCAATATAGACATAAAGGAGGTTAATTCTTCTAAAGAGCCAGTCCACACCATAAAAATGTCATCGATAAAGCGTCGCCAAATCAAGACCTTATCAAAAAACATTTCCATTGATTGAGACGAAAAAATCTCCCGTTCCCACCCCCCCAGGTACAGGTTGGCGTACGATGGGGCACACTTGGTCCCCATCGCCACACCCTGCACCTGGAGGTAGTGGGAACGGTCGAATATAAAAATATTGTTGGTAAGTATAAAGAATAACAGTTCCCTAATGAAATTGTTATAGGGCTTGGCTCCTGGTCCTCTGCATCCATTTGCAGGGCACGCGCAACACAAACGCCCTGTGATTGGCCGAACAGGGTCATGTGCGGCCGCACAGTGTGGAATTCTGGGACTTGTAGTCATGATGCGAGGCTCGCATCATGACTTATGATGCGAGTCTCGCATCATGACTACAAGTCCCAGAATTCCACAGCGTGCGGCCGCACATGACCCTGTTCGGCCAATCACAGGGCGTTTGTGTAGCCTGCCGCCTACAAGTCCCAGAATGCCACAGCATGCGGCCGTGCATCTGGCCGACTTCATTAAAAAAAAATGGCAGCGAGGGCCCCTTGCATCCCGGCCCAGCCCGCCCCTGATGGGGAGACGTGACATGCTGTCCGGCGGCCTGAGGGCCACCGCGGGCCATCGGCGGCCCGCAGGCCGAAGTGGCCCACCGGCGGCCCGCGGGCCACCGCGGCCCACCGGGCATTTGCCCGGTATGCCCTATGGCCAGTCCGGGCCTGCTGTTATACAAGCTGTACACTCACTACTTTACATTGTGGCAAAGTGTCATTTCTTCAGTGTTGTCACATGAAAAGATAGAATAAAATATTTACAGAAATGTGAGGCGTGTACTAATTTTTGTGAGATACTGTATGTATATATACTGTATGCAATCATTGTGTATTAAATATTGAATCATAAATTCCCAATGTGCAGCAGGTCCATAGTATACAATAAACAGCACATCTGCTCGTCCAAGACACTAACTACTGTAATGTCAGGTTAGTTCCGGACTAACTTGGTGCCCGCTATTGGGTTCCCCAACACAAACAGACAGTACCTCGTCAGTGTTCTGTGAGTACCGTATATACTCGAGTATAAGCCAAATTTTTCAGCACATTTTGTGCTGAAAATGCCCCCCTTGGCCAGGGCCGGACTTACCATTGGGCTTGACTGGGCTCAAGCCCATGGGCCCCGCCCAATAGGGGGCCCCCCTGCCTTAAAATCGGCCTGCCCAGCCAGCAGTATAAGTGTTGGCTCACTGTGGTTTTTCCATGTCACAGTGCACAGTTCCCCCCTACACAAATGGAAGAGGAGAGAGGCTGGGTCGGCTCTGCCTTCCCCCTCCCCTTTCTCTCCTCTCTCCCTGTGTGAAGTCTGTGCAGTGAAGGAGCCTTGTGGGTGGGAAATTATGAACAGAGCAGCCGGCAGATAAGGTGAACACAATATCTGAGTGATAAGCCTCCAGGGACAATCCAAGTGTGAGCTTAGTGACTGGACTCTTCTCTCCCTTCCCTCTCCCTCTTTTTTTTAACTCTTTGCTTCAGCAGTAGCTGTTATTACTGCAGCCAAAGTGTTTGGAATTGTGTCATCAGCCTGTAGTAGTACTTGGTCCCTTGTGCTTTTAGGTGTTTAGTGTTTTGGCCCATTGCTGGTGTATCCGCAGTTTTCCTGCATTTTACCCACAGTCCTATAGATTTCTATTAGGTTGTGTGTTTTTTCTGCATTTTCTGAAAGCGCACCAAAATTCCTGCATGCTGCAATCTTTGGCGCACTGTCAGAAAATGCAGCAAAAACCTGCAACCTTATATAAATCAATAGGACTGCAGCTAAAACTGCAGATACACAAGCAGTGCAGCCAAAACTGCAGCACACCAATGTGAGCCCAAAGACTTGTACACACAATACAAAATAGAACTTGGTCTGATCAATACTCCTGGCATTCATTTCACACACGGCCATACCATCCCAGCTCAGGAGGGGTGGGGGCTCCAGGGATTTGTTTGACTTTGCAGGCCCTGTCCCTTCTATCCATCTGGGCAGAGTCCTGGAGGGAGTGGCAGGCTGCTGGTGGCAAGTGGAACATTGTATCTGGTGGCAGGCTGTGGGTGGCAAGTGGAACATTGTATCTGGTGGAAGGCTGTGGGTGGCAAGTGGCACACTGTATCTGGTGGCAGGCTGTGGGTGGCAAGTGGCACACTGTATCTGGTGGCAGGCTGTGGGTGGCAAGTCACACACTGTATCTGGCGGCAGGCTGCTGGTGGCAAGTGGCACACTATCTGGTGGCAGGCTGCTGGTGGCACACTGTATCTGGTGGCAGGCTGTGGGTGGCAAGTGGAACATTGTATCTGGTGGCAGGCTGTGGGTGGCAAGTGGAACATTGTATCTGGTGGAAGGCTGTGGGTGGCAAGTGGTACATTGTATCTGGTGGAAGGCTGTGGGTGGCAAGTGGCACACTGTATTTGGTAGCAGGCTGCGGGTGGCAAGTTGCACATTGTATCTGGTGGCAGGCTGCGGGTATCTGGTGGCACGCTGCATCTGGTAGCAAGTGGCACATGGTATCTGGTGGCAGGCTGTGGGTGGCAAGTGGGACACTGCATCTGGTGGCAGGCTGCTGGTGGCAAGTGGCACACTGCATCTGGTGGCAGGCTGCTGGTGGCAAGTGGCACACTGTATCTGGTGGCAGGCTGCTGGTGGCAAGTGGCACACTGCATCTGGTGGCAGGCTGCTGGTGGCAAGTGGCACACTGTATCTGGTGGCAGGCTGCTGGTGGCAAGTGGCCCACGATCTGGTGGCAAGTGGCACACTATCTGGTGGAAGGCTGCTGGTGGCACACTGTATCTGGTGGCAGGCTGCCGGTGGCAAGTGGCACACTGTATCTGGTGGCCCACTATCTGGTTTCAGGCTGTGGGTGGCAAGTGGCACACTGTATCTGGTGAAAGGCTGTGGGTGGCAAGTGGCACACTGTATCTGGCGGCAGGCTGCTGGTGGCAAGTGGCACACTGTATCTGGTGACAGGCTGCTGGTGGCAAGTGGCACACTATCTGGTGGCAGGCTGCTGGGGGCCCACTATCTGGTGGCAGGCTGTGGGTGGCAAGTGGCACACTGTATCTGGTGGAAGGCTGTGGGTGGCAAGTTGCACACTGTATCTGGTGGCAGACTGCTGGTGGCAAGTGGCACACTGTATCTGGTGACAGGCTGCTGGTGGCAAGTGGCACACTATCTGGTGGCAGGCTGCTGGTGGCAAGTGGCACACTGTATCTGGTGGCAGGCTGTGGGTAGCAAGTGGCACACTGTATCTGATGGCAGGCTACGGGTGGCATGTGGCACGCTGCATCTGGCAGCAGGCAATGGTGGCAAGTGACATGCTGCCTCTGGTGGCAAGTGACAAGCTCAGGTACCCACTGATTCTGCGTTATGATGAGTTGAACTATTTCACTATATATTACAATGTAGTAAAATAAATAATGGAATTTGATCACCCTGACACCATATCAACCATGGTGCCAGGATGATTTTAAGTGCTAACACCAGCCATTTGCCTGTCAAATCACCCCCGCTGACAATTTCCCCATCAACCCCTAGACTACACACCCCCCCCCCTTCATTTTTTGTTAAGAGTGGGGTGGTTTTCCCTGAATGGCAGTTTGGAAATGAGGTCACCCTATGTTGCTGCTTGTGAGAGACATCATAGCAGGTGGTATTGGTAATGTTGCTGCTGCTGAGAGGCTGAATGGCTGGTATTACTGGTGAGAGTATATTTAATTTGTTTTAGCAAAAAATTGTTTGCATTTTTATTTTGTTTCCATAAAAGGGCCCACCAAAATCCTCAGCACCAGGCCCATGATGCTCTTAATCTGGCCCTGACATTAGCCCCTTTAAACCGGCATTTAAATCTTGCCGGAATGCAGTCTGTGAGAACTTCCCCTCTGTCCGGCATAGAGGAGAAGTCTTGCGGTGTTTAGCTCCTTCCACTCTTCCTGATACTCCCCTGTGTGACTAAAGAAGACGTCACAAAAGGGGAGTGAAAGCAGCAAACAGTAAAAAATTTAATAAAACAGCAGCCGCAGACACAGCAACGAATGGTTACGGCGCAACGGCGCATGCGCAAGATTACCGACAGGGACACAGTGAGGGCGGAAGCAACGTCATAATTTGAATCACATAACAGCAGTACGAATGGCGCTTAAGATACCCGAAAAATACAGAGAACGAAACCGTCCTAAAAAAGGTATTTGCAGGCCTCGTTTTTGGGATATATATATATATGTATTGCATTGCGATGAGCTGTTATAACTTAATAATTGAAAAACTGCAAAAATCGGCCGGGGTGTACTTCCTCTTTAATTTTTCATTGAATTGTTCTATTTAAAGTAATATATAGAAGGTAGGGCCCGAAAGTGACTCAAGCCCAGGGGCCCCGACCACCCTAAGTCCTGCCCTGCCCTGCCCTGCCCTTGGCTTATACTCGAGTGACCTTTTTGCGCCTGATCTCCCGGACTATGGACACAGTGAGGCTCAGTGAGGCATGCAGATGGACACCCTAGGCTTATACTCGAGTCAATACATTTTCCCAGTTTTTTGTGGTAAAATTAGGTGCCTCGGCTTATATTCGGGTCGACTTTTACTCAAGTATATACGGTACTTAGCCTTTTCACCTAGCATTAGGAGAGGGAGCCCTGAGAATCAGTCATCTTACATATATAAAGGTCTATGGACAGCATAAAAAGGTCTGGCCACCAGGTAAGATGCGGACCTAGGAATGGAGGCTTTATCCCACCTAAAGCTCAACAAAGGTTTAGGGCTGCAGAACCCATAACAGAACGAATTAATATTCTGATATAACAAAGGGCCCTGAAAAAATGTCATAAGGTGTTGGATATTTGGCTTAATTCACCATCCACGACTGAGGCCAGATCTGATCCCATTGTTGGGGGAACGCCATGATAGATGATCACTATCTACTGCCTATGAGAGAGTACTGTACAGTGCCTTGAAAAGATATTCATGCCCCTTGAAATTGTTCCATCCAAAAACATAAATGTATTTTATTGGGATTTCATGTGATAGAGCAACACAAAGTGACACATAGTTGTGAAGTAGAAGGAAAATGATAAATGGTTTTCAATTTTTTTTTACAAATAAATATGTGAAAAGTGTGACGTGCATTTGCATTCTTCTTTGCAAATAAGCTCAAGCTCTGTCAGATTGGATGGAGAGCGTCTGTGAACAGCAATTTTCAAGTCTTACCACAGATTCTCAATTGGATTTAGGTCTGGACTTTGACTTGGCCATTCTAACACATGAATATGCTTTGATCTAAACCATTCCATTGTAGCTCTGGCTGTATGTTTAGGGTCGTTGTCCTGCTGGAAGGTGAACCTCCGCCCCAGTCTCAAGTCTTTTGCAGACTCTAACAGGTTTTCTTCTAAGATTGCCCTGTATTTGGCTCCATCCATCTTCCCATCAACTCTGACCAGCTTCCCTGTCCCTGCTGAAGAAAAGCATCCCCACAACATGATGTTGCCACCACCATGTTTCACGGTGGGGATGGTGTGTTCAGGGTGATGTGCAGTGTTAGTTTTCCTCCACACATAGCAGTTTGCTTTTAGGCCAAAAAGTTAAATTTTGGTCTTATGTGACCAGAGCACCTTCTTCCGCATGTTTTCTGTGTCCCCCACGTGGCTGCTGTGTCCCCCACATGGACATTTTATCGCTTTCTTTCAACAATGTCTGTCTTCTTGCCACTGTTCCATAAAGGCCAGATTTGTGGAGTGCAGACTAACAGACAGATTCTCCCACCTGATCTGTGGATCTCTGCAGCTCCTCCAGAGTCACCATGGACCTTGTGGATGCTTCTCTGATTAATGCTCTCCTTGCCCGGCCTGTCAGTTTAGGTGGATGGCCATGTCTTGGTAGGTTTGCAGTTGTGCCATACTCTTTCCATTTTCGGATGATGGATTGAACAGAGCTCCATGAGATGTTCAAAGCTTGGGATATTTTTTTTATAACCTAACCCTGCTTTAAACTTCTCCACAACTTTATCCCTGACCTGTCTGTTGTGTTCCTTGGCCTTCAATTGTTTACTAAGATTTTCTAACAACTCTGAGGACTTCACAGAACAGCTGTATTTATACTGAGATTAAATTACACACAGGTGGACTCTAATTAGGTGACTTCTGAAGGCAATTGGTTCCACTAGATTTTAATTAGGGGTATCAGCATAAAGGGGGATGAATACAAATGCACGTCACACTTTTCAGATATTTATTTGTAAAAAATGCTGAAAACCATTTATCATTTTTCTTCCACTTCACATTTATGTGCCACTTTGTGTTGGTCTATCACAAAAAATTTCAATACACATTTACATTTTTGGTTGTAACATGACAAAATGTGGAAAATGGCAAGGAGTATGAATCCTTTATCAAGGCAATATATTTATGTGATTCTCACCTAGTGATTCTGTTTGTTGGACCATTGTTAGGCCAGCCATAGACGGTTTGATTCTCAGCCGGTTCAGCAGGAACTTGGGATCACCTTGGGTACAACCAGCCTGCCGGATTCAGTTGCAATTATGGCTATTGGCCGCTATAGCCTCTAGCAAAATTCACTATCTTCTCCAGGCGGGACGCTGGACAATTTTTCCTTTTCTTTTTCTGTAATAGAATCATTCCACTGATTGTGAGCTTATCTAGTGGCCAAAATGTTGTATAGTTTTCTGAAATACCTCAATAAGAAAATATACCATATTTTTTCTGGTATTTTCTGTAATAGAATAATTCCTCTGATTGTCAGCTCCATCTAGTTGCCAAAAGGTGATCTGCCATACCTCAATGAGAAAATATACAGTTATTTGTCCACTAGATGGTGCTGATGATCATAAAAAAGTAATCTATTACAGAAAATACAGGGAAAATTTTCCCAGCCTGCACACATATGTGTGACATTCATCCAACAAAATATTTTTAAATAGATCCCTGTGTATGTGGGAAACCTCAGTGACACATATAGTCATATACACCATTCACAATCCTGCCAGCCAGTGCCCCAAAATATACAGATTGCCTCTGGTCCAATACCAGAATACTATTCGCTATTCTGCTGCTGATCCTAATCTATAACTATGTGAGGGCATGCATGCTTTAAGAGTTGCATACTGAAATCAGACTCATCAGTATAGTTTCTTCCTCATCTGTGGCTCAACAGGAAGTTCCTTTATTCAGTTGAAGTTTATATAGACAAGGTGACATAAGCAATCGTCATTACAAATGTGTACATATGATTGGCTGATTCCTTATATGGTGCTTCTCTTGTGACGTCTGTTTCTTCCACGTGTTGAAGCATTCCAGGACATTCTTCAGCTCAGTACCATGTTAGTTTAGTGTCGATGGGAGGGGTTGGAAAAAGGAGTGCACAGGACATCTGTTCCTCATTTTCACTTCTGAGATGAATATTTCTGTCATAACTTTTAATCAAGGAAAATAATACTAATGTTTTCTCCTTTTGTTATATGAATACTAGAACACACACATAATAATACTCTTCGGGTTAATAAGTTTCTTATTGTATAAATATATCTTAGTGTGTGTGTGTGCATTTTTCCTTGCAGACACATTTCTCAGAAGGGTGGCTAATTACTATAGAATTCCTAAGGATGGGGCTGTGAACCATGTGTGCAGCTGAAACAAAAGACACCCAACTTGCACCAAATTTCTAAACCAATATACCAAAGCATAATGAAAGAAAGAAATAATAAAAATAATAAAGAATAAAAGAAAGTACCAATATTTGAGTGGATAATAGAGAGATTAATCTTAGACATAAAATAATCATTTTATCAACTCCATCACAACAGTATGTACTAGAACTTCATCCCTAGAGCCAGAAATTGGTTCTTTCATATGCTTTAATGTCAACCGTGGATGTTGGGTTTGATTGTGGAGAAGTGCTTTCTGACAGCGTAAGAGGAAAATGCTGCAGAAAATTTCAACTATATATTTTTTTATTTTGTTTACTTTCTCCTCCAGGAGAGTACGGTGATGTGTGCCGTGGCCGCCTTTGTCTACCCGGAAAACGGGAGATAGCCGTGTGTATCCGCACACTGCGCTCAGGGAGTGGAGACAAGGAACGCGCAGAGTTTCTCAGTGAAGCAAGCATCATGGGACAGTTTGACCACCCCAATGTCGTGCGCCTTGAAGGGGCTGTGACCCGCAGTCGCCCCATAATGATCCTTACAGAGTATATGGAGAATGGGGCACTGGATGCATATCTTCGAGTAAGTGTGCAGGAGGAGGTTTCTACTGTGCCTGCATAGGAGACCTCTTATTAAAATACAACCTTCACTCTCCTACCTACCCTGGCCTCTAAACACATACAGGGTAACAGAAACCCTAAAATACTTACCTTGGCTGGAGAAACATCTGCCTTGGGGCACCATAGTGGCTGGTTGGGTGACCAGATGTCCAGACATCTGATCACATGTATAAACAAACAAACAAAAAGAGGGAGCACATGCCTAGTGCATTATCCCACAAATGTAATAAAAAAATATGATAAAAAAAAACCTACTTATTAAAACTACTCGTCAAAAGCGCTTATTAATCCACACATCCGTGGCTAAGTGTTCCCAGACCAAAGCATAGAGGGGACCTCACCGGGATCCCTGCAGCCTAATGTGTTTCAAAGGAATTCCTGTGACTGCTCAGTCTGGGAACACTTAAGCCCTGTACACACGATCGGTTTTCCGATGGAGTAAAATCCGATGGATTTTTCGATCGGATTTCCGATGAAGCTAACTTCCATCAGTCTTGCCTACACACCATCTGTCGAAAATCTGACTGTCCCAAACGCCATGACGTAAAACACTCCGACGAGCCGAGAAAAATTAAGTTCAATGCTTCTGAGCATGCGTCGACTTGATTCTGAGAATGCGTGGGTTTTTTCTCCGATGGAGTTCCACACAGACGATCGGAATTTGTTATCGTTTTTTTTTCCATCGAATAAATTTAAAACATGTTCTATTTTTATCACCAATGGGAAAAAGACAGATGGGGCCCATACACGATCGGTTTGTCCGATGAAAAAAGTCCATAAGACTGTTTTCATCGGTAAAACCGATCGTGTGTACACGGCTTTAGCCTCGGATGTGTGACTTGATGAGCGCTTTTAACTCAAATGTTTATGAGTAGTTTTCTTTTCATTATATTTGTGGGATAATGCACTAGATCTGTGCGCTCTCTTTTTATTTGTTTGTTTTTTCAGGGACCATAGGACATCCCCAATCCTAGAGGGCTGCAAGGCTTCAAGAGATTATCCATGTGTGCAGTGGAATAGTACTTGTACCCCAAAATTGCTGTTGATCTGATCACTTGTATTTTGCTGAAAGGGAAGGTGTTATATCAGATTGCTGATCATTCTATTCAGCAAAGATCATGTGACCAAATGTCTATATGCTAAAGGCTGCTTTCACACTGATGGAAGTCGGGTTTCAGGCGCTATTTCTAGCGCTAAAGCACCTGTAAACTGCCTCAGTGTGAAAGGGGTCTAACACTGTTTTTTTCCAACCCAGAGAACATTAAATAGACCATACTAGCACCTAGATTGATTAGGAGAGAGGGAGAGAGATAAAGATAGACAGATAGAGATAGATAGACAGAGATAGAAAGACAGATAAAGAGAGGAGGATAGAGAAAGATAGATAGAAAGTAAGAGAGAGATAAAGATAGACAGATAGAGATAGGTAGAGAGAGAGATAGAAAGACAGATACAGAGAGGAAGATAGAGAAAGATAGATAGAGAGATGGAGAGAGAGATGAAGATAGACAGATAGAGAGAGAGGGGAGAGAGAGAGATAAAGATAGACAGAGAGGGAGAGAGAGAGTGAGATAAAGATAGACAGAGAGAGAGAGATAAAGATAGACAGATAGAGAAAGAGAGAGGGAGAGAGAAAGCGAGATAAAGATAGACAGAGAGAGAGGAAGATAGAGAAAGAAAGATAGAGAGAGGGAGAAAGAGATGAAGATAGACAGATAGAGAGAGAGGGGGACAGAGAGCTAAAGATAGACAGAGAGGGGGAGAGAGAGAGAAAGAGAGAGGAAGAAAGATAGACAGATAGAGAGCAAGAGAGAAAGATAGACAGAGAGAGAAAGAAGATAAATAGATAGATAAAGATAGACAGAGAGAGAGAGAGATAGATAGACGGATAGAGAAATAGATAGACAGATAGAGAGAGACAGATAGACAGAGAGAGAGTGAGAGGGAGAGAGAGAGAGAGAGATAGATATATAGATATATAGATAGATAGATAGATAGATAGATAGATAGATAGATAGATAGATAGGAAGAGAGAGATATGGACAGATAGAGAGAGAGAGGAAGATAGAGAGAGAGGGGGGAAGATAGACAGAGAGGGATAGACAGATAGCAAGAGAGCAGAGAGAGAGAAATAGACAGATAGAGAGAGAGAGGAAGATAGAGAGAGAGGGGGGAAGATAGACAGAGAGGGATAGACAGATAGCAAGAGAGCAGAGAGAGAGAAATAGACAGATAGAGAGAGAGAGAAGAGTGTGAGAGAGAGAGAGAGGCAGATAGAGAGAGACAGATAGACAGAGAGAGAGAGGGGAAGATAGAGAGAGAGATAGAGAGAGAGAGAGGAAGACAGAGAGAGACAGCTAGACAGAGAGCGAGAGAGAGGAAGAGAGAGAGAGATAGACAGAGAGAGAGGAAGATAGAGAGAGATAGACAGATAGCGAGAGAGATTTGGAACATTATAGTAAATTTTATGTGACATCCACCCTCTCTTCTCTCCCAGCAATGTGAAGGTGGTCTGTCGGCCCTGCAGATGGTCTCTATGCTGCGCGGAGTGGCGTCCGGTATGCGTTACCTTTCAGAGAGAAGTTACGTTCACAGGAATCTGGCTGCTCACAGCATCTTGGTGAATGGCCAGCTGGTGTGTAAAGTGTCCGGCTTACGTGGTCCTGGAGATGTGGTAAGCTACTTACTTTGTCAGGTTTTAATAGACGTCTCTGTCCTCACTGGTGACATTTTCCTTCCCTTTTTGTGACCACACAGGAAGAGAAGGGAAATCTACCAAGAGGGTGCACAGACATCATTAACTACTTCAGCTCTGAAAGGTTTACCCCCCTTCATGACCAGGCCATTTTTTGCGATACTGCACTGCGTTACTTTAACTGACAATTGCGCTGCTGTACCCAAATAAAATTGATGTCCTTTTTTTCCCCCACAAATAGCGCTTTCTTTTGGTGGTATTTGATCACCTCTGCGCTTTTTATTTTTTGGACTATATACAAAAAACTGCCAAGTTTGATACAAAAAACGATATACAGCATTTTTTATTTTTTGCTCTAAAACATTCAAAACAAAAAAAAAGTTAAAAATCGAATTTCTTCATCATTTTTGGCCAGTATGTATTCTGCTACATATTTTTGGTAATAAAAATCCCAATATATGTATATTGATTGCTTTGTGCAAAAGTTACATTGTCTACAAACTATGGTATATTTTTATTTATTTATTTGTAATAATTTTTTCTAGTAATGGCGGCAATCAGCGACTTATAGCGGAACTGCGATATTGCGACGGACAAATCGGACACCTAACTGACACTTTTTGGGGACCAGTGACACTAATACAGTAATCAGTGCTAAAATAAGATGCACTGTTACTGTACTAATGACACTGGCAGGGAAGGGGTTGACATCAGGGGCGATCAAAGGGTTAACTGTGTTCTCTGGGAGTGATTACTAACTGTGTGGGGGAGGTGCTTTGACTGGGGGGGGATGTAAATATCTATGTTCCTGCTTAGCAGGAACAGCACATTCCCCTTTAACAAAACAGCGATCTGCCTTTCTCCTGAACGATCGGCGGGTTCTGGCAGGTCCAATCACAGCGGGAGCGGGTCGCCGGCGGGCAGACCCTGAAGAATCAGATCACGTACCACGTACGTGATCTGGCACAGAGCGGCCGCCCTGCCGCAGTATATCAGTCGCTAAGTGGTTAAACACCTGACAGAGGTTCTAAACTATCCACACTCTACTAATCATCCATCGCTGTGTCCCCATAGGAGAGATTCATCCCATTTCCTTTGTGTTCATATAATTTTGTTATATCAAATCTAGCCGTTTCTTAGAACAATGATTGAAGGTTGAGTTCTTGTAATGGAAGTCATCTGCTACTTTGTTTCAGGTTGGCAGACAGTCATTGCGTTGGATGGCGCCTGAAGCTCATCATCAAAGGAAATTCTCCAGTTCTAGTGATGTATGGAGCTACGGGATTGTCATGTGGGAAGTGACATCCTATGGAGAAAGGCCATACTGGGACATGAGCAACCAGGAGGTGACTGAGCACTGATTGGTTAAGAGTTATCTGTTACACCATGCACCTTAATGCCACTTACATTAGTGGATCAGTTATGTCCCACTAAATTACTGTTTGCAGAGGGAGTTGTATACACAGGTCAGATCCTCTGTCAGTTTTTTTTAACGTTTTATCCCTGGAGGAACTATTTCCATATTTTTCATGCCTCAGAGAACCACTGCTTAAAACGATATCTACAACTCCATTTCTGGTGGTCATTGGCAGATGCGATCCACAAATTTGTGTTCAGTGCAAGAAGGCTCCCCTTACACTGGCAATCAGTGGGAGGTTGTCTTCACTTACCTCTGTGGTCAGATGGAGATGTGCCTGGTTACAGTGTATTGGGGAAGAATGCCCCTTATATTTGGGGGGGGGGGAGAGAAGAATGCCCCTTACCTTGGTGGTCAGTAGGAATAATGCTCCTTTGATTGAAGATCAATAGAGGGTTTGCCGCTTGTATAGGTGGTCAGTGGGAAGAATGATGCTTACATTGGGGGCCAATGGTAAGAATGCTCCTTAAATTTGGGGTCAACGGGAAGAAGGTTCCTTACAATGCTGGTCAGTGGGAAGAATGCCCTCTACATCGGAGGTCAGTGGGAAGAATGCCCCCTACATTGGAGGTCAGTGGGAAGAATGCCCCCTACATTGGAGGTCAGTGGGAAGAATGCCCCCTACATCGGAGGTCAGTGGGAAGAATGCCCCCTACATTGGAGGTCAGTGGGAAGAATGCCCCCTACATCGGAGGTCAGTGGGAAGAATGCCCCCTACATTGGAGGTCAGTGGGAAGAATGCCCCCTACATTGGAGGTCAGTGGGAATAATGTCCCTTACATTGGGGGCCAGTAGGAAGAATGCCACTTACATTGGGGGTCAGTTGGAAGAACTCAATCTTTATTGGTGGTCAGTGGAAAGAATGCTCCTTATATTGGGGGTCAGTGGGACGAATGCCCCTTACATTGGTGGTCAATGGGAAGAACTCCCCCCAACATTGGGGTCCAGTGAGGAGAATGCCCCTTGCACTTTGGGTATGGGAGGAATGCTCCATATGTTGGGGTCAATGAGAGGAATGCCACCCCCTCCTTACAGATGGCTTAAAGTGGTTGTAAACCCACTAATCCTTTTTTTTTTGAGGCAACCTGCAAGAGAAAGGCATAATGAGCTAGTATGACTAGCATACTAGCTCATTATGTACCACTTACCTTAGATCGGGGCCCCCGAAGCAGTCCGCGTCCCTCTCTCAAGACGCAGCCATCGCTGCGGCGATAGCCGGAATGTTACTTCCGGGTATCGCCGCACCAGCCAATCACAGCGCCGCTCCGGCGCTGTGATTGGCCGGAGCGGCGAAGACGTGACTCCGCGCATTAAATGCAAATATCTCCTTAACCGTGTAGGTTAAGGAGATATTTCATGCACCTTCAGGTAAGCCTTAATCTAGGCTTACCTGTAGGTGTTTGTTTACAAAGTGGGTTTACAACCACTTTAAGTGTCAAGAGCAGAGGCTCCACTGGTCCCATGCCCTGGGGACACCAGCCCTGGAACCACAGTAAGCAGACACCATCAATTGAGAGGCGAATAGGTCATTACTCAAGGAACTCCTAGCACCTCTAATCTCTGAAGGAACCCCGATTGAGATAGACTGATCTTGTTTCTACAGTAAAGGCTTTAGAGGTGAAGGCCACACCAGGTCTTAGTGGACTGCTCAGTACAAGCAGTCTGTTGAATGAGAACCAGTCATTACTGATCTTGTCCAAGAATCTGAATATTTAGCGTTTAATGAGTAAACATGCAAGCCTTATTACAAAAGATTTCAAATTACACCCTTTCGGAACATCACAGGACACCTAAAGTCTGCCCTATAATAGCCTGTGTCTCCAAGCTCCTGAGTGAGGATCTCAGTACCAAATAACAGCGTCTCTTAGTTGTTTTTGTTTACTGTAGTTGTTTTTTGTAGGACTATTATTTACCACTGTTATGTGCTCTCAGAAGGTGGCAAATGGTGTGTGAAGCCAGGTAACTGGCAGAGCATCAATCTCAGGTGACCTCAGACTCACAAGAAGAATCTTGTCATCATAAAATAATGGGGGCTGCCATTGCTGACTGCTCATTCTGAAAAATGCAAATTCAAATGGGCTGGCAATGCACAAAAACATCCCCAAAAAATAGACAGAAACCATTTTAATGGAGTGCTCCACAACACACAGTAGTTTTTTGTGGTGCGCTGCAACGTATGTGCGTTGGAGTTGTGTTGCCTTAGTATGTCAGGGTGACAATGTACTCTCAGGCCTCGTACACACGACCGATTTTCTCGGCAAGAACCAGCAAGAAACTTGCTGGCAGAGAGGTCTTGCCGAGTAAATCGGTCGTGTGTACGCTGCTATCGGGTTTCTCGTCGAGAAAACCGACAAGAAACCTCGACGAGAAAATAGAGAACCTGCTCTCTATTTTCTCGTCGAGATTCTCCTCGGCATGTTTCTCGACGAGAAAAGTGAGTGTGTGTACACTTACCTGTCCTCCCCGAAGCCCGCGCATGTTCGAAATGAATTCGACGCATGCGCGGTAGCTTCCTAGGCATACGTAGGGTATACCAAGATGGCGGCGACGGCATCGAATGTGACGAGCGCATGCTCGACGTAGTCGATGACGTCACCGCGTACGCTCCTTTCAAAGAACCGCGGGTTCTTTGAAACGAGCGTGTGTACACTCGGCCGGGACAAGTTTCTTGTCCAAGAATCTCGTCGAAAAAAACGACATGTTTTTTTCAACGAGAATCTCGGCCGTGTGTACGAGGCCTCACTCTAATTTTTTTATTTTACTTTTGTTTTGTCTAATTTTTTATTACTTGAGGAAGAAATGATGAGGCTATTGATTGTGTTTTTCTTGTAGCACAAAAAATTGCCCAATTTACTTTAATAGGGTCTGCAGACTTTGAGCAAGATGCACTTATTATTAAAATGTTAAAGCTTATCCGAGGTTTTAGTGGTTGGATCTTCATGTAATTTAATTCTCTCTACTACCCTCAGGTGCTGGATGCCATTCAGCAGGAATATCGTCTTCCTCCACCCCCTGACTGCCCCAGCGCCCTGCACCTCCTAATGTTAGACTGCTGGCAGCGGGACCGTTCTCAGAGGCTGCGTTTTGAACAGATTGTCAGCTCTTTGGATCGGATGATTAGAAACCCCAATTGTTTAAGAACCGTAGGAGTATCAAATAGCAGGTGAATTATGACATATGTTGAAATGACATATGATGCAAGTAAAGTCTAAATGCAAGTTTTCTTCTATGGTATGTTCTATTGGCCGAACATCATGGCATGGATACAATTATTTAGACTTTATCTTTTAATTGACATTCTCCCTGCTCAAATGGAGACGGAGGTTCAAGTTTCAAGCCTCGTACACATGGCCGGTTTTCTCATCAAGAAACGACAAGAAAACTGCCGGGAGAGCTTTCTTGCCGAGAAAACCGGCCGTGTGTACGAGGCTTTCAGGTTTCTCGTCAAGAAAACTGGCCAGAATCTCGACGAGAAAAATAGAGAACCTTTCCCGATGAGAAACCCGAGAGTGTGTACGCTTACCTGTCGCCGTGGAAACCCGTGCATGCTCAAAATGACTTTGACGCATGCGCGGTAGCTTCCTAGGCATAAGTAGGGTGTAGCAAGATGGCGGCGGCGGCATCGAATGTGACGAGCGCACGCTCGTCGTAGTCGATGACGTCACCGCATTCGTTCCATTCAAAAGAACGGCGGTTCTTTTGAATCAAGCGTGTGTACACTCGACCGGGACAAGTTTGTTGTCAAGAATCTCATCAGGAAAAACAATGTTACGAGATTCTCGGCTGTGTGTACGAGGCTTTAGGCTTGTGCTATGACTCAGGTTCTTCACATCACAACCTCCCGTACACATCAAATCCCCCCCCCCCCCTCTTGCTTTTAGGGTCCGAACATACTGGCCCTTATAGTAAAATGCAGGGTTCCACTGTGTGGGCACCTGTTAGTGGGAGGTCCAGGAACTGTTGTAGTGGTGCACATTTTTGTGTCACACTGTGTCCTTTTTTTCTTTCAATTCATTTTTATGCACCACAGCTCAGTTGCGGTGCATAGAAACAGACTGTACAGTATACAGAGCCTTCAGGGGAGCTCCAGTCCACTGCAGAAAAATGCACACAGTATGCATTTCGCACCGCTCAGAACCCAGGAACAGTATACACAGAGGAGACCTGCAATCTTCTAGTGCAGAAAAACATACACTCACCGGCCACTTTATTAGGTACACCTTGCTAGTACCGGGTTGGACCCCCTTTTATTTTCAGAACTGCCTTCATTCTTCGTGGCATAGATTCAGCAAGGTATTAGAAACATTCCTCAGAGATTTTCGTCCATAGTGACATGATAGCATCATGCAGTTGCTGCAGATTTGTCGGCTGCACATCCATAATGCGAATCTTCCATTCCACCACATCCCAAAGGTGCTCTATTGGATGAGATCTGGTGATTGTGGAGGCCATTGGAGTACAGTGACCTCATTGTCATGTTCAGGAAACCAGTGGTGAGATGATTGGAGCTTTGTGACATGGTGCATTACCCTGCTGGAAGGAGGCATCAGAAGATGGGTACACTGTAGTTATAAGGGGATGAACATGGTCAGCAACAATACTCAGGTATGCAGTGGCATTTAAACAATGCTCAATTGGTACTAAGGGGCCCAAATTGTGCCAAGAAAATATCCCCCACACCATTACACCACCACCAGCCTGAACCGTTGATACAAGGCAGGAAGGATCCATGCTTTCATGTTGTTTACATCAAATTCTGACCCTACCATCTGAATGTTGCAGCTGCAATCAAGACTCATCAGACCAGGCAACGTTTTTCCAATCTTCTATTGTCCAATTTTGGTGAGCCTGTGCAAATTGTAGACTCAGTTTCCTGTTCTTAGCTGACAGGAGTGGCACCCGGTGTTGTCTTCTGCTGTTGTAGCCCATCTGCTTCAAGGTTCGATGTGTTGTGCGTTCAGAGATGGTATTCTGCATACCTTGGTTGTAACAACTGGTTGTTTGAGTTACTGTTGCCTTTCTATCATCTCAAACCCATTCTCCTCTGACATCAACAAGGCTTTTTCCTCCACACAACCGCCGCTCACTGGATATTTTCTCTTTTTTGGACCATTCTCTGTAAACCCAAGAGATGGTTGTGCGTGAAAATCCCAGTAGATCAGCAGTTTTTTAAATACTCTGTACAGCCCGTCTGGCATAAATAACAACAATGCCATGTTTAAAGTCACTTAAATCCCCTTTCTTCCCCGCTCTGATGCTTGGTTTGAGCTTGAACAAGTCGTCTTCAACACGTCTAGATGTCTAAATGCATTGAGTGGCTGCCATGTGATTGGCTGATTAGAAATTTGTGCTATCAAGTAATTGAACAGGTGTACCTAATAAAGTGGCCGGTGAGTGTAGATCTCTGCACAAGTGTAAACAAGTCCTCAGTCCCTTCTTCACATCACAGTCCCCCCTTCACGTCCTTCCTAGACCCCCTTCACATCACATCCCCCCTCTTACATCACAGTCCTGCTTCACATCACAGTCCCCCCTTCACATCACATACTCCCCTTTACATCCTTCCTAGACCCCACTTCACATCACATGCCCGCTTTTACATCACAGTCCTCCTTTACATCACAGATCCCCCTTCACAACCGACATAACCCCCCCCCCCCATCACATTACTAATCTGGGAGACAGTAATTACTCATTACTCAAGGAAACTCTAGCAACCTCTGGAGGAACCCTAGAGTTCCACTGAACCCTGTTTGAGAAAGACTGCACTACATGGTTCAATACCCAGGTTATGTTCTTGACTGTTGTTGCTGGCCAAGTGCAATAGTGAAGCTAACACACCACCCCATAAAAATAAAAAAAATCATTATGACCTTCAAATAAAAAATATCATTGGTGTCAGTGGGTACTAATCTGAGGGGCAGAAATTGCTCATTACTCAAGGAAACCCCTAGCAACCTCTGGAGGAACCCTAGTTGATAAAGGCTGAACTAAATCGATCATTTAGTCTTCTTTCCATAAACCCAGGTCTTGTTCTTTAAAGTTGTTGGCCAAGTGCATCAGTGAAGCATCCCATACCACCCCGGCCAAAAAAAAAAAAAAATCATTATAAATCAAAAAGTTCTACAGTAAGTTTAGATATATCCTCAATTTTCTCCTACGAAAGCATACTTCCGACATAGAGGAAAAGATTAATGGAGAAGCTACATGACTGGGATGAGGCATGTTCTGAAGAAAATAGTTACATTTGTGTAGAAGAAAAGGCCTTACCAGATTGGAGGCTGAGGGTCAGGTGGGATGGAGGAGCTGCAGGGATGGGATCTGCAGGGGCTTCTTAAAGTTCATTTTGAAAGTTTGTGAAGGAAAGAAAGTTGTAATACCCAGGCCTTCATTGACTTTTTTTTTTGGCGAGTTAGGGGGTCTTTGGGTGTCTCTGAAAAGGTGAGATGGTTACAAATCGGGGGTCCATCTGATGGTAGGGTGCTCCCTGTTGGTGCTAGTTGGTCCCTTGGGAAGGCAGAAATAGCCAATTCTGGAGCCGACCTTAAGCTGGTAGGTTGTGGCCGGGGACAGGGGTAAATTTTACTAAAGCGTTCTTGGCTTGCAGACACCAAAGACCGATTCTTGTAACCAACAGTTGTGTTATTTATTGTGTTATTTATTGGTCTGTTTTTCATTCGGTTATTAGTAATTATTTTGTGGTTAAATAAAAGGCTGCTGTGGCCATTTAACCCCAAGTCCTGCAGTACAGGGCATTGCCGATGTTCATGTGATTGAAAACATGGAGGCCAAATGAGGAAATTGTCATTAGAACAGATTTTTAGAAGTCTTTTAATCTCTTTGAGTAAACACAAACACACAATTATTTTGAGCTAAAAGCCAGAATGGTAAGATTTTGTTTTATTTAGTGGGTTCTTCCAACTCTGCTGTAAATTATTTAACCTAAAAGCCTATTTAACGTGAGTTAAGAGCTGTGAAAACTAGAGCACGGCCGACTGATTATTACTAGTGCGGAAAGCTGCCATGTTTAACGTTCTCTTCTCCATCAGACCCTCTCAACCGCTTCTGAGCAACTGTCCTCCAGATCTCCCCTCCCTCTCCTCACCCCATGAGTGGCTGGAGGCCATCAAGATGGAAAGATACAAGGAGAACTTCGATAAAGCCGGATACACAAGCCTAGATGTCATTTCTCGTCTGACGGCTGAGTAAGAAAAATTCATCATTCTGTTTTGCAGCTGCTTATGTCTGCGGGTTTAAAAAAATCTGGTTGCGCCATTTTCCATGGGCGTGCATGTATTATCTATTGGAATAATTGTTGCACATAATATAAGTATGATTTAAGGAAAACCCTCATGAAAAAACAAAAGGAGGGGTATGAACTAATCTGTGTACTCTTTAACCACTTCACCTCCGGAAAGGTTTACCCCCATTCATGACCAGGCCATTTTTTGTGATACGGCACTGCCTTACTTTAACTGACACTTAAATAACATGTATGTCCTTTTTTCCCCACAAATAGAGATTTATTTTATTGGTATTTGATCCCCTCTGCATTTTTTTTTTTTGCGCTAGAAACAAAGAACGACCGACAATTTAAAAAACAAAAAAAAAACAATATTTTTTACTTTCTGCTCTAAAATCTGATAAAATGAAAAAAAATATATAGAATTTCTTAATTAATTTAGGCCAATATGTATTCTGCTATATATTTTTCTTTTGGTGGTATTTGATCACCTCTGTAGTTTTTATTTTTTGCACTATATACAAAAAAACAGACAATTTTTTAAATAAAAAACAATATATTTGACTTTCTGCTATAAAACATTCACAATAAAAAAATGTAAAAAATCAAATTTCTTCATCAATTTTGGTCAATGTGTATTCTGCTACATATTTTTGGTAAAAAAAATCTTAATAAGTGTATATTGATTTGTTTACCCAAAAGTTATAGCATTTACAAACTATGGAATATTTTTTTTTTTCATTATTATTATTTTTATTTTTTTACTAGTAATGGCAGCGATCAGCGACTTATAGCGGGACTGCAAAATTGCAACGGACAAATTGGACACTAACTGACACTTTTGACACCTTTTTGGGGACCATTGTCATTTATACAGCGATCGGTACTAAAAATATGCAGTCACTGTACTAATGACACTTACAGGGAAGGGGTTAACTTCAGGGGTGATAAAAGGGTTAACTGTGTGCCTACCTAATGTTCAGTGTAGTTGGGGGGATTCTTACTAGTAGAAGACATGGATCTGTGTTTCTGCTTTACAGAAACACAGGATCAATGTCTTGTGAACTGACAGAATGACAATTTGCCTTGTTTACAGACTGGCATTCTGTCAGTGTACCGAACGACCAGCGGGTGCCGGCAGACATCGGGTCCACGGGACCCACTGATCAGCTTCCGTTGTGTAAAACCTCAGCGGGAGCGAGCCACCGGCAGCATGCACTCACGCCCAAAACCCGGAAGTGCAGGATCACATGTATATATGTGATTCTGCACAGCGCAGCAGATAGATTTCTTTTTTATTCTATGAATCACGTAGGACCCACTGAAAATGGGGTACTTTAACCCAGTGGTGGGTTTAAAAATAGTATGGCCATATGGTGTGGCCCATATTTACTTATTAAGCGCAGGTGTTTTTAAGTAGCCTTGCAATATTTGAAAGGCAACCTTTGGTTGTCACAAGATCGGGTGCCCTTTTTAAGGGCTCCTGATCATTAACGGAGAATGGGAGCTGTCAATGACAGCTTTATCAGTGTGCTGGGAGAGCGCACAACAGCGAGAGGTTAATAAATGCACCCACATTAATACAATTAAAAAGTAAATGTGTTACATTTTTTGTATTGAAGCCTGCAGAACACTGCAATGTGATCAGTGTTCCGTGGGTGCTTCTGTGTTGTTTACATCCCAGCCCTAGATCTGTACAGAGGTATGGGCCTCTTGCTATTGGACTAAAGCAAGAAAAAAATGGACTACAAGTGTAATGAAGTCACTGCCCTTGTCTCGGCTTGATCCGTGCGCCTCTCTCCCACAGTGTCAGATGGGAGTTTGTAGTCGTCCCATCTATATGAATACATATATGAATGGATGACATGGAGCCCTGGCCCTTTAAGAGTTCTAAAAGCGGGGAGGTGGGTATTTACGCATTCAGCCGGTGTCAAGAGGTTAGGTGGGTTAAGGGGGGGAGGAGAGCAACTACAGTATGTCACAAAAGTAAGTACACCCCTCACATTTTTGTAAATATTTTATTCTATCTTTTCATGTGACAACACTGAAGAAATGACACTTTGCTACAATGTAAAGTAGTGAGTGTACAGCTTGTATAACAGTGTAAATTTGCTGTCCCCTCAAAATAACTCAACACACAGCCATTAATGTCTAAACCGCTGGCAACAAAAGTGAGTACACCCCTAAGAGAAAATGTCCAAATTGGGCCCAAAGTGTCAAAATTCTGTGTGGCCATCAGTATTTTCCAGAACAGTCTTAACCCTCTTGGGCATGTAGTTCACCAGAGCTTCACAGGTTGCCACTGGAGTCCTCTTCCACTCCTCCATGACGACATCACAGAGCTGGTGGATGTTAGAGACCTTGCGTTCCTCCACATTCCGTTTGAGGATGCCCCACAGATGCTCAATAGTGTTTAGGTCTGGAGATATGCTTGGCCAGTCCATCACTTTTACCCTCAGCTTCTTTAGCAAGGCAGTGGTCGTCTTGGAGGTGTGTTTGGGGTTGTTTTCATGTTGGAATACTGCCCTGCGGCCCAGTCTCTGAAGGGAGGGGATCATGCTCTGCTTCAGTATGTCATAGTACATGTTGGCATTCATGGTTCCCTCAATGAACTGTAGCTCCCCAGTGCCGGCAGCACTCATGCAGCCCCAGACCATGACACTCCCACCACCATGCTTGACTGTAGGCAAGACACACTTGTCTTTGTACTCCTCACCTGGTTGCCGCCACACACGCTTGACATCATCTGAACCAAATACGTTTATCTTGGTCTCATCAGACCACAGGACATGGTTCCGGTAATCCATGTGTTTACTCTGCTTGTCTTCAGCAAACTGTGTGCGGGCTTTCTTGTGCATCATCTTTAGAAGAGGCTTCCTTCTGGGATGACAGCCATGCAGACCAATTTGTGCGGCATGCAGCGTATGGTCTGAGCACTGACAGGCTTACCCTCCACCCCTTCAACCACTGCAGCAATGCTGGCAGCATTAATACGTCTATTTCCCAAAGACAATCTCTAGATATGACGCTGAGTGCATGCACCCAACTTCTTTGGTCCACCATGGCGAGGCCTGTTCTGAGTGGAACCTGTCCTGTTAAACTGCTGTATGGTCTTGGCCACCGTGTTGCAGCTCAGTTTCAGGGTCTTGGCAATCTTCTTATAGCCTAGGCCAGGGATATGCAATTAGCGGACCTCCAGCTGTTGCCAAACTACAATTCCCATCATGCCTCTGCCCCTGGGTGTCATGCTTGATGCTGTCAGAGTCTCGCTATGCCTCATGGGACTTGTAGTTTGGCAACAGCTGGAGGTCCGCTAATTGCATATCCCTGGCCTAGGCCATCTTTATGTAGAGCAACAATTCTTTTTTTCAGATCCTCAAGCCCCGTACACACGATCGGTTTAACCAATGAAAACCGTCCGATGGATTGTTTTCATCAGACAAACCGATCGTGTATGGAACCCATCAGTCTTTTTTCCATCGGTTTTAAAAAATAGAACATGTTTTAAATTTTTCCGATGGATCAAAAACCAATAGAAAATACTGATCGTCTGTGGGGAACTCCATCGGATAAAAAACCCACGCATGCTCAGAATCAAGTCGACGCATGCTCAGAAGCATTGAACTTCATTTTTCTCGGCTCATCGGAGTGTTTTACGTCACCGCGTTTGGGACGGTCGGTTTTTGGACTGATGGTGTGTGGCCAAGACTGATGAAAAACAGTTTCATCGGATTTCTGATGGACAAATCCATCGGACTAAAATCCATTGGAAATCCGATCGTGTGTACAGGGCTTTAGAGTTCTTTGCCATGAAGTGCCATGTTGAACTTCCAGTGACCAGTATGAGAGAGTGAGAGCGATAACACCAAATTTAACACACCTGCTTCCCATTCACACCTGAGACCTTGTAACACTAACAAGTCACATGACACCGGGGAGGGAAAATTGCTAATAGGGCCAATTTGGACATTTTCACTTAGGGGTGTACTCACTTTTGTTGCCAGCGGTTTAGACATTAATGGCTGTGTGCGGAGTTATTTTGAGGGGACAGCAAATTTACACTGTTATACAAGCTGTACACTCACTACTTTTCATTGTAGTAAAGTGTTGTTTCTTCAGTGTTGTCACATGAAAAGATATACTGTAATAAAAATATTTACAAAAATGTGAGGGGTGTACTCACTTTTGTGAGATACTGTATATTTAATGTTACACCCTAAATATTTGTGTAACATGCAACATAGCCCCAAAGGTAGACTATGCCTTTAAAGCATTGCAGAAGAGATCAGCTGTATATAAATGCTTGAATATTTGAATATTTCAAAAAATATATATATATATATATATAATATAATATACTGTATATTCTGAATACAATTTGTTAGTACAGTGTGTGTGAGTATATAATGTAGCTGCCAGAAACAAAGTATAAATAATATACAATGTGTACACCCCTCCAGGTGTTTCCATTGAGGGGTACTGTTGAAGTGATACTAAACACACACTGTTTAATTTACATTGTCTCTTCTATTTTTGTATGTGGATGATGGCACTGTAATTAAATAATAAAAAATAAAAACATTGAAGTACCTTTTTCCTAATCGCTATACAGCTGTCACATGATCCAGCTCTTTCCCAGCCTGTCTGCAGGGAAACTTAAGCAGGAGGAGCTTCTAGTCCTCTGCTGCTGGTCACATGTTCACAATAAAAAAAAAACAGCATTAATAAATTCTTCCTATCAATAAACCGTTTATACAAATATATATATTTGAAATAAAATATTTATTATTTTTAGCAATAACATGGTGTGGGTGGATTTCTGCCAGTCACACCCCTCCAGCCTGTGTCTTAGAATAACAGGGAGATGAAGCCTCCATCAATCTACATATAATATCCCATCCCCATTTTGTTTAGCTGGTAAGTGGGCATGGAGGAGAAGGGAGGTGGTGGGCTGCCATCTACCACTATACCTCCAAACTTTTTGTGATGCGAACGAGGTACACCTATTAGCAAAAATATGTAGGCATAGGACACACACCCTGACACGCCCCCTTTAATTAATTAAAATAAAAAAATGCTTGAAACATATCAATCTGTGTGTAATGAATCTATATAATATATGAGTTTCACTTTTTGAATTGAATTACTGAAACACATTAACTTTTTGATGATACTCTAATTTCTTTGAAATGCACCTGTACAAATCTACTGCATCTTCCATACCATATCTAAAAAGAGCAGTCAGACTAATGCCTCTAATGGTATTTAGAAAAAGGCAGTGATCCTTTTTAGCTTATGGAAAGCTTTTGACTCATTTTAGTTTTAAGTAGTGCTATCCTTAAAAGACCCTTCTTCATTTAGCATTCATCTGAAAAAAAAAATGTAATCTTTCACAAACCGGCTGTGAAAATGAATATTTCCATCAAATTGTCTTGTATTACTGCAAATATAAAATGTCTTTCATATTTGTCTAAATAATTTACATGTGAAGCACATTTTTATGCTTTTGTGGCACAATGTTTAAGCATCTTCTCCCTTTTCCTCACTTCCAGAGACATCCAGCTAATTGGTGTGACACTTTCTGGCCACCAGAAGAAGATACTCAGCAGCATTCAGCTCCTAAAAGCTCATCTGCAGCCACTGGAACCTGTGGAAGTCTGAGGCCTTGGCAAGAGACAGGCATTCGTTGAGATTCAGGAGATGTTAGCGGCCGCGAGAGGCGGGGTGACTTAAGGATACGAGACAGACTTATGCAGAACAATCAGGCAAGACTGACAAATTCACAGAGACAAGACAATAACCAAGAGGAACACTGACTGACGTCAAGATCTCAGTGTCGCTTCCGGCCAGCACGACTCCAGGGGACACAAAGACAACTCAATGTACCAGATGCCACAAGATTCTTGGGCACAAGACAAGAATATTTATTGGCATTTAAAAAACAGTTACTGATGGACGGTGGTGGAAAAAAGACAGTCAAGACAAGATTATTAATTGGCAATTGAGCATCTAAAAGCCAGTTACTGATAGACAGTGGTGGAAACTAATAAAGACAGACATCTATTCAGCACAAATACAACGTAGTTATCATTGTATTCTCAAATGTATTTTTATTTTTTCAACCCCTGAACTATCATGTTATCTGGATTCCTACAATACAAAAACGGGGTCACTTTTTGCTTAGGTTTGCAAGATAAAGTTTATTGAATATGCATCTTTTTCATGTTTAAGGTGCTGTGATGGGCTGGTATGCTGATAGTTGTAGGTAGTCACATTGAAATGGACTTGTTCTGTAATGGCCCATACACACGATCCGAATATCGTACGAAAAATGTCGTCCGAGGAATAATCGTACGATAATCGGATCGTTAGTACAGAGCTTCCGTGAGCCGGTCATGACAGTTCATCCAATATTATTTTATCGGACATGCATGAAAATTTTCCTCGTACGATACCTAATTGTACGATTTTCAGTTAGTCAGTACAGTTGTCGCCCGAAATTACAACACAAATACATTACAACACATGACATCACTTCCGATTTTTTTTTCTGTTGTACGAGAATTTTCGTGACTTTAGTAACCTATTCAATTTCTACTTGCGACTAGTAAACGAAAAAAGTCAGACGATCTGTCGTCCAATTTTCGGATCGTGTGTCCAGGGCATAATGTTGAAGATGTTTCACTGCTTAGCCTAATGGCTTCCTCAGATCTAATGAGTGTCAGGAACATGCCCCAGCATTTATAGCCATAGGGCTTACTCGACTTCAGATTGTATACCTTCAGCCATGTGACTTGAACAATAAATACCTGCCCTAGACATTATGGAACCATGGCAAATGGGTTGTTAATTAGAACATCTTGTTCTTGGACAATCAATATCACCTTGACACACCCCATTGAGATTGGATTAAGGTGATCGTTACATGTGGATATAAATTCTGGGGCAACTGGAGAAACAACTTGGATAAGTGGTGAAACAAATTCAGCATTATAGAACAAATTTAGTTGGAAGTGACTAACTATTACCAGATATGCCATGACTAGGGATGAGCTCCGGCGTGTTCGCACACGCCAGGAAGTCGGCACTGCGCTGCGCTAATCACAGGCAGGGAGACATGTCCCGCTGCTCGGCTGCAGAGATCGGGACATGTCTCCCTGCCTGTGATTAGCGCAACGCCGTGCCGACTTCCTGGCGGACTCTGCACATGGAATGTGCGAACACGCCGGAGCTCATCCCTGGCCATGACCTGGATAAATGAGAACCTTCCCAGACACAAATGGTAAATATTGTTTAGAATTATCAGAAATTTTTTATTGATATAATGCTAGAAGTGAATAGGGAGTATTAAGAGCCCTGGAAAAAAAAATGTGCAGATTTAACATTATGCTGTATTTGAAAAGACAGGGAATCCTTAAAGTGTTACTAAACCCAGGACCCTCCATTCACTATATCTGGCCCCCCACAGTACACAGAACATGGAAATACAATTACAGTACCTTTTCTCATCAGCAGTATATAGCAGCCTTATGACTTCTATCAGTTCCTGGTAAAGCTTGTAGGAGGAGTTTTCATACTGCACTGAGCTGTCCTATCAGGATCCAGGGCCCCTGACCCTCTGTCTGGACAGTGCTGATTGGCCATGTGCTGATCACATGCATCCTCCCAAGAAAAAAAAAACTCTAGCAATCCACACAAAACTGAGCATGTGCAGTCTGACTCCAAAGGCTCTGTCTTATCTGGACATGTTCTGGAGTCAGTGGAAGAAGAGGAGAATCTGTGCATACAAGATCAAACATCCTTTTTACACAATGCAGATGATTAACCCCCTAGGTTCCACAGTGAGTACTTTAATGAACCAGCCCATGTGTGAGCAAGGTGCAGCGTGGTGTAGCAACCACTAAACACACAGGGGTTGATTACTAATGGCAAATAGACTGTGCACCTTGCAAAGAGCAGTTGCTCCAGGGCTTAGTAAATGAGGTTAAGCTTCACTTTTCAAAGAATAACCAATCACATGCAAGGAAAAAAAATGCATTTTTGCTTGCACATGATTGGATGATGGAAGCTAGCAGAGCTTCTGCTCATTTACTAAGCTCTGGAGCAACTGCAAGTGCACAGTCTATTTGCCTTTAGTAAATCAACCCCACAGAGTCCAAGTTAGGGAATAGCAATATATTATAGAAAAGTCCAACACAATACAACTAGGCCCGGCGAGTAGGCAGGACCATCCGGAGCCATTTATGAACTGTAACAGCGGTCTGTAGACTTTAAAGATGTCAATAGCGTCTGCCATGAGGAGCGGAATGTGACCTGGCCGGTCCACAACCAAAGAGGAGGCTTCCTTGAAGCGAGGTAGACATAGTTGCTGCACTGTCCCTATTCCTCCGGAACTTCTCCCTACCTCTAAGCACTGTCCCTGACAGACAGGGAATCTGTCCCCACACTAGCCACTTGCACAAAGCGCACCAAACCCAGGAGCCGGAGGCTTAAATAGATTTTGCCTGACCCAAGATGGCCACTGAAGTCATGTGGGCGCCAGCATCCAATCAGACAGCAGCTTCTTGTGACTGCAGAAAATCATAGAGGGGCCAAGTTCCCTCGAATTTTCTTTCCCTCCTGCTTGCCGCTTTGGTCGTGCGCCACCTGCAGTGGGGAGTCCAGACTGTACTTGCCTACACATGTAAATCTGATCCAAGAGCAGCTTGATCTAGCTCACACACTGTTGGCTGCTACACCATGGGACTTCTCCCAATATACTGCAATGTCTTTTGCAGCCTCCCCTGTGATTGTATTACAATATGCCATTTCTGGTGGCAAGGCTTGCAGAATATACCGTATATACTCGAGTATAAGCCAAGTTTTTCAGCACATTTTTTTGTGCTGAAAATGCCCCCCTCGGCTTATACTCGAGTCAACTTTTTGCGCCTGATCTCCCGGAACTTGCGGACCCGGTACCGGCCCGCAGTAGGTCCTATGTAGCCCCACTCTTCCTCTACAAGTGTGCAAAGTTTGTTGTCCGGGAGACCTACGGCCGGGGAGCACCGATTTTTCAAATCCGGGCAGCCCTTCCATAGACTCCCATGTTAAATGGTAATTTCTCAGGTGACTTTGGGGACTCGTTACTGGCCGGTCGTAGGTCCCCTGGACCCGAAACTTGGCACACATGTAGCCTCATTTGTCCTCTAAAAGTGTGCAAAGTTTGTTGTCTGGGGGACCTATGACCGGGGAGCAAAGATTTTTCAAATCCAGGCACCCCTTCCATAGACTCCTATGTTAAAAGTCAGTCTAGTCATGGACACAGTGAGGCATGGACACAGTGAGGCATGGGCACAGTGAGGCATGGACACAGTGAGGCATGCACATGGACACAGTGAGGCAAAGTGAGGCTCAGTGAGGCATGCAGATGTACACCCTAGGCTTATACTCGAGTCAATAAGTTTTCCCAGTTTTTTGTGGTAAAATTAGGTGCCTCTGCTTATATTCGGGTTGGCTTATACTCAAGTATATACGGTACCGGTTCTGCAAACATTGATAATAGGGAAACTAGTAAATAAAGCACACATCTCTAGCCATAGTGTTAATCTTTAGAAATCTCCAGAGAGTTTTTATGTGTCTTTACTAACAGAGCAGCGTGCTCCTCCTATCATTACTAACATTCTGTGTGCATGAAGCCTAAAGGAACCCTGTACTGGGAGAAACGCACTATATGGCCAGAAGGTTGTGGACACCTTACCACCACACCAATAGGAACTTGTTGAACATCCCTTTCCAAAACTACAGGCATTAAAATGTGCCTATGGGAATCCGAATGTGTGCCCTTACAGCCAAAAGAACATTTGTGAGGTTATGTTGGTTGAGAAGATCCGGCTCTCGATCAGTGTTCCGGTTCATCCCAGAGATGTTCAGTAGGGTTGAGGACAGAGCTCTTTGCAGGACACACAAGTTCCTCCATACCAAACCATGTTTTTATGGAGCTGGCTTTGTACACAGGGGCCCATTCATGCTGGAACATAAAGGGGCCTTCTTCAAACTTGCCACAAGGTGGAACATTCACAGTTTTCTAAAATGTCTTTCTATATGGTGGTATTTACAGTACCATTTAGTGGATATATCTGAATTCAATCATTTGAAAGGGTGTCCATATACTCTTTAGCCACATAGCGTATGTAGGCTGATATTGATGTCTTCTATATGAAAATACCAGCTGCCTAAACTACATCCTTGTTCTGGGTCAGTAAATGGGAAACAATTGAAACCACTGAATCATCATGACAGCTAGGTAAATAGCTTTTTGGAAGAAGAAAACAGCAACCTGACATTTTACTCAGTACTGGTTTCCCTAAAGTGTAAGTTCACCTTTACAGAAAATCTGTAAGGTGACATTACACTAGACCCCCTTCGCACCCCCCCCCCGGGTCTGCTATACCAAACTGCCACAACCCCCCCACGGTCAGACATGGAAAAGCTGCTTCACTGGTCTGGGGATTTGAAACCCCCCCCACGACTTAACCTTGTGTTTGTATCGCTTAGGCAGTACGGACTGCAGGGATTCTTATTGGCTAGCACCATCACATGGCATGGATGGCTCTGACCAATCAGAAGCTGTCCAGCCCATACTGTCAGCACTACAAGGAGAGGAGAGAAAGCCGCCGGGATTTCAAATCCACAGACCGGTGAAGCAGCTTTTCTGTGTCTGACAGTAAGGGATTGCGGCAGTTTGGTACAGCAGGACCGGGGGCGGGGGGTGTGGGGAGGGGGTCCGGTGCAAGGTCACCTTATAGATTTTCTGTGAAGGTGAACTTACACTTTAAACAATGACATGTTCATTATCTGTGGTGCTAATTCTGTCAACCAAAAGGTAGAAGATGCTCCCAGCTGATAGGTTTCCATTAGCCTATTATACCCTTCTGTTTACTGTTGTTTCCCCCTATATCTGGCATAAAAAAAAGGTAGGGCCAAAACTCTTTTGGTCCTACTTCTCTTGTAGATCACAGGAGTTCAATTTGTTCTGCACTCCTATAAACCTGTATTCAGTTGACAGCGGACTAAGCCAGTCCAGACTTTGAAGCCAAATGTCGGCTGACATCGCTCAGCCAGTCCAGACTCAGAAGCCAGATGTTGACTGACGTCGCTCAACCAGTCCAGACTCTGGACTGGTACTTTAATGTTGAGATCCACTCAGATGCCTGACTGGCAGCTGGCTCAGCCTCTCTGCACGACGTTGAAAGCTCGAGCCAGCCACTCCCGCCTCCTCCATAGCCCAGCCCTCCAGTGAGCCCTGGAGGGGCACAGCAGAAAGCCGGTGTCTGACAGTCACCGCTCTTTGCTCATTGAAGACCGAGAACTTTGTAATCAACGGTCTTTGATCTCTCAGTTCTCAGTGCGCTGGCATCTCTACTATGGGCACACGGCTGTGACAATTTGCGGCTTAACAACTGGATGCCCACTGCACATGCGCGAGCCACGCTGCGCTCTGTAAATGGCCCTGAAGTCTTCTAGGGCCTGTCATGTGTCCCAGAAGACTTCGGGAATAAGAACTTCCGCTTCCGATCGCCTAAGGTGCCCGGAATGGAAGTGGGAGCAGGTAACTTAAAATTCGGGTACCTTCTTCCCCCTCTCCCCCAAAAGCTCAGTTTCACAAACAGGAGGCGGGGAGGAGGCCTTAAAGCGGAAGTTCCACTTTTGGGTGGATCTCCATTTTAAGAGTTGAAAGGTATTTACTGCAGACTTGAAAAGGGAATACAGCATCCAGACCAACCAGAAATATTCTTCACAGAGGCAAAGTATGTATTTACAACGAGCCATTGTTGATGCACTGGGGTTGAGTTACTAAAGTGGAGGCTGTTTTTTTAGCAAAGTAAATGAATACCCAATCATGTACAAAGAACATTAAATAATACAGGATTTTCGCTAGGGCATGATTGGATGGACACAGATTCACTTTATTTACTAACATTCAATCTTAGGGTTGTCCCGATACCGATACTAGTATCGGTATCGGGACCGATACCAAGCATTTGCGCGAGTACTTGTACTCGCGCAAATGCTCCCGATGCCCAGTCCGATACTTTTTTTTTTTCCAGAGCGGACTCAGAGAGGGGGTGGAGAGCGGGGGGCGGAGAGCAGGGCGGAGAGCGTGGCGGGGGGCGGAGACCAGGGCAGAGAGGCGGGACGGAGAGTGGTGTGGGGGGCGGAGAGTGGGGCGGGGGGTGGAGACCAAGGCGGAGAGCGGGACGGAGAGTGCGGCGGGGGACGGAGACCAGGGCGGAGAGCGAGTCCCTCACCTGCAGTTGAAACTGGTAAGCTGGCAGGGGTGCAGGGCGCAGCCGCATCAGGATCGGTGACCGGTGATGTCGCATTCGGTCGCCGTCAGCGGCTGAACGTCCCCACACCCATCTTGGTACACCCTGCACTTGGCTGCAGTAAGCAGCAGACATCTTGTTACACCCAGCCCAAGCTATATGGGCTGGGTGTAACAAGATGTCTGCTGCTGCTTACTTCAGCCGAGTGCAGGGTGTACCAAGATGGGCGTTGCAGCATTTTATTTTATTTTAAATCCTCTGTCATTTTTTTCCCCGCAGCATTTCAGTGCCAGCCACCTATCAGTACCCACAAGTGCTACCTATCAGTGCAATTAGTGCCACCTATCAGGTGGCACTGGTAGATGGCACTGATTGCACTGATAGGTGGCACTTGGTGGCACTGATATGTGGCACTTGTGGGCACTGATATGTGGCACTTGTGGGCACTGATATGTGGCACTTGTGGGCACTGATAGCACTGATAGGTGGCACTTGTGGGCACTGATAGATGGCACTGATTGCACTGAAAGGTGGCACTTGTGGGCACTGATATGTGGCACTTGTGGGCACTGATATGTGGCACTTGTGGGCACTGATAGGTGGCACTGATAGATGGCACTTGTGGGCACTGACAGCACTGATAGGTGGCACTTAGTGGCACTGATTGCACTATCAGTGCTGTCAGTGCCCACAAGTGCCATCTATCAGTGCCACCTATCAGTGCCCACAAGTGCCACCTTTCAGTGCTATCAGTGCCCACAAGTGCCACATATCAGTGCCCACAAGTGCCACATATCAGTGCCCACAAGTGCCACCTTTCAGTGCAATCAGTGCCATCTATCAGTGCCCACAAGTGCCATCTATCAGTGCCACCTATCAGTGCCATCTATAAGTGCCACCTATCAGTGCCACCTATCAGTGCAATCAGTGCCATCTATCAGTGTCAGCCACCTATTAGTGCCCATCAGAGCCAGTCACCAGTCAGTGCCCATAAGTGCCACCTGTCAGTGCCACCTATATAGTCCCCATCTTTCAAACTGTCACATGACATTGAAAAAAAAGTATCGGTAATCGGTATCGGCGAGTACTTGGAAAAAAGTATTGGTACTTGTACTCGGTCCTAAAAAAGTGGTATCGGGACAACCCTATTCAATTTGCTATGAGAATAGCTTCTACTCCTACTATTTCTGTCTTCCCAGGGAAACTACTTTATAGATAGTCGTAAACCGCTTAACCACTTAAGCCCCGGACCATTTGGTAGCTAAAGGACCAGAGGTGAATTCAGAATTTTGCACTGCGCTGCTTTAACTGTAAATTGTGCGGACATGCAATGTTGTACCCAAACGAAATTTGCGTCCTTTTCTTCCCACAAATAGAGCTTTCTTTTAATGGTATTTGATTGCCTCTGCGATTTTTATTTTTTGCGATATAAACGGAAAAAGACCGAAAATTTTGAAAAAAAATGATATTTTCTACTTTTTGTTATAAGAAAAATCGAATAAACTCAATTTTAGTCATACATTTAGGCCAAAATGTATTCAGCCACATGTCTTTAGTAAAAAAAATGTCAATAAGCGTATATTTATCGGTTTGCGCAAAAGTTATAGCGTTTACAAACTAGGGTACATTTTCTGGAATTTACACAGCTTTTAATTTATGACTGCCTATCTCATTTCTTGAGGTGCTAAAATGACAGGCCAAATGAGCCCATTTTAGAAAGTAGACACCCCAAGGAAATTGCTGAGAGGCATGTTGAGCCCATTGAATATTTTTTTTTTGTCCCAAGTGATTGAATAATGACCCAAAAAAAAAAAAATTACAAAAAGTTGTCACTAAATGATATATTGCTCACACATGCCATGGTTATATGTGGAATTGCACCCCAAAATACATTCTGCTGCTTCTCCTGAGTACGGGGATACCACATGTGTGGGACTTTTTAGGAGCCTAGCCGCGTACGGGACCCCGGAAACCAAGCACCGCCTTCAGGATTTCTAAGGGCGCAAATTTTTGATTTCACTCCTCACTACCTATCACAGTTTTGAAGGCCATAAAATGCCAAAATAGCACAAACCCCCCCCAAATGACCCCATTTTAGAAAGTAGACACCCCAAGGAAATTGCTGAGAGGCATGTTGAGCCCATTGAATATTTTTTTTTTTGTCCCAAGTGATTGAATAATGACAAAAAAAAAAAAAAAATTACAAAAAGTTGTCACTAAATGATATATTGCTCACACATGCCATGGTTATATGTGGAATTGCACCCCAAAATACATTCTGCTGCTTCTCCTGAGTACGGGGATACCACATGTGTGGGACTTTTTAGGAGCCTAGCCACGTACGGGACCCCGGAAACCAAGCACCGCCTCCAGGATTTCTAAGGGCGCAAATTTTTGATTTCACTCCTCACTACCTATCACAGTTTTGAAGGCCATAAAATGCCAAAATAGCACAAAACCCCCCCAAATGACCCCATTTTGGAAAGTAGACACCCCAAGCTGTTTTCTGAGAGGCATGGTGAGTATTTTACAGCTCTCATTTGTTTTTGAAAATGAAGAAAGAACATTTTTTTTTTTTCTTTTTTTTTTCAATTTTCAAAACTTTGTGACAAAAAGCGAGATCTGCAAAATACTCACAATACCTCTCAGCAAATAGCTTGGGGTGTCTACTTTCCAAAATGGGGTCATTTGGGGGGGTTTGTGCCATCTGGGCATTCCATGGCCTCCGAAACTGTGATAGGCAGTGAGAAGTGAAATCAAAAATTGACACCCTTAGAAAGCCTGAAGGCGGTGATTGGTTTTTGGGGTCCCGTACGCGGCTAGGCTCCCAAAAAGTCTCACACATGTGGTATCCCCGTACTCAGGAGAAGCAACAGAATGTATTTTGGGGTGTAATTCCACATATGCCCATGGCATGTTTGAGCAATATATCATTTAGTGACAACTTTGTGCAAAAAAAAAAAAAAAATTATTTTTTCCGCAACTTGTGTCAACATATAAAATATTCCATGGACTCGACATGCCTCTCAGTATATAGCTTGGGGTGTCTACTTTCCAAAATGGGGTCATTTGGGGGGGTTTTGAACTGTTCTGGCATTTTATACACAACATTAGGAAGCTTACATCCACTCTTCTAACCACTTGAAGACAAAGCCCTTTTTGACACTTTTTGTTTACATGAAAACATATTTTTTTTTGCAAGAAAATTATGTTGAACCCCCAAACATTATATATATTTTTAAAGCAAAGGCCCTACAGAATAAAATGGTGGGTGTTGCATTTTTTTTTTCTACACAGTATTTGCGCAGCGATTTTTCAAACGCATTTTTTTGGGAAAAAATACACTTTTTTTAATTTTAATGCACGAAAACACACTATATTGCCCAAATGTTTGATGAAATAAAAAAGATGATCTTAGGCCGAGTACATAGATACCAAACACGACATGCTTTAAAATTTCGCACAAACGCGCATTGGCGACAAACTACATACATTTTTAAAAGCCTTTAAAAGCATTTACAGGTTACCCCGTTAGATTTACAGAGGAGGTCTACTGCTAAAATTACTGCCCTCGATCTGACCTTTGCGGTGATACCTCACATGCATGGTGCAATTGCTGTTTACATATGACGCCAGACCGACGCTTGCGTTCGCCATTGGGCAAGAGCAGGGCAGGACAGGGGTGCTTTTTTTTTTTTTTTTTTTTTATTATTATTAATTTTGCTTTTTTATTTTATTTTTAAACTGTTGCTTCCATATTTATTTATTTTTATCACTTTTATTGTTATCTCAGGGAATGTAAATATCCCCTATGATAGCAATAGGTAATGACAGGTACTCTTTTTTGAAAAAACTGGGGTCTATTGGACCCTAGATCTTTCCTCTACCCTCAAAGCATCTGACCACACCAAGATCGGTGTGATAAAATGCTTTCCCAATTTCCCAATGGCGCTTTTTATATCCGGGGGGGGGGACATTCCCTCCCACTGCTTGTAAAAGCAGTCCAGAGGCTAATTAGCCACTAGGATTGCTTTTACATGAAAGCCGGCCGCTGGCTGAAAAGAATGATACCAAGATGATACCTAAACCCGCAGGCATCATTCTGGTATAAACATTCAAAGTCCAGCAACATACCAGTACGTTGCTGGTCCTTGTTGGACATGTATTGTAATCTTTTTTTTCATGCAGCCTGTTGGCTGAACGAAAAAAAGAGATTGATCGGTGGGTATGCCCACCATTAGAATACCGCCCTTCATCCACCCACTTCTAATGATGGGCATACACGCACCATTTATATATGCCGAAGCATGGGGGCATCTTCTCGCAAAAGTTATGCCGCGTACATATGGTCAGACTTTTCCACGGGCAAGCCTCCGTCGGAATTTCGATCGTATGTACGCAGCATTAGGAGCAAAATCGCTCCTCCGCCCCTGCTGCCCCAATGCTTCTGCATATATGCTTTTTTTTTTTAACTGTGGTGGTGAAATTACCTCCTACAGCACTGGAGTCGCAGGGTTTAGGCCTGTCTCTGCGAACGCTGCAGTTATGTGTGTTGTGTTTTGTAAGTGACAGTGATCGATCGATACTGCACTTGGGTGGCCTGGGCTGGACGGAGGGGCAAAACGCAGGTGCCAGCAGGTATCTGGGCTGATCCCGCTAACACTGCGTTTTTGGGAACCCTAAACTGCTGGGGACGCTAGTATAGATCTGATCAGATCAGATATTGAGCTGATCAGATACTATACCACTAAGGGGGGTGTATGCTTCACGTGTGGGTGTTAGCGCTACTGGCACTAACCTGACGCTGCCTGGGGTGTGACGCAGACCCTCTCTGACGCTAAAACCTAACTGATATCACCCGCCGGGCGATCAGGGGGTTAAACCTTTATTGGGTTATATACGGCGGGTGCCCTGACACTATAAAAAGCACACTAACTAACCAGCGTCACCCGTAACACTTATATGATGATCACTGGTGAAAGGGTTAACTAGGGGCAATCAGGGGGTTAAAACCTTTATTAGATAATATATGGGGGTACCTGACGCTATATAAAAACCTGACGGCGAACCTAAAAAAAAATTACTGGCTACCTATCGGCATCACCGACACTAAGACAACGATCATAAAAACGATTGCTTAGCGACAGTGGTGATAGGGGGTGAAAGGGTTACCTGGGGGGCGATCAAGGGGGTTAAACCTTTATTAGATAATATATTGGGGTACCTGACGCTATAAAAACCTGCGGCGAACCTAAAAAAAATTACTGGCTACCGATCAGCATCACCGACGCTAAGACATCGATCAGAAAAATTATCGCATAGTGACGGCGGTGCTAGGGGGTGAAAGGGTTACCTGGGGGGTGATCAAGGGGGTTACACCTTTATTAGGTAATATATGGGGGTACCCGACGCTATAAAAACCTGCGGCGAACCTAAAAAAAATTACTGGCTACCGATCAGCATCACCGACGCTAAGACATCGATCAGAAAAACGATAGCTTAGTGACAGTGGTGATAGGGGGTGAAAGGGTTACCTGGGGGGTGATCAAGGGGGTTAAACCTTTATTAGGTAATATATGGGGGTACCCGACGCTATAAAAACCTGCGGCGAACCTAAAAAAAATTACTGGCTACCGATCAGCATCGCCGACGCTAAGACATCGATCAGAAAAATTATAACTTAGTGACAGTGGTGATAGGGGGTGAAAGGGTTACCTGGGGGGCGATCAAGGGGGTTAAACCTTCATTAGGTAATATATGGGGGTACCCGACGCTATAAAAACCTGCGGCGAACCTAAAAAAAATTACTGGCTACCGATCAGCATCACCGACGCTAAGACATCGATCAGAAAAATGATTGCTTAGTGACAGTGGTGATAGGGGGTGAAAGGGTTATCTGGGGGGTGATCAGGGGGTTAAACCTTTATTAGGGGTGGGGGTTAGGGGGCTACACTGGACCTAAAACTAAGGCCTCATGCCCACGGGCGTTTTTTCAGCCGCGTTTTTGAGCGTTTTTTACAGCTTAAAAACGCCTGTCCATGTTAGTCTATAGCTTCATGCCCACCTAGGCGTTTTTGAGCTGTAAAGAGCATAGGCGTTTGTAAGCTGTAAAAAAAACCCAGGGCCAGTGCGTTCCTCAGCGTCAGAATTTGGCAGGAAAAAACGTGAGCGTCAAAAAACGCGCAAAAACGCGCACTGCAATCAGTGACACTGTGACTGGGGGCTGGGGGGGCTGGGGGGTGATCTGGGGGGGCCTGGGGGGGCGATTTATGTACCTATGTGTCCTGGTGTCAGTGTGCTGTTCTGTGTACGGCGCTCGGTATATGTGAGCGCCCCAGGAGAGATGACATCACTTCCTCCTTCCTGGCAGGCAGGGGAAGCTCTCTCATTCGCCGGGAGCGATCGAGAGGGGGTGGCCGGAATCGAACGGCCGTCCCCTCATGCCGGATCGCTCCCGAAGGTAAAACGACCACCCACTGTAAAGAAGGGGGGTCCGATCGGACCCCCCAACTATACAAAGGCAATCACGTACATATACGTGATTCTGCCTGTCGGTGCCATTCTGCTGACGTATATTTACAGTGGGCGGTCGTTAAGTGGTTAACAGACCATAAGTGGAAAAAAATGTAAAAGTCCTTTTTTAGGATATCCCTAGGCTTAGGCAATGTCACCAAATGATTGCCATGGAGGTACTTCTTAAGCCCTGTACACACGATCGGATTTCCTATGGTTTTTAAACCGATGGATTTTTCCATCGGAAAAACGATGAAGCTGACTTCCATCAGTCTTGCCTACACACCATCAGTCCAAAAACCGACCGTTCCAAACACGGTGACGTAAAACACTCCGATGAGCCGAGAAAAATGAAGTTCATTGCTTCTGAGCATGCGTCGACTTGATTCTGAGCATGCATGTGTTTTTTATCCGATGGAGTTCCCCACAGACCATAGTAATTTGCTATCTGTTTTTTAACAATCGGATAAATTTAAAACATGTTCTATTTTTAAACACTGATGGAAAAAAGACCGATGGGACCCATACACGATCGGTTTGTCCGATGAAAAAAGTCCATCAGACTTTTTTCATCGGTAAAACCTATCGTGTGTACACAGCTTTACACTTCCGGGAGTGAACCTCCAATACTTTTCATCCTGCAACAGTGAAGTGGGCTGCAAAGAAGGAAGCAGGAGTTTCTCTACAGTGGTCCAACATCCCCCAAGTAAGAGCTAGAGCTTTAATAGAAATAACTTTCCAGTATAGTATCAACAGAATCTCTAATCCAGTCTGTCTCCAGTGTCCAAATTATTTATCCATTGAAAACTGCCATCTTGCCTCTGAGGCCGGGCTTACACATATGCAAATTGGATGTGGTTTTCTCTGCATCCAATTCGCATGACAGGGGAGTGCATCTCAATGGAGCCAGTTCACACAGCTGTGGAGCAGCCACGGTCTGCATTTGAAAAACGTCCTGTGCGTCTTTGGTTCCGATTCAGATGGGAATCAGGTCTGAATTTTTGCCTGAATTCGCACCTGAGCCGGTGAACAGGGATGCACCGGACCCCATGCTGTGGACCACAGCCGCAGCAAATGTGAACCAAGCCTAAGACTGCACAGGGAAGGTGAATCCAGGCTGTTGATCACAGCCCACACATCAAAGACACACCTTTCCTTCCTGCAACAGTCATGTATTACATCTGTACATGCCAGCAGCCAGAGAGATGGGTAAGAGATGGGGATGAGGGCCTAGCTTTTGACAAAAAGTAACAATTTATATTTTAATAACATCACTGCGTGTTTTAGGGAGGTAATGAAGGTACCTCTAAGCTTACATACTAGAGAATATAGGAGTCCACTAATGCACCCTGCCATGATTCAATGATTCATTAGTCCCAGCACTCGCATTGAAAGCTTGCCCAACAGGACTTTATCTTGCCACCTATGGCTGACCTCACAAGTACTCACTCTCTCAGAACAAGATACGTGATTTCCTTTTCCTCTTGCCTTTCAGCCCCACACATGACCCCAAACTTCTTTGATGAGCCCCTGTCTACCAATCACTCCCTTGGATGGACAGTGATGTTGTTATTTACCTAAACATGGCTGCAAGATATGAGCTAATGACTCCACTGGAACTGGATACTAATATGTATAGGTAAAACTGTGCCAGAGAATATCCTTGGGGGATCAGGAAGGAATTCCCCCTGTAGAAAATTGGATCATGCTTTATTTAGTTTTTTGCCCTTCATCTGGATCAACTTGTGGGTGTTGGATACTCTATATCAGGGGTCTCCAAACTTTCTAAACAAAGGGCCAGTTTATTGTCCTTCAGACTTTATGGGGGCCGAACTGTGGCCAACGGAGTGGACATTTTCCTGGCATCACTGGGAATAACCATCGCCACATTAGATATTAGGGAGAGGAATAGTGCCCCATCGTTGGTATCATTGGGAGGAATAGTGCCCCATTGTTGATATCAGTTGGCAGAATATTGTCTTGTATCAGTGGGAGGAATACTGCCCCAAGGGCCAGATGAAGGCAAGCAAAGGGCCGCATCTGGCCCTCGGGCCGCAGTTTGGAGACCACTGGTCTATATGAAGGTTTGGGTGTGTTGGTTTTCTTTTTTTCTCTGTTGGTTGAACTGGATGGACTTGCCTCTTTTTTCAACCTAATTTAATATGTAACTTTTAAAAACAATTATGCCAGCTGCCAACGTCTGGGCGTTTAGCTGACATGTTTTGCTTGACATCTGTTCAGAAAGCGTGCTGCTTTGAACCCTATTTTATTTGGAAAGGAAACCACAAACAGAAGGAGGAGAGAGCGTGTGAAGTCGTAAGAGACAACACAAGTGTGGTTATGGCAAGGACACACGACTTGACTCGTATCATGAGCCATGATTGTCCCTCTGATTCTCTTACCTCTATTCCTGCCGTTCTGTCTGTCCTTAATTATCCAGGATCCCCCTTCCATTTTTACCCATGTGGGTCAGGGCACTTCCCTTCATTGCAGGGTATTAAACAATGGGGACCCCCATTTGTACTGGTACAGACGCAGCCTCAACGGAGGTCCCCTGATCTTTATCTCTTACTCTCTGGGTACCACATCGGTAGAGGAGTTCCTGCACTTCAAAGGAACAAGGGTCAGTACAACGGACTTTAGTCTAACGGCGAGCAAGATCGATCTCAGCGATTCCGGTATCTATTACTGTGCGTGGAGTAGCACAGGGGGAGAAGTTAAGGGTAGACAGCTACAAAAACTACCAAGCCAATATTCATCCCACTCTCATAGCTGTCAACACTTTGAATTAATTACCAGGGGGGCTTTGTGGTTGAAAGAAGAGGATTTGTTCAAATGTATGACTCATTTTATCAGTGCTTTTTATTTTATCTTGCAACAATTTTATTGTCAAACTGCTTAATTGTCTTTTTTTTTTTTTTTTTTTATCTATTTTATTTATTTTTAAAGATTATAATACAAAACAGAGCCTTTTGGGCATACCCAGACTTACCAATATATATATATATAAAACTGCCTAATTTAAATAAATATTGCCTAGGTTTTATAATCATTTTTTATATATTAAACCAGTGAAGTCGCTGTCATAATTGTTTAATGACTTGCACAATATGGCCTATTCCTAATTATTGAGTTCATGCATTTCCAGTGAAGGGCACTGTTGATGGTACAGAATATAAAGATACACAATATTACCAAAAGTATTGTGACACCTGCCTTTACACGCACATGAACTTTTATGGTATCCCAGTCATAGTCCGTAGGGTTCAATATTGAGTTGGCCCACCCTTTGCAGCTATAACAGCTTTAACTCTTCTGGGAAGGCTGTCCATAAGGTTTAGGAGAGTGTCTATGGGAATGTTTGACCATTCTTCCAGAAGTGCATTTGTGAGGTCAGGCACTGATGTGGACGAGAAGGCCTGGCTCGCAGTCTCTGCTCCAATTCATCCCAAAGATGTTCTATCGCAGTGGTTCTCAACCTTCCTAGTGACGTGACCCCCTGATAAAATTTCCCAAGTCGTGGGGACCCCTAACAGTAAAATTATTTTCGTAGCGTGGGTTGTCAGCACCCAAGGCAAGATAAATAATTTTTGCCCCCAACTCACAGACATTTAGCGCTCCCTGAGTCCCTTCAACTCTTACAGTATTAAACCCCCTTATGGTACATTTTAGGATGTACCATTCTCTTTGTTTTCCTTTCTTTCCCTTTTATCTCTCTCTATCCTAATTTCTTGTTTACCCCCATCCCTCTCTCTAGCCGTCTTTCTTGTTCTTTCTCTTATTTTTTTTCTCTCCCTTTTTTCTTTGTTCCTCCCCCTCTTTTCCTCTCCATTCCATGTATTCTCTATTTGTATTCCTTCTCTTACTCCTTGGTCTAGGGTGGGGGGAATGAGATGAGTTGCAGTGCTGGCGGGGAGTTGGAATGAGTGGCAATGCTGGGGGGGAGTTCTGATCAGCCAACTTAGGTGCTCTTGATCAAGGTCATCTGCTGATTTAAAAACTGTAGTGGGGACTTTTAATGGCAACTCTAATCACAGGCAGTCTTACTCACTGTGTCTCCAGCTCTGTGGTGTCTCACAACAGTGACACCTATGCTGAAATCAGGGGATAGGGTCTCCTCCAGCCCCTACCACTTCACATTCCTCACCAGTCAGCTGACCTCTAGTCTCTGCCCCCAGCCATGGCGTGAACTGAATGGGCAGCTGCGGGCTCCAGGAATAGCCCAGCTGGGTGGGCGCGAAAAGCCCGGGAGAGCAGGGCGAGCTTCAGGCACAGCCCAGGATTCGTGATCCCTGCAAATCGTCATTCGACCCCCGAGGGGGTCCCGACCCCCAGGTTGAGAACCACTGTTCTATCGGGTTAAGGTAAGGACTCTGTGACGCCGATCGGGGGAGGGGGGGCCCGGTCGCCCGATAATCGCCGACATTACAATGGATAAGCGGGGGGTGGGGCGATATCGTCTTACCTCCTCCTCATGTGCTGCCTCCTCTTCCTGCTGTGCGGGAAAATGAACACTCTCGCGGGACTACAGCATTTATAGGGCGCGGCGGCGCGGCAAGGGCCCGCTCTGCTGGGGCCCCAGGCCAGCTCGGAGCCCCAAGCAGTTGCTTGGTTTGCCTGTCCTGTTCCGACGGCCCTGCGTCCCAATACTTTTGGTAATATAGTGTCAATTAGACAGTTGTGTCTGCTGATTTCTTTCCCAAAATGCCATTTACCTAGCTGCCATGTCCATCCAATGGTCTCAATAGTTTCCCAAGTGCTGACTAAAGCCTCGTACACACGGTCGGACTTTTGCCCAACAAACTTACAGTAGTTTTAAGCAAGTTGGACCAACAATCCGACCGTGTGTACACTCCATCAGACAAACTTTTTTTCATTTGGTTTTGTTTTCATCGGACAAAAGTTGGGTCTGCAAATGGACAAACTTTTGCCCAACAAAAGTCCGATGGAGCAAAGTCCTACCGTGTGTACAGAAAACCATAGGACTTTTGTCCGATGGACAAAACAACTAATGTTAAAAACAACCAACAATAGCAGAAGTTGACCAAAGGGTGGCGGTAAAGAGCAGAAAAGAGCTGAAAAACCACGTGATGTTGCAAAAAGTTTTGGGAAAGTTTGCAGAAAAGTCCTGTGGTGTGTATGCTATGGGTGTGCCCGGCCAACTCCGTTCGGACAAAAATCCACCGAAAAGTCTGATGGAAGTCCGACCGTGTGTACGAGGCTTATGAGAAAGAATGCAGATTAGGAGGCTGGTATTTTCAGAAGGAGGACATCAATAGCAGGTTACCTACACTATAGGACCAAGAGTAATTGAACACTCCTTTAACTGATTACGTTCAGGTGTTTCCAGTAAAGGGTATTGTTGATGTTTTAATACATATAGACATTTTAGACAATTGTGCTTTTTCATCCTTGTGGTAATAGTTTGTGTTCCGTTGACTGTGCTCCTGTGCACAAAGTTGTGTACATAAAAAAATAAATGATTTGCCCTGACCTCAACCTTACTGAACACCTTTGGGATGAACTGAAAGGCTGATTATGAGCCAGGTCTTCTCATCCAACATCAGTACTGGACCTCACAAATGCTATTTTGGCGGAATAGCCATAAATTCCCATAGATACACTGCAAAGTTTTGTGAAAAGCCTTCTCAGAAGAGCTGAGGTTTATAAAGCCACAAAGAGGAGGAGACGACTCCATAATTAATGTATATGGTTAGAAGATGTCCAAAAGCCAAAGGCATTAATGTGATGATCGGGTGCTTACAAACTTCTAACCATGTAGTAGATCACCACCAAAACCTTATTTGTTTTAATCAACAGAACCCTAATTGAACCATCACAGACATCGCAAGGCAGGAACTAGTGATATTTTAACCGGTTCCCGACCATGTCACGCAGATATACTGTGGCACAATGGCTCTCCTGGGCAAAATCCCGTACGGGTACGTCCTACCCGCTTTTGGCCACTAGAGGGCGCACGCGCCCGTTGCGCGGCAGGGGACCTGATGCGCGTGGCCGGCAGGCACGATCTCCGCCGGCCACGCACAATCGCGTGCACGAGTGCCAGCTCGGGGATTTGTGTGTGTAAACACACAAATCCCTGTGCAATCAGAGGAGAGGGGCCATATTATTTGTTCCTACTAAGTAGGAAAAACGAAATGTCTCCTCTCCTAGTCACTCCCATCCCCACACAGTTAGAACACACTGAGGGAACACGCAGTTAACCCCTTGATCGCCCCTAGTGGTTAACCCCTTCCCTGCCAGTGACATTTACACAGTAATCAGTGCAATTTTATAGCACTGATCGCTGTATAAATGCCAATGGTCCCAAAAAAGTGTCAAAAGTCTCCGATCTGTCCGTCGCAATGTCGCAGCACCGCTAAAAATAGATCACCGCCATTACTAGTAAAAAAAAAATAATATTAAAAATTCCATAAAAATGCCATAAATCTTTCCCATAGTTTGTACACGCTATAACTTTTGCACAAACCAATCAATATACGCTTATTGCAATTTTTTTTACCAAAAATATGTATAAGAATATATATTGGCCTAAATTGTTGAAGAAATGTTTTATTTTTTTTTAAATTGAGGGATATTTAATATAGCAAAAAGTAAAAAATATTGTTTTTTTTTTCAAAATTGTCGCTTTTTGTTTATAGCGCAAAAAATAAAAACCACAGAGGTGATCAAATACCACAAAAAGAAAGCTCTATTTGTGGGCAAAAAAAAGACGCAAATTTTGTTTAGGGTACAGCACTGCATGACCGCGCAATTGTCAGTTAAAGCGACACAGTGCCAAATTGAAAAAGTGCTCTGGTCAAGAAGGGGGTAAAATCTTCCGGGGCTGAAGCGGTTAAAAGAAACCTGGACTGAGCAAAATATAGAGGTGGTCATTGGTGACTTCCTCCTGAAAATGCTAGCTGCTTGGCTACAGTATCTCTGGGTTCAGTCCATCAAGCATCTGCATGCCTGTCCATCCAGAACAGATTAATAAGACAGAATTTGGTAAGAACACCTGATCTGTGCATTTGTTCTTGATCAAAAAGTATTTAAGCAATTGGATCAGCAATAAAAGTCAGTCAAATAGCATTTTCAGAGGGGTAAATTAGCAATATCAGCTTTTTCGCTGTTTCTGTACAGGTTTCCTTTAGGTTATATAACATTGCAATTATCTTTTTGAATTGACTATTAAAACAAACAATTGATACATTCAGTTGACCTGCAAAAGCAAAGTATAATTTCGTGTTGTAAAACAATTGCAGATAGCAAACAGTAAGGCTCCATTCACACCTATGCATGTTGATTTTGAGCGTTTTTTTACAATGCTTTTTGCTGTGCTTTGTGCGTTTTTTTTACCACAATTGTATCGTGATTTTGCCACGATTTGCGTTCTTTATGCTTTTTTTTTTAGGCAAATTTGTTGGTGGGCAAATTTAAAAATGCAAAAGGCAAATCGTGGCCAAATCACGGTGAAAACGCACTTCGTGATTTTTTACATCGTCTCCATTGAGGCCGGGTTCACACCTATGCAGGTTGCAGTTTGCATATCCCAGGTGCATTTTGCGTTTTTCAGGCTGGATTCCCACCTATGCAGTTTTAGTGCTTTTTGCATTTTGCAGATTTGCACTACAGAACGTGTTTCATAGGAAACCATGTTAAATGGACTGTAGTTCAAATCTGTGAAATGCAAAAAGTACTAAAACTGCATAGATGTGAATCCAGCCTCAATACACGTTTTTGATCCGTTGAAGTCTATGGAACCAAAAACCAGAAAAAAGTCCCTGACCCTTCCCATAAAAGGCACAGATGTGAACGTGATCCATAGGAAACCATGTTAAGTGGACTTTAGTGTGTTTCTGCAAAAAACTAAAAAACGCACTAAAAAATGCATAAGTGTGAACCAAGCCTTTAAAAAGTCTCTGACCCTTTCTAAAAACATAAAGGCACACAAATGTATTGATGTTTTTTTTTTTTGATTTTCCTGTTCTGGGCGAAAATCTATATACAGTGGTACCTTGGATTACGAGCATAATTTGTTCCAGAAGAATGCTTGTAATCCAAAGCACTCGTATATCAAAGCGAGTTTCCCAATAGGAATCAATGGAAACTCAGATAATTTGTTTCACAAGGACTTCTATTGTATGCAGTACCGCATGTGGCCAGAGGTGGGGGCGCCGGAGACACTCGTAAACACTCGGAGACCGATCGGAGCCGCTCGGATGCATTCAGAGAGGCATTCCTGTAATACATAGAAGTATAGCCAAAATAGCTTTGGCCATACTTATTTTTTAATAATTTTGACATGACATATCATTATGATCATTATTATTACTACTAGTACAACTATACATTTTATCCAAAGCTCTGCTACCTAGTCGTGTACTGACTATTCTAACGTCTCTCCTGCTGCCTGTCCATGATTTAGGAATACTTTATGTTAAGATAAATGACATTTATTGTCACAGTTGACACTGCTATTTCCCATTGAGAGAGTAAAGCTGGCCATACACTATACAATTTTCTTATTCAATTTCCTTTTAGATTTACCTTCAACTATGTAGTGCAAGGGCCTGCCTGATTACATACAAATTGAAAGTGTTTAGGTTTGACCTCCTATTATATGGCTTTTGTAAATCTAATGGAAAGTTGTACGAGAAAATTGTATAATGTATAGCCAGCCTTAGTTGGGGGCTCCGTCAAAACATTGCTTTGGGGCCCCATGATTCGTAACTACTCCCCTGCATGAGATGGAGAAAAAAAGGAGAGAGACAAAGACTGAGTATAAAAAAAGAGAATAAAAACTCATTTACATGGACATAATATACTGTGTAAATTGAATGGGTAAAATAGTAAATGGGTCCTTATATACAGCTGCATATAATAGTGTATGTTTATATGTTTTTCTGCATATAGCAACGTAAAAAAAATAATAATAGGATTCAGTTATGTCCGGGGCCGTAATTTTGTCCGTATTTAAAACACTTTTACCACCTTTTTCAACCAGGGTGTCTAAAAATTGTATACAAGGCGGCGTATGGATGACACCTGCCTTTTAGTTACACAAAGCCAGGGGTTTTCATTGTACACTATTACAACCTTCTAGCTGTCGATGTCCTAACAACCAATGACATCATCAGTTGACAAGGTGGATGTCAGTTGCTTGCATAGCATCCTTATTTAACTTCCCTGACTCTCTCCATCAGCATTGGGGTGACATGAACTGAGTGATGGAGAAAAACTGAGGGAGAAGAGAAACATTGGAATACTAGTCAGTACCAGTGTGCAAAAGTGTATTTGCTTTGGAAGAAGAAATCACCTCTAATGTTGGGTGTCCTACCTGTGCGGATGTTGCTGCATTATTTAAAACTATTAGAATAGTTTTTACATTTTAGAGGGGGTGCTTCGAGACTGTCCATAATATTTCAAAGGTGCCTCAAGATCAGGCCCGCCATCAGGGGGTACAGGCAGTACACCTGTAAGGGGCCCGGAGGTCCCCAGGGGCCCGGGTGGCAACCCCCCCTTTTTTTTTGTAAGGGGCCCAGGGGTTCCCAGGGCCCTGAATGGCAACACCCCTTTTTTTTATAATTTATAATTTATTTTTATTTTATTTCTTTATTTTTTATTCTTTTTTTTATTTTTATTTTTTGTAAGGGGCCCAGAGGTCCCCAGAGGCCCGGAGGTCCCCAGAGGCCCAGATGGCAACCCCCTTTTTTTAAAATAAATGTTACTTTTTTATTTTTTTGTAAGGGGCCCAGAAGCCCGGAGGTCCCCAGGGGCCCAGATGGCAGCCCCCCCTTTTTTTTTTGTAAGTGGCACCCCCCCACTTCTCAATTCGTGGCAGGCACCCCCCCCCGCTTCTCAATTTGCAGCTGCGGCAGCACCCCCCCCCCCCGGTTCTCTGCTCCAGGGGGCCCATGCCTGAAACTGTGTAAGGGGCCCCAAAATTCCTGATGGCGGCCCTGCTCTCAAGATTGTCCATCATTTTTAAAGGGTGCCTTGACTTGAGAAACACTGCATTATTATGTAAATGTTTGTGCCAATGAGTGGGCAGTGCCCCGGGACCCTACTGTCTGCAACAAATGAATGAGCCATTGGTATTCAGTCGCTCATTCTGCACATAAACCGCCAGCTCACCAATGACTCATTTAGACTGACAGTGTGTAATCAGTGGTGCCGGCGATGCTGATTACGCATAGCTGATATTGGCATGTTGACCCTAACAGCGGCATCTACAATATCAACAGGGTCCCTTTTGGCATATAGGGTACAGACGTTACATGTGTGCATCAAATACAAGGATCTTTCTTCCAGCCTCTGCCAGCAAGATCCTGGGTACTATGTGGATACAGTATGTATTTTGGATGTCCATGTTAATGCGATCCCTAAGAAAGAAGAGAGGAGAAAAATGGACCGAGAATGAGAAGTAAAGTGACAAAGACCCAGGCAGGAGAAATATAACAAACATAAAATAAAGACCCAGGCAGGAGAAATATAACAGACATAAAATAAAGACCCAGGCAGGAGAAATATAACAGACATAAAATATAATAAAGACACAGGCAGGAGAAATATAACAGACATAAAATATAGTAAAGACACAGGCAGGAGAAATATAACAGACATAAAATATAATAAAGACCCAGGCAGGAGAAATATAACAGACATAAAATATAATAAAGACCCAGGCAGGAGAAATATAACAGACATAAAATAAAATAAATACACAGGCAGGAGAAATATAACAGACATACAATAAAATAAAGACACAGGCAGGAGAAATATAACAGACATAAAATAAAATAAAGACACAGGCAGGAGAAATATAACAGACATAAATTAAAATAAAGATCCAGGCAGGAGAAATATAACAAACATAAAATAAAATAAAGATCCAGGCAGGAGAAATATAACAGACATAAAATATAGTAAAGACACAGGCAGGAGAAATATAACAGACATAAAATATAGTAAAGACACAGGCAGGAGAAATATAACAGACATAAAATAAAATAAAGACACAGGCAGGAGAAATATAACAGACATAAAATATAATAAAGACACAGGCAGGAGAAATATAACAGACATAAAATAAAATAAAGACACAGGCAGGAGAAATATAACAGACATAAAATATAATAAAGACACAGGCAGGAGAAATATAACAGACATAAAATAAAATAAAGACACAGGCAGGAGAAATATAACAGACATAAAATATAATAAAGACACAGGCAGGAGAAATATAACAGACACAAAATAAAATAAAGACACAGGCAGGAGAAATATAACAGACATAAAATAAAATAAAGATCCAGGCAGGAGAAATATAACAGACATAAAATATAATAAAGACACAGGCAGGAGAAATATAACAGACACAAAATAAAATAAAGACACAGGCAGGAGAAATATAACAGACATAAAATAAAATAAAGATCCAGGCAGGAGAAATATAACAGACATAAAATATAAATAAAGATCCAGGCAGGAGAAATATAACAGACATAAAATATAGTAAAGACACAGGCAGAAGAAATATAACAGACATAAAATAAAATGGTTTAGAAAAGGGAAAGGGACGGGGTAAGAAAAGCAGAGTAGAGGAGGGATGGGAGGTAAGGAGGGAGATAGCTGGAAAAGAGACAGAAGTGCAGAAGAGAGGGTGAACAAGTAGAAGGAGATGAACGAAGAAAAAGAGACGAAACACAGTCGGTGGTGTAGTGAAGAGGGAGCAGAGGAAAGAGAGAGAGAAAAAGTATTTTTGTATGGAGTGTTCTAGACATGAAATATCAATAAAGAGAAATGTAGTTCATCTGCCAGGAGACTCCAGACATTATCTTTACTGTCACAAAACACTGTACACACTCTCCACCTTGCTGTGTGCCAGTTGTTATCTAAGGTACGACCATCTCCTGATCTCCAGCCACTCAGCAGAGCAATTGGGTGCTTTGAAGTGGATGGTGCCGGAGATCCTTCATGTTCTGGTACCGGCAAATCCTCAGTGATGGGACTTCTACCTGATATTCTACCAGGACACGGCCCGCACAATGCAGCCTGAGCACTTACAGGGTTAATATGAACAACACTGGCATGTATTAGGCTAATGTCAGACATGTCTGGTCTAATTAAACTCACAGCAATTACACTGTAACAAAACATAGTTCTATTTCTTATCTGTCATTATAAGTGTAGAACATTTCCCATGAGTGGTGCAGCCATACGAGGGGAAAATAGGTCCATGTCATTGATGTGCCGGCAGCACTGAACTCATGCTCGCAGCCAATCATTCTTGTCCTGGTAGGTAAGCCAACGTTGGGATAGCAGATCCGTGGATCCAGCCATGGACATTTTGAAGCAGGTAAATTTGGTGGAAAAACTTTGTATACATATATCAGCTTAATGCAGCCTTTCTTAGCCAGGGCTCCAGAGTTTGTTGGGGGTTCCTTGAGCTTTGGGCTATGATGGATCTTGATCTCCTACCTACACTGATCATCAATGTTAGGGGGAAATTTTTCACTGGCATCCAATGTGTTCACCTCTACACTGACCAGCAATTTTAAAAGGCCACTTCTCAATGGACCATCAAGGGTACCACTGGCCTCTAGTGTAAGGGGACGCTACTTTTTTTACACTCTATGTTTTGTTTTCTGAAAATTATCTTCATTTTTTTGTGTAATTGTTGAAAATTAGTATATCCTGAGCAAAGGGTGTCATAAAATGATATGCTATGGCATTGGTGTGCACAGTCTATTGCAGTAGGGTGTGCACCCCAGAGCACAAACACACATGCGTGTGTATCAGCAGAGCAATGGACAGTGTCAGTAGAGCAAAGATTGGTGTCAGTAGGCCGGTGGATGGTGTCTGCAGGTTTTTATTTTTATTATTTTTTACAATATTATTTTATATGACTTTTTTACAGTTTTTTTAGGAGCCCCGTTATCGGGCTTTGGTGAAATTTCAGGGGTCTAAACAGACCCCTGATGTCTCACTTTTGAGACAGAGAAAGAAACTGAGGACAGAGATTCCCCAGTCCCTTTCTCTGCAGCCTGCAGTAAACATAGTTTACTACAATTCAGTTAAGATTAAAGACACACTGATCAGTTGTTGAAATATTTATCAGCCCCTTCCCCGCTCCTGAGAGGATAGGAGGGAAGCTGGCACTACTGCAGGGGGGAGACAGGAAGCAGGGGGTGATTCCTGTCTCCCCCCTGGCACACCCTGTGCGCACGCCTATGTGCTATGGGTAAGGAGAAGCTTAGGTTTGAGCCATAAGAAACTGTCACATTATAGCATTCTGCCAATCAACTGCAGGGGTGGAATTTCCTACCCCGCAGGCACGGAATTTCCTACCCTGCAGGCACACATAACAAGGGACATTGTGCAAATATGTCCATGCAGCCATATTAGGTCAATTGTGTCACCAGGATCCCTTCCTCTTTGTTATGTGTGGCTGTGGGATGGGGATTTCCACTACCACAGCTGATTTTGACAACGACCTGCTGTCATATGACAGTTTTGGGTCGATGGCCCAAACCCTGAGCTCATCCTTAGCTCTGGGATGTTAAAATCTTTAGCTACAGAAAAACTTGCTTCAATGTGAGGGGATACACACTGTTAGTGTCGGTTCACACCAGCACGATGTCAGACATCGCATGTGATTTACACCGCACTGCTGTGCAAATCACATGCGATGCAAATTCAGCCATACAGATTGTATGGCTGAATTCACATCGCATTCGGACCAAAATGGCACAGGACCCAGAATCGGAACGCATGGGTGTTCACGATCCGATTCCTGTCCGAATCGACAGTTCACACTGCGATACGCGAACCGATTTGGGGGTGTCATTAACTTTCTATTGACACCCGCAGCGGTTCGCATAGGGCAGTGTGAACCTCTGGTGGGTGACATGCGTTGCGGGAACCCGTACTGGAATCGCACGGTTTCCTGTATCGCAGCAGTGTAAACTGGCCCCTTAACTCACCACACACATAACTGATTGTACAATGTCCTTTAGGGCCGGTTCCCCACTGCTGTGATGCGGGAAACCTACAAATCCACTGCGGGTTCCCGCATCGCATGTCTCCCGGCAGCAGTTCACACTGCCCTATGCGAACTGCTGGGAGCGTCAGTTAAAAGTTAATGACACCCCCAAATCAGTTTGCATATCACAGTGTGATCTGAAAACTCGGACAGGAATCGGATTGCATGGGTGTGAACACCGATGTGATCCGATTCTGCTGCGGACCAAAAAAAGGGTCCTGTGCGAGCTTAATGCAAATTCAGCCATACAATGTATGGCTGAAATTGCATCGCACAGAGATCGCATGTGATTTGCACTGCAGTGCGGTGCGAATCACATCCGATCTCAGACATCGCACCAGTGGGAACCGGGCCTTAGACCTGTTAGATTGTAAGCTATTGTATTGTAACTTTACTGTCTCCCTATATATTGTAAACCTCGCACAAACTGCTGGTGCAATACAAATTCTGTATAATAATAATATAAATCTGTCAACAACTGTGTAGTGCAAAGGCATATCTGTTCTTCATATTACATAGTTTTCCTAACCCTAAAGCTAATTGTACAAAAATGTTATTGTAGCGATACCCCCAGCTAAGAGAGCCGCTGGTATGATATTTCGGGCCTGTAACACACTGCTGTCAACCCCCAGCAATTGGCTCTACCCTCCCTTGGCACAGCTAGTAGGGGATAATAGGATTGTGAGACCTGTAACTTTAGGTCACGCAATCCGACAATAAATGCACACAGTGATGTGGTATAACTGACACTGACCGTTCTCTCAGCAAAGTAATCACACCAACAACTTGTCTGCTTAATCCTGGTACTTTTACTGAACAAAATGGTTAAGCAGATAAACTGTATACAATAGCATATGCAGAGCCCTGCAATAAAAGGGGATTCAGTAAATAGACAGATATATAATTCTATACACAAACCATTAGCAGACCCCGGTTGCAGTTCCCCTCCCTCGTGGGCAAGATGGCGCCCAACAATGTCTAAACTTAGAAGTCAGGCCTGACTGTTCTATGTGTAGGTTCCGTGGAGATGGATCTTCGCTAGGAAATGGTGGTGCACTTTTGAAGACAAAAATTGTAATCCACAGGAATAGGTACTTATAAACTTGAGGAATAGAATAAAGTCCCTAATGCTACTCAATGCACTGTCCCTCAGGTGTGTAGATGCAAACTCTAACTGGTGCGTCCCGAACAATAAACACTGGGCCTAGAGATTCTGTACTAATCTCTGAGCAGGTGCTCTCTCACCCAACCGGACCAGTCCACGTCCGTATGTTCCGTCACTGTGTCTCGGTACACAGGTTCCACGACACCCGGGTCTTTGGTCCTCCTGGAAGTAGTAGATGGGTAGCAGGATGAGACGTCCCTCAGGCTCCTCAGTGGAAACGGAAGGCTCTTTGGAAGCACAAGGCCTAAACTTCAGGCCCTGTCAGGAACAACAGACTCAGCACAGAGTTCCACTTGCTGGGCGGGCGGTGTCCAAAGAGACCGTACTCCGGTCTGCCCCTCAGGTAAAAAGCCCACCCCAGCAGTCCTTGTGCGGGGCAATGCACCCTGGGTATGGTAGTCTCTGGGTTATTAAAGCAACACCCCGCTACACAATCATCAGATTGTAACATGTATTATGACCTGATCTGCCCTTGCAATCTGCTGTGGGTGACAATACGAAGTTAACGACGCCCCAAACCCAGGTCGCAAAACTCAGTTCATTTGCTTGCACCAGATCGCATGGTACAAAGCAACCATATGAACAGGTGCATGCACTTCTTTGGTGCAATGCGGTGCGATTTGAACCCATTCAAAATATATGGGCTCAAATCGCACTGCACTGAATCGCATGTGAATTGCACAGGAATGCGGTGTGGTTGTTACCAGAAAATGTTTAACATTTTGGACAAATAAAGAAAGTGAATCACCCCGGCAGGACGCTGATGAAGGTTTTAAACCATCCACATGCCATCCAAACCTAAAAAAGTCATATTGTTTAATATACTTTGAGCTTACTAGAGTCTCAATTGCCAAATAAGACAGAGAAGGGCTGTTCTGACTGAGAACAATTTTATTGAAAACAGTTAAAAAAATTGAGTATTTTATTTTAATGGGGGTCTCACCCTATTGGCTTGAGGATCATTTCACCTTCAGCAACCATGGTTCTCAGGCCCTACAAGGGGATGATGGTGCTTATATAATAAAGGCGTTCTCCATTACCGAGCTCCATTATGGAAGGAGGCGGAGCCAGGACTTACTGTAGAGGTCTTATTCTTTGTCGAGACCTCAGAGGAGAAAATTAATCTGCATGAACCTGCAGCCTAATCTACAGCACTGACCCCCTCTTACACTGACATCCTTATATCAGATGGATGCAATTCTCAACAAGGAGTCATCATAAACTATTTTTAATTGCAACAACATAGTAACTTGTTTGGGCTATATTTAAGATCCTTAAAGCATGGCGAATCAAAAAAAAGGAAAAACCAATGAGAGAAAACATTAGAACACGAGTCAGCGTGTCATGACATGCGTATAGCGCTTGCCCCAATGCTTCTTCCCCCCCCCCCCCACAAAACTGCATTTATACTAATTTGAATCAAACTTTTTTTCAAAGAAATATAAAAAGATCAACTTTTTCGGAAAAAAACAAACAACATCTTTATTGGCAGGTGAGACGTAAGCAAATATAAGCGGCATCCATTCTAAAAAAATCGCACTGCCCGTCATAACGATGGGTATCCATCTCATTGTCCTCACTCTCTGCCTGACTCCATGCCTGCCTCAGTCCATTCTACAAACTCCCCCAATGATAGTTGTGAGTCCTGGACAGCCGGTGAAGATGAATTGCACCTCGACGGCTACTGGAGATCCCTATATGTATTGGTATAGGCAGCCAATGACCGGAGGAGCTCTTGTGTTGATAGTCAGATCTCTTGGGAAAGGCTCGGTCGTAGAGCTCACACTCACCCATTTTAAAGCCGAGAGAAGCGAGGACAAAGAAGCCGAATTCACCTTGGAAAGCGATAAGATTAAGTCTGAAGATGCAGGAGTCTATTACTGTGCGTGGAGTATCACAGATGTATAAGTGGAGGGGACAACAGTACAAAAACCTCTATGAACACTCAGCCCTATCTGTGGTTTCTATTTCCTCTCCTACCCCTCCCTATTTTCTAATGAACATTCCATCACCCTAGTTCAGCTTGTAATCTCAATGTTTACTTCAATGGCCAACCTTCATTTTCCTTTTTCTTTAACCTAGTACATTTTTAACCATGTGCCGACCAGCAATGGGGTACCGTATGTCACTGGACTTCAGGGGGTCATACCGGGACAATGTCTGCAGCTGCAGGCATCAGCTCGGTGCTGTTTTTTTTAAAAAGGCGGTCGGCTCTCTTGTAAAAGCAATCATAGTGGCTTACTAGCCACTAGATTGCTTTTACAAGCAGCAGGAGGGGACATCGCCCCCCTCCCATTGTCTTCTGTGACTTTCTTGGGCTCTCCCGACCCATCGGGAGACCCGAGTGACCAGCCAGCATTTCCACCGGCCGATCGGAGAGCCAAAGCCCAAAATGGCTTTGATCGACTCTTGTTTATGGTAAGCCAGGAAGCGATGACCTGACATCACTTCTGGTTTACCCGGATGTCAACGGCGCCATTTTCAAAAATCAAAAGCAATCAAACTGATTTAAAGAGGAACTGCAGTCTGCTCACATAATTTGTAATAAAAACATCTTTGCCATTCTAAAGCTTCCCTCCAATCACTTTACATATTATTTTATATATACTGTGATTTGGTACTTGCCAAATATGCTGCAGAAATCTCCCTCCACTGAGTCTGGTGCAATCATTTTAACTGTGGGCAGCTGAAGCTGCTTCCTGTTCACTTCCTGGATTTACACAGACACACAGAGGCCCTCTTATGACTCATCCCCCCTCCCTTCCTGGCAAACTCTCACAAGACTGAGGCCTCTTACACACGACTGATTTTTTCGGCAAGAAAACTGCTGGGAGAGCTTTTTGGCGTAAAAAACGCGTGTGTATGCTTTCCTGACAGGAAAACTGCCGGGAATGCCGGCAGGAAAAATAGAGAACCTGCTCTCTATTTTCCCGTCAGGATTCTCGGCAGAGTGTTTCCTGCTGATAAAACCAGTCGTCTGTATGCTTACCTGTCAGAGGTAAACCCGCGCATGCTCGATAAGACTTTGACGCATGCGCTGCAGCATACAAGGTTAGTGTAGGGAGCAGCAAGATGGCGGCGACGGCATTGAATGTGACGAGCGCCGGCTTGTCATCGTCGATGACGTCACTGCGTTTTTGCCATTCAAAAGAACAGCGGTTCTTTTGAGTGGCCGTCTATACACAGGGCTTGGCAAGGCAAGCTTGCCAGGAATCCCGTCAGGAAAACCGACGGTTTGCAAATAGACGGGATTCCCGCCCGTGTGTACAGGGCTTGAGAGAGAGAGCTGTGCATGATGTCATAAGCCTGGGCTTTTTACCAGACAAGAAACAGGAAGTAGGCTGTATAAGGTATTTACTGGCAGAAAAAAAATGTTTTACTATCCAAAGTTAAAACAACAAGGGCAGAGGATTTAATGGAATGGAAAGATGAACAAATGACTGAAGTTCCACTTTAATGTTTTTAAGGGCAGACCCCAGATCTCTCCATGAAGAGCACCTGTCGCATGCCTATAGCTGTCACAAAGGATGTTTACGTTCCTTGTGACAGCAATTAATAAAACAATAATGAAAAAATAAAGCAACAGTGTAAAAATAAAAATAAATAAATACATTTTACCCCCCCCCCCCCCCCGTGTTCATGCGCAAAGGTGAATGTGCGCAAACAGCGATTGTCCGACACATGTACAGTATCACCACGAACGTCAGAAAATGGTCAGTAATTCTATTATCAGACCTCCTGTGTAAATCTAAAGTGGTAACCTGTAAAAGCTTTTAAAAGCATCTCCTATGGATAGTAAAATATAAGTTTTTTGTCGCTGTTGCAGGGGCGTGCGCAATTTTGAAGCGTGACATGTTTGGTATCTATTTAGTCACCATACCATCATCTTTTATAATTTACCCAAAACTTGGGTTATGTATTATTTCTTTTGTATTAAAATTCAAAAAGGTGTACTTTTTCCAAAACAATTGTGTTTGAAAAACTACTACACAAATATAAAAAATTGCAAAACCCACTGTTTTATTCTCTAGGGCCTCTGGCTTAAAAAAATATATATAATGTTTGAGGGTTCTTACTAATTTTATGGCAAAAAAAAAACACAACAAATTTTTACATGTAAACAAAAGTGTCAGAAAAGGGCCTAAATGTCAAGTGGTTAAAAAGAGGTCACCAATGGAAATAACAGATTTACTCTTGGGACAGGTTTACTAAAAAAATCCCAACTCCAGGAAATAGAAGAAAATCTACCCTTACAAATAATAAAAAAAAAAAGACCATTAAAGGCTTCTTCGAAAAAAGCAAAAGTTATTATCATGTTTTTTTTTTTTCCCATGCAAACATGCAACAAAAAAAGAATGGATTTTACTGGGGCCTGCACCCCTTATGGGCTTGGGGATAATTTCACCCTCTGTACTCAGGTGCTACAAGGGGTTGGCGGTGCTTATGTAATAAAGTCACACCTAATTATGGAAGTAGGAGGAGCCAGAACTGACTGTAAAGAAAGCAAGCCTGCGTGTCTTATTCTTTAGCAAGACCACAGAGTCAAAAAACGAACCGGGATGAACAAGCAGGATAATCTATACCAATGACCCTCGCTTACACTGCCACCCCATATCAAATGGATGATGCAATTCCCCACATTAGATTATAAACTCATTTTTAATCAAGTAGCAAGGGAATCTTAATTTGCCTGGATCACATTCAGCATCACTGGTGCATATTTTTCAATGTCGGATTGAAAAAGGCGATTGGATGAGATAGAAAATTAGGATACATGTCAGCATATCAAAACGTGCTATGCCGCTTTCCCCACAATGTTACCTTTTTTTTGTCTATTTTTACGATTTTAAATTCCGATGAAACCAATTTTTAGAAAACTATAAAAGAGGTAGGATTTAAAAAAAAAAAAAGAAGTTTTTGCTTTTAGGCAACAAAAGCAAAAAGCAACAAAATTGCACTGCCTCCTGCCATAACGATGTGTATCCATCTCATTGTCCTCGCTCTCTGCCTGACTCCATGCCTGCCTCAGTTCATTCTACAAACTCCCCCAATGATAGTTGTGAGCCCTGGACAGCCGGTGAAGATGAATTGCACCTCTACAGATAATGCAGATCCCTATATGTATTGGTATAGACAGCCGATGGGTGGAGGGGCTCTTGTGTTCATTGCCTCATCTGTTAGTAAAGGTTCGGTTGAAGAGCTAACACTCACTCATTTCCAAGCTGAGAGAAGAAAGGATAAAGAGGGCAAATTCACCTTGGAAAGCAATAAGATTAAGGCTGAAGATGCAGGGGTCTATTACTGTGCGTGGAGTATCACAGATGTATAAGTGGAGGGGACAACAGTACAAAAACCTCTATGAACACTCAGCCCTATCTGTGGTTTCTATTTCCTCTCCTACCCCTCCTTATTTTCTAATAAACATAGACTCATCCTAGTTAACCACTTCAGCCCCAGAAGATTTACCCCCCTTCATGACCAGGTCATTTTTTGCGATACTGCACTGCGTTATTTTAACTAAGTGTCGCTTTAACTGACAATTGCGCGGTCATGCAGTGCTGTACCCTAACGAAATTCACGTACTTTTTTTCCCCAAAAATAGAGCTTACCTTTTGTGGTATTTGATCACCTCTGCGGTTTTTATTTTTTTGCGCTATAAACAAAAAGCGACAATTTAGAAAAAAAAACAATATTTTTTTACTTTTTGCTATATTAAATATCCCTCAATTAAAAAAAAAAAAAAAAAAAAAACATTTCTTCATCAATTTAGGCCAATATATATTCTTCTACATATTTTTGGTTAAAAAGTTCCCAATAAGCGTATATTGATTGGTTTGCGCAAAAGTTATAGCGTCTACAAGCTATGGGATATTTTTACGGAAGTTTTATTTATTATTTTTTTTTACAAGTAATGGCGGTGCTCAGTGACATTGCGGCAGACAAATCGGACACTGTGACACTTTTGACACTTTTTTGGGGACCAGTGACACTAATGCCGCGTACACACGAGGCCGCGTACACACGAGGTACGCGATGCCGCGTACACATGACGAGAAAAATTCCATTTTTTTATTTGGTCATTAAAAACGATTGTGTGTGGGCTCCAGAGCATTTTTCACGACGTGAAAAATGGCCATTAAAAATTTGGAACATGCTCTAATTTTTCTCGTCGTTTTTCACGTCGTCGTTTTTCTCGTCATGAAAAACGGGCGTGTGTAGGCTTTAACGACGTGAAAAAAACGCGCATGCTCAGAAGCAAGTGATGAGACGGGAGCACTCGTTCTGGTAAAACTAGCGTTCGTAATGGAGATAGCACATTCGTCACGCTGTAACGGACTGAAGAGCACGAGGCTGAAAAGCGCGAATCGTCTCTCACCAAACTTTACTGACACAAGGATCAGCAAAAGCAGCCCAAAGGGTGGCGCCATCCAAATGGAACTTCCCTTTAAAGTGCCGTTTTTTTTTATGATCCTGTGTAGGCAAGGCAGGCTTGAGAACAATCACGTCGAGAAAAATTTCGTTTTTTTCAATGACAATAAAAACGGTTGTGTGTACGCGGCATAAGGCTGGATTCACACCTATGCATTTTTAGTGCTTTTTGCATTTTGCAGATTTGCACTACAGATCATGTTCCATAGGAAACCATGTTAAATGGGCTGTAGTGCAAATCTGCAAAGTGCAAAAAGCACAAAAATGCATAGGTGTGATCAGTGCTAAAAAAAATATGCACTGTCACTGTACTAATGACACTGGCAGGGAAGGGGTTAACATCAGGGACGATCAAAAGGTTAAATGTGTCCCTAGGGAGTGCTTCCTAACTGTGTGAGGGGTGCTTTAACTGTGGGAAGACAGAGATCCGTGTTCCTGCTTAGCAGAAAGACAGGATCTCTGTCTTCCCTTGTCACAGAACGGCGATCTGCCTTGTTTACATAGGCATTTCGCTGTTCTTGCCTCTTTCTGGAACAATCGGCGGGATCCGCTGATTGGCTCCCGCTGTGTCCAATCACAGCAGAAGCTGGTCGCTGGCGTCGCGTATGCGCGCTGCAGACCCGTAAGAGCGAAATCACGTACAGGTGCGGCAAGTGGTTAAGCTTGTGATCTCCACACTAATGGAGCAGACAGTTAGCAAGCTTCAAGCAGTCATGAAGTTTCCTCACAGCCTGCTAAAGCTAGATAAAAGCTTGCTTAACCCTTTAATGGCCAGGGAGTGTATGGTTGTACCCTAGTTTGTGGTGTGCTACGTCTCTACTACCTGTTTTAAAGTACATTTTATAAAGCAAATTAAAAGAAAGATCCATTATCCCTTTTGTCTTTCAGCACATATTCACAAACATATAAAAGGTGGAGTTTTCTGCTTCTTTTAATATGTACTCCTCTGGCCCCTTATCACTTGTAGAAAAAGCCTGTTGTTTATGGGACTCAATAGTTTAAGTTGAAATTTATACACACGATTATTTGGAAATTTGTTGAGTGTCATGGGCCAGGGTCTTTACCCACGGAGAGACAGACAGTCCGAGTTATTGCAGGGGCATACCTGAGGGTAGAAAGGCAACAGATTTGTATTGTCAGTGGAGCATAGCAGACCAGATAACTGTGGGGCATGGCAGAAACTGTGTGGAGACACAGGTATCATGGGTGCACACAGTGTGCCCTAGGAGTCACTAGATGACACAGGATGATCTGGGGTGCACTGGAGCCATGGCGCTCACAGGAGTCACTAGATTAGGGTGACCAGACATTCCCTGTTTTCTGGGGACAGTCCCCTGATTGAGGACACTGTCCCCGGACCAAGTCTGTCCCCAGTTTTGTCCCCGGATTGGATTTAAACAGGAGCTGGGGCAATTTCAAAGACTGTCAGTGTAGAATTAAAAATAAAAACTCTGAATTACACCCCCCGCTCCGCCGCTCCTACTAGCTTAGGGGGGTGTATTTTTTTCCATTATCTGTGCCTCTTTCTGATGATCATGGGCTGGTCGGAGCGGAGGGAATATTTCTTCAGTTTTGGGCGCATGCCCATTCAGCTCCGTTCGCATGTTCTTCTGCCTTGGCTCAAGTCCCGGCCAGCCGCCTGCCTGTTTATCTCCTTGCCTTCCCTGGTGGAGTGATCTTCCTCCGCTCCCCATACAGTAATAGCCGGGGGCCTGGAGAGTAAGACATATCAGGCTGTGAGGCAGGCGGCGGTGGCAACGGGCAGAGAGTCGCTGATTGCTGCCATTACTAATAAAAAAAAATATGTCCCCGAATTTCATTTTAAAAATCTGCTCACCTTACACTAGATGACACAGGATGCTCTGGGGTGCACTGGAGCCATGGTGCTCACAGGGGTCACTAGATGGCACAGGATGATCTGGGGTCCACTGGAGCTTTGGTGCTCACAGGGGTCACTAGATGACACAGGATGATCTGGGGTGCACTGGAGCCATGGGGATCACAGGGGCACAATGGGGTCACTAGATGATACAGAACGCTCTGGGGTGCACTGGTGCCATGGGGCTCACAGGGGCACACTGGGGTCACTAAATAATACAAAATGCTCTGGGGTGCACTGGTGCCTTGGGGATCACAGAGGCACACTGGGGTCACTAGATGATACAGAATGCTCTGGGGTGCACTGGTGCCATGGGGCTCACAGGGGCACACTGGGGTCACTAAATAATACAAAATGCTCTGGGGTGCACTAGTGCCATGGGGCTCACAGGGGCACACTGGGGTCACTAAATAATACAAAATGCTCTGGGGTGCACTAGTGCCATGGGGCTCACAGGGGCACACTGGGGTCACTAAATAATACAAAATGCTCTGGGGTGCACTAGTGCCATGGGGCTCACAGGGGCACACTGGGGTCACTAAATAATACAAAATGCTCTGGGGTGCACTAGTGCCATGGGGCTCACAGGGGCACACTGGGGTCACTAAATAATACAAAATGCTCTGGGGTGCACTAGTGCCATGGGGCTCACAGGGGCACACTGGGGTCACTACATAATACAAAATGCTCTGGGGTGCACTAGTGCCATGGGGCTCACAGGGGCACACTGGGGTCACTAAATAATACAAAATGCTCTGGGGTGCACTAGTGCCATGGGGCTCACAGGGGCACACTGCGGTCACTAGATGACACAGGATGCTCTGGGGTGCACTGGTGTCAAGAGGCTCATAGGGGCACACTGGGGTCACAAGACAACATAGGATGCTCTTCGGTGAACTAGAGCTACAGGGCACCACACAGGGCGCACTATGGTCACTATGAGATACATGTACTGTGATAGCTGGAACCCTACTACACAACTTTGCTTGCAGTTAATTTTAATTATTAGGGGTTAATTAATACCTATGCTATCTATTTTAAGGGGTCAACATGCATTGCGTTAACACAATCCAGTCTTGTAAATGAACTGCCAGAAAACCACCAAACAATTCTGCAGCACAAATATGCTACATGTACATTATGGTGCACTGACATCACTTGTGCTGGCTGCTTCTCTATAGTGCATTTGGGATGCCACTGAAATGAATTGCAGTAGCACACATATGCATGTTAAAATGTTTTAATGTATAAGGCTGAATGATCTCTAAGAATAAAATAGAGTTACATTTTTATTTGTTGTTGGTTGTTCAGTTATACAATATCATCTGTCTGAACATATACAGTATATAAAGTATTTTAGAGTCATTGGAAGGTAAAGATGCCCTCACTTTAATTGCTACCTTTATTTTTTGTTCCCTTTTTCCACCTTGTAAGGTTTTAGACAGGAGGCCAGCAATTGCTGAACCAGAATGATTCTTGGGATAGATTTACTTTTAAAACCCAACTTCAGCTTCAGGGAAGTAAAACTGGGCCAAAGCTAGAAGAGGATTTGTAGTCTTCTACATACTATTTAAACCTAAAAAAAAGTTTTGGTTTTGGATACTTTAAGCCTACTAGAGGCTCAACTGGCAGATAAAAATAGAGGTTAAAGGCTAGTTTAAAGAAAGCAAAATTCTATTTTATTGAATGTAGAGGTAGCAAATAAAACAAAGAATTACAGGGGTCTTCTTCCCTTATGGGCTCAGGTCCTACAAGCAGTTGATGATGCTTATGTAATAAAGGTGTTGTCTATAATGGAAGTGGGATGAACCTACAGTAAACTATCTGTAAAGAAAGCAAGCCGCCATGTCTTATTCTTTAGCAAGACCTCAGAACGCATCAACCTGCAGCCCAATCTCACCAACGCTTACACTGGCACACATACAGTATAGCAAATGGTAGATTCAATTCTCCACATTAAATCACCAGAAACTATATTTGAATCAAGTTACAAGGACATCTTAATCTGCCTGGATCATATTTAGCATAACTGGAGCATATTTTCAATGAAAAAGGCGATTTGGATGAGATAGAAAATTAGGATACGTGTTAGCATATCATAACGTGCATATGGCGCTTTTTCCATAATGTTAGCTTGTTTTTTTATTTGTTTTTCAGTCGGTATTTACAAATCTTACTTCCAACCATTTTTTAAAGAAATATAAAAGAAGATTTTTTTTTTTTGCAAAAAATAAGGATGCAAAGGAAAATTTGTTTGTAGGCAGGAACAAAATCAACGTACATTCTGAAAAATTGCACTGACTCCGATAACGATGTGTATCCATCTCATTGTCCTCGCTCTCTGCCTGACTCCATGCCTGCCTCAGTCCATTCTACAAACTCCACCAATAATAATTGTGAGCCCTGGACAGCCGGTGAAGATGAATTGCACCTCTACGGCTACTGGAGATCCCTATATGTATTGGTATAGACGGCCAATGGGTGGAGGGGCGCTTGTGTTGATTGTTTTTTCTTTTAGTAAAGGTTCAATTGAAGAGCTAACACTCGCTCATTTCAAAGCCGAGAGAAGAAAGGATAAGGAGGCTGAATTCACCTTGGAAAGCGATAAGATTAAGGCTGAAGATGCAGGAGTCTATTATTGTGCGTGGAGTATCACAGATGTATAAGTGGAGGGGACAACAGTACAAAAACCTCTATGAACACTCAGCCCTATCTGTGGTTTCTATTTCCTCTCTAGTGATGAGCCGAACACCCCCGGGTTCGGTTCGCACCAGAACCCGCGAACGGACCGAAAGTTCCCACGAACATTAGAACCCTATTAAATACAATGGATGCGAACGTTCGGATTCTAAAGTGCTAATTATAACGACTATTATCCATGTTATTATCCTAAACAGAGTTTGGGAACCCGGGTTCTGCACCAGGGGACATGTATCAATGCAAAAAGAAGTTTTAAAAACTGACGTTTTCCGGGAGCAGTCATTTTAATGATGCATAAAGTGAAAAAATAAGTCAAATATTCCTTTAAATATTGTACCTGGGGGCTGTCTAAAGTATGCCTGTGAAGTGCCACGTGTTTCCCGTGTTTAGAGCTGTCCCTGCACAAAATAACATTTCTAAAGGAAAAAAAAGCCATTTAAAACTGCTTGCGGCTTTAATGTAATGTCTGGTCCCGGTAATATGGATGAAAATCTTTAAGAAAAATGGCATAGCTACCCCATCAACCCCCCCCCCCCCCCACCCCAGCCCATTACCAGCCCGTTTGGGTCTTGTATGGATATTAAGGGGAACCCCGCACACAAAATAAAAAAGGCCCTATATACTCTGAACAGCCGTATACAGGCGGTGCATACAAGACAGGGACTGTAGGTTTGTTCTTATGTAGAATCTGTTTGTAATTTTGAACAGCTACATTGTTTAAGTCTAGCTCCATGCCAAATTCCTTTTTTTAAGCTTTTTGGAAAACATAGGGAAGGGTTATCACCCCTGTAAATTTTTTTTGCTGTCTGTGCCCCTGTTCAGAACATTTCACCTCACTTTGCATCCCAATGACAACTGTTTTTGAAATGTGGTGTTTTTATTGAAACAAGGATTGGTGATAAAGCATCAGTAGAGAGGAGACACCTTTCTCCCATATTAATTCTTACAGGAGAGAATTTTCCTTCCAAGGGGTAGATTTCCTCTCACTTCCTGTTGTCTTCTTCCATTTGCAAGTAGTAGTAGTTTGTAAGTTGGATGTTTGAAAGTAGGGACCTGCCGTATATACTCTGCAGAAATTGGCCCCTTAGGTGTTGGTGTTGGCACAACACTGTAAGCACTCACAGTTACTCTTGGTGGGTGCTGGAACGCCCTGCTGTCAACTATTATATCAGGAAATGTAATAACATATAATTGTTGATCAGTGGTAGTAAAAATTGGGCCTTTGATGTTGGTGCTGGTGCCACAACACTGTAAGGCCTGACAGTTACTCTTGGTGGGCGCAGCAATGGGCCCTGCTGTGAATTATTAGATCAATAATTATAATTGCATGCCCCTGTTGAACAGGGGCTGAAAAATTGGGCCTTTGGTGGTGGTGGTGGTGGTGGTGGTGTTGACACAACACTGTAAGGCCTGACAGTTACTCTTGGTGGGCGCAGCAATGGGCCCTGCTGTGAATTATTAGATCAATAATTATAATTGCATGCCCCTGTTGAACAGGGGCTGAAAAATTGGGCCTTTGGTGGTGGTGGTGATGGTGGTGCTGGTGCCACAACACTGTAAGGCCTGACAGTTACTCTTGGTGGGCGCAGCAATGGGCCCTGCTGTGAATTATTAGATCAATAATTATAATTGCATGCCCCTGTTGAACAGGGGCTGAAAAATTGGGCCTTAGCCACTGGTGGCGTCACCCATAAACCAAAATGATCTTCCAAGCTATCATCATTAATCGTATCATTGAGGAGGAGGAGGAGGATAGCCAGTCAACATAACAGCACAGGCACTCAGCATCAGCATCAGTCTTGAAGGGATGTGACATTTTAAAATCAATTAGTCTGTTATATCAGCATCAGGTGTGTGGTAGCTGGTGGTGAGCCAAGACTGGTTCATCTTGATGAAAGTCAGTCGATCAACCGAGTCGGTGGACAGGCGCACCCTGTGATCCGTGACAAATCCTCCAGCAGCACTGAATGTGCGTTCTGAAAGAACGCTGGATGCAGGACAGGCCAGTAGCTCAATTGCATACTGTGCAAGCTCTGGCCAGTGATCCATCCTCAAGACCCAGTAAGCCAGAGGATTTTCGGTGGGGAAGGTGTCCAAGTCTGACCTTGCCCCTAGGTATTCCTGCACCATGTATATCAGACGCTGGCGATGGTTGCTGGAACCGATCATACTTTGGGGCTGCGGACTAAAGAATTGTCTGAACGCATCGGTCAGACGGCCACCTTCCCCACCGCTCCTTCTTTGACTGCCCGAAGCCTCAGCAACTCGTTGTCCAGGACCAGGAGTTTGTAACCTCCCAGTCTCTGGGAACGCGTTGCACAGACCTTTCTGCAAGGCCTCCCGGAGTTGTCTCATCCTCTGCTCCCTCTGCAACGGTACGATAAGGTCCGCAACCTTACCCTTGTACCGTGGATCAAGGAGAGTGGCCAGCCAGTAATGGTCCCTCTCCTTGATCCGAAGAATACAAGGATCCTTCCGCAGACTTTGCAGGATCAGGGAGGCCATGCAGCGTAGGTTAGCTGAGGCATTCAGTCCGGAGTCCTCTGGGTCACTAAGGACGACATGATCCGCAGCCACCTCCTGCCAGCCACGTACAAGTCCACTGGTTTCTTGGGACTGTAAATCATCCCTAAAAGACTGCTGCTGATGATGCTGAGTGCCAGCCTCCACCTCCATGCTGACACAATCCTCCTCCTCCTCCTCCTCCTCCTCCTCTTCCTGTGAGATGGGTGGGACAGAAGGAACACTGTCTGGGTAAAGGGGGCCTTGAGAGGCAAGGAAGTCCTCCTCTTCCTGCCTCTGTTCTGCCTCAAGTGCCCTGTCCATTATTCCATGCAGCGTGTGCTCCAACAGGTGGACAAGAGGTACAGTGTCACTGATGCATGCACTGTCACTGCTCACCATCCTCGTGGCCTCCTCAAATGGTGCCAGGACAGTGCATGCATCCCTGATCATGCCCCACTGGCGTGGTGAAAAAAACCCGAGCTCCCCTGACCCTGTCCTGGTGCCGTAGTCGCACAGGTACTCATTGATGGCCCTCTGCTGCGTGTGCAGCCGCTGCAGCATGGCCAACGTTGAGTTCCACCTGGTGGGCATGTCACATATAAGGCGGTTCTTGGGCAGGTTCAACTCCTTTTGCAGCTCAGCCAGGCGAGCACTGGCATTATAAGATCTGCGGAAATGCACACAGACTTTCCTGGCCTGCCTCAGGACATCCTGTAAGCCCGGGTACCTGCCCAAGAACCGCTGCACCACCAGGTTAAGGACGTGAGCCATACAGGGCACATGGGTCAGTTGTCCCTGTCGGAGGGCGGAGAGGAGGTTGGTGCCATTGTCGCAAACCACCATTCCTGGCTTAAGCTGGCGTGGCGTCAACCACCTCTCGGCCTGCCCCTGCAGAGCAGACAGGACCTCTGCCCCAGTGTGGCTCCTGTCCCCCAAACACACCAGCACAAGCACGGCATGGCATCTTTTTGCCTGCGTACTTGCGTAGCCCCTTGAACGCCTACGGAGCACCGCTGGTTCCGAGGACAAACCACAGGAAGAGACCATGGAGGAAGAAGAAGAGGAGAGGGTGGAGGAGAGAGGTGTGTCACAACCAGTAGTAGCATTTTGGAGGCGTGGCGGTGGAACAACCTCCAACACTACTGCACCTTGTCCTGCATCCTTCCCAGCTGCCAAAAGAGTGACCCAATGGGCCGTGAAAGAAAGGTAACGTCCCTGTCCATGCCTGCTGGACCATGAGTCAGCGGTAATATGCACCTTACCGCTGACCGCCCTGTCCAGCGAGGCCAAGACATTGCCTTCCACATGCCTGTAGAGAGCCGGAATTGCCTTCCGTGAGAAAAAGTGGCGTTTGGGAACCTGCCACTGAGGAACCGCACATTGCACAAACTCACGGAAGGGGGCCGAGTCTACCAACTGAAAAGGCAGCAGTTGAAGCGCTAGCAATTTAGCCAAGCTAGCATTCAACCGCTGGGCATGTGGATGGCTGGGAGTGAACTTCTTTCGACGGTCCAGCAGCTGGGGCAGGGAAATTTGCCTGCTAGAATCGGACGTCGGTGTACCGCTAGCAGAGTGGCCGCAAGTACTTGGCTGTGACACACCTAATTCTACACCTTCATTCCTCTCAGTGCAGGTTTCAGAGAGGACTGAAGGTATACTGGGGTTGGAGATCCCAGCTGATGCGGTGCAAGGAGAGGTCCGCTTTGTTCTTTGGTGTGGGTCTTTAAGGTAGGCTTGCCAACGAGCTGCATGGCAGGTCAACATATGTCTGATCAAGCATGTGGTGCCCAAGCGGCTGATGTTTTGGCCACGCGATATACGCTTGAGACATATGTTGCAAACAGCAGCTGTGCGATCTGATGCACTCGCCTCAAAAAAGGCCCACACCAAAGAACTTTTTGAATGACGGGCAGAGGCAGCGCCCTGCACAGGCGGAGCTCTGCGGTGTGATTCCGTCGGTGTGCTGCCCATACGCTGGCCACCCAAGGGCATCCTGCCTCGTTGGAGATGTGCCTCCTCCTCATCCTCCTCCTCCTCTCTCCTATTAGGCACCCACGTGGAGTCAGTGACCTCATCATCCCCTCCCTCCTCATCACTGGAGCCAATCTGGCAGTATGCTGCAGCTGCTGGAACATGACTGCCAGATTGGTGTCCTTCTTGAGCATCCCCTCTGTCTGCTCTCACGCTACTGCCTTCCTGTAGCTGGGTTTCATCATCAGACCCTTCGAAACGCTGGGCATCCTCCTGGAGCATGTACCCAACACTGTGCTCAAACAGTTCGGGGGACTCCTCAGGAGGAGGACATGGTGGGTCTAGGGAAGGATTGACTAATGAAGATAATGATACCAGAGAAGAGGACGCTTTGGCAGCTGGTTTGCCAGTACCCTGAGCCTGGGTGAGAGAGGATGAGGAGGATGAGGTGGGCTTGGTCATCCACTCTACCAAGTCTTCGGCATGATGTGGCTCAACATGTCCAGCTGCCGAAAAGAAGGACAAGCGTGTCCCATGGCCATGTGCTGATGACAATGCACCGCGTCCACGACCAGCACTGTTGCCTCCAGACACAGAGCCTGCTTGCCCTCTTTTTTTGCCTCCTGACTGTCTGCCTCTCCTTGTTTGCCTTCCAGACATTTTAATGGATGGCCTGCAGGGAGATGGGAAAAACAGCAATAAGGGCTACCTTCAGGTGTATACTGTGCAGGAGGCTTAGCAACAATGACACTGACACTGTCCCCTGCCTATCCTTCTCTGTCCCTAAACACAAGGATTTGCAATATGCTTCAGCAAGATTGGTTTAGCACAAAATAGCACACTGACAGTTTCCCTCACTGTCCTTCTCTGTCCCTACAAACAAGATTTAGCACAGAATAGCACACTGATACTGTAGTTTCCACGAGTGTCCTTCTCTGTCCCTAAACTCAAGGATTTCAAATATGGTTCAGAAAGATTGGTTTAGAACAGAATAGCACACTGACACTTTCCCTCACTGTACCTCTCTGTCCCTAAACTCAAGGATTTCAAATATGGTTCAGCAAGATTGGTTTAGAACAGAATAGCACACTGTCAGTTTCACTCACTGTCCTTCTCTGTCCCTACCAACAAGATTTAGCACAGAATAGCACACTGATAGTTTCCACGAGTGTCCTTCTCTGTCCCTAAACTCAAGGATTTCAAATATGGTTCAGCAAGATTGGTTTAGAACAGAATAGCTCACTGACACTTTCCCTCACTGTACCTCTCTGTCCCTAAACTCAAGGATTTCAAATATGGTTCAGCAAGATTGGTTTAGAACAGAATAGCACACTGACACTTTCACTCACTGTCCTTCTCTGTCCCTACAAACAAGATTTAGCACAGAATAGCACACTGATAGTTTCCACGAGTGTCCTTCTCTGTCCCTAAACTCAAGGATTTCAAATATGGTTCAGCAAGATTGGTTTAGAACAGAATAGCTCACTGACACTTTCCCTCACTGTACCTCTCTGTCCTTAAACTCAAGGATTTCAAATATGGTTCAGCAAGATTGGTTTAGAACAGAATAGCACACTGACAGTTTCCCTCACTGTCCTTCTCTGTCCCTACCAACAAGATTTAGCACAGAATAGCACACTGATAGTTTCCACAAGTGTCCTTCTCTGTCCCTAAACTCAAGGATTTCAAATATGGTTCAGCAAGATTGGTTTAGAACAGAATAGCACACTGACACTTTCACTCACTCTCCTTCTCTGTCCCTACAAACAAGATTTAGCACAGAATAGCACACTGATAGTTTCCACGAGTGTCCTTCTCTGTCCCTAAACTCAAGGATTTCAAATATGGTTCAGCAAGATTGGTTTAGAACAGAATAGCTCACTGACACTTTCCCTCACTGTACCTCTCTGTCCCTAAACTCAAGGATTTCAAATATGATTCAGCAAGATTGGTTTAGAACAGAATAGCACACTGACACTTTCACTCACTGTCCTTCTCTGTCCCTACAAACAAGATTTAGCACAGAATAGCACACTGATAGTTTCCACGAGTGTCCTTCTCTGTCCCTAAACTCAAGGATTTCAAATATGGTTCAGCAAGATTGGTTTAGAACAGAATAGCTCACTGACACTTTCCCTCACTGTACCTCTCTGTCCCTAAACTCAAGGATTTCAAATATGGTTCAGCAAGATTGGTTTAGAACAGAATAGCACACTGACAGTTTCCCTCACTGTCCTTCTCTGTCCCTACCAACAAGATTTAGCACAGAATAGCACACTGATAGTTTCCACAAGTGTCCTTCTCTGTCCCTAAACTCAAGGATTTCAAATATGGTTCAGCAAGATTGGTTTAGAACAGAATAGCACACTGACACTTTCACTCACTGTCCTTCTCTGTCCCTACAAACAAGATTTAGCACAGAATAGCACACTGATAGTTTCCACGAGTGTCCTTCTCTGTCCCTAAACTCAAGGATTTCAAATATGGTTCAGCAAGATTGGTTTAGAACAGAATAGCTCACTGACACTTTCCCTCACTGTACCTCTCTGTCCCTAAACTCAAGGATTTCAAATATGGTTCAGCAAGATTGGTTTAGAACAGAATAGCACACTGTCAGTTTCACTCACTGTCCTTCTCTGTCCCTACCAACAAGATTTAGCACAGAATAGCACACTGATAGTTTCCACGAGTGTCCTTCTCTGTCCCTAAACTCAAGGATTTCAAATATGGTTCAGCAAGATTGGTTTAGAACAGAATAGCTCACTGACACTTTCCCTCACTGTACCTCTCTGTCCCTAAACTCAAGGATTTCAAATATGGTTCAGCAAGATTGGTTTAGAACAGAATAGCACACTGACACTTTCACTCACTGTCCTTCTCTGTCCCTACAAACAATATTTAGCACAGAATAGCACACTGATAGTTTCCACGAGTGTCCTTCTCTGTCCCTAAACTCAAGGATTTCAAATATGGTTCAGCAAGATTGGTTTAGAACAGAATAGCTCACTGACACTTTCCCTCACTGTACCTCTCTGTCCCTAAACTCAAGGATTTCAAATATGGTTCAGCAAGATTGGTTTAGAACAGAATAGCACACTGACAGTTTCCCTCACTGTCCTTTTCTGTCCCTACCAACAAGATTTAGCACAGAATAGCACACTGATAGTTTCCACAAGTGTCCTTCTCTGTCCCTAAACTCAAGGATTTCAAATATGGTTCAGCAAGATTGGTTTAGAACAGAATAGCACACTGACACTTTCACTCACTGTCCTTCTCTGTCCCTACAAACAAGATTTAGCACAGAATAGCACACTGATAGTTTCCACGAGTGTCCTTCTCTGTCCCTAAACTCAAGGATTTCAAATATGGTTCAGCAAGATTGGTTTAGAACAGAATAGCTCACTGACACTTTCCCTCACTGTACCTCTCTGTCCCTAAACTCAAGGATTTCAAATATGGTTCAGCAAGACTGGTTTAGAACAGAATAGCACACTGTCAGTTTCACTCACTGTCCTTCTCTGTCCCTACCAACAAGATTTAGCACAGAATAGCACACTGATAGTTTCCACGAGTGTCCTTCTCTGTCCCTAAACTCAAGGATTTCAAATATGGTTCAGCAAGATTGGTTTAGAACAGAATAGCTCACTGACACTTTCCCTCACTGTACCTCTCTGTCCCTAAACTCAAGGATTTCAAATATGATTCAGCAAGATTGGTTTAGAACAGAATAGCACACTGACACTTTCACTCACTGTCCTTCTCTGTCCCTACAAACAAGATTTAGCACAGAATAGCACACTGATAGTTTCCACGAGTGTCCTTCTCTGTCCCTAAACTCAAGGATTTCAAATATGGTTCAGCAAGATTGGTTTAGAACAGAATAGCTCACTGACACTTTCCCTCACTGTACCTCTCTGTCCCTAAACTCAAGGATTTCAAATATGGTTCAGCAAGATTGGTTTAGAACAGAATAGCACACTGACAGTTTCCCTCACTGTCCTTCTCTGTCCCTACCAACAAGATTTAGCACAGAATAGCACACTGATAGTTTCCACAAGTGTCCTTCTCTGTCCCTAAACTCAAGGATTTCAAATATGGTTCAGCAAGATTGGTTTAGAACAGAATAGCACACTGACACTTTCACTCACTGTCCTTCTCTGTCCCTACAAACAAGATTTAGCACAGAATAGCACACTGATAGTTTCCACGAGTGTCCTTCTCTGTCCCTAAACTCAAGGATTTCAAATATGGTTCAGCAAGATTGGTTTAGAACAGAATAGCTCACTGACACTTTCCCTCACTGTACCTCTCTGTCCCTAAACTCAAGGATTTCAAATATGGTTCAGCAAGATTGGTTTAGAACAGAATAGCACACTGACACTTTCACTCACTGTCCTTCTCTGTCCCTACAAACAAGATTTAGCACAGAATAGCACACTGATAGTTTCCACGAGTGTCCTTCTCTGTCCCTAAACTCAAGGATTTCAAATATGGTTCAGCAAGATTGGTTTAGAACAGAATAGCACACTGACACTTTCCCTCACTGTACCTCTCTGTCCCTAAACTCAAGGATTTCAAATATGGTTCAGCAAGATTGGTTTAGAACAGAATAGCACACTGACACTTTCACTCACTGTCCTTCTCTGTCCCTACAAACAATATTTAGCACAGAATAGCACACTGATAGTTTCCACGAGTGTCCTTCTCTGTCCCTAAACTCAAGGATTTCAAATATGGTTCAGCAAGATTGGTTTAGAACAGAATAGCACACTGACACTTTCCCTCACTGTACCTCTCTGTCCCTAAACTCAAGGATTTCAAATATGGTTCAGCAAGATTGGTTTAGAACAGAATAGCACACTGACACTTTCCCTCACTGTCCTTCTCTGTCCCTACAAACAAGGTTTAGCACAGAATAACACACTGACACTCTCCCTACCTATCCTTATTTGTCCCTAAACACAAGGAATCCAGGATTAGTAAAGGAAAAAAATGACACTGTCCCTGCCTATGCTTCTCTTTCCCTGCTCCGGAACACACTACACAAGGCCGCCGCGCTGGCGGCCTTTTATAGTGTGGGGCGTGTACTAAACCCCCTCAGCAATAATTGGCCACAGGCATCCTGCCTGTGGCCAATCATTGCTCTCCTCGCTGCCGGCGCTGTGATTGGCCAAGCATGCGGGGTCACAGTGCATGCTTGGCCAATCACAGCGCCTGGATGACACTGCGATGGCGTAGTGCATTGTGGGCCGTTCGCGTCACTCGAATTTGGCGCGAACGGCCCAAATCGTTCGATCTTCGTCGAACGATCGAACAGCCGATGTTCGAGTCGAACGTATGTTCGACTCGAACACGAAGCTCATCCCTATTCCTCTCCTACCCCTCCTTATTTTCTAATAAACATTCCCGCATTCTAGTTAAGCCAGTAATCCCCACATTCATGGAGCAGACAGTTAGCAAGCTTCAAGCAGCGCTGAAGCTTGCTAAGGGCCTTCTAAAGACAGTTAGAAATTTGCTTAACCCCTTAATGGACAGGGAGCCCAAAGGTATATACTAGCTTGTGGTGTGCTTTTTATGAGATAATACCGGTTTTAAAATCTAATGCAATTTAAAAATGAAAGTGCAATTACCCCTTTCGCCTTTATGCATATATTTGGTATAGTTATACATACACACCGTGCATGTATAGTGGGGGCGCTGACCACAGTGCTATATTAGAAACCTGTGAAACAATAATTAAGATACCTGCATATATACCACACTATGAAAGTGTGGAAAAATAACAAATTACAAAGTGTAACACCAACACAAGTGTGTAATCAAAAAACCATAGGAGCTGTGACTCATCAAACAGAGCTATGTGAAATTGAAATGCACTTAAATGAATTGACACCCCTGCTGGGCGGTGTCAAATTTGAAAAACACTAAATACAACATAAGTGTCCTTGATAATAGTCCAAATGAATAATGAACAGTGATATTCCAACAGTTCATAACATTCAGTAATAGGATGAAGCTTGAATGTACTTGATCCAAAAATCAGAAATATATCTTGATGTGATAGCCTCCACCAACTTAGTATGTGACACCCAATAGTGCTCAAAGAAGATTGGCCGCTTACCAGATCATATTGACTCGTTTAATTAAAAAGGAGTCAAAAGCGCTTGTTGCAAGTAGCACTTGCTAATATGAGTAGAGATTTCATAGATGGAACTGAGATTCCCTGCCTCCTGGAGGCTCGATCATGCATATGCGGGACACAAAAGAGAGAAAACAACAATAGTGTAATCTCGTTTAATAAAAAATAGTAAAAAAATGGACAGACAAATGCCCCCTTACTTGAATAGTGCCACAGACCCGGCACTGAGGCTGGATAGCTTAGACAAGCGGGGCGCAATGAATCTGAGCGGAAGAACGATCCGGCGTGCGTTGCACCTTCTGCCAGGAGAGAACCAGCGGGACCGGAAGTAACGTCAGAAAACGTAGCCTAGCGTCGCCTCTGTATGTATAACTATACCAATTGTTCTGTTTCAAAATGTATCCATTTTTGAAATTTGGGGATAGCAGCTTTATTTCTGACTATTGATTATTAGCGCGAGATTGCCCATTTACCCTATCATTTATGCATATATTCACAAACATATAAGAGGTGGAGCTTTCTGCTTCTTTTAATATTTACTTCACTGGCTCCTTATCACTTGTAGAAAAAGTCTGTTGTATATAGGACTCAATAACTTAAGTTGGAAGGACCCACTGCAAGGGTAGATTTATTTCTAATTCATTGAGTTGCCTGAAATGTACATTAAAGGGGAGTTCCAGCCTTTTTTTATGTTTATTAAAAGTCAGCAGCTACAAAAAGTGTAGCTGCTGGCTTTTAATAAACATACACTTACCTGTTCCACTGTTCACTTCTCCGCCGGCGCCTCCATTCATAGTGTGGGCACCCGGCCGTGACAGCTTTTGACTTCACAGCCGGGCACTCACTGCGCATGCGCGAACGACGCATTGCTCTTTAAGTGGACAGGCGATCGCCTGGGACCTGTCACGTCCCAGGTGAACGCGTACAGGGAGGGGCCGCCAAAAGGCGATATGACGTATCGCCTAGGCGACCCCAGGGCAGAAGGAGGAAGTGGGACAGGAAGTCCCACTCCTACTGAAGCCCCCACTCCCACCCCAAAAAAATTACATGCCAAATGTGGCATGTAAGAGGGCGAGGAGTGGATTAAGCAGAAGTTCCAAATTTGGGTGGAAATCCGCTTTAAGATGTTGAGGTTGGTCCACAAACTGGAGTGTTGGAGGGAAGAGTAGAGCGCCAGCTACTGGAAGAGCAAGGGATAAGGTAAATTCAGTTTTAATGTGGATGTAAACCCTCCATACACCCAGTGAAGTGAACAGCCTCAGATGATACACAGAGATGAACCAAATCTCCCTACATAGATTTTACATCCATATCTGCTGTCTTTACATTTATATACTGTTTAGAAAGTTCAGATCATGTTAGGAAATGTTCTCTTCCTGGTTAACACAGAGTGTGATGTCTGGGCATACAGCCAAGATAGCTAAACTTGCTGATTGGAGGAAAGGCACACACCCCCTCTCCTCATAGGCAGAGACTCTCAGAGGCGTTTTGTAACAGGGCCAACTCCCTGCTAATCCATTTTAGCAACCTCCCCTGATAGAAATGTCAGGCCTCGTACACACGACCGAGTTTCTCAGCAAGAACCAGCAAGAAACATGCTGGCAGAGATGTCTTGCCGAGAAATTTGTTCGTGTGTATGGTTTCTCGTCAAGAAAACTGACTAGTAATCTCGACGAGAAAATAGAGAACCTGCTCTCTATTTTCTCATCGAGATTCTCGTCAGCCTGTTTCTCGACGAGAAAAGTGAGTGTGTGTACACTTACCTGTCCTCCGGGAAGCCCGCGCATGTTCGAAATGAATTCGACGCATGCGCCGTAGCTTCCTAGGCATAGGTAGGGTATACCAAGATGGCGGCGACGGCATCGAATGTGACGAGCGCATGCTCGTCGTATTCGATGACGTCACCACGTTCGCTCCATTCAAAGAACCGCGGGTTCTTTGAATCGAGCGTGTGTACACTCGGCCGGGACAAGTTTCTTGTCCAAGAATCTCGTAGAATAAAACGACATGTTTTTTTCGACGAGAATCTCGGCCGTGTGTACGAGGCTTTAGGCTGCTTTTATCTGATGTGTCAGAGAATTTGTCAGGAGTTATCAGGCTGATAACAGAGGAATGGGTCAGGAGAGAGCTACAGGACATTGAAGAGCTACGCTCTTTGAAGAGAGTTAACAAAGTACTGCAGATATGTGCCCAGCTCAAATTTCATGAATTGGGTTTACATCCACTTTAAGGCTACTAGAGGCTCAACTGGCAGATAAAAAGACAGAGAATGGCTGCTTTGAAGAAGAAAAATACTATACAGCTGAATGCAAAGATGGTAAATAAAGAATACGTTTTACTGGGGTCTCCTGCCCTTATGTACTTGGGGATTATTTCACCCTCAGCCACCAGACTTGGGCCCAACAAGGGGTTGGTGATGCTTATGTAATAAAGGTGTGTTCTAGTATAAAAGAAGGAGGAGCCAGGACTCACCGTAAAGAAAGCAAGCCTGAATGTCTTATTCTTTATCAAGACCTCAGAGCACAGGAACCTGCGGCTTAATCTATAACCCTCACCATCCATAGCAAATGCAACTCTCTACATTAAATCACCATAAACAATTTTTTTATCAAATTTCAAACTAATTTTAATCTGCCTGGATCATATTCAACATCACCAGAGCATATTTTCAATGTCGATGGGATGAGACAGTAAATTACGATAAGTGTCAGCATATTATACCGTGCATATCAGTTAGTTTTTACTCATTTAAATTCGGATCAAAGCATTTTTTAAAGAAATATACTGTAAACGAGGAAACATTTTTTTCTTTAAAAAAAAAAAGGACGTAAAGGAATTTTTTGCTTCTAGGCAGGAACAAATGCACCGTCAATTCTGAAAAATCTCACTGCTCACCATAACAATGTGTATCCATCTCATTGTCCTCTTTCTCTGCCTGACTCCATGCCTGCCTCAGTCCATTCTGCAATCTCCCCCAATGATAGCTGTGAGCTCTGAGCTGCCGGTGAAGCTAAACTGCATCTCGACAGCTACTGGAAATCCCTATATGTATTGGTATAGGCAGCCGATGACCGGAGGGGCTCTTGTGCTTGTAGTGTTATCCTATGGGAAAGGTTCGGTTGAAGAGCTAACACTCACCCATTTCAAAGCCGAGAGAAGCGAGGATAAAGAGGCGGAATTCACCTTGGAAAGCGATAAGATTAAGGCTGAAGATGCAGGGGTCTATTACTGTGCGTGGAGTATCACAGATGTATAAGTGGAGGGGACAACAGTACTAAAACCTCTATGAACACTCAGCCCTATCTGTGGTTTCTATTTCCTCTCCTACCCCTCCTTATTTTCTAATAAACATTCCTTCATCCTAGTTCAGCAGCAGACAGTTAGGCCTCGTACACACGACCGAGTTTCTCGTCCAAAACCGGCAAGAAATGTGCCGCGAGAGCTTTTTTGTCGAGAAAAACGTTTGTGTGTATGGTTTTACGACGAGAAAATTGCCGAGAATCTCGACGAAAAAATAGAGAACCTGCTCTCTATTTTCTCGTCAGGATTCCAGATTTCCTCGTCGTGTTTCTCGTCGGGCTGTTTTGTGACGAGAAAATGGTTCGTGTGTATGCTTTTACGACTCTTCCAAAAGCGCGCATGCTCACAAGCAACTATGAGACGGGAGCGCATCTTCTGGTAAAACAAGCCTTCGTAATGGAGAGAGCACATTCGTCACGCTCAAAAATATTGCATCGTTTAAATGTTCTGCATTGAAATCTTCGTTAGAATGTTACATTAATCAAAACGAGTGACCTTCTTTTGCTGCTGATATTCACACAGAGTTATGACTTTTTTTTTAACCTTTTTTATGCTGCTCTTAAGAAGATTTATGTGTATTATATCGTGCAAGTTTTTAGGGATAATTTAAATGGTAATATTTTTAAAAATGATGTTAATTATAATTTCGCAATGTTTTGGTAGTGATCTCCCATTTAATTTTGGAATCTATATTAGTTAAATTTCCCACCATGTTTTTTTGAGAATCAGATTTAGTTATTCTTTTGGGGGGTTGTTATCTGTCCCTTTTTTTGTCAGTCAAATGTATCTGCTTACTCCAAAGCTAGATTTTTAATTTTTACAAATACACATAGTCAAGTATGAACTTAAACAAAAATGACATTTATTCATGTTTAAAAATAAAATAAAGAGAAGGCAGCGCTGGAGAACCTGCTGCCATTTGTGCATCCCAGGGACCCCAGAGCACACAGCAACCCTGTGTGGACACTAAAATTGGGAGCTTGAGAAGGCCAACATTTCTTAACACAATCTGATGCTGGCCTCCCAGAGGTCAGGAACAGCAGCAGGTGAGATATATGTCCCAAGTCTGTGGTACTACAACAGGCTGCCTTCTGTCCGACCACAATGAAGCAAGGCCATCACTTCCTCTTCTTCCTGGCAACCTTCCCTGCAACTTTCCCTGAAGCCTTCCCTGCAGCCTTCCTTCTTCGTTTGGCTGGAGGCTGGCCCACTGGAGGGGTACTCCTGTCAGGAGGAGGAGGAGGAGATGTAGCAGAAGGGGGTGGGGCAGAAGAAGAAGGTGGAGGTGTAGCAGAAGGGGGTGGGGCAGAAGAAGAAGGTGGAGGTGTAGCAGAAGGGGGTGGGGCAGAAGAAGAAGGTGGAGGTGTAGCAGAAGGGGGTGGGGCAGAAGAAGAAGGTGGAGGTGTAGCAGAAGGGGGTGGGGCAGAAGAAGAAGGGGGAGGTGTAGCAGAAGGAGGTGGGGCAGAAGAAGAAGGTGGAGGTGTAGCAGAAGGGGGTGGGGCAGAAGAAGAAGGTGGAGGTGTAGCAGAAGGGGGTGGGGCAGAAGAAGAAGGGGGAGGTGTAGCAGAAGGGGGTGGGGCAGAAGAAGAAGGTGGAGGTGTAGCAGAAGGGGGTGGGGCAGAAGAAGAAGGGGGAGGTGGAGGTTGAGGTTGGGTCAGTTGTGCCACCTCACATATGGCGGTATTGGGGGTAATTTTCTCCATCACCCCCTTGTTGAGCAAGGTGATGAGCAGGGGCTCGCATAGGAGGCGTTGCTCCATGCTCATCACCTTGAACTTAGCCTCCACTAGGCCGGCAATGGCCTCTTCAGGGGATGTGGGCTCCTGAAGGGTGGCATGGGCCTCACGAATAAGGGCCATTGCTGCCTCACTCGTGCTCCTGTCCCTCCTGCCTCTTTTGTGAAGCCGGATGGGAGGCACCTGGGATCTGGTGCTTCTCCTTTGCCCTGCCACCTCCTGTCTGCCACTGGGCCCTGCCACCTCCTGTCTGCCACTGGGCCCTGCCACCTCCTGTCTGCCACTGGGCCCTGCCACCTCCTGGCTGCCACTGGGCCCTTCCTCCTCCTGCCTGACAGTTTCCAGACCCTCCTCCTGGCTGATTTAATCCTGTGTATGAAAAAGGGACATAGTTTAATATGTTAGTTTAATCTTTGCATCAAACTTTGTAATCCTGATTGAAGCAATTAGAATGTAAATCCATAAATCCTTGCTTTAAATTTACCACTACATCAGATTGACTATTTAGCACCCAATTAAGTGCAGAATAATGTCTACAGATCTTGATTTCACTTGTGCAATCCAAAATATTTTATGTTTGTCATCTTGACATATTTGTCAAACATTAAGTTTATCCCAATACATTTTCGATAAATACTATACCTGGCTCCAGATGGCCAAATCAGGATCATCCAGGATGGCTGCCTCCTCTTGCTCCAGAGAAGGCTCAGGTTGGCTGCAGGGAAGTCTGGGGGGAAGAGTGGAGAGTGATGGCCTTGTCTCAATGTGGTCATCCAGGAAGGACATCCTGTTGTAGTACCACAAAATCGGGACATACACATCATCTGCTGCTGCTCCTGACTAGGGATGAGCTTCGTGTTCGAGTCGAACATACGTTCGACTCGAACATTGGCTGTTCGATCGTTCGACGAAGATCGAACGATTTGGGCCGTTCGCGCCAAATTCGAGTGACGCGAACGGCCCACAATGCACTACGCCATCGCAGTGTCATCCAGGCGCTGTGATTGGCCAAGCATGCACTGTGACCCCGCATGCTTGGCCAATCACAGCGCCGGCAGCGAGGAGAGCAATGATTGGCCACAGGCAGGATGCCTGTGGCCAATTATTGCTGAGGGTGTTTAGTACACGCCCCACACTATAAAAGGCCGCCAGCACGGCGGCCTAGTGTAGTGTGTTCCGGAGCAGGGATAGAGTAGCATAGGCAGGGACAGTGACTGTTATTTCTTTCTTGCTTAACCTGGATTCCTTTAGTTTAGGGAAAGAGAAGGATAGGTAGGGAGAGTGTCAGTGTGTTTTGTGCTTCTGCTATAGTGTGCTTAAAAAAAAACATTTATTCTAGGGACAGAAAACTCTAGGTAGGGACAGTGTCAGTTTCTTTCACTCTGCAAGTCCTTGTTTCCAGGGACCTGGAAGGACAGTGAGTGAATTGTCCTTTTGCTATATTGTGATTAAAAAAAACATTTATTCTAGGGACAGAAAACTCTAGGTAGGGACAGTGTCAGTTTCTTTCACTCTGCAAGTCCTTGTTTCCAGGGACCTGGAAGGACAGTGAGTGAATTGTCCTTTTGCTATATTGTGATTAAAAAAAACATTTATTCTAGGGACAGAAAACTCTAGGTAGGGACAGTGTCAGTTTCTTTCACTCTGCAAGTCCTTGTTTCCAGGGACCTGGAAGGACAGTGAGTGAATTGTCCTTTTGCTATATTGTGATTAAAAAAAACATTTATTCTAGGGACAGAAAACTCTAGGTAGGGACAGTGTCAGTTTCTTTCACTCTGCAAGTCCTTGTTTCCAGGGACCTGGAAGGACAGTGAGTGAATTGTCCTTTTGCTATATTGTGATTAAAAAAAACATTTATTCTAGGGACAGAAAACTCTAGGTAGGGACAGTGTCAGTTTCTTTCACTCTGCAAGTCCTTGTTTCCAGGGACCTGGAAGGACAGTGAGTGAATTGTCCTTTTGCTATATTGTGATTAAAAAAAACATTTATTCTAGGGACAGAAAACTCTAGGTAGGGACAGTGTCAGTTTCTTTCACTCTGCAAGTCCTTGTTTCCAGGGACCTGGAAGGACAGTGAGTGAATTGTCCTTTTGCTATATTGTGATTAAAAAAAACATTTATTCTAGGGACAGAAAACTCTAGGTAGGGACAGTGTCAGTTTCTTTCACTCTGCAAGTCCTTGTTTCCAGGGACCTGGAAGGACAGTGAGTGAATTGTCCTTTTGCTATATTGTGATTAAAAAAAACATTTATTCTAGGGACAGAAAACTCTAGGTAGGGACAGTGTCAGTTTCTTTCACTCTGCAAGTCCTTGTTTCCAGGGACCTGGAAGGACAGTGAGTGAATTGTCCTTTTGCTATATTGTGATTAAAAAAAACATTTATTCTAGGGACAGAAAACTCTAGGTAGGGACAGTGTCAGTTTCTTTCACTCTGCAAGTCCTTGTTTCCAGGGACCTGGAAGGACAGTGAGTGAATTGTCCTTTTGCTATATTGTGATTAAAAAAAACATTTATTCTAGGGACAGAAAACTCTAGGTAGGGACAGTGTCAGTTTCTTTCACTCTGCAAGTCCTTGTTTCCAGGGACCTGGAAGGACAGTGAGTGAATTGTCCTTTTGCTATATTGTGATTAAAAAAAACATTTATTCTAGGGACAGAAAACTCTAGGTAGGGACAGTGTCAGTTTCTTTCACTCTGCAAGTCCTTGTTTCCAGGGACCTGGAAGGACAGTGAGTGAATTGTCCTTTTGCTATATTGTGATTAAAAAAAACATTTATTCTAGGGACAGAAAACTCTAGGTAGGGACAGTGTCAGTTTCTTTCACTCTGCAAGTCCTTGTTTCCAGGGACCTGGAAGGACAGTGAGTGAATTGTCCTTTTGCTATATTGTGATTAAAAAAAACATTTATTCTAGGGACAGAAAACTCTAGGTAGGGACAGTGTCAGTTTCTTTCACTCTGCAAGTCCTTGTTTCCAGGGACCTGGAAGGACAGTGAGTGAATTGTCCTTTTGCTATATTGTGATTAAAAAAAACATTTATTCTAGGGACAGAAAACTCTAGGTAGGGACAGTGTCAGTTTCTTTCACTCTGCAAGTCCTTGTTTCCAGGGACCTGGAAGGACAGTGAGTGAATTGTCCTTTTGCTATATTGTGATTAAAAAAAACATTTATTCTAGGGACAGAAAACTCTAGGTAGGGACAGTGTCAGTTTCTTTCACTCTGCAAGTCCTTGTTTCCAGGGACCTGGAAGGACAGTGAGTGAATTGTCCTTTTGCTATATTGTGATTAAAAAAAACATTTATTCTAGGGACAGAAAACTCTAGGTAGGGACAGTGTCAGTTTCTTTCACTCTGCAAGTCCTTGTTTCCAGGGACCTGGAAGGACAGTGAGTGAATTGTCCTTTTGCTATATTGTGATTAAAAAAAACATTTATTCTAGGGACAGAAAACTCTAGGTAGGGACAGTGTCAGTTTCTTTCACTCTGCAAGTCCTTGTTTCCAGGGACCTGGAAGGACAGTGAGTGAATTGTCCTTTTGCTATATTGTGATTAAAAAAAACATTTATTCTAGGGACAGAAAACTCTAGGTAGGGACAGTGTCAGTTTCTTTCACTCTGCAAGTCCTTGTTTCCAGGGACCTGGAAGGACAGTGAGTGAATTGTCCTTTTGCTATATTGTGATTAAAAAAAACATTTATTCTAGGGACAGAAAACTCTAGGTAGGGACAGTGTCAGTTTCTTTCACTCTGCAAGTCCTTGTTTCCAGGGACCTGGAAGGACAGTGAGTGAATTGTCCTTTTGCTATATTGTGATTAAAAAAAACATTTATTCTAGGGACAGAAAACTCTAGGTAGGGACAGTGTCAGTTTCTTTCACTCTGCAAGTCCTTGTTTCCAGGGACCTGGAAGGACAGTGAGTGAATTGTCCTTTTGCTATATTGTGATTAAAAAAAACATTTATTCTAGGGACAGAAAACTCTAGGTAGGGACAGTGTCAGTTTCTTTCACTCTGCAAGTCCTTGTTTCCAGGGACCTGGAAGGACAGTGAGTGAATTGTCCTTTTGCTATATTGTGATTAAAAAAAACATTTATTCTAGGGACAGAAAACTCTAGGTAGGGACAGTGTCAGTTTCTTTCACTCTGCAAGTCCTTGTTTCCAGGGACCTGGAAGGACAGTGAGTGAATTGTCCTTTTGCTATATTGTGATTAAAAAAAACATTTATTCTAGGGACAGAAAACTCTAGGTAGGGACAGTGTCAGTTTCTTTCACTCTGCAAGTCCTTGTTTCCAGGGACCTGGAAGGACAGTGAGTGAATTGTCCTTTTGCTATATTGTGATTAAAAAAAACATTTATTCTAGGGACAGAAAACTCTAGGTAGGGACAGTGTCAGTTTCTTTCACTCTGCAAGTCCTTGTTTCCAGGGACCTGGAAGGACAGTGAGTGAATTGTCCTTTTGCTATATTGTGATTAAAAAAAACATTTATTCTAGGGACAGAAAACTCTAGGTAGGGACAGTGTCAGTTTCTTTCACTCTGCAAGTCCTTGTTTCCAGGGACCTGGAAGGACAGTGAGTGAATTGTCCTTTTGCTATATTGTGATTAAAAAAAACATTTATTCTAGGGACAGAAAACTCTAGGTAGGGACAGTGTCAGTTTCTTTCACTCTGCAAGTCCTTGTTTCCAGGGACCTGGAAGGACAGTGAGTGAATTGTCCTTTTGCTATATTGTGATTAAAAAAAACATTTATTCTAGGGACAGAAAACTCTAGGTAGGGACAGTGTCAGTTTCTTTCACTCTGCAAGTCCTTGTTTCCAGGGACCTGGAAGGACAGTGAGTGAATTGTCCTTTTGCTATATTGTGATTAAAAAAAACATTTATTCTAGGGACAGAAAACTCTAGGTAGGGACAGTGTCAGTTTCTTTCACTCTGCAAGTCCTTGTTTCCAGGGACCTGGAAGGACAGTGAGTGAATTGTCCTTTTGCTATATTGTGATTAAAAAAAACATTTATTCTAGGGACAGAAAACTCTAGGTAGGGACAGTGTCAGTTTCTTTCACTCTGCAAGTCCTTGTTTCCAGGGACCTGGAAGGACAGTGAGTGAATTGTCCTTTTGCTATATTGTGATTAAAAAAAACATTTATTCTAGGGACAGAAAACTCTAGGTAGGGACAGTGTCAGTTTCTTTCACTCTGCAAGTCCTTGTTTCCAGGGACCTGGAAGGACAGTGAGTGAATTGTCCTTTTGCTATATTGTGATTAAAAAAAACATTTTTTTCTAGGGACAGAAAACTCTAGGTAGGGACAGTGTCAGTTTCTTTCACTCTGCAAGTCCTTGTTTCCAGGGACCTGGAAGGACAGTGAGTGAATTGTCCTTTTGCTATATTGTGATTAAAAAAAACATTTATTCTAGGGACAGAAAACTCTAGGTAGGGACAGTGTCAGTTTCTTTCACTCTGCAAGTCCTTGTTTCCAGGGACCTGGAAGGACAGTGAGTGAATTGTCCTTTTGCTATATTGTGATTAAAAAAAACATTTTTTTCTAGGGACAGAAAACTGTAGGTAGGGAGAGTGTTTTTTTTCTTTCACTCTGCAAGTCCTTGTTTCCAGGGACCTGTAAGGACAGTGAGTTAATTTTCCTTGTGCTATATTGTGATTAAAAAAAACATTTTTTCTAGGGACAGAAAACTGTAGGTAGGGAGAGTGTTTTTTTTCTTTCACTCTGCAAGTCCTTGTTTCCAGGGACAGAGAAGGACACCTGAAGGTAGCCCTTATTGCTTTTTTCCCATCTCCCTGCAGGCCATCTATTAGAATGTCTGGAAGGCAAACAAGGAGAGGCAGACAGTCAGGAGGCAATAAAAGAGGGCAAGCAGGCTCTGTGTCTGGGGGCAACAGTGCTGGTCGTGGACGCGGTGCATTGTCATCAGCACATGGCCATGGGACACGCTTGTCCTTCTTTTCGGCAGCTGGACATGTTGAGCCACATCATGCCGAAGACTTGGTAGAGTGGATGACCAAGCCCTCCTCCTCCTCCTCATCCTCTCTCACCCAGGCTCAGGGTACTGGAAAAGCAGCTGCCAAAGCGTCGTCTTCCCTGGTATCAATGTCAGACAAATCATCAGTCACTCCTTCCCTAGACCCACCATGTCCTCCTCCTGAGGAGTCCCCCGAACTGTTTCAGCACAGTGTTGGGTACATGCTCCAGGAGGATGCCCAGCGTTTCGAAGGGTCTGATGATGAAACCCAGCTAGAGGAAGGCAGTAGCGTGAGAGCAGACAGAGGGGATGCTCAAGAAGGACACCAATCTGGCAGTCATGTTCCAGCAGCTGCAGCATACTGCCAGATTGGCTCCAGTGATGAGGAGGGAGGGGATGATGAGGTCAATGACTCCACGTGGGTGCCTAATAGGAGAGAGGAGGAGGAGGAGGATGAGGAGGAGGCACATCTCCAACGAGGCAGGATGCCCTTTGGTGGCCAGCGTAAGGGCAGTACACCGACGGAATCACACCGCAGAGCTCCGCCTGTGCAGGGCGCTGCCTCTGCCCGTCATTCAAAAAGTTCTTTGGTGTGGGCCTTTTTTGAGGCTAGTGCATCAGATCGCACAGCTGCTGTTTGCAACATATGTCTCAAGCGTATATCGCGTGGCCAAAACATCAGCCGCTTGGGTACCACATGCCTGACCAGACATATGTTGACCTGCCATGCAGCTCGTTGGCAAGCCTACCTCAAAGACCCACACCAAAGAACAAAGCGGACCTCTCCTTGCACCGCATCAGCTGGGATCTCCAACCCCACTATAACTTCAGTCCTCTCTGAAACATGCACTGAGAGGAATGAAGGTGTAGAATTAGGTGTGTCACAGCCAAGTACTTGCGCCCACTCTGCTAGCAGTACACCGACGTCCGATTCTAGCAGGCAAATTTCCCTGCCCCAGCTGCTGGACCGTCGAAAGAAGTTCACTCCCAGCCATCCACATGCCCAGCGGTTGAATGCTAGCTTGGCTAAATTGCTAGCGCTTCAACTGCTGCCTTTTCAGTTGGTAGACTCGGCCCCCTTCCGTGAGTTTGTGCAATGTGCGGTTCCTCAGTGGCAGGTTCCCAAACGCCACTTTTTCTCACGGAAGGCTATTCCGGCTCTCTACCAGCATGTGGAAGGCAATGTCTTGGCCTCGCTGGACAGGGCGGTCAGCGGTAAGGTGCATATTACCGCTGACTCATGGTCCAGCAGGCATGGACAGGGACGTTACCTTTCTTTCACGGCCCATTGGGTCACTCTTTTGGCAGCTGGGAAGGATTCAGGACAAGGTGCAGTAGTGTTGGAGGTTGTCCCACCGCCACGCCTCCAAAATGCTACTACTGGTTGTGACACACCTCTCTCCTCCACCCCCTCCTCTTCTTCTTCCTCCATGGCCTCTTCCTGTGGTTTGTCCTATGAACCAGCGGTGCTCCGTAGCCGTTCACGGGGCTACGCAAGTACGCAGGCAAAAAGATGCCATGCCGTGCTTGCGCTGGTGTGTTTGGGGGACAGAAGCCACACTGGGGCAGAGGTCCTGTCTGCTCTGCAGGGCCAGGCCGAGAGGTGGTTGACGCCACGCCAGCTTAAGCCAGGAATGGTGGTTTGCGACAATGGCACCAACCTCCTCTCCGCCCTCCGACAGGGACAACTGACCCATGTGCCCTGTGTGGCTCACGTCCTTAACCTGGTGGTGCAGCGGTTCTTGGGCAGGTACCCGGGCTTACAGGATGTCCTGAGGCAGGCCAGGAAAGTCTGTGTGCATTTCCGCAGATCTTATAATGCCAGTGCTCGCCTGGCTGAGCTGCAAAAGGAGTTGAACCTGCCCAAGAACCGCCTTATATGTGACATGCCCACCAGGTGGAACTCAACGTTGGCCATGCTGCAGCGGCTGCACACGCAGCAGAGGGCCATCAATGAGTACCTGTGCGACTACGGCACCAGGACAGGGTCAGGGGAGCTTGGTTTTTTTTCTCCACGCCAGTGGGGCATGATCAGGGATGCATGCACTGTCCTGGCACCATTTGAGGAGGCCACGAGGATGGTGAGCAGTGACAGTGCATGCATCAGTGACACTGTACCTCTTGTCCACCTGTTGGAGCACACGCTGCGTGGAATAATGGACAGGGCACTTGAGGCAGAACAGAGGCAGGAAGAGGAGGACTTCCTTGCCTCTCAAGGCCCCCTTTACCCAGACAGTGTTCCTTCTGTCCCACCCATCGCACAGGAAGAGGAGGAGGAGGAGGAGGAGGAGGAGGAGGATTGTGTCAGCATGGAGGTGGAGGCTGGCACTCAGCATCATCAGCAGCAGTCTTTTAGGGATGATTTACAGTCCCAAGAAACCAGTGGACTTGTACGTGGCTGGGAGGAGGTGGCTGCGGATCATGTCGTCCTTAGTGACCCAGAGGACTCCGGAGCGAATGCCTCAGCAAACCTACGCTGCATGGCCTCCCTGATCCTGCAAAGTCTGCGGAAGGATCCTCGTATTCTTCGGATCAAGGAGAGGGACCATTACTGGCTGGCCACTCTCCTTGATCCACGGTACAAGGGTAAGGTTGCGGACCTTATGTTACCGTCGCAGAGGGAGCAGAGGATGAGACAACTCCGGGAGGCCTTGCAGAAAGGTCTGTGCAACGCGTTCCCAGAGACTAGGAGGTTGCAAACTCCTGGTCCTGGACAACGAGTTGCTGAGGCTTCGGCCAGTCAAAGAAGGAGCGGTGGGGAAGGTGGCCGTCTGACCGATGCGTTCAGACAATTCTTTAGTCCGCAGCCCCAAAGTATGATTGGTTCCAGCAACCATCGCCAGCGTCTGATAAACATGGTGCAGGAATATCTAGGGGCAAGGTCAGACTTGGACACCTTCCCCACCGAAAATCCTCTGGCTTACTGGGTCTTGAGGATGGATCACTGGCCAGAGCTTGCACAGTATGCAATTGAGCTACTGGCCTGTCCTGCATCCAGCGTTCTTTCGGAACGCACATTCAGTGCTGCTGGAGGATTTGTCACGGATCACAGGGTGCGCCTGTCCACCGACTCGGTTGATCGACTGACTTTCATCAAGATGAACCAGTCTTGGATCACCACCAGCTACCACACACCTGATGCTGATATAACAGACTAATTGATTTTAAAATGTCACATCCCTTCAAGACTGATGCTGATGCTGAGTGCCTGTGCTGTTATGTTGACTGGCTATCCTCCTCCTCCGAGTCCTCAATGATACGATTGATGATGATAGCTTGGAAGATCATTTTTGTTTATGGGTGCCGCCACCAGTGCCTAACGCCCAATTTTTCAGCCCCTGTTTAACAGGGGCGTGTAATTACAATTTTTGAAGCAATACTTTGCAACAGGGCTCATTGCTGTGCTCCAAGTACAGTATCTGTGAGGAGTTGCAGTGTTGTGCCACCAGTGCCTAAGGCCCAATTTTTCAGCCCCTGTTTAACAGGGGCGTGTCATTACAATTTTTGAAGCAATACTTTGCAACAGGGCTCATTGCTGTGCTCCAAGTACAGTATCTGTGAGGGGTTGCAGTGTTGTGCCACCAGTGCCTAAGGCCCAATTTTTCAGCCCCTGTTCAACAGGGGCATGTAATTACAATTCTTGATCTAATAATTCACAGCAGGGCCCATTGCTGCACCCACCAAGAGTAACTGTCAGGGCTTACAGTGTTGTGGCACCAGCACCACCATCAAAGGCCCAATTTTTACTACCACTGTTCAACAATTATATGTAATTAAAATTCCTGATATAATAGTTGACAGCAGGGCGTTCCAGCACCAACCAAGAGTAACTGTGAGTGCTTACAGTGTTGTGCCAACACCAACAACTAAGGGGCCTATTTCTGCAGAGTATATACGGCAGGTCCCTACTTTCAAACATCCAACTTACAAACGACTCCTACTTGCAAACGCAAGAAGACAACAGGAAGTGAGAGGAAATCTACCACTAGGAAGGAAAATTCTCTCCTGTAAGAATAAATATGGGAGAAAGGTGTCTCCTCTGTACTGATGCTTTATCAGCAATCCTTGTTTCAAGAAAAACACCACATTTCAAAAACAGTTGTCATTGGGACGGAAAGTGAGGTGAAATGTTCTGAACAGGGGCACAGACAGCAAAACAAATGTTACAGGGGTGATAACCCTTACCTATGTTTTCCAAAAAGTTTAAAAATAGATTTTTGGGCTGGAGCTACACTTCAACAATGTACCTGTTCAAAATTACAAACAGATTCTACATAAGAACAAACCTACAGTCCCTGTCTTGTATGCACCGCCTGTATACGGCTGTTCAGAGTATATAGGGCCTTTTTTATTTTATGTGCGGGGTTCCCCTTAATATCCATACAAGACCCAAAGGGGCTGGTAATGGGCTGGGGTAGGGGGGGGGGGTCATGGGGTAGCTATGCCATTTTTCTTAAAGAATTTCATCCATATTACCGGGACCAGACATTACATTAAAGCCGCAAGCAGTTTTAAATGGCTTTTTTTTCCTTTAGAAGTGTCATTTTGTGCAGGGACAGTTCTAAACACGGGAAACACGTGGCACTTCACAGGCATACTTTAGACACCCCCCAGGTACGATATTTAAAGGAATATTTGACTTTTTTTTTTTCACTTTATGCATCATTAAAATGACTGCTCCCGAAAAACGACCGTTTTTAAAACTTCTTTTTGCATTGATACATGTCCCCTGGTGCAGAACCCGGGTTCCCAAACCCTTTTTAGGACAATAACATGCATAATAGTTGTTATAATTAGCACTTTAGAATTCGAACGTTCGCATCCATTGTATTTAATAGGGTTCTAATGTTCGTTCGAACTTCCGGTCCGTTCGCGGGTTCTGGTGCGAACCGAACCCGGGGGTGTTCGGCTCATCACTACTCCTGACCTCTGAGAAGCCAGGACCTTAGAGCGTTCAGTCCTGTAGGTACCTCTCAAGCTCCCAATTTTAGTGTCCACTTTTTTTGCTGTGGCTGTGGGCACCTTGGTATGCACAAATGGGAGCAGCTTCTCCAGCGCTGCTTTTCTCACCCCTCTTTTTTTGTGGATGGGGTTTTTCGTCTCCCACCGAGCCGGCAGCTCCCTTACCCGGTCAATAAATTCCACCAGGAACTCTTTGTCGCTAATAAAGACATTCATATTGTATCTGCAAGTTAAATAAATTATATATAACTAATGTGAGGCAAACAGTCTAACCTCCTTAACATGCTAGTCACCATATATATCCTCCAACATTCTCAAGACAGTATAGGCCAACAATTTGTACAAGTCACAAAATCACATACCTTCGTTCGCACGTCCGTCACTTGAACTCCTCTCTCCGCACACCGAACGTACTATAGTCACATGTGTGTTTGCTATATACACACCACGCATGCGTCAAAATACGAACACGTCGCTCCGCACACGTCGCCCGCCCATGACGTTCTAACTAACATCTTTTCCCCGCCCCTTCTCTTTTGGCGCGCAGACAGATATGGCGGAGTTACAGCAGGTGTCTGATAATTCCGCAACTAACGAGGAGGAGACAAGCCCGGAGACCGAGGAAACGTCACGATCAAGGAGGAGATTCAAGGCATCGAATATGTCTTTTGCGGAGATGGCGGAGATGGTGGACATCTTGCTCAAGGCTGATTATGATGCCAAGCATGGGCCGTATAGCAAACCAAATAGAAGGAAGGCCAAAATCCTCACTAAAGTCGTGAAGAGTCTGAAGGCGAATTTCGGGGTGAAACGCTCAAATGAGCAGCTCAGAAAGAGGTGGTCAGACCTCAAACTGAGGGAGCCAGAGCAGTTGAGGAGCATAAAGAGAATGCTCGCTAAAAGTAAGTAAAAAGTAGACTTTTATGCTATTAATCTTTTTCTAAACTGACATGTTGCTCTTTATTTTGGTTTCTCATATTGGACTCGCTTCCAAAATGTAATATTTTGAACTTGGTTGGGCACAGTAATCGTTCGTTACGTTACCGACACTTCGTTCGGCCACTATCCGCGGTTTTGGCTTATTTTAGAGCCACCAAAGTAAATATACATCTGCCATTTTTGCTCCAAAATTGTGGCGTATTTTTTCGTCTAGATGATGTGTTTGTAAAGAGAATGAAATGCAAACTTTTATCAGTGTAAAGGAGAGGACACTCAGCAGCTGCTTCCACATCTGTACTTTGGAGCACTATAGTGTGGGCCACCAGACCCGCCTTTTTTGGGTGCCCCACACAGCTGCATCCGAGAATTTTTGTGGTGCCTCCATGTCAAATAAATTACATCCAAAGGTGAATACTAAGCATATTCTTGGTCATAAATAATGCATTCTTCTTTAACTTCCGCCCAAACACACACTTGTACCACACTTCCAATCAATTTAGCCTGTTTTTATTTTAACATTGAGATTTACAGTGTGATAAATAGACCTTTTGTTTGATTCTCATAGGGGAGAGAAGACTGGGAGGAGGACACTCCAGGGAGCACATGCACCCCACAACTTCCAAGAAACCCCAAACTCCCAAAGACCCACAACCGAAAGATGTGCAGGAAGTTGAGGTGGAGGAAGGAGAAGTGCAGGAAGGAGAGGTGGATGACGTTGTGGATCTGGTCACCACAACAGGTCAGTATCTGTCACCACAGCTTCAGGTAAGAGATGTAGGCCTGCAGAGTTATAATACCTTTTGTTTTTTGTTTTTAGGGGATATAAATGTTGTGAAGGATAGTACACGGTTCTCTGCTGACAGTGCCCTCCGCCTCATCCAGCAAGTGATGGAATGTAGCACGGAACTGGACCTTATTAAACAAAGAATCCATGTGATGGAACAAACATTTAAAGACATTCTCGATGTTTTGGGGAGAATTCAATAAGCCATCCAAACACATTTGTTTTTACATGTTTGTTCTTGCAACTTTTCGAATTTTTTTGACAATCAAACCAGCCAAAAATTGAATCTGCACACAGTGTGTCAACATGTGCTATCTGCCATCAGGGGATATCCATGTACGTCTTTTGTGGGTGCAACCCCTTCCTCGTATCTAAAGTCGGTGAACTGAGGAAGGGGTTGCACCCCCAAAACACGTCCATTGATCACCCCTGATGGCAGATAGCACATGTTGACAATAGGGATCAGGATTGTAAACTTCCTAGATGAAAAAAATCCCAAATGTGTGCATATTCAATTTTTGGCTGGGCAAGGGGTGGCAGGACCCCATATTAGGACGGGCACATAGAGACATAGTTTGTGTAAGTGAATGTCTCAGATTGCTCAGAGGTATCCAATGTTGGAATTTTTGGAATGCAACTGTTATTTTTGTATTTTCATAAGCAAAAAATTGCTGGGTTGGGGCCAGGCCAACACAAAAAAACAGAAAAAACTAAAAATGGTGAGAATGTGCACAGAGTAAAATATTTGACCACAAACAACGTGTAGCTTCTTTTTATAATACCCTCTAAGCTTATTTGGTTATTTTGTAAGGTTACATAGTGAAATGGTTGTTATTTACTAAAGTAAAATACACTTGGCACTACAAATGCACAAAGACAAACTAGGAGACAGGAAAGAACAAATAATTAAAGGTTTAAACAAGCTTTTTATTGGGATCCTTAGACATAGGCTGGCATAGGAATTGCCCCCCTACCCGTGAAATACTCCATGTATTTGTCCCGAACCTCACGGGCATTTTGGGAGGGCAAGCCAGGACGGGCAGATTCCAGGCCCGGCAGGGGATTTGCAGGGGAAAGTCCAGCCTCTGGCAAAACTGAGGCCATATAGGAATTTGATTTTTGGCTCAGAAAGTTGTGTAGCACACAGCAGCATAATACCACATAGTTTATTTTGTAGTCCGCCAAGTGTATTGAAGTCATAAAAAGGCGGAACAGGCTGGCCATTATGCCAAAGGCATTTTCGACAACTCTTCGGCCCCTGGCCAGCCGGTAATTGAACACCCTCTTCTCTGGGGTCAGGGTCCTCTGTGGAAATGGCCTCATAAGATGCCGTCCGAGTCCGAAGGCTTCATCAGCCAAGAAAACAAAGGGGAGTCCTTCAATATTCCCTGCATCCGGTGGCAATGCAAGGTCGTCACTCTGGAGACGGAGGGCAAACTCTGTCTGGATGAAGGATCCCCCATCGGACATCCGGCCATTCTTCCCTACATCAACATAGAGGAATTCATACCGTGCTGACACCACCGCCATCAGCACAATGCTATGAAACCCCTTGTAATTGTAGTAGTAGGACCCAGAACGGGGTGGCGGCACGATGCGGACGTGCTTCCCGTCTATGGCACCACCGCAGTTGGGGAAGTCCCACCACGTGGCAAACTCCGATGCCACAGTCTGCCATTCCTGTGGCGTGGAAGGAAGCTGTGGAGTGAAACAAGATGAAATAATATTAGGATACCAAAGTCAGACATTACAAGGAAATTTGATTATAAAAAAATAAAGGCCAACATCAATCAAATTCTACGTTTATTAAGGTGTTTAAAATAAGTATAAGTGAGGGCTCATTTATCATATTCATCACCCCCTCTGATGGGCCATTACTAAATTATTTTGGGGGGGGGGAAATGTGTTTGGCCACAGGATAGCATTGCAGTGGCGGTGCGTCCAGAGTGGGCGCTGGAGCACTGCCCCCTCTCTCCTGTGCCCATCACTCAGAACAATACATAGGTTCATGCGTTGCATTAACCTATGTATTGTCTATGCCGCCCACTATTCAGGTGGATGGCCTCTTGTTAAGCGACCGACATATGAATAATTGCGGCATTTAGGGGGTTCAAATTGCATAGCAGAAACAGGTAGTAAAATAGTCTTGCACATTACAACCTGAGGGATGTAATTGGCTTCCGAAAAGTAAAATAGGGGACACAGGGGGGGGGGGGGCATTCCTTGGGGAAACACTGGCAGGCTGCTCTGCCAATCATGTTCACCAAGTCTGTTTAATGGTAACATGATTGGCTGATGCAACATCAAGGGAAGGAGAAGACATCAAGGACAGAAGAAGGATGGCGCTGACCACAAGAAGGTAAGTGCAGGGCTGGGGGGAAACTGGCTGCATTAGAGGGGACTAAATGGCTGCATTGGAGGGAACAAAATGGCTGCATTAGAGGGGACAACTGGGGGCGTTTAATAGGCACCTGAGCAAAAAAGGAGGAAGTTTATTTCATAAATTGGGGTGGGACCCCCAAACATTTGGAGCAACAGGCGCCCCTGCTGGAAAAGTTAGTGAAGGCAAATATTTATGGAGGAGAAAAAAGGGGCAATCTAAAGCTTCCAACATGCATGGGGACAAAGGGGACATTCTCAGCATATTACAATCATGGTAATTAGGGAAGGATGAAAGAAATACAATACATTAGCATACATGTAATACATAAAATGTGATGTTAATGGAGAAAACTTACCCTAATATAGTCCTCCTGCAGGACTTGTATAATAGCAGAACAGGTGTCTGGGATTATGAGGCCCAGAGCCTGGGGGGAGATGCCTGTGGTGAACTTCAAGTCCTGCAGACTTCTCCCTGTCGCCAGGTAACGTAACGTGGCGATGAGCCTCTGCTCAGCACTGATGGCTTCCCGCATAACGGTGTCCTTCCTGGTAATATAGGGGGACACCAAAGCCAACAGTTCCTGAAAAATGGGGTCAGACATCCGCAGAAAATTCCTGTAGTCCTCAGGATTATTCTCGACGATCTCCCGCAGCAGAGGCATATGGCAGAATTGGTCCCGCTGGAGCAACCAATTCTTGGTCCATGAACTCCTCCTCACACCATTCATGGACTGGTCTTGGTCCAAAACAAGCAGACCAACACCAACCGCACGCACAGCACGAACTCGACGACGAGAACGTCCAGGCGACATGGCTAATAAGAAACGGTCGTCTTATCAGAACGTACAGAACAGAACGCACTTTAGAACAGCAAGGCCTATGAATAACGAACTGAAAATCAGAAACAAACAGGCAAGAACGCACTGTAAAACAGATACGACCTGCCTAGACGCCCTGAAAGTCAAGATACGAACCCACAAGCACAAACTGAACCGCAGAAAACGATCTGAAAAGTACGAAGACTGAAAAGCGCGAATCCCAAACTTTTACTTCACACGCGGTAACACGAGATCAGCAAAAGCAGCCCAAGGGGTGGCGCCAAGAAAAAAGATCTTCCCCTTTATAGTGCCGTCGTACGTGCTGGACGTGAGCGCGGAGAACAACGAGGAAATTGGGAAATGTCAGTGTGTACGCATAGAAAGCTTGACGAGAAAATCGACAAGCTTAACAAAAATCTCGTCGAAAAAAACGACGTTTTTTTTACGACGAGAAACTCGGTCGTGTGTACGAGGCTTTAGCAAGCTTCAAGCAGCGCTGAAGCTTGCTAAGAGCCTTCTAAAGACAGATACAAATTTACTTAACCCCTTAATAGTCAGGGAGCCTATAGTTATATACTAGCTTGTGGTGTGCTTCTTCTCTGGGATGATACCTCCAAATACGGAAAGGTTTCTTCACAGTAAGAGCTGTGAAAATGTAGAATAGACTCCCTCCAGAGGTGGTTCTGGCCAGCTCAGTAGATTGGTTTAAAAAAGGTCTGGATTCTTTCCTAAATGCACATAATATATAACTGGGTACTGACATTTATAGGTAAAGATGATCTAGGGAAAATCCGATTGCCTCTCGGGGGATCAGGAAGGAATTTTCCCCCCTGCTGTAGCAAATTGGATCATGCTTTGCTGGGGTTTTTTACTTTCCTTTAGATCAATTGTGAGTATAAAATTGTTTATATGGGATTGTATGATTTCTATTTTTTTTTTTTTATTGGTTGAACTGGATGGGCTTGTGTCTTTTTTCAACCTGACTAACTATGTAACTATGTAACTAACTATACCTATTTTAAAGTATAATGCAATTTAAAAATAAAAGTGCAATTATTCTTTTCGCCTTTATGCACATATTCACAAACATATAAGAGGTGGAGCTTTCTGCTTCTTTTAATATTTACTCCTCCGGCTCCTTATCACTTGTAGAAAAAGTCTGTTGTATATAGGACTCAATAACTTAAGTTGGAAGAATCCACTGCAAGGGTAGATTTATTTCTAATTCCTTGAGTTGGCTACAATGTAAGTTAAGATGTTGAGGTCGGTCCACATCCTGGAGAGTTGGAGGGAAGAGGAGAGCGCCAGCTACTGGAGGACCAAGGGATAAGGTAAGTTCAGTTTTAAGGCTACTAGAAGTTCAACTGGCAGATAAAAAGACAGAGAATGGCTGCTTTGAAGAAGAAAAATACTATACCGCTGAATGCAAAGATGGTAAATAAAGAATCAGTTTTACTGGGGTCTCCTGCCCTTATGGACTCGGGGATCATTTCACCCTCAGCCACCAGACTCGGGCCCAACAAGGGGTTGCTGATGCTTATGTAATAAAGGTGTGTTCTAGTATAAAAGAAGGAGGAGTCAGGACTCACTGTAAAGAAAGCAAGCCTGAATGTCTTATTCTTTATCAAGACCTCAGAGCACATGAACAGCAGCTTAATCTATAACCCTCACCATCACTTATACTGCCACATCCATAGCAAATAGACGATGCAATTTTCTACATGAAATCACCATAAACAATTTTTTGAACAAGTTTACAAACAAATTGTAATCTGCCTGGATCATATTCCACATCGCCAGAGCATATTTTCAATGTTGATCGGAAGAGACAGAAAATTGCGATATTTTTCAGCATATTATAACGTGCGTATGGCGCTTTTCCTATAACATTGACTGTTTTTTTTTTTTCAGTTCGTTTTTATGAATTTAAATCAAAACATTTTTTAAAGAAATAAAAACATAAAAAAAAAAAAAAAAAAGGACGTAAAGGAATTTTTGTTTCTAGGCAGGAACAAATGCAATGTCCATTCTGAAAAATCTCACTGCTCACCATAACGATGTGTATCCATCTTATTGTCCTCTCTCTGCCTGACTCCATGCCTGCCTCAGTCTATTCTACAAACTTCCCCAATGATAGTTATGAGCCCTGAGCAGCCGGTGAAGATGAATTGCACCTCAATGGCTACTGGAGATCACAATATGTATTGGTATAGACAGCCGATGACCGGAGGGGCTCTTGTGCTTGTAGAGTTATCTTATGGGAAAGGTTCGTTTAAAGAGCTAACACTCAAACATTTCACAGCCAAGAGAAGTAAGCATGGGCGTCCACTGAACTTTTTCCAGGGGGGGGCATTATTTTAAAGTCATCCATGCTCGGTCCGAGTTACTACTATGACCAGTGCAGGACATTAATACATGAGTTACTACCAGTGCAGGACATTAATACATGAGTATGATGAGTTACTATGACCATTGCAGCAGTGCAGGACATTAATACATGAGGTCCTACTATGACCACTGACTGTCTGTGATTTTTTTAATATGCAGCATGGCGGCAGGGGGGAGGGGGGGTAAATGTCCGGCACTGGTCAGTGCCGGACATTTACCCCCCTCCCTCTCACTGCCATGCTGCATATTAAAAAATCACAGACAGACAGTCAGTCAGTCACAGTTAATAATCTTCGGACTTCATTCCATCAGCTTAAAGGGGTTGTAAAGGTTTGTTTTTTATTTCCTAAATAGGTTCCTTTAAGCTAGTGCATTGTTGGTTCACTTACCTTTTCCTTCGATTTCCCTTGTAAATGTTTTTTTTCTTTGTCTGAATTTCTCACTTCCTGTTTCTCCTCACTAAACTTCACACCATCATCCGAGTGGTGTTTGGTCAGCCAGAACAGCTTACTGAACAGCTTACTGAGGTGGAACAGGAAGTGAGAAATTCAGACAAAGAAAACAAAGAAAAAAAAACATTTAGAAGGGAAATTGAAGGAAAAGGTAAGTGAACCAACAATGCACTAGCTTAAAGGAACCTATTTAGAAAAAAAAAAAATTACCTTTACAACCCCTTTAATTTAGTTAGAGCTTTCTAACTTGCGAATAGATAGTGACAGACAGTCACTGTCTGACACTACTGACTGTGGTGCTGCTGTGCCTGTGCTGTCTGAAATTCAAGATATTGGTTCCTCCTCGGCGGCGCTGGCTCCTCTTGGTGGAGCAGGCAGCTCTCTACGCTCCTCCCATGATCCTCTCCCGCCTCTGGCCGTGAGTGACGTCACGCCGCCAGGACGGGCGGGGCTAGGGGACTTACTTAGTCGTGGCAGGCTGGCACAGTGATGATCATTGATGTGACTATTGGCTGCCGCCGGCAAACAGGGGTAGGAGGCGGGAGCGGAGCATGCCGTGATCTGATCTTAAATACAACACACAGAGAGACGAGTGAGAGTCAGCGATGATCATTGATGTGACTATTGGCTGGCACCGGCAAACAGGGGCGGTAGGCGGGAGCGGAGTGTGCCATGATCTGATTTTAAATGCAACACACTGACAGAGAGACGAGTGAGACTGACAGACAGTGACAATCGGCGGCGGCCCTGGCCCACCGATATGCTGGAGTCAGTCGCGGCTGAATGGTGTGTCTTCACACTTCACACTCTTACGATTCCAGTGTGGGTGCAATTGCCCCCCCTTGCCCTATGGAGTGGACGCCCATGGAAGTAAGGACAAAGAGGCGGAATTCACCTTGGAAAGCGATAAGATTACGACTGAAGATGCAGGGGTCTATTACTGTGCGCAGAGTTTCACAGATGTATAAGTGGAGGGGATAACATTACAAAAACCTTTATAAACACCCTATCTGTGGTTTCTATTTCCTTTTCTACCCCTCCTTATTTTCTAATAAACATTCCTTCATCCTAGTTCAGCTTGTGATCCCCACACTCATGAGTAGGCTTTTAGAAAGCTTCAAACTAATATCCTACTAAAGTCAACTAAAAGCCTTCAGTGGGGACGGGTACCTTTGCTGCCATTGTGTTATTGCTGGGTGTCCTGTGCTTCCCTGTACCTTTACCCTAGGTTCACACCTATGTGTTTTTTAGTGGCTTTTGCAGTTATCAGAAATGCACTACAGTCCATTTAACATGGTTTCCTATTGTACAAGTTCACATCTATGCATTTGGGGTCGGTGCATTTTTGGAAAGGGTCAGGGACTTTTCCCCCACGTTTTGCGGGTAATATAATTCTATGAAATCCCACCAGAAACGCAAGCGTTGTGTTTGTGATGCAATTTTTGATGTGTTTCGCATTTTTTATTTTAACACTGTATATAGCTGGTTGTTAAACAGGAGCCCTGGAAGCCGGCCGCCGCGTCCCTAATAACTGATAAGTCATCAGCTGTCCGCAGGGTTCCCCACGGACAGCTGACTGTAAAAAAGAAAACGCGAAACAAACGGCGCCAACATTTTTTTTTTAAATGGTGTGCAGTCTCCCCCAAAATCCATACCAAACCCTTATTCGAGCATGCAGCCCAGCAGTTCAGGAAAGTGAGGGGACGAGCGAGCCCCCCCCTCTGAAGCACCTTGCCCCTATGTTGATGGGGACAAGGGCCTCTTCCCGACAACCCTGGCTGGTGGTTGTCTTGGTCTGCGGGCAGGGGGGTTATTGGAATCTGGAAGCCTCCATATAGGCAGGGGGCCCCCAGATCCCGGCTCCCCCTATATGAATAGGTATCGGATACATTGTACCCCTACCCATTCACCTTAAAAAGCAGTGAAATAAAAAAAAACAAGTCAAAACAAGTCCTTGATCAAAAAAAATAGCTCTGATCCATCTTCTCCCACCGCCGTCTCTCCCGCTGCTGTCTTCTCCCGCCGCTGTCTCTTCCCAGTGCTGTCTTCTCCACAAACTGTCTTCATGTGCTATCTTCTCCCGCTGCAGTCTTCTTCCTCACCGCCAGTTACCCGCTATAAAAAAAGCTGCTCTTCTTCTGTGGCTGTCTTCCTCTGTTGTGTTGTTGCCTGCTGTCTGGCATCTTTTATATAGCCATCCAATGACATCACCCTGAGAGCCCGCTCCTTGTTGGGCACAAGAAGGCAGCTCAGGGAGAAGACAGCATCCGGAAGAGACGGCGGTGGGAGAAGACAGCACCCGGGAGAAAACGTCAGCCAGAGAGACAGCGGCGGGAGAAGATGGCTCAGAGCTATTTTTTTAATAAAAGACTTGTCAAAAACACTGCTTTTTGAGGTACATGGGTAGGGGTACGATGTAGCCAATGCCCATTCACATGGGGGGGCTGGGATCTGGGGGCTCCCTTCTTAAAGGGGGCTTCCAGATTCCGATAAGCCCCCTGCCCGCATACCCCAACAACCAACGGCGAGGGTTGTCGGGAAGAGGCCCTTGTCCAACATCAACATGGGGGCAATGTGCTTTGGGGGGCAGAGCCCCCCAAATGATCCATCCCCCCATGTTAAGGGCATGCAGCCTGGTATGATCCAGGAGGGGGATGCTCGCTTGTCTCCTCCCTTTCCTGACCTGCCGGGCTGAATGCTCGGATAAGGATTTTGGATGGATTTTGGCGGGGACCCCATGCCATGCTTTTTTTGCCACCATTTTTATTTATTTTTTAACATTCAGCTATCAGCGCAGAACCCCGCTGACAGCTGATGACCCATCGGTTGTTAAGGATGCGGCGGTCGGCTTCCCACCCCCCCTGCTTAGCAACCAGCTATATACAGTGTGTTTAACGACTCAAGCCCCGGACCATTTGGCTGGCCAAAGACCAGGCCACTTTTTGCGATTCAGCGCTGCGTTGCTTGAACTGACAATTGCACGGTCTTGCGACGTGGCTCCCAAACAAAATTTACGTCCTACTTTTCCCACAAATAGAGCTTTCTTTTGGTGGTATGTGATCACCTCTGCGGTTTTTATTTTTTGCGCTATAAATAAATATAGAGCGACAATTTTGAAAAAAAAAGCAAGATTTTGTACTTTTTGCTATAATAAATATCCCCAATTTGTTTTAAAAAAAGCTAATTTATTCTCAGCCGATACGTATTCTTCTACATATTTTTGGTAAAAAAATTCCAATAAACGTATTTTGATTGGTTTGCGCAAAAGTTATAGCGTCGACAAAATAGGGGATAGTTTTATGCCATTTTTATTATTTTTTTACAAGTAATGGCGGCGATCTGCGATTTTTATCGTGACTGCGACTTTAGGGCGGACACATCGGACACATTTTTGGGACTGTTGTCATTTTTACAGCGATCAGTGCTATAAAAATCCACAGATTACTGTAAAAATGACACTGGCAGTGAAGGGGTTAACCACTAGGAGGCACTGAAGGGGTTAAGTGTGTCCTAGGGAGTAATTCTAACTGTTAGGGGGAGGTGCTACCAGTGACACGTCACTGATCACTGTTCCTGATCACGGGGAACAGTAGATCAGTGACATATCACTAGGCAGAACAGGGGAATGCCTTGTTCCCGGGACCGGCGAGCGCACTCACGCTGGGCGGCAAATTTAAAGAGACGTACAGGTACGCCCATTTGCCTGGCCGTGCCGATGTGTCGACGTATATGTGTGTGCAGTGGTCGGCAAGTGGTTACAGAGAAAAAAAAAAAACTTAAAAACTGCATGCACAAACGCTTAAAAAAATTAGGGTTTAAAAACGCAAAATGCACTGCAAAACGTACCTGAAAAACGCATCAAGCGCAGCCGCATAGATGTAAACCTAGACTTAAGGAGGGGTGGTCTCCCTCCAGGCATACCTGCCTTTATTATATATACTGTACATTATTACAAATGGGCTGCAACTCTGAACACTCTCAAAATTATAGAGTTAGGACTGCTGTACACTGGTATGCCGTGATGCGGCTGCTGCAGCTTGCCCATATGTTTGTTAATATGTGCAAACTAAACCCTTTGTTTTAACGTGAACTGTTAGAGACAATTCGGTTTGTTGCAGGCTGGCTGGTAAGTGAGCTGGTAATTTTTGTCTGTTGTTTTTTGACATGCGTCGCCCTTCCATGTGCTCCTTGTTGCAAAGGCCAGTTATAGGTTGAGGTGGTTGCCATGTGTTTGTACTAAAAGCTTTCCTAACCCTTTAATGGTCAAGAAGCATATAGTTGCACCTTAGTTAGTGGTGTGCTCTTTGGATAGGATGATACCCTTTTTTTAAACTTAAATATATTTTTATTGAAAAAGGTTTGAAGGTATACAAAACAATGACGCACCTATGATTTGTTTTTTATACGCAAGATATCTGAATATATGGTCAACTATTGGGTTTTATTGTTGGGTGGAGTCCATGTCCATGAGGTAATATGTACGCCAATCCTGTATACTGGTCGATCGACTTCTAGGGTGTCTGGATCTATTAACCACTTGCCGACCGCTCACGGCTTATAGACGTCGGCAGAATGGCTCGTACAGGCACAATCACGTACCTGTACGTGGCCCTTTAACTGCCGACGTCGGGGTCGCACGCGCGCCGCCGGCGACGCATTTGCGACCCCCTGCCTTTCCCGTGAGTGGGACCGCGGGTCCCGCGGACTCGATCGCAGCGGGGATCTCCGCAATTGTCTCACGGAGGCTCGGAGCGGGGAGATGTGTGTGTAAACACAGCATCTCCCCGCTCCTCTATTGACACTGTCAGCGATCTCCGCTCTGTGTAATCAGAGCGGAGATCGGTGACATGTCAGTCGTAGCCACGCCCACCCCCTCAGTTAGTAACACGCCCCTAGGCACACTTAACCCCTTCAGCGCCCCTAGTGGTTAACCCCTTCACTGCCAGTCTCATTTTCACAGTAACCAGTGCATTTTTATTGCACTGATCGTTGTGAAAATGACAATGGTCCCAAAAATGTGTCAAAAGTGTCCGATGTGTCCGCCATAATGTCGCAGTCACAAAAAAAATCACTGATCGCCGCCATTACCAGTAAAAAAAAAAAATAATAATAAAAATGCCTTAAAACTATACCCTATTTTGTAAACGCTATAATTTTTGCGCAAACCAATCAATAAACGCCGATTGCGATTTTTTTTACCAAAAATATGTAGAAGAATATGTATCGGCCTAAACTGAGGAAAAACAATGTTTTTTCTATATTTTTTGGGGATATTTATTATAGAAAAAAGTAAAAAATACGTAATTTTTTTTCAAAATTTTCGCTCTATTTTTGTTTATAGCGCAAAAAATAAAAACCGCAGAGTTGATCAAATACCACCAAAAGAAAGCTCTATTTGTGGGAAAAAAAAGGACGTCAATTTTGTTTGGGAGCCACGTCGCACGACCGCACAATTGTCAGTTAAAGCGACGCAGTGCTGAATCGCAAAAAGGGGCCTGGTCATAATGGCCCGTATTGGTCCGGGGCTTAAGTGGTTAATGCTTGTTTTTACCGGATTTCTGCCCTACTATGGAGGGTGGCCTACTATGCCCTACTATGGAGGGTGGTCTTATATGTGAGTATCAAAGCCGACCCAGTGTGTAAAATCTGGTGCGGCTGTGCATAGTAGCCAATCAGCTTCTAACTTCAGGTTGTTCAATTAAGCTTTGACAAAAAAAAATGGAAGCTGATTGGTTGGAGAGCTGCACCGGATTTTGCACTCAACAGTTTTAGTAAATCAACCCCTTTGGGTGGTTTGAGACCGGGCAGGTATGTGGCTGGGTTGAGTGTGAGATGAATTTCGGAGTAGGAGAGAGTAATTGGGAACTTAGTTTTCCTGCCAAGATGGGTGTATCTTAGGAACCCCACATTTTTAATGTATGAGCTATGATATGTACTCCCTGGATCCTTATGATCAGTAGAAAAAAGGCTTTTGTTTATAGAACTGAACTTTCAGTCAGACAGAGGGGGCTAAAAGGTAGGGAGCTTCCATGGTACATTCTTTTTAGATAACCTCAAGCTCTGGGAATCCTTTGTCATTTGATAACGATCGCGGGCGGTCCTTAAGTGGTTAATAAACCAAGTTAAAAAAGTCATTCTGGTTCCAAAGGCACACATTACCCCTGACCATGAAGGTGTTGAGGCTTATTTCAGGTATAGGTTTTATTGCATGGTTACATTGAATACAAGGCTTTCTCTGCTTGGATGAGGTAGAGAAGCGGGGCAGTGTCTTCATGATCTCCACCTCATCCAATCAGAGTAGGGGCTTTGTTAAAGTAATGTACTGGACTGATCAAATTGAAGAAATCCTATAGATTCATTAGACTGATGATTGCTCCAGATGCCATTGAAGCCTTAACTGACATTTGGAGCAATCATATCTATTACCCTTCATGATCCCTTTCAGTTTTATCAATCCAGTACACACTTTGTTCAACAGTAGCGAGCCCTGATAATGAGGAGCTCTTTGAACCCCCATAACGTGTTGGCTTTTTATCAGTGGGAACAAATTTAAACCTGGAGTTTAAGGCTCGGTTCACACCTACGCAAATTGAATACGCGGTTCCACGCATCCAATTCGCATAGCAGGAGAATGTGACTGGCTCTCTATAGAGCCGGTTCACATATCTCCGCAGCGGGTCCACTGCGGTGTGCCGGAAAAACGCGTGCCTTTTTTGGTGCGTTTCAGGTTCGATTTCAGCCCAAAATTCGGGCTGAAATCGGACCTGAACCGGTGACCCCTGCTGTGAGCCGCATGCGGCGACTGTGTAAACCGAGCCTAAATATTCTACATTTGTTGCTGTCCCTCTTAAAGCAAACAGCCAACCTTTGGCCACCACTCCAAGAAGAACTGCCTAAGGAGAAATATTCTCTACAATGGTTCGGACCTGGTGTAGCTGGCCAGCTGAGACCTGTCCTAGGTTGTTAATGTGACTTACATGCATATACAGCTAGACCTGCTAAGAACCTTAATACAGTTCATATGCTCATATGTGAGAGATAAAAGCAGAGTTATTTACTGTGACTTTATATATGGATGTCATATAACAGTTGTATAATGTGTTCACAGAAGCAAAAGAGAAAAATGTGCCTTTAAGATTCATTATATGACAGTAAAGGTAAGCTCAATGACACAGCAGAATTGAAACCAGAAAGCATAGAGTTAAGCCTTTGTGACTCATCAGGAGTTTTGGCCAATCACAGCCAATCTCACACTGAGCAAGAGTCTTGGCCAATCACAGCCAGCCTTACACCCATTTTTGTCTGGAAATTCCCCAGCACACTGCCAGAACTCATTACACCAGAGAGAGTGGAGCTGAACAGTCACAGATCCAGTCAGAGTTCAGTTTTATGGAAACAAGTGGCCAAAATATGTATTTAATACAGTTATATATGTTCCTATTGTTAATAATGTGATTAGAACTGTATACTGAACTAGTTATGTGTTCACTTATAGTTCCACCAAACATCATAGCAAACGTTCAAACAAGCATGCAAACTGCAATATCAAACAAATAAAACTATAGATTAAGCCTCAGATATACCTCTCAGAGAGATCATAAAGTGTCTAAAGTATTTAAAGTGAAAGTACAGATACTGAAGAGAGAAATATATCTACCATTTTATGTAGAATGACACTTGACGTAATTGTAGTCGTATTAGTGCAATTGTGACAGAGAAAATTAAGTACTGTCCGTGATACTTTTTTTATTTGCACTAACATACAATTTTTCAGGACAAGCTTTCGGGGTATGTCCCCTTCTTCAAGGTCATTTAAGCAGGAACCTTCTGCAAGTTGAGAACCGGATTCATCGATCGAACGCTGATCAACCTTTGGACATTTAATTGCAAGTATTCTTCTACTTCTAATTTCTACCTTAACCTTGTGGCTGTATAGTATTATCTCTTGAAACATATTTTTCTGTAACATTTTATTGCATCAACTTGACCCTTTTCAACATAAATCCTTATGTTTGAAAGTGTTACTCTTGCCTCTGAAACTCTTAATGCAAGCTATAACGAACCTGCCTCTTGAAGAGCGCTACTGTAGGGCTCTGCGCAGACCTGTCTGTGGTGACAGTGTAGGCTGCAGACGCTTATTCTAAAATCATAATTGGTATTGTTGAAATCACGAGTATCCCCTGGCTCGGCATTGTTAAACCGGGGTGGTGGCAGAGAAAGGGTTAATTGTGACATTAGCCCGGTAACAATCGCTCTCAGGCTGCTGGCACTCAGATTGTCGTCCCGCAAGCTGGAAAATCTTTGGGCTGGACGCAGCTGAGAGGGGCATTGTTACGCAAGTGACAGCGTAGTGTGAGGTTGGCCGGTCCTTCGACGCAAGATTAGCGCGGAGGGCGGGGATTTGACACGTGTGTTCGTCACATTTAGTACTGCTTGGACCTTGAAGAAGGGGACATACCCCGAAAGCTTGTCCTGAAAAATTGTATGTTAGTGCAAATAAAAAAAGTATCACGGACAGTACTTAATTTTCTATGTAGAATGACAAGATTGAACAGTTGAACCGCCATTTTGTTATACTTTATTCAACACATGTTTGTACATGGACTGTCTGCTGCGAAATTGTCATTGTTATATTTGAAGAAAAGCTGAAGTTAATAAAGAAGTTATCTTAAAGGTTTGGTGTGCTCTTTAAACCTACTACTTCCAAAGAACGGTGCTAGAGGAATTATAGAGTAACAGATAGTCTTGTTTGGACTAAAAGGTCAGAAATTAAAATTCTTCTAATGCCACAGCGAATAAGGCTCTTCATAGTTCTGCGCCTGCCACACCTGGCTGAGCACACCTCGTGCTTTAAGAGATTCTGCCCCCCACACCTTTCTTCTACTTTCCAAACAAATATAACTTAACAGAGAATCTAATCCTGCCCTTCTCCATCAAAAACAAAGCAAAGCAATTGGCTATACATACAATCTACATTCTCTTCCAGGTTAGAACCTGGTGGTGGTCCTCCTACTACCAGCCTGTCATTGATTCTGTTCCATGTCAGAACTTATACACGGTTAATGAACTTCTCCCTACTTCCTGTGGCATTGATCAATTGGTCTTCTGATTGGCCACTTACCGCCAGCACTGCATACTGTGAAGAAGGGGAGAAGGTCACATGCTTCAAACACACAGATGAATTGAACAGAGGGAGAGTGCAGCAAAGGTGATTGTCAATGGATGTGTTTGGGAACTTTGACCGAAATTCACACAGCAACAGATTCTCTTTAACCAAATTAGGAGTTTATGCTGAAATGTACATATTACCGTCTTATTTATGTGTAACTGTTTCACTATCTTAGCCGCTAGATGACAGTGTGAAGCAATAAATTCAACCTTATTGTATTGGTATGTTGTTTATTTAAAAAAAAAAAAAAGTAGATGAGAGAGGAAGAGAAACAGAACAGATGGTCTTGACAAAGTTTTATTTTTATTTTTTTTCCCAAGATACAGGATACTATTAAATACAATTAACTAGCACTGTACACAATAAAACAATGTGAACTACCGTATTTTTCGGACTATAAGACGCACTTTTTTCCCCCAGAAATATGGGGGAAAATGTCCCTGCGTCTTATAGTCCGAATACATGACAGGCCCCGCCCCCGCCATCGCTGGCACCGCCCCTGCCATCTGCTCTCATTGCTCCTGTAGCCGCTGGAATCTCCTTACCACCGCCACTGGCTCCGCCCCCCCCCCCGCCGCTGGCACCGCCCGTCATCCACTCTCGTTGCTCCCGTAGCCGCTGGAATCCCTTGACTACCGCCACTGGCTCCGCCCCCCGCCGCCGGTGGCACCGCCCCTTACACATTGCTTGCATTGCGGCGAATCCAATTAGAGCCGCTCTCTCTTTCTTTTCTCCCTTCGGGTTACAGAAAGGGAAGGGGGGCGGCGGGGGATGTACAGACAGCCCGCAGCTCTCCTCTCCCTGTCACAGCGCCGCTGCCAAGTTCTCTGGCAAATAGAGCAGCGGCGCTGTGACAGGGAGAGGAGAGCTGCGGGCTGTCTGTACATCCCCCGCCGCCCCCTTCCCTTTCTGTAAGCCGAAGAGAAAGAGAGAGCCGCTCTAATTGGATTTGCTGGCCGCCACCCAGCTTACTGCCCACTGTTTCCCTCCCCATGATTGGCCACAGCAGAGGGCCAATCAGAAGACACTGGGGGCATCATGGGAAATAAAGTCCCTGCAGAGTTCTGGCACCAGTTCCTCCAGCATGCAAACACTCTGCTGGAGGGGGGGGAGGGGGTGTTAGAAGAGGAGCAAAAGAGTATACTCTGCGGGGGGCCACGCTGTACCCCGCACCACCAGAGAGCCACGCTGTACCCCGCACCGCCAGAGAGCCACGCTGTACCCCGCACCGCCAGAGAGCCACGCTGTACCCCGCACCGCCAGAGAGCCACGCTGTACCCCGCACCGCCAGAGAGCCACGCTGTACCCCGCACCGCCAGAGAGCCACGCTGTACCCCGCACCGCCAGAGAGCCACGCTGTACCCCGCACCGCCAGAGAGCCATGCTGTACCCGCACCACCAGAGAGGGAGCCACACTGTTCCCGCACCACCAGAGAGGGAGCCACATTGTACCCGCATCACCAGAGAGGGAGAAAGACCGAGCCGCTGCCAGGATACAGACATGCTACACTACTGACTAGAGTCACCCCGGGCAACCCAGAGTGAGCGAACGTCCAGCCAGAGGGATCACTGTTGCGATTTCGCTGGGTCTGGTAAGAGGGCCTGTTGGCCATTATCCATTACTATTCCCAGGGTCTGAGCCATTAGGAAGTGCCTAACCTGATATCCTCTAGGCCTTATTGACTGCCACAACGTCCCTCTCTGTCCTCTTCCCACGGCGTCCCCTCTCTCCTCTTCCCACGGCGTCCCCTCTCTCCCCTTCCCACGGCGTCCCCTCTCTCCCCTTCCCACGGCGTCCCCTCTCTCCCCTTCCCACGGCGTCCCCTCTCTCCCCCTCCCACGGCGTCCCCTCTCTCCCCTTCCCAAGGCGTCCCCTCTCTCCCCTTCCCACGGCGTCCCCTCTGTCCTCTTCCCACGGCATCCCCTCTGTCCTCTTCCCACGGCGTCCCCTCTGTCCTCTTCCCACGGCGTCCCCTCTGTCCTCTTCCCACGGCGTCCCCTCTGTCCTCTTCCCACGGCGTCCCCTCTGTCCTCTTCCCACGGCGTCCCCTCTGTCCTCTTCCCACGGCGTCCCCTCTGTCCTCTTCCCACGGCGTCCCCTCTGTCCTCTTCCCACGGCGTCCCCTCTGTCCTCTTCCCACGGCGTCCCCTCTGTCCTCTTCCCACGGTGTCCCCTCTGTCGTCTTCCCACGGCGTCCCACCACTGATGGCATGGTCACTCTACGTTTACTATGACAATGGTCACTCTGCGTTTACTATGGCAATGGTCAGGCTGCATTTCATGGGCACTGGAAAATATTTTAGTACACCATTTGGTTCAGAATATTTTTTTTCTTGTTTTCCTCCTCTAAAACCTAGGTGCGTCTTATGGTCAGGTGCGTCTTATGGTGCGAAAAATACGGTAAATTTGGTGTCCTGTTGTTTATCTAATAGGAATAGTCCTTTTTTTTTGTGACCCTGTGTCTACCAGAAAAAGTGAGAGGGGAACAAAATTCTACCTAATTTTTTCCATTAAAGTGATACTAAATTCTCGTTTTTTTTACTTAAGGACCAAAAGGATTTACACCAGGCCATTTTTTGCGATACGGCACTGCATCGCTTCAACTGACAATTGCGCGGTTAGTGCGACGCTGTATCAAAACCAAAGTGACGTCCTTTTTTCATCATTAATAGAGCTTTCTTCTGGTGGTATTTGATCACCTCTGTGGTTTTTATTTATTTTTTGAGCTAAAACAAACAAAAAGCGACAATTTAAAAAAAAAAAAAAAAACATTTTTCTTTTACTTTTTGCTATAATATATATTCTTCTACATATTTTTGGTAAAAAAAAAAAAATCACAATACTCTAGGCGTATAATTATTGGTTTGTGCAAAAGTTATCGGGTCTACAAACTATGGGATAGATTTAGGACTTTTTATTTATTATTATTGTTTTTACTAGTAGTGGCGGCGATCTGCGATTTTTAGCGGGACTGGGACACTCTGGCGGACAAATCTGACCCCAGATGACACTTTTTGGGGACCAGTGACATTATTACATTGATCTGTGTTATAAAAATGCACTTTTACAGGCAACCTGTTTTTTATAGCTTTCTGTGTCCCCCCAACTTCAGGAAGTAAAGGGAAATCTTCCTAATGGCCACAGAGACAGCAATAGAATCCTGACAGAGGTTTAAACCCTTCTCCATTATATGCAAAAGTAAAAAAAAAAAAATGTTTGGTATAAGACTCAAAGTTATTTTAAAGACAAATCGCATAAGACAACTCAGGAAGATATATTAAAATTACTCAAGCATGCTGACAATTCACTATTTATCTGTCTTCCTGCCTGCATGTAACTGTCAGTCATTCAGCTATGACTGGTGATCCGTAAAGAGCAGCCATTAAACATGGTCTCATCGGATGTTCTGTTACTAACCCCAGAGACTCCCACATGATTTGGCTCAGATTTGGGATGGCCGCAAGAGTCCTCACCTTCATACCGTATGTTCTGCGTCTGGAATCTATTAGTAATCATCCTACCATTTAACTTCTTTGTTGCTGCAGTCATCTTTGCATTTTTCTACCTGAAGTAGCCAGTCCTCGATTTTTTCAAATTCACCAATAAAACTCCCAGTACAGATTTGGAAATTAATTCAATTCCTCAAATACCATACATATTTCAAAGGTAACAGATATAAACTGGTCTGTATGGCCTTTTGTTGTCCACCATATTCCTATAAAATTTTGTCAAACTTAAAAAAAAAAAAATTGAAAATACAGAAAATCTGCTATTTGCATGCACAAACACAACATAATCTGAAAAAAATATAACCAAATGCAGATACACTAATGTAGCGCCCTGCTCCTATTGGGTAGGCGTTATTTGTAAATTTAGTTGTCTGAGCTGTAGAATAGCCCAGAATAATTGTGGCAAATTGCAGGTTTCTGTTCCAGTCCAGCTGTGTTGCGCGTTTTTCACTTAACTGTAGGTGTCGCTGTCACCACAGGTCAAGGTTGGAAATGCAACAGGCTGGATGTATTGAGTACCTCTTGCCCAGAAGCGGCTCAGTGGGAGTGGTTCACCCGCTGTGCATTCTGGGAGAGGGTACTTAACCACTTCAATACAGGGCTTTTTGTACCTATTCAATACCGGGCCTATTTTGGCACTTCTCTCCTACATGTACAAATCATCATTCTTTTGCTAGAAAATTACTCAGAACCCCCAAACATTATATATGTTTTTTTAGCAGACACCCTAGGGAATAAAATAACGGTCATTGCAACATTTTTTCTTGCACAATATTTGCGCAATAATTTTTCAAACGCCTTTTTTAAAAAAATAAATGGTTTCATGAATTAAAAAATAACAAAACAGTAAAGTTAGCCCAATTTTTTGTGAACATATGAAAGATAATGTTACGCCGAGTAAATAGATACCTAACATGTCACGCTTTAAAATTGCGCACACTCATGGAATGGCGCCAAACTTCGGTACTTAAAAATCTCCATAGGCGACGCTTAAATTTTTTTTACAGGTTACCAGGTTAGAATTACAGAGGAGGTCTAGTGCTAGAACGCTCTAGAGCGCTCTAACGCATGCAGTGATACCTCACATGCGTGGTTTGAACGGCGTTTACATATGTGGGCGACTTACGTGTGCATTCGCTTCTGATCGCGAGCTACCGGGGACAGCGGCGTTTTAATTTTTTTTAATTATTATTTATTTATTTATTTTACTTATTTATTTATTTTTTTACAATGATTTTACTTTTTTTTTTTTTTTTTATCACTTTTATTCCTATTACAAGGAATGTAAACATCCCTTGTAATAGGAATGTGTGTGACAGGTTCTCTTTATTGAGAGATGCGGGGTCAATAAGACTCCACATCTCTCCTCCAGGCTGGAAAGCATGAGATCAGTGAAAAAATTGTCACTGATTTCATACTTACAGCCGCAACGGCGGCTTTGTTTACATTTTTGAGACCCGGGCGTGACGTCATCACATCGCGCCCGGGCCTCCGACGATCATAGAGATGACTGGTCACCAGTCATCTCTATGCTCATCACGTGACTCCACCAACGATGCCGGAAGATTCGCTCCGGGTCCCCGATCGCACAGGAGAGCCCGGAGAAGCACCCTCCCGCCGCCTATAAGAACGATCAAGCGGCGGAACCACCTGTGCTGTCTTGCCTGCGGGGAGTAGCCGAGCAATTGGAGAAACCAGGGGAGGACTTTTCTCAGAGAGGACCGAGCAAAAAGGCTGGTAGTTATCTCAGGAAGAGCCTGGAGACTCAATTGGAGGAACCATCCCGACCCATCTACCTCACAGTGTCGCCGGATCGGCTGAAAGAAACTGATACTTTGACTTTACAAAGGGAGCTATTGGTTATACAATCTGTGGCAGAGGATTGTCTAACGACTCTAAGATGTTCTTCAAGTCTGTGGCAGAGAATATGACAGAGCGCCGCACCGGCTGCTAGGTCAGTGAGAGAGGCCTATCCGGTGGTTGCTATATCCAGGGTGGAAACTGTTTGTCCTCTGGATTAAAGAAGTACCCGTGATCTGCAAATACAAGGTACCTGAATCTCCCCTAATCCTCCATCCCTCTAACTGACTTTGTTAAATAAAAAATCCATTGCAAAAAGAGACTGTGTGTTGGTGCTGACATCTATGAACAACTCTTCAATGGAACCCCTATGACGGATATGGTGAACAGACAGGTAACGACATGACCCAAAAATATAACCAGCAGCTCCTATGGGGGTAGTGCTACACTAAATTACCAAAAGTATTGGGACACCTGCCTTTACACGCACATGAACTTTAATGGCATCCCAGTCTTAGTTCGTAGGGTTCAATAGTGAGTTTGCCCACCCTTTGCAGCTATAACAGCTTCAACTCTTCTGGGAAGGCGGTCCACAAGGTTTAGGAGTGTGTCTATGAGAATGTTTGACCGTTTTTCCAGAAGCACATTTGTGAGGTCCCACATGCGCAGGTCAGCCAAAGCTGCTGCATCCAGCTTGACCCGAGAGTCTGAGTCAGGGGCTGATGGTAACAAAGCCAATAACCGCAAAATAAATGACCTACCCTGGGGAATTATTCTCATGGCAAAATTTAACATGCCAAACAAGGATTGCAACTCCACTCTGGAACAAGAGAAAGACAGTAAAAGCATGAATACAATCTCTGATTTTATCAAGCTTGTCTGCCGGCAGACTGGCCTGCATGGCCTGTGTATCCAGAGTGTATCCAGAGTGATCCCAAAAAAGGTAAACACCGTCACCGGGTCTTCCATCTTCTTAACTGCCAACTGTTGAGCGCTGCAAAAACTGACAATAACTTCCGTAAATCAGCAGGGGCTTGCTTGGTACTCTCTATGAGAAGGAAATCATCCAAATAATAAATGACTTCATGACAGTATTCCAGGTGGTAAGAATCCAACTGAGCGCCTGCGCAAAGGTATCGAATAGCCAGGAGCTGCTTTTAGAACCAAAGGTGAGCTTGGTGGCAAAATAATTCAGCCCCCTCCACGCCACTGCCAGAGTGATGGCATGATCGGATGGAGTTTAAATACATTCGCTATATCAGCCTTGGACAGCCAAGTGCCCTCCCCAGCCCTGATGATTTGTTTTATTGCCTGATCCACAGATGCATATTTTAATGAAAACTCTTCCGACGGACTTAACAAGTTTAAGCTAGGTATCTTAGAGCAATGAGGGGCAGACAAATCATAAATTAAACACAGTTTATAGGAAAACTTCCCTTTAACCAACCCAAGAGGGTTGACCCTCCAATTATAGAAATGTGAAGAAAAAGGACCAATGACAAACCCCTTATCCAATTCAGACTGGAACAGCGAGGCTTCTGCCTCCATGTCTGATGACCTTAGATTCGGACTTTCAAACGTGCCTAAAGGCAAAGCAATGAATCCCATGTGGAAACCCCTCATGAAACCCTCCACCAAAAATTGACACAAACTAGAAGAAGGGTGAGAGGTCAAACAAGCCTATGCCACGTTGATATGGCTTAGTCAACTGTTCTTACCCTGGCTAAGAGAACAATCAACAAAGATGCCAAATTAAAATCCTTGCATTCTAAAATGTCTTTCCTAATATTCACTGGAATAAAATGTGCTGGGGCAATGGAGGGAACACCAGTGCTTGTACCTGAAACTAATGGCATGGGGCTTGGAACCACGGGGGCTCCAGGACCAGCTGAAATCCCTGAAATCGCAAGATCCATATGGGCCGGACTCGGATGGCTCTCCAAAACCTCAACCCTGCCCCGTAACTCCTAAAATTAGTTTTCCAGAGAGCTCAGGGTGGAGTGAATCTGCGTAAGAGACGTAGTGACAGTACACAGGGTGACCTGCTCAGCACTGGAACCTGATGTGCTGGGAAAAAACAATCTAAAAAGTTCCACATTGCAAGCTGATGCTGGGTATGAAATACTCCTGAGATGTAACTCCGCCATCAGTCTCGGGACAGTCCAGGACCTCAGAAAGGGCGTGCTGTCATGTTCCGAACCCCTAGCCGGAGAAGGAGGGATGGAGGCAAAGTCTTTAATGTCCGCCACTTGAGACATGACCTAAATAACCAAACAAACCGTCATAAGCAAACATCACATACCAACTGAATCTATACTATCCCTTGAAAACCCTCTTTAACCCCTCCATCTGCCTTCCATTCCTTCAAGAATCATGCCCTCCTGCCCCTTAGAAAGCGTAAACCATACCAAAATGTGAAGGCAGAGTAACCTGCGGTGCAACAGGCCAATTGAAAACGTTCACTCAGGCCTACAGAAACCTGAAAAAGTGTCAGGTTCAACATGACTAGTAGTGTAATGAATCATGACAAATGAAATGGCCTAACGTAAGCTGACTGAGAAATGGGTGAGGAGACTTGCCACTGCACAAGCCAGAAATGATCATCTCAACCCGCTGTTACCTATAACGTGATAGGTAAATACTGCTGTGGCGAAACGTGACCTAAAGCGTGAAGGCAAAGCATGATGGATGGCCAATGCCTACCCTGAAATACAACATATGAGCAGGACTGAAAACGTCTCAGACCCCCGAAAAAAGTAACCTGAAGCATAGCAGACAACTTTACGTAACCCAAACCCACAAAAAACCTGAAGACGTGTCAGGTAACTGAAACAAGTGTTGAAAAGACATGATGCATGACCATGACATGAATGTGTAAGAAACAGATGAGGAGACTTGCCACTGCACAAGTCAATTAGAAACTAAACATCTCAATCCGTTGACACCCATAAACGTGATGGGTGACCCCGCAGTGGTATGAACCGTAAGGCCTAAAAGGACCATAACCCCTGTATGTGTTTAGGCATAAAAGATAAACCAACAAACACCTACCTGAGCTGGACTGAAACCAGAAGAAAGATACTTTGTGACACTTAGTTGCTAAGCAGGAACAACAACTACAGGAAAAAGGAACAAACATACAAACACTAACACTTGGAAATGCTGCATAGCTGTGTGAAAATCGGGTAGGAAATGAAACACCCTCATGACAACACATTGCATGACTTAAACATGTAACACTGTGAGTGACCTCTGAATGGAGGAGGGACAGACAAGACGAAACAAAAACAAAGGACCTGGCCACTGACCCATGAGGTGCCTTGGAACCCCTGGCAGGTGCCCTCCACTGGCCAACCCTACATGACGTGGTACGATATGGCCATGCTGATGGTGGAAGCTGTGCTGCCCCAACATCCCCATTAAAGTAAAAATGACTACCCCACGTTTTCTGGCACATGCTGAAACTCCCCCCCTGGGTAGCCCAGTGTACTACAAGACCCCAGCGGTTCTAACAGACATCAACCTCATCCAAACCAACCTTACCTGATGTCCTGCCCAGTTACACCCCTATGCTACTGTTACCATGGAACTATGTGCATACCGTGGATCCCCCATGTGAGTGGAACCCGTGACAACCTGACTGTGAAAGCTAAATGGATGACTTACTGAGCACATTGAAACTGAAACAGATTTGGGTGAATGTACACACACTCCCAACAGAATCCTTAAGAAAAATCACAGAAATATGACATGGACAGCCAACATAGAACATGTGCATAGCTCCCAACTGTCCCTGATTTCGAGGGACTGTCCCCGATTTCAAGCAATGTCCCTCTGTCCCTCTTTCCTCCTCATTTGTCCCTCATTTTGGTCTGATCTATATAGTTGTATATAAAATGCACTTTATTTATTTATCTTTTAAAAAGTGTTTCCCAGTGCTAAATTACTGCATTTGTCAACTTTAAAAGCCAAAATAAAGGAATAGTAGTGGTAGAAGAAGTACTTGTGGATTTGATTAACCTTTTTCTTTATTATTTCCCCTGTAAGGGGGTGTGGCAGGGGGGTGTCCTATACCTGCATACGTTTGCTAGTAGGTGTCCCTCATTCCTATCTCAAAATGTTGGAAGGTACGCGTGTGGGGTAGAAATATTGCAAGTAATAATGGATAGGCTTTTGTCTCTTAAACCAACAGGGTGGATTTGATTTAAATCAAGTCGATATAAATCACTAGTAAAAAGGCTTGATTTAAATTAACTCGATTGAAAGCAACTGTCATCTCTGTCCCACAGCGGCTCCGCCTCTGACCCGCTGTTGACTCACCAACAGTCCCTTTCACTTTATTGGGACGGCTGGTGATGCAGTAGCCGGTGAGTGGATGCTCGCTAACAGGTGCTGCCATGACGGATCTGAAATGACAGGTGCTCTTTAAATGTAAGAACTTATTCTTGCTGGTAGTTAGAATCTTTAATATTTGCAAAGAAAATGAACGTTTCCTATTTAGAATAATAAACTGTCAGGTTAGTAAAACAGCGATATCAGAACCGATTCAATCATACAGTTTGGAGTGCACATAGATTTGCAAAATAATGGGATAAAGGAATATTCCTGAACTTTGTTTTATCTCATGGTTACTGTGAAATTATGTGAATGCATCAATGCAGTGAATGTTATCTCAGCTTGCAGAGCTTGGATTCATTGAACAAGTTTACCAAAAATTTAACTATTACAGAATATACAGCCTCATGCTACATAACCAAGCTCCATTTCATGCTGAATAAACTAAATTATTAATGTGTCCTAAATAGAAAACTATCTTTAGACAGCCCTTCCGTTTGGACATGGGAGTGGTGACGTCAGCACATAACCAGCACTCCCGTGTCCAGACGGACAGGCTGTATATGATTGTGTACGGCCGACACACCAAGTTTTAGGCGCTCTTTTTTATTTTGTATGCTGTGAGTCTATGGATTTTATATAATAAAGGATCTTTACGCTATGTGGAGCCTATTGGTTTCTTTCTTGGTACCAAACTTCATTTCCACTTGACGGGTGACACCGGAAGCGTGGAGCAGCGTTGAGATGTGGACAAAGGCCCCAGCTGGGTGTTAAGCCACAGGTGTATATCGACATCCTATAACAGGGGTGCCCAACCAGTGTCACGGGGGCCACATGTGGCCCGCGGAGGCCTCTGATGTGGCCCGCGGAGGCCTCTGATGTGGCCCGCGACCTTCTGCTCTGGGATGGAATAGAATAGAATACTGTTATTAAACGTCAGTTTATTACTAAAATCACAGTGTATATATGGGCATATCTGTTCTGCAGTGGTTACTGGGCTGCTTTCAAACTGATCCGCAGGTGCAGAGCAGTTTACTTGCGGGTTACCTGCACTGAGCCATAGACTTCTGTTATTACCTGCGAGTTTGGTGAGCTTTCTGAAAGTGCACCAAACCTTCAGAATATAATAGAAGTCTATGGCAAAGTGCAGGAAAGCCAAAGGTACACTGCGTTGCACCCGCAGTGCGAGTAAAACGCAGCGCATCAGTGTGAAAGCAGCCTTGGGCCCCTTTCACACGGTCAGTCCGACAGCCTCAGCTCAGCGGGGGTCCGTCCAGCACTCACTGAGCAAACAAACATCCCTGGAGACCCTAAAGTAAAGACTAAATCCAGAAGAGCTTGCGGTTGCACCTGTGGTCCTCGGACTTGGCACTATGAAGACCACAACCCAAACCTGATTGTCTGTTACAACATGGGCCGCTAACAGAAGAGAAGCTAAAATTCATGTCTTACCATTGAGAAAATCTTGATATACGCTGGAATGAACTGAGCCGGAGAACAGAAAGAGAAACTGGTGTTATTACCTGAGGCTAAAGGTCCAACCAAGGGGGACCCGGAACCGCAGATGTGCCGGAACTGGCGAGCGCCTACGATATGGTCCCGAATCAAGCATGAATGCAATCTATACACTGGGGGGAAACCCTCTGGGGAAATCTAACATGGAAAAGGACCTGGAGATCCTAGTAGTTGAAAGGCTCAGCAACGGCATGCAATGCCAAGCTGCTGCTAACAAAGCAAACAGAATAGTGTCATGCATGAAAAAGGGGAGTTAACCCCAGAGATGAATGATAATTCTCCCGCTTCTACAAGACCCTGGAGAAGCTATCTAGTTCTGAGCACCAGTCCTCCGGAAGGAAGCACTGGAAATGGAGCCAGAACAAAGGGCAACAAAGCTAAAGAAGGGTCTGGAGGATATTAGTTGTGAGGAAAGGTTGTGAGCACTGAACTTATTCTCCGGAGAAGAGACGCTTGAGAGGGGATATGATTTTAATTCACAAATACCGTACTGAAGGCTCCACAATAGGGATAAGACCCTCCGCGGAAGGGACTTGAACAAGACACGTGGCTGCTTATGAAATTAAAAGAAAAGAGGTTTACCTTAACTACGTAAGGGTTCCTTGCTGTGAGAGCGGCCAGGATGTGGAACTCCAAACCGCACCCGTTGGTCTTTGCAAGGAGCATTGATGTTTACAAAGATCAGACAAGCACCTGAACGAGCACAACATACAGGGATCCACAATGCAACACCAACACAAAACACACACATGGATTGGACCTGATGGACCCGCGTACTCTCTCACCCCCACCCACCATGCAACCATGCAACCAGAAAAATGACACAAAGTACCCATATCCCGCTTGACACAGAAAATATATTTTTTTCCATAGAGACTGTACAGGAAATGGAGCGAGTACAGGCAAATGATGAAGGGCACGAAATGCAGGACTAGGCACAAGGAAATCTCACAGATCATTCTATGACCAATTTCCCTGCAGGAAAACATATTTCCACAATGACAAAAAAAATAAGGAGGGGAGGATGAATGTAAAACCACGTGGAGCTCAGGAGGGCAGAGACCCACCACGTGGAGCTCAGGAGGGTAGAGACCCACCATGTGGAGCTCAGGAATGTGGAGAGCTCAGGGGGGGTGGCAGACCAAGCCCCCGAATCTCAGGAGGGAGGAGACCCGCCACATGAAGCTCAGGAGGGAGGAGACCCGCCACGTGGAGCTCAGGAGGGAGGAGACCCGCCACGTGGAGCTCAGGAGGGAGGAGACCCGCCACGTGGAGCTCAGGAGGGAGGAGACCCGCCACGTGGAGCTCAGGAGGGAGGAGACCCGCCACGTGGAGCTCAGGAAGGAGGAGACCTGCCACGTGGAGCTCAGGAGGGAGGGGACCCACCACGTCGAGCTCAGGAGGGAGGGGACCCACCACGTCGAGCTCAGGAGGGAGGAAACCCGCCACGTGGAGCTCAGAAGGGAGGAGACTCGCCACAAGGAGCTCCAGAGGGGGGAGCACCATGTGGAGCTCCGGAGGGGGGCCCATCACGTGGAGCTCAGGAGGGAGGATACCCGCCACGTGGAGCTACAGAGGGGGGGGAGACCCGCCACGTGAAGCTTCGGAGGGGGGGAGACCCGCCACGTGGAGCTACGGAGGAGGGGGGAACCCACCACATGGAGCTACCAAGGGGGGACCCACCACACGGAGCTATGGAGGGGGGGACCCACCGCGTGGAGCTCAGGAGGGGGGGAGGGGACCCACCATGTGGAGCTGAGGAGGGAGGAGACCCTGCCCATACATACCTGTGCTGTGACATGGATAAGGCATCCCCGTGCTTCCCCATAGGTATATGCTAGTCAGTGGTGCCTGGCAGACCTAATCACTGAGATTACTATACCTGCTAAGAGTACAGGGATCCACAATGCAACACCAACACAAAACACACACATGGATTGGACCTGATGGACCCGCGTACTCTCTCACCCCCACCCACCATGCAACCATGCAACCAGAAAAATGACACAAAGTACCCATATCCCGCTTGACACAGAAAATATATTTTTTTCCATAGAGACTGTACAGGAAATGGAGCGAGTACAGGCAAATGATGAAGGGCACGAAATGCAGGACTAGGCACAAGGAAATCTCACAGATCATTCTATGACCAATTTCCCTGCAGGAAAACATATTTCCACAATGACAAAAAAAATAAGGAGGGGAGGATGAATGTAAAACCACGTGGAGCTCAGGAGGGCAGAGACCCACCACGTGGAGCTCAGGAGGGTAGAGACCCACCATGTGGAGCTCAGGAATGTGGAGAGCTCAGGGGGGGTGGCAGACCAAGTCCCCGAATCTCAGGAGGGAGGAGACCCGCCACATGAAGCTCAGGAGGGAGGAGACCCGCCACGTGGAGCTCAGGAGGGAGGAGACCCGCCACGTGGAGCTCAGGAGGGAGGAGACCCGCCACGTGGAGCTCAGGAGGGAGGAGACCCGCCACGTGGAGCTCAGGAGGGAGGAGACCCGCCACGTGGAGCTCAGGAAGGAGGAGACCTGCCACGTCGAGCTCAGGAGGGAGGGGACCCACCACGTCGAGCTCAGGAGGGAGGGGACCCACCACGTCGAGCTCAGGAGGGAGGAAACCCGCCACGTGGAGCTCAGAAGGGAGGAGACTCGCCACGAGGAGCTCCAGAGGGGGGAGCACCATGTGGAGCTCCGGAGGGGGGCCCATCACGTGGAGCTCAGGAGGGAGGATACCCGCCACGTGGAGCTACAGAGGGGGGGGAGACCCGCCACGTGAAGCTACGGAGGGGGGGAGACCCGCCACGTGGAGCTACGGAGGAGGGGGGAACCCACCACATGGAGCTACCAAGGGGGGACCCACCACACGGAGCTATGGAGGGGGGGACCCACCGCGTGGAGCTCAGGAGGGGGGGAGGGGACCCACCATGTGGAGCTGAGGAGGGAGGAGACCCTGCCCATACATACCTGTGCTGTGACATGGATAAGGCATCCCCGTGCTTCCCCATAGGTATATGCTAGTCAGTGGTGCCTGGCAGACCTAATCACTGAGATTACTATACCTGCTAAGAGTATCCCCAGTCCAGCCAGCTCCAACCCTCCGACTCCCGACACTGGAGACCCACAGCCCTGCAGGTGATAGCAGAGCAAGCCAGAGTGCTGCCTGATAGCATTGCGTGCTGTAAATGACTACTAGCTTCAGGGAACCGCATGCGTGAATCAGTGACACACGTGGTGACAGCCTCTGACCGAGGGTACCAAGCCACAGACTTCAGTACTGACACTGAAAACCGGCAGGCTCTGATCCCGACCGGACCCTGAATGGGGAGAGTAGCGGCATCTGGATCAGGATGTACCGGAGCCCTGTGCTCCAGTGATCGGGACAGCGAGCCCCACCATCCAAGCCTGGAAATAATTGCGCCACCGCCGAAGGAGGAGAGGCGCCCGAGACCGCGATCCCCCAACGGGGAGCCCTCAAACCAGTGACGACCGACAGTCCAGATGGGGGTGGCCACCCGTGGACCCCCCCCCCCGACCGAAAAACCTGTATCCCGCACGGGAAAGCGGGAAGACTCGGAGCCCCCCTGTAGTCGCACGTCTTCCTAACCGAGGCGAAAACCGGAAGTGACATCAGACAGGATGCCCGGAAATGACGATAGCGGGAACAGAAGCGCTGACAGAAAGGAGGAGGAATGGGGGCCGATATTTAAAGGCCACGCCTTCTCCTTCAAATTCAGGCTGGCCTGTGGCCAGCCTTCTCATTAGTCATGCTAAACAGCTACAATTTAGTGCCAAATTCCTTTTTTTGTTTTTCAGATTTAATGCAGTTTCATACTGTCACTTGGGGGTCAAAGAACGATGACAAACCCCCCAATGGGGTTCCAGAAAAATTACACATTGATACTTGGGGTCCCAAAACAATGGCACACTGAGACTTGAGGGTCCCAAAGCCATCTCACACTGACACTTAGGCATACCATAGATGGTGCAATTCTCTTTCCTGAAACCAGAAAAAAAAAATTGCTGTGTTGATGGGGGAATCCCTCCTGCAGGGCTATTGTGTTCTGCCGGCGGTGGGGCACAGAAAGCCATCCCTGCCAGGAGTACACAGTGATTACTGCTAGTGGCTATAGCTGTTGGCAATAATCGCATGCCAAAAATCATGCAGGTTGTACCCTGGACAATCAATAGGACAACTTTGGTACATTCTGCCTGTCCATACATGGTTCAAATCTTGGCCTGTTCCTGCTGATCTGGCCAAGATTTGAACCATCTATGGCCAGCTTTAGGGGTTCCAGAACAATGATACACAGACACTTGGGGGTCCCAAAACAATGATGCACATATGTTTGGAGGTCCCAGATGAATGATGCACTGACCCTTGGGGGTCCCAGAAAAAGTATATACTGGCACTTGGGGGTCCCAGAAAAATTACATAATAACTGTTGGGGGGCCCAGAACAATGACATATTGACCCTTGGGGCTCCCAGAACAATGATGCACAGGCATTTGGGGTGGGGGGGTCCCAGAACAATGACACACTGACCCTTGGGGGTCTCATAACAATGACATACTGACACTTGGGGGTCCCAGAACAATGGCATACTGACCCTTGGTGGTCCCAGAAAAATTACGCACTGACGTCCTCTAAAAATGGCTATTGGCATACTAGGTAAAAAAAATAATATTTGTAGGCCCCCTTAAATGACGATATTGTACAGCAGAGATGTCAAACTAAATTTAATCACAGGCCACATCAGCAGTATGGTTGCCCTCAAAGGTCCGGTAGTATCTGGGGTGTGCTACTGTATGTACAGAGTGCAGGGTTCAGGAGTGCAGAGTGTAGGGTTCAGGAGTGCTTTATGTACAGGGTGCAGGGTTCAGGGGTGCGCTATGTACAGAGTGAAGGGTTCAGGGGTGCACTGTGAATCAAGAGCAGGGTTCAGGAGTGCTTTATGTACAGAGCGCAGGGTTTAGGAGTGCTTAATGTACAGAGTGCAGGGTTCAGGGGTGCGCTATGTACAGAGTGAAGGGTTCAGGGGTGCGCTATGTACAGAGAGCAGGGTTCAGAAGTGTGTTACGTACAGAGTGCAGAGTTCAGGAGTGCGTTATGCAAAGAGTGCACAGTTCAGGAGTGCGTTATGTATGGAGTGCAGGTTTTAGGGATGCACTACATACAGAGTGCAGGTCGTCAGATGTGCGTTACGTGCAGAGTGCAGAGTGCAGAGTTCAGGGGTATACTGTATACCGGGGATATGCAATTAGCGGACCTCCAGCTGTTGCAGAACTACAATTCCCATGAGGCATAGCAAGACTCTGACAGCCACAAGCATGACATCCAGAGTCAGAGGCATGATGGGACTTGTAGTTTTGCAACAGCTGGAGGTCCGCTAATTGCATATCCCTGCTGTATACCGAGTGCAAGATTTAGCGTTGTGCTATGCACCATCTGCAACCCCAACACCCCCATCCCCAAAGCTTCCTTGCATCCCTCTCTCTCATCTGGCCTGGCTCAAGTACCTCCCTGTGTAGGCGGTTCTGCCTTGCCTTACAGGGAGATCGTTCTCTCGCTCTCAGATTCTGGAGATCTGTCCCCGCAATGAGTACGTGCAGGGATCTCTTAGTTCCGGGGGGCTTCTGTGTTTACAAGGGACAGCAGGGAGCGCTAGCGGAGGGTGAGAGTCGGAGGTGGCAGAATAGAGTTCCGCCACGCTTCAGCTGCAAAACTCCAAGGGCCACATGACAAGGCCTGGCGGGCCGCATTTGGCCCGCGGGCCTTGTGTTTGACATATGTGTTGACAGTAATGCTAAAATCATTTTTACCCCCTGTCATCTTTTATTTTTTAATTTACAAAGAAGTTAGCATTGCTAGAATTGATGATCTGCAGAATAACACATAAGGAGACAGTCTGTAGACATTTTTGACATAGTATTTCTGTGGCCTAGTTCAGGAGATATATAGGATACCTGGTGTATCTAGAATAAACTGATATCCTGTTTACTTTGTAACAGAAACCACAACCTAAAGTAGAGTAACTGCTGCAGGGATTAAACAGCTATGAGAGTCAGCCATGACCACATTCCTAAACCACTTATTCAGCAGGTGTGAGCACAATATATGTTTTTCATTCTAGAAGTGTAATTATCTGAATTCAGTCAGTGATATCAGTCTTTTGTAGTCCCTGTACAGAAGAGCTTAGGCAGGAAGAAGGAGAAGCAGCACAGGGAGCCACTCGTGTGTTAACACGGAGCATGTTGATAGAAGGAGAAAGCAGAAAGACATCAAACGTCTGCTGTTTCACCTTCAAAGTTTAGTTACAGGGTGGGGAAGAGACAAGACCTGTAATGCCACGTACACACGACCGTTTTTCTTGTCGAGAAAAACGATTTTTTTTTCCATTTGACGAGAAAAACGATCGTCTGTGGGCATTTTGTCGTTTTTCTCGACGAGAAAAACGGTATTAAAAACGATAAGAAAAATTAGAACATGTTCTAATTTTTCTCGTCGTTTTTTCCGTCATTTTTTCCGCGGCAGTTTTCCCATAGGGGAACACTGCCGCGGAGCCCACAGACGGTCGTTTTTCTCGACAAGAAAAAAAATGACGTGAAAAACGTCCGTGTGTGGGGAACAAGCCGCTCCCTCGTTTTTAATGTCATTATTCACGGCGGTTTTTTAACCGCCGTGAATAATGATCGTGTGTACGCGGCATTAGAATCACTTTACTGCAGCAAGGAGAAATCACACTTCTGACCTGGCCGCCATACAGGGCTGTGCTGTGTGGCAGAGCTAAATAAATCTCAGGATTGGATAGTCAGAAATAGGAATCCCTGGCCAGGTAAAACATCTCTCATATACACTATATTATCAAAAGTATTGGGACGCCTGCCTTTATACACACATGAAATTTAATGGCTTCCCAGTCTTAGTCCGTAGGGTTCAATATTGAGTTGGTCCACCTTTTGTAGCTATAACAGCTTCAACTCTTCTGGGGAGGCTGTCCACAAGGTTTAGGAGTGTGTCTATAGGAAAGTTTAACCATTCTTCCAGAAGTGCATTTGTTAGGTCGGGCACTGATGTTGGACGAGAAGGCCTGTCTCGCAGTCTCCGCTCTAATTCATCCCAAAGGTGTTCTATCAGGTTGAGGTCAGGACTCTGTGCAGGCCAGTCAAGTTCCTTCACCCCAAACTCGCTCTTTCATGTTTCTATGAACCTTGCTTTGTGCATTGGTCCAAATCATTTGGTGGAGGGGGGATTATGGTGTGGGGTTGTTTTCCAGGGGTTGGGCTTGGCCCCTTTGTTCCAGCGAAGGGAACTCTTAAAGCGGACGTCCCGCGGCCATTCGTTTTTTTTTTTTGTCATTAATTTATGTATTACATTTTAAAGGAGTACTCACTTTTCCGGTCTTTCAAATCATCCGCTGTCCGATTATGATTGAAATTATAACTTATATAATAAATGTAACAAGGTTTCCATTTTGCTTGTGGGCATTGTGAAGCCCACAAGCACTCATTTCCTTGTTGCGGTGAATGCTTATTTCCCAGCATTCACTGCTCGTTCCCGCGCATGCTCAGTCTTTACAGCGAGCAGGGACGTAAACTTCCTAAGCTTTAGAAAATCCCACGATAACTCGCAGCAAGCCTCCGCAATGACTCCTGGGAGTAATGACAAAAGCTCCCAGAAGACAGTGCGGGTAAGGGAAATGATGCACTACCCGCAGACTACCTGCAGATAACACAGACAGGAAGGAGAGCGACAGATGAAGATAACACAGGTACTGTCACTAAAAAAAAAAAAAAAAGTTCAGTTTCTACCTTCATTCCAGGCTGCAATATAATTAAGCTCAAGTGTTAAAATAGGGTGGAGCTCCGCTTTAAGGCGTCACCATACCAAGACATTTTGGACAATTTCATGCTCCCAACTTTGTGGGAACAGTTTGGGGATGGCCCCTTCCTGTTCCAACATGACTGTGCACCAGTGAAACTTGGCTGACCTGCATAGAGTCCTGACCTCAACCCGATAGAACACCTTTGGGATGAATTAGAGCGCACAAATGCGCTTCTGGAAGAATGGTAAAACATTCCCATAAACACACCCCTAAACCTTGTGGACAGCCTTCCCAGAAGAGTTGAAGATGTTATAGCTGCAAAGGGTGGGCCAACACAATATTGAACCCTACGGACGAAGACTGGGATGCCATTAAAGTTCATGTGTGTGTAAAGGCAGGTGTCCCAATACTTTTGGTGATATATTGTATGCATGTATTTCATCTAGTATTATACTGTTTACTCCAAGTTCAACTTTAATGCCCGGCCTCTTTCCTGCACATTCTTTAATTACCTTTGATTTATTCAGGGTTAAGAGCTAATTTTAAGCATCATGTTAAAGGAGAACCTCAAACAAAAAGGGAAAACTCCCCCTCCTCTTTAACTTTTGGGCACTTTTTTTAGGGGAGTGGGTACCTGGTTTTGATAGGTACCCACTTCCACTTCCGCCCAAGTCGCCCAGGCGGAAGTTCGTCCCCATCCTCTGTGCCCGCAGCCCTCTGGGACACATCACAGATCCCAGGAGGCTGCGGGGATATTCACAAAGTGCAACATGGCATTTCTGCTCAAAAGAAGCTTTTTTTGACAGATTGCTCCGAAGTGAATAGGCTCATTTAAAATAAGTGGATTATTTTATCTTAAGCGTTGTTGTGCTTCAGGAATCATGCAACAAAACTCTCAGGCCAGGTTCACACTGGTACGACAAACGCTCTGACATTGGTAGCTCATGTCTCATGACGTGTGAAAATCAATGTTTCCCTATGGGAGCCGTCTTAACTGGTCTGACACATGTCGGTCCGACTTTGAAAATGCTCCATGTACTACTTTGGTCCGACTTTGATCCTACTTCAGCCCATTGAATATCACTGAAGTCGGATCAAAGTCGGATTGCCGTCTTGCCTGATCCGACTTTGGCATGCAACTTGTGCTCTGATGATCTTGAGGGGGAACTTTACGCCAAATTTTAAAAAAAAAAACGCATGGGTTCCCCCTCTAAGAGCATACCAGACCCTTGGGTCTGGTATGGATTTTAAGGGGAACCCCCTACGCCAAGAGAAACGGTATGGGGTTCCATACCAGACCCTGATCCAAGCACTCAGCCCGGCCGGTCAGAAAAGGGGGTGGGGACGAGCGAGCGTCCCCCGCTTCTGAACCGTACCAGGCCACATGCCCTCAACATGGGGGGGTGGGTGCTTTGGGGCAGGGGGACCCTGCGCCCCCCCACCCCAAAGCACCTTGTCCTCATGTTGATGAGGACAAGGGTCTCTTCCCGACAACCCTGGCCGTTGGTTGCCAGGGTCTGCGGGCAGGGGGCTTATCGAAATCTGGGAGCACCCTTCAATAAGTGGGCCCCCAGATCCCGACCCCCCATCCTATGTGAATGAGTATGGGGTGCAATTTACCCCTACCCTATGATGATCCAATATAAACCTACATGGGGCATTTTGCAAGCATAATACTTTAATGCTGGAGTAATTAAACCTTCCCAAAAAAAGCCATGGGGAGGAGAAAATTGCAGATAATATTCCACTTTACCAACATATAGAAGTAACAGGAGCTGATTTATTAAAACTGGAGGGTGCGAAACTTGGTGCAGCTGTGCATGGTTGCCAATCTTCTTCTAACTTCAGCTTGTTCAACTATGGTACAACCTGGAAGCTGATTGGTTTCTATGCAGAGCTGAACCAGGTTTTGCACTCTCCAGTTTTAGTAAGTCAAACCCGGCACATATTTTGTTTCCTGTGTAGCTATAACGTAACAGTGACCATATGACTTCCTGTCTCTGCAGTTCCTTTCTCCCTCAGCTTCTGAAGCAGCGTTATAACCATGTCTCTTCTGCAGAGGCTTGTCCTGTGCCTTGCCATCCCATCTTGTAAGTGAGAGAAGCCCAATATGTACCTTCAATGACTGGTCCACCCAAAACTCATATTACAGTTTTAGACAGATGCCAGTGGCTTGGATCGCTGAAGGCAAAAATCTCCCTGCCATAACTTTTACTCCCTTGGCGTCCCATTCCTTCTACTGTAGTCTTCAGCATATAAGATTACTGAAAAATATGGAAGAACAGCACTCTCTGGCAATGGCAGTGAAGACATCTCACTGTTGGAGTCCATGAAAAAGATAAGAACATGTTGGGTGATTCAACCCTCTGGCATCTTGGAATCTCAGCTTTTGGGAGCCCTCTTAAAGGAAACACAAAATTGAATATCATATTAAGTTAGCACAACTTTTACAATGTACTTTTGTCTGTACAGGTTTGGCTCAGACAACGATTGATCAAAATCCCCCACTTATTGTAAGTAGAGCCAACATAGACGTTGAAATGGACTGCCAGCAAGTGACCACAAACCATGACTACATGTACTGGTACCACCAAGGAGCCAGCCGTGAGCTGAAATACATTGCCTACATTATTCGGGGACAGGATCCCATCTACGATGACAGGTACAAAGATAAGTCGGTCTATGAGGTGGAGAGAAAAGGAGACAGCACCAACCTGAAGATCAAGTCACCGACAGCCCAGAATCAAGGAGTTTATTACTGTGCATCCAGTGCTACACAGTGATTGAAAACAACCTGGAGCCTTTGATCTAACCTCATCCATCAGACACAATGGGAGAACATAGACTGTGCACACTGCTGAGATACAGTCATCACACCAATATTCAACCCTCACACTGAACACACTACATGTGGTTAGAAAACTGCAAACTTACTGCCACTATCATTCTGTCATTAAATTTTTTTAGATAATGAGCTTGATTTACTAAAACTGGGGAGTGCAGAATTTGGTGAAGCTCTGCATAGAAACTTCAGCTTCCATTTTTTTTTGTCAAAGCTTAATTGAAAAAGCTGAAGTTAGAATCTGATTGGCTAACATATACAGTTGCACCAGATTTTGCACTCTCTAAGTTATTTTTGACATTCCTAATATGGATTACGCTTCCAACTATGCCGTTCTGTTGTGTTGCTTTCTGCATGCAAGTTAACGTGTATTAAGTTAAAGTGGACCTTCACTCTCCTTAACCACTTAAAGCGGAGCTCCGTCGAAAAAAAAAATATTAAAAGCCAGCAGCTACAGCTACAGCAGCTGCTGACTTTTAATATTTGGACACTTACCTGTCCTGGAGTCCAGCAACGTCCGCAGCAGAGGTCGAGCGATCGCTCGTCACTCTGCTGCCCCCTCCGCCATCCTCGCTGAGGGAACCAGGCAGTGAAGCCTTGCGGCTTCACTGCCCGGTTCCCTACGGCGCATGCGCGAGTCGCGCTGTGCCATTCTGATTCGTCCTCCTGTGTTCTGGGAGCCGAGTGTCTCCCAGAACACTACGGGAAGTCTGGGGGAAGTGACGTCACTCCCGCAGATTCCCGAAGAGAGGACTCCTGGATGTGGGTGAAAATACCTGTCTTAGACAGGTATCTTCACCCCCCTCCCCCCTGAAAGGTGTCAATTGTGACACCGGAGGGGGGGAGGGTTCTGATTAGCAGAAGTGCAAATTTAGGGTGGAGCTCCACTTTAAGGACCGCCGCACGACGATGTACGTCGACAGAATGGCACGGACAGGCACAAGGGCGTACAGATATGTCCCCTTTAAGAACCCGTCCGTGGGTCGCGTGCATGCCGGCGCGCTCGCGACCCGGTCCGAAGCTCCATAGCCGCGCCCGCGGGACCCACGGACCTGATCGCCGCCGGGGTCCCGCGATCGGGTCACAGAGCTGAAGAACGGGGAGAGGTAAGTGTAAACAAACCTTTCCCCGTTCTTCCTAGTGGCATGTCAGTGATCGTCTGTTCCCTGTCATAGGGAACGACGATAAGTGACGTCACACGCCAAGCTACTCCCCCCTACAGTAAGAATCACTCATTAGGTCACACTTAACCCCTACAGCGCCACCTAGAGGTTAACCCCTTCACTGCCAGTGTAATTTTCACAGTAGTCAGTGCATATTTATAGCACTGATCGCTGTAAAAATGACAATGGTCCCAAAAATGTGTCAAAAGTGTCCGATGTGTCTGCCATAATGTCGCAGTCACGATAAAAATCGCTGATCGGCGTCATTACTAGTGTTGAGTGAACCCGAACTGTAAAGTTCGGGTTCGTACCGAACTTTAGCTTTTTCCCGAACCCGAACCCGGACTTTGCCCAAAAGTCCGGGTTCGGGTTCGGCAATCTAATAACGCATTTAGAAATGCTTCAGGGGCCAGCCAATCACCTTTTGATTAGCTGGTGTGCCCTTAGAGGCCATCATAGCCATGCCTACTAATGGCATGGCTGTGATTGGTCAGTGCAACATGTGACCCAGCTTCTATATAAGCTAGAGGCACACAGCACACATGACACTCTGCTTCAGAATAGATAGGGAGAGGATCTAGTCTGCTGCTGCTGCTTTTAGGGAGAGATAGAAAAATACATGAGGTAGTCCTGATTCTACAATCTGAGGGAAAAGATAGAGAGATAGTGTAGTGTAGGGCCAGGTTCCTGTGTTGGTGCTTTCAGGGAGAGAGAATATTATATAGGAGTCCAGATTCAGAGATTAAAATCAGCGATCTGCATAGGTCTACCTATTTGTGTTGCAGTGCAGTCTTTTTACACTGCCATGAGCCCAGTGTCAGAGAAAATCTAACTTTTAGGGGAGAAAAAAAAAGGCACTTTATTGTTCTCTTTTCCAAAAGACCCATAGGGCAAAAAAAAAAAAAAAAGCATTTTATTTTGCTAGGGCAAAAAAAGACCCAATTAGGGCAAGAAAAAAAAAAAAAATTGCACTTTAATGTACGCTTGCAAAAAGAGCCATTCAGGGGCACAAAAAAAAGTTTGCAGTGTGTTATACATATTTTGAGGTGTGTGAAATAAACAATTTCTATATAGTTTTCTCCTACTGTGCTATACTAAAAAAAAACATTTTTTTTGAATAGCATTTTCTGCAGTTCTGTAGCTGTGCGATTCAGCGGTTACATACTGTGGGTGTGTTCTGCTCCTCCAAAAAAACGCCGTTTAGGGGCACAAAAAAAAGTTTGCAGTGTGTTATACATATTTTGAGGTGTGTGAAATAAACAATTTCTATATAGTTTTCTCCTACTGTGCTATACTAAAAAAAAACATTTTTTTTTAATAGCATTTTCTGCAGTTCTGTAGCTGTGCGATTCAGCGGTTACGTACTTTGGTTGTGTTCTGCGCTTCCAAAAACACCCATTTAGGGCAAGATCCTAAATTTTGAAAATATGAGGAGAAGGTCAAAGGGACGTGGTGGCCCCGGTCGTGGTGCTGCTGGTGGAGCTCCTGTTGCAGGGAGAGGACGTGGTGGATCTGTGCCAGATACACGCACAAGTGAAACACCTTCCTCAGGTGCGAGTAGGCGACCGAGCCTGCGGCGGTATTTTGTCGCGCCTAATGAGGCTGTACGAATGTTTAGGCCAGGACAAGTACAGGCGATAGTAGATTGGGTTGCTGACAGTGCCTCGGGTTCCTTCACATTGTCTCCCACCCACTCTTCTGATGAAAGAACTGAGTTGGCACCTGAAACCCATGTCCATCAGTCTTTCACCTCACCCCCTTGCAAATCAGCCAAGCAGTCTGAGCCCCAAATCATGCAGCAGTCTCTTCTGCTTTTCGATGACTCTGTTAGCAGGGTTTCCCAGGGCCATCCACCTAGCCCTGCCCCAGAAGTGGAAGAGATTGAGTGCACCGATGCCCAACCACTTATGTTTCATGATGAGTACATGGGAGGACCAACGCAGCATGTCTCGGATGATGACGAAACACAGGTGCCAACTGCTGCTGCTTTCGCAATTGTGCAGACAGACAAGGAGGGCAGGGGTGAAGACTGGGTGGAAGATGATGTGGAGGACGATGAGGTCCTCGACCCCACATGGAATCAACGTTATGCAGGTGACCAGTGTAGTTTGGAGGAAGAGGCGGTGGTCGCACAGAGCGGGAGCAGGGTGCAAAAGCGGAGCGTCTGTCAGCTAGACAGTATGTCTGCTACTGCCCAACGCAGCAAGGGACCGAGCACACCAAAGCCAGGTCCAAGGAGTTCCCCAGCGTGGCAGTTCTTCACACAATGTGCTGATGACAAGACACGAGTGGTTTGCACGCTGTGCAATCAGAGCCTGAAGCGAGGCATAAACGTTCTCAACCTGAGCACAACCTGCATGACCAGGCATCTAAGTGCAAAGCACGAGCTGCAGTGGAGTAGACATCTCAAAAACCAAGAAAGGTCTCTGGCTCCTCCTGCTTCCTCTTCTGCTGCAGTCTCGGCCTTTTCATCCACCTCTGTAGTGACAGTGGCACCTGCCACCCCGCAAACAGAGGATCTGCCAGCAACACTACCACCTGGGTCACCAACCATCTCCACAATGTTCCATGGAAGCGTTCAGCTCTTTATCTCCCAAACATTGGAGCGGAAGAGGAAGTACCCCCCTAGCCACCCGCGATCCCTGGCCCTGAATGCCAGCATTTCAAAACTCCTGGCCTTTGAAATGCTGTCATTCCGTCTGGTGGAGACGCAGAGTTTTAAAAGCCTGATGGCATTGGCTGTCCCACAGTACGTCGTGCTCAGCCGCCACTATTTTTCCAGGCGAGCCATCCCTTCCCTGCACAACCAAGTGGGGGACAAAATCAGGTGTGCATTGCGCAACGCCATCTGTGGCAAGGTCCACCTAACTACGGATGCGTGGACCAGTAAGCACGGTCAGGGACGTTATATCTCCCTAACAGCACACTGGGTAAATGCAGTGGCGGCTGGGCCTGAGGCAGAAAGCAGTTTGGCGCATGTCCTTCCACCACCGAGGATTGCAGGGCGCTTCAGTTTGCCTCCTGTTGCTAACTCCTCCTACTCCGCTTCCTCATCCTCTACCGCCTCCTCATCCGGTCAGCGTAACACCTTCACCACCAACTTCAGCACAGCCAGGGGTAAACGACAGCAGGCAGTTTTAAAACTTTCCTGTTTGGGGGAAAAACCCCACACCGCGCAGGAGTTGTGGAGGGACATGGAACAACAGACCAATGAGTGGTTGCTGTCAGTGAGCCTCAAGCCCGGCCTGGTGGTGTGCGATAATGGGCGAAATCTCGTAGCAGCTCTGGGCCTAGCCAGTTTGACGCACATCCCTTGCCTGGCGCATGTGCTGAACTTGGTGGTCCAGAGGTTCCTTAAAAATTACCCCAATATGACAGAGCTGCTGCAGAAAGTGCGGGCTGTGTGTGCGCACTTTCGGCGTTCTCACCCTGCTGCTGCTCGCCTGTCAGCGCTGCAGCGTAACTTCGGCCTTCCCGCTCACCGCCTCATATGTGACGTGCCCACAAGGTGGAACTCCACCTTGCACATGCTGGCCAGACTGTGCGAGCAGCAGCAGGCGATAGTGGAGTTTCAGCTGCAGCAATCACGCGTGAGTCGCTCTGCGGAACAGCACCACTTCACCACCAATAACTGGTCCTCCATGCGAGACCTGTGTGCCTTGTTGCGCTGTTTCGAGTACTCCACCAACATGTCCAGTGCCAATGACGCCGTTCTTAGCGTTACTATCCCAGTTCTATGCCTCCTTGAAAAAACGCTTCGGGCGATGATGGAAGAGGATGTGGCACAGGAGGATGAGGAGGAGGAGGAGGAAGCGGGATCATTTCAAAGGCTTTCAGGGCAGTCTTTCACAAGTGGCTACGAGGGTGGGTTCCTGCACCAACAAACGCCAGGTACACAATTGTCCGGCAGAAAGGGCACAGTTCTGGAGGATGACGAGGTGGAGGAGGAGATGGAGGAGGAGGAGGAGCCATTTTCACAGCAGGGTGGCACCCAGACCAGCTCGTGGCCATCACTGGTGCGTGGCTGGGGAGATACAGAGGACACAGACGATACACCTCCCACAGAGGACAGCTTTTCTTTGCCTCTGGGCAGCCTGGCACACATGAGCGATTACATGCTGTAGTGTTTCCGCAATGACCGCCGAGTTGCCCACATTTTAACTGGTGCTGATTACTGGGTGGCCACCCTGCTGGAACCCCGTTACAAGGACAACGTACCGTCCTTAATTCCCTCACTGGAGCGGGATCGTAAGATGCGCGAGTACAAGCGCACGCTGGTAGACGCGCTGCTGGTGGCATTCCCACCTGACAGCGGGCGTACGGTGGAAGCACAAGGCGAAGGCAGAGGAGGAGGAAGAGGTCGCCAACGCAGCCGGGGCACCGGCAGCACCTCAGAAGGCAGGGTTAGCATGGCTGAAATGTGGAAAAGCTTTGTCAGCACGCCACAACAACCAGCACCACCAGCTGAGATGGAACGTCTTAGCAGGAGGCAGCATTTCACCAACATGGTTGAGCAGTATGTGTCCACAGGCCTACACGTACTGTATGACGGGTCTGCCCCCTTTAACTTCTGGGTCTCCAAATTGGGCACATGGCCTGAGCTTGCCCTTTATGCCTTGGAGGTGCTGGCCTGCCCTGCAGCCAGTGTATTATCTGAACGTGTATTTAGCACGGCAGGGGGCGTTATCACAGACAAGCGCAGCCGCCTGTCCAGAGCCAATGTGGACAAGCTCACGTTCATTAAAATTAACCAGGCATGGATCCCACAGGACTTGTCCGTACCTTGTGCAGAATAGACATGTATACCGGTGTTGTGACAAAAACTGTCCGGCCATCGGATTGTGTCCGGCCCATACTGCGAAGGCGCAGCGCTTGCGCAGTACAGAGGACAAGGAGATTCACAAAATCTCCGAAGATGAACGGCGCCTGCGCTGTGAGTGCAGGTTCAAGCCCCACCATCCAAGTGGACATACGGTAGCACATAGTAACAGGGCCCCTCACAGGCTCGGTTCGATCGCCACGCTTTGGGCACGGCCTCACTTGGCTCGGCTTGAACCACGGATGGTGTGGCCTTCACCTGAACTCACCACGCAGGCGCCGTTCGTCTTGGGAGATTTTCGAAATCCCCTTGTCTTACATACTGAGCAAGCGCAGTACAGGGTGGACACTATTTGACGGGGGACAGAATTCGACACATCACCGGCCCTTCCCAGCCATTGTTGTATTTTTGAATCAGTGTTGGCTACCTCGTCCTCCTCCACCGCCGCTTCCACCTACACAGCCACATCCACCACCACCTCAACCTCCTACTCCATATGGACCTCGTCCTCCTAGGTCAAGATTATTTTTTTAAATTTTTTTTTTATGTTATTTTAAGTTATTTCCCTATCCACATTTGTTTGCAGAGCACTTGCCATGCTCTTAACAACATTTTGCTGCCATTTGCAGCCCTCTAGCCCTTTCCATTACCTTTTTAGAGCCTTTTTAGTCCTTAGAAGTCCGGGTCCCCATTGACTACAATGGGGTTCGGGTTCGGGTCCGGGTTCGGGTTAAAGTTCGGTCCCGAACCCGAACTTTTTTCCGAAGTTCGGCCGAACCCGTCGAACCCGAACATCCAGGTGTCCGCTCAACTCTAGTCATTACTAGTAAAAAAAAAAAAAAAAAAAAAAATAATAAAAATGCCATAAAACTACCCCCTGTTTTGTAGGCACTATAACTTTTGCGCAAACCAATCAATAAACGCTTATTTCGATTTTTTTTTACCAAAAATATGTAGAAGAATATGTATCGGACTAAACTGTGGGAATTTTTTTTTACATATATATATATATATATATATATATATATATTTGGGGATATTTATTATAGCAAGAAGTAAAAAATATGTAATTTTTTTCAAAATTGTTGCTCTATTTTTGTTTATAGCGCAAAAAATAAAAACCGCAGAGGTGATCAAATACCACTAAAAGAAAGCTCTATTTGTGGGAAAAAAAGGACGTCAATTTTGTTTGGGAGCCACATCGCACGACCGCGCAATTGTCAGTTAAAGCGACGGAGTGCCGAATCGCAAAAAGGGGCCTGGTCCTTTAGCAACAAAATGGTCCGGGGCTGAAGTGGTTAAAGTGGCTGTAAACCTCAGACATGAAATAAGCTACTTCATTCTTCTGCTATCTGCATGAATCACTTCTGACAACTTTTCCTGACACCAAGAGTAAAAAGGTGACGGGAGGGAGCTCCAGCTGATTGACAGCCTCAGCTCTGCTCCTGTGTGCTGTGTGAAGGGGGTGCGTGGCTCTTCCCACCTTACTGAGCTCTGCAGAGTGGGATTTCAGCTCCCCACTATTTCAGCTCAAAAAATATATCCAAAGATGTCCTTTTCTTCTTTGTGATAAATAATTAACATAGTGTGCAAAATGTGTGACTTTTCTTCTTCTGTGCAGCAAACAACTATATAAAGTGCAGAGTGACTTCTTATCTTCAGTGCGATACACTAGTGTATTAGATGTCCCCATACCTCACGGCTGTAAGGTAACAGCATATAGGTATATCTTTAGAGGTCACAGGTGTACTCCCTATGTATCCTGATGTTAACCGATAGTGATGAGCCGAACACCCCCGGGTTCGGTTCGCACCAGAACCCGCGAACGGACCGAAAGTTCGTACGAACATTAGAACCCTATTAAATACAATGGATGCGAACGTTCGAATTCTAAAGTGCTAATTATAACAACTATTATGCATGTTATTGTCCTAAAAAGGGTTTGGGAACCCGGGTTCTGCACCAGGGGACATGTATCAATGCAAAAAGAAGTTTTAAAAACGGTCGTTTTTCGGGAGCAGTCATTTTAATGATGCATAAAGTGAAAAAAAAAAAGTCAAATATTCCTTTAAATATCGTACCTGGGGGGTGTCTAAAGTATGCCTGTGAAGTGCCACGTGTTTCCCGTGTTTAGAACTGTCCCTGCACAAAATGACACTTCTAAAGGAAAAAAAAGCCATTTAAAACTGCTTGCGGCTTTAATGTAATGTCTGGTCCCGGTAATATGGATGAAAATCTTTAAGAAAAATGGCATAGCTACCCCATGACCCCCCCCCCTACCCCAGCCCATTACCAGCCCCTTTGGGTCTTGTATGGATATTAAGGGGAACCCCGCACATAAAATAAAAAAGGCCCTATATACTCTGAACAGCCGTATACAGGCGGTGCATACAAGACAGGGACTGTAGGTTTGTTCTTATGTAGAATCTGTTTGTAATTTTGAACAGGTACATTGTTGAAGTGTAGCTCCAGCCCAAAAATCTATTTTTAAACTTTTTGGAAAACATAGGTAAGGGTTATCACCCCTGTAACATTTGTTTTGCTGTCTGTGCCCCTGTTCAGAACATTTCACCTCACTTTCCGTCCCAATGACAACTGTTTTTGAAATGTGGTGTTTTTCTTGAAACAAGGATTGCTGATAAAGCATCAGTACAGAGGAGACACCTTTCTCCCATATTTATTCTTACAGGAGAGAATTTTCCTTCCTAGTGGTAGATTTCCTCTCACTTCCTGTTGTCTTCTTGCGTTTGCAAGTAGGAGTCGTTTGTAAGTTGGATGTTTGAAAGTAGGGACCTGCCGTATATACTCTGCAGAAATAGGCCCCTTAGTTGTTGGTGTTGGCACAACACTGTAAGCACTCACAGTTACTCTTGGTTGGTGCTGGAACGCCCTGCTGTCAACTATTATATCAGGAATTTTAATTACATATAATTGTTGAACAGTGGTAGTAAAAATTGGGCCTTTGATGGTGGTGCTGGTGCCACAACACTGTAAGCCCTGACAGTTACTCTTGGTGGGTGCAGCAATGGGCCCTGCTGTGAATTATTAGATCAAGAATTGTAATTGCATGCCCCTGTTGAACAGGGGCTGAAAAATTGGGCCTTTCGTGGTGGTGGTGGTGGTGGTGGTGTTGCCACAACACTGTAAGCCCTCAGAGTTACTCTTGGTGGGTGCAGGAATGGGCCCTGCTGTGAATTATTAGATCAAGAATTGTAATTATATGCCCCTTTTGAACAGGGGCTGAAAAATTGGGCCTTTTGTGGTGGTGGTGGTGGTGGCGTTGCCACAACACTGTAAGCCCTCAGAGTTACTCTTGGTGGGTGCAGCAATGGGCCCTGCTGTGAATTATTAGATCAAGAATTGTAATTGCATGCCCCTGTTGAACAGGGGCTGAAAAATTGGGCCTTTCGTGGTGGTGGTGGTGGTGGTGGTGTTGCCACAACACTGTAAGCCCTCAGAGTTACTCTTGGTGGGTGCAGCAATGGGCCCTGCTGTGAATTATTAGATCAAGAATTGTAATTACATGCCCCTTTTGAACAGGGGCTGAAAAATTGGGCCTTTCGTGGTGGTGGTGGTGGTGGCGTTGCCACAACACTGTAAGCCCTCAGAGTTACTCTTGGTGGGTGCAGCAATGGGCCCTGCTGTGAATTATTAGATCAAGAATTGTAATTGCATGCCCCTGTTGAACAGGGGCTGAAAAATTGGGCCTTAGGCACTGGTGGCACAACACTACAACCCCTCACAGATACTGTACTTGGAGCACAGCAATGAGCCCTGTTGCAAAGTATTGCTTCAAAAATTGTAATGACACGCCCCTGTTAAACAGGGGCTGAAAAATTGGGCCTTAGGCACTGGTGCCACAACACTCCAACCCCTCACAGATACTGTACTTGGAGCACAGCAATGAGCCCTATGGCAAATTATTGCTAAAAAAATTGTAATTACACGCCCCTGTAAAACAGGGGCTGAAAAATTGGGCCTTAGCCACTGGTGGCGGCACCCATAAACAAAAATGATCTTCCAAGCTATCATCATCAATCATATCATTGAGGACTCGGAGGAGGAGGATAGCCAGTCAACATAACAGCACAGGCACTCAGCATCAGCATCAGTCTTGAAGGGATGTGACATGTTAAAATCAATTAGTCTGTTATATCAGCATCAGGTGTGTGGTAGCTGGTGGTGATCCAAGACTGGTTCATCTTGATGAAAGTCAGTCGATCAACCGAGTCGGTGGACGGGCACACCCTGTGATCCGTGACAAATCCTCCAGCAGCACTGAATGTGCGTTCCGAAAGAACGCTGGATGCAGGACAGGCCAGTAGCTCAATTGCATACTGTGCAAGCTCTGGCCAGTGATCCATCCTCAAGACCCAGTAAGCCAGAGGATTTTCGGTGGGGAAGGTGTCCAAGTCTGACCTTGCCCCTAGATATTCCTGCACCATGTTTATCAGACGCTGGCGATGGTTGCTGGAACCGATCATACTTTGGGGCTGCGGACTAAAGAATTGTCTGAACGCATCGGTCAGACGGCCACCTTCCCCACCGCTCCTTCTTTGACTGGCCGAAGCCTCAGCAACTCGTTGTCCAGGACCAGGAGTTTGTAACCTCCCAGTCTCTGGGAACGCGTTGCCCAGACCTTTCTGCAAGGCCTCCCGGAGTTGTCTCATCCTCTGCTCCCTCTGCGAAGGTAACATAAGGTCCGCAACCTTACCCTTGTACCGTGGATCAAGGAGAGTGGCCAGCCAGTAATGGTCCCTCTCCTTGATCCGAAGAATACGAGGATCCTTCCGCAGACTTTGCAGGATCAGGGAGGCCATGCAGCGTAGGTTTGCTGAGGCATTCGCTCCGGAGTCCTCTGGGTCACTAAGGACGACATGATCCGCAGCCACCTCCTCCCAGCCACGTACAAGTCCACTGGTTTCTTGGGACTGTAAATCATCCCTAAAAGACTGCTGCTGATGATGCTGAGTGCCAGCCTCCACCTCCATGCTGACACAATCCTCCTCCTCCTCCTCCTCCTCCTCCTCTTCCTCTTCCTGTGCGATGGGTGGGACAGAAGGAACACTGTCTGGGTAAAGGGGGCCTTGAGAGGCAAGGAAGTCCTCCTCTTCCTGCCTCTGTTCTGCCTCAAGTGCCCTGTCCATTATTCCACGCAGCGTGTGCTCCAACAGGTGGACAAGAGGTACAGTGTCACTGATGCATGCACTGTCACTGCTCACCATCCTCGTGGCCTCCTCAAATGGTGCCAGGACAGTGCATGCATCCCTGATCATGCCCCACTGGCGTGGAGAAAAAAAACCAAGCTCCCCTGACCCTGTCCTGGTGCCGTAGTCGCACAGGTACTCATTGATGGCCCTCTGCTGCGTGTGCAGCCGCTGCAGCATGGCCAACGTTGAGTTCCACCTGGTGGGCATGTCACATATAAGGCGGTTCTTGGGCAGGTTCAACTCCTTTTGCAGCTCAGCCAGGCGAGCACTGGCATTATAAGATCTGCAGAAATGCACACAGACTTTCCTGGCCTGCCTCAGGACATCCTGTAAGCCCGGGTACCTGGCCAAGAACCGCTGCACCACCAGGTTAAGGACGTGAGCCACACAGGGCACATGGGTCAGTTGTCCCTGTCGGAGGGCGGAGAGGAGGTTGGTGCCATTGTCGCAAACCACCATTCCTGGCTTAAGCTGGCGTGGCGTCAACCACCTCTCGGCCTGGCCCTGCAGAGCAGACAGGACCTCTGCCCCAGTGTGGCTTCTGTCCCCCAAACACACCAGCGCAAGCACGGCATGGCATCTTTTTGCCTGCGTACTTGCGTAGCCCCGTGAACGGCTACGGAGCACCGCTGGTTCATAGGACAAACCACAGGAAGAGGCCATGGAGGAAGAAGAAGAGGAGGGGGTGGAGGAGAGAGGTGTGTCACAACCAGTAGTAGCATTTTGGAGGCGTGGCGGTGGAACAACCTCCAACACTACTGCACCTTGTCCTGCATCCTTCCCAGCTGCCAAAAGAGTGACCCAATGGGCCGTGAAAGAAAGGTAACGTCCCTGTCCATGCCTGCTGGACCATGAGTCAGCGGTAATATGCACCTTACCGCTGACCGCCCTGTCCAGCGAGGCCAAGACATTGCCTTCCACATGCCGGTAGAGAGCCGGAATAGCCTTCCGTGAGAAAAAGTGGCGTTTGGGAACCTGCCACTGAGGAACCGCACATTGCACAAACTCACGGAAGGGGGCCGAGTCTACCAACTGAAAAGGCAGCAGTTGAAGCGCTACCAATTTAGCCAAGCTAGCATTCAACCGCTGGGCATGTGGATGGCTGGGAGTGAACTTCTTTCGACGGTCCAGCAGCTGGGGCAGGGAAATTTGCCTGCTAGAATCGGACGTCGGTGTACTGCTAGCAGAGTGGCCGCAAGTACTTGGCTGTGACACACCTAATTCTACACCTTCATTCCTCTCAGTGCATGTTTCAGAGAGGACTGAAGTTATAGTGGGGTTGGAGATCCCAGCTGATGCGGTGCAAGGAGAGGTCCGCTTTGTTCTTTGGTGTGGGTCTTTGAGGTAGGCTTGCCAACGAGCTGCATGGCAGGTCAACATATGTCTGGTCAGGCATGTGGTACCCAAGCGGCTGATGTTTTGGCCACGCGATATACGCTTGAGACATATGTTGCAAACAGCAGCTGTGCGATCTGATGCACTAGCCTCAAAAAAGGCCCACACCAAGGAACTTTTTGAATGACGGGCAGAGGCAGCGCCCTGCACAGGCGGAGCTCTGCGGTGTGATTCCGTCGGTGTACTGCCCTTACGCTGGCCACCAAAGGGCATCCTGCCTCGTTGGAGATGTGCCTCCTCCTCATCCTCCTCCTCCTCCTCTCTCCTATTAGGCACCCACGTGGAGTCAGTGACCTCATCATCCCCTCCCTCCTCATCACTGGAGCCAATCTGGCAGTATGCTGCAGCTGCTGGAACATGACTGCCAGATTGGTGTCCTTCTTGAGCATCCCCTCTGTCTGCTCTCACGCTACTGCCTTCCTGTAGCTGGGTTTCATCATCAGACCCTTCGAAACGCTGGGCATCCTCCTGGAGCATGTACCCAACACTGTGCTCAAACAGTTCGGGGGACTCCTCAGGAGGAGGACATGGTGGGTCTAGGGAAGGAGTGACTGATGATGAGTCTGACATTGATACCAGGGAAGAGGACGCTTTGGCAGCTGCTTTGCCAGTACCCTGAGCCTGGGTGAGAGAGGATGAGGAGGAGGAGGAGGGCTTGGTCATCCACTCTACCAAGTCTTCGGCATGATGTGGCTCAACATCTCCAGCTGCCGAAAAGAAGGACAAGCGTGTCCCATGGCCATGTGCTGATGACAATGCACCGCGTCCATGACCAGCACTGTTGCCCCCAGACACAGAGCCTGCTTGCCCTCTTTTATTGCCTCCTGACTGTCTGCCTCTCCTTGTTTGCCTTCCAGACATTCTAATAGATGGCCTGCAGGGAGATGGGAAAAAAGCAATAAGGGCTACCTTCAGGTGTCCTTCTCTGTCCCTTTACTTAAGGATTTCTAAATATGGTTGAGGATTATTGCTTTTGCACAGAATAGCACAACAACAATTTCCCTGACTGTCCAAAAAACAAGGATTTCAAAGATGGTTGATGAGGAATGCTTTGGCACACTATAGCACAAGGAGAAATCCCCTCACTTTCCTTCTTTGTCCCTAGAAACAAGGACTGGCACAGTGAAAGAAACTGACACTCTCCCTACCTACAGTTTTCTGTCCCTAGAAAAAATGTTTTTTTAAAGCACACTATAGCACAAGGAGAATTCCCCTCACTTTCCTTCTTTGTCCCTAGAAACAAGGACTGGCACAGTGAAAGAAACTGACACTCTCCCTACCTACAGTTTTCTGTCCCTAGAAAAAATGTTTTTTTAAAGCACACTATAGCACAAGGAGAAATCCCCTCACTTTCCTTCTTTGTCCCTAGAAACAAGGACTGGCACAGTGAAAGAAACTGACACTCTCCCTACCTACAGTTTTCTGTCCCTAGAAAAAATGTTTTTTTAAAGCACACTATAGCACAAGGAGAATTACCCTCACTTTCCTTCTTTGTCCCTAGAAACAAGGACTGGCACAGTGAAAGAAACTGACACTCTCCCTACCTACAGTTTTCTGTCCCTAGAAAAAAATTTTTTTAAAGCACACTATAGCACAAGGAGAAATCCCCTCACTTTCCTTCTTTGTCCCTAGAAACAAGGACTGGCACAGTGAAAGAAACTGACACTCTCCCTACCTACAGTTTTCTGTCCCTAGAAAAAATGTTTTTTTAAAGCACACTATAGCACAAGGAGAAATCCCCTCACTTTCCTTCTTTGTCCCTAGAAACAAGGACTGGCACAGTGAAAGAAACTGACACTCTCCCTACCTACAGTTTTCTGTCCCTAGAAAAAATGTTTTTTTAAAGCACACTATAGCACAAGGAGAATTCCCCTCACTTTCCTTCTTTGTCCCTAGAAACAAGGACTGGCACAGTGAAAGAAACTGACACTCTCCCTACCTACAGTTTTCTGTCCCTAGAAAAAATGTTTTTTTAAAGCACACTATAGCACAAGGAGAAATCCCCTCACTTTCCTTCTTTGTCCCTAGAAACAAGGACTGGCACAGTGAAAGAAACTGACACTCTCCCTACCTACAGTTTTCTGTCCCTAGAAAAAATGTTTTTTTAAAGCACACTATAGCACAAGGAGAATTACCCTCACTTTCCTTCTTTGTCCCTAGAAACAAGGACTGGCACAGTGAAAGAAACTGACACTCTCCCTACCTACAGTTTTCTGTCCCTAGAAAAAATGTTTTTTTAAAGCACACTATAGCACAAGGAGAAATCCCCTCACTTTCCTTCTTTGTCCCTAGAAACAAGGACTGGCACAGTGAAAGAAACTGACACTCTCCCTACCTACAGTTTTCTGTCCCTAGAAAAAATGTTTTTTTAAAGCACACTATAGCACAAGGAGAATTACCCTCACTTTCCTTCTTTGTCCCTAGAAACAAGGACTGGCACAGTGAAAGAAACTGACACTCTCCCTACCTACAGTTTTCTGTCCCTAGAAAAAATGTTTTTTTAAAGCACACTATAGCACAAGGAGAAATCCCCTCACTTTCCTTCTTTGTCCCTAGAAACAAGGACTGGCACAGTGAAAGAAACTGACACTCTCCCTACCTACAGTTTTCTGTCCCTAGAAAAAATGTTTTTTTAAAGCACACTATAGCACAAGGAGAATTCCCCTCACTTTCCTTCTTTGTCCCTAGAAACAAGGACTGGCACAGTGAAAGAAACTGACACTCTCCCTACCTACAGTTTTCTGTCCCTAGAAAAAATGTTTTTTTAAAGCACACTATAGCACAAGGAGAATTCCCCTCACTTTCCTTCTTTGTCCCTAGAAACAAGGACTGGCACAGTGAAAGAAACTGACACTCTCCCTACCTACAGTTTTCTGTCCCTAGAAAAAATGTTTTTTTAAAGCACACTATAGCACAAGGAGAATTCCCCTCACTTTCCTTCTTTGTCCCTAGAAACAAGGACTGGCACAGTGAAAGAAACTGACACTCTCCCTACCTACAGTTTTCTGTCCCTAGAAAAAATGTTTTTTTAAAGCACACTATAGCACAAGGAGAATTCCCCTCACTTTCCTTCTTTGTCCCTAGAAACAAGGACTGGCACAGTGAAAGAAACTGACACTCTCCCTACCTACAGTTTTCTGTCCCTAGAAAAAATGTTTTTTTAAAGCACACTATAGCACAAGGAGAATTCCCCTCACTTTCCTTCTTTGTCCCTAGAAACAAGGACTGGCACAGTGAAAGAAACTGACACTCTCCCTACCTACAGTTTTCTGTCCCTAGAAAAAATGTTTTTTTAAAGCACACTATAGCACAAGGAGAATTCCCCTCACTTTCCTTCTTTGTCCCTAGAAACAAGGACTGGCACAGTGAAAGAAACTGACACTCTCCCTACCTACAGTTTTCTGTCCCTAGAAAAAATGTTTTTTTAAAGCACACTATAGCACAAGGAGAAATCCCCTCACTTTCCTTCTTTGTCCCTAGAAACAAGGACTGGCACAGTGAAAGAAACTGACACTCTCCCTACCTACAGTTTTCTGTCCCTAGAAAAAATGTTTTTTTAAAGCACACTATAGCACAAGGAGAATTCCCCTCACTTTCCTTCTTTGTCCCTAGAAACAAGGACTGGCACAGTGAAAGAAACTGACACTCTCCCTACCTACAGTTTTCTGTCCCTAGAAAAAATGTTTTTTTAAAGCACACTATAGCACAAGGAGAATTCCCCTCACTTTCCTTCTTTGTCCCTAGAAACAAGGACTGGCACAGTGAAAGAAACTGACACTCTCCCTACCTACAGTTTTCTGTCCCTAGAAAAAATGTTTTTTTAAAGCACACTATAGCACAAGGAGAATTCCCCTCACTTTCCTTCTTTGTCCCTAGAAACAAGGACTGGCACAGTGAAAGAAACTGACACTCTCAGTCCCTACCTACAGTTTTCTGTCCCTAGAAAAAATGTTTTTTTAAAGCACACTATAGCACAAGGAGAAATCCCCTCACTTTCCTTCTTTGTCCCTAGAAACAAGGACTGGCACAGTGAAAGAAACTGACACTCTCCCTACCTACAGTTTTCTGTCCCTAGAAAAAATGTTTTTTTAAAGCACACTATAGCACAAGGAGAATTCCCCTCACTTTCCTTCTTTGTCCCTAGAAACAAGGACTGGCACAGTGAAAGAAACTGACACTCTCCCTACCTACAGTTTTCTGTCCCTAGAAAAAATGTTTTTTTAAAGCACACTATAGCACAAGGAGAAATCCCCTCACTTTCCTTCTTTGTCCCTAGAAACAAGGACTCGCACAGTAAAACACACTGACACTCTCCCTACCTATCCTTCTCTTTCCCTAAACTAAAGGAATCCAGGTTAAGCAAGAAAGAAATAAATGTCACTGTCCCTGCCTATGCTTGTCTTTCCCTGCTCCGGAACACACTACACTAGGCCGCCGTGCTGGCGGCCTTTTATAGTGTGGGGCGTGTACTAAACACCCTCAGCAATAATTGGCCACAGGCATCCTGCCTGTGGCCAATCATTGCTCTCCTCGCTGCCGGCGCTGTGATTGGCCAAGCATGCGGGGTCACAGTGCATGCTTGGCCAATCACAGCGCCTGGATGACACTGCGATGGCGTAGTGCATTGTGGGCCGTTCGCGTCACTCGAATTTGGCGCGAACGGCCCAAATCGTTCGATCTTCGTCGAACGATCGAACAGCCGATGTTCGAGTCGAACGTATGTTCGACTCGAACACGAAGCTCATCCCTATTAACCGACCTCCGCATCTGGCGTTTTTTAATCTGGTGGTATGTATTCGTCCTTGAGAGCCAAAACGCAGCCAATCACGGCCAATATCAGCATGACCTCGGTAGGTGGGTATTGGGGGTGTAGAAGGAAGAAGAAGGGGGAATGCTCGATGGTGTAGTACGTTTCAAAATGATTTATTAAAGTTAAAAAGGCTTCAGTACTCACATTTCATATACAATTTAAAACAGAAATGAGCAGCGAGCTCGCCAACGTCATGGTCACGTGACTTCATCAGCGATCCCCTGCACTTTATATAGTTATTTGCTGCACAGAAGAAGAAAAGTCACAAATTTTGCACACTGTTATTTATTTATCACAAAGAAGAAAAGGACATCTTTGGATATATTTTTTTAAAGATATATATATATATATATATATATTTTTGGGTTATTTTACTTATCACAAAGTAGAAAGGGACTATTTTAGATATACAGTAGGTGCCGCCGATATTGTGTCAATCTCGCCGCTTCTAGCGGCGAGATTGACACCCTATGAGCTCCGTCGCAAGAGCCAGCGCCGAGCTGTCTCGTCATCGGGAAAGGAAAAAATGTTCCTTTCACGATGAGCGACACGCATTGCCGATAGGCGGGGATCCGACGCGGATTCCCACCAATACCAGGCACTGCGTTTGGTATGAATCCTGAGCGGGAACTCCACGCCAATTTTTAAAGAAAAAAACGGCGTGGGTTCCCCCTCCAGGAGCATACCAGGCCCTTGGGTCTGGTCTGGATTTGAAGGGGAAACCTACGCCGAAAAAACGGCGTGGGGGTCCCCCTCAAGATCCAAACCAGACCCTTATCCGAGCATGCAACCTGGCAGGCCGCAGGGGAAGAGGCCCCCCCTCCCTCCTGAACCGTACCAGGCCACATGCCCTCAACATGGGGGTTTTGGTGCTCTGGGGCAGGGGGGCGACCTGCGGCCCCCCCACCCCAGAGCACCCTGCCCCCATGTTGATGAGGACAGGGCCTCTTCCCGACAACCCTGGCCGTTGGTTGTCGGGGTCTGCGGGCGGGGGGCTTATCGGAATCTGGGAGCCCCGTTTAATAAGGGGGCCCCCAGATCCCGGCCCCCCCACCCTATGTGAATGAGTATGGGGTACATCGTACCCCTACCCATTCACCTGTTGGGAAAAAATGGCAATAAAAACACAACACAGTTTTTAAAAGTATTTTATTGCACCGCTCCGGAGGTCTTCTTCCGTCTTCTTCCGACTTCGGGGGTCTCCGGTGTCGTCGCCGCGCTCTCCGGTTCTTTCTTCTGCCGGGCCACCGCTATCTTCTTCCAGCTCTTTTGCTAGCGGAGGCCCGGTCTTCTCCGTCGCCTTCTTCTTCTCCCGCTCTCCGGTTCTTCTCCCGCTCTCCGGTTCTTTCTTCCGCCGGGCCTCCGCTAACTTCTTTTTAGCTCTTTTGCTAGCAGAGGCCCGGTCTTCTCCGTTGTCTCGTCCGGCTCTCCGTTGTCCTTCTGCCGGCCCCTCCACTAACTTCTTGGTAGCTCTTTTGCTAGTGGAGGGGCCGGTCTTCTCCGTCGTCGCCGTCAGCGTCTTCTTCCCTCTTCTCCTCCTCGATGTTGACTCAACGCTTCCTCTCGCAGTAATGATAAATCTTCGCTCCGCAGAGATTAATATAGGCTTCTCATGACGTCACAGTCACATGTTCCCATGATGTCACAGTCACATGCTCCGGGGCCACGTTCTTTCGGCGTAGGGTTCCCCTTCAAATCCAGACCAGACCCAAGGGCCTGGTATGCTCCTGGAGGGGGAACCCACGCCGTTTTTTTCTCTAAATATTGGCGTGGAGTTCCCGCTCAGGATTTATACCAAACGCAGTGCCTGGTATTGGCGGGAATCCGCGTTGGATCCCCGCTCAGTACAGTGTCGCGTCTCCTTGCTATTGCAGCGAGCGCGACACGTGTCGCCACCCTGCTGCCGAGATCTCGGCACTCCTGACGCCGAGAATCTCGGCGATGGGAGCGCGATAGATATACAATATCGGCGGCACCTACTGTATAGGTTTTAGATTTCTTAGACTAGTAACCTGAGGAACGAGGCACCTAGTTTCGTTTTGCATCTTGATCATCTGATCATTTTGCACATTTGCACCTTGTCACTTTATTTGCCACTAGAAATGTTATGGTTGTTTAACCACTTCAGCCCCGGACCATTTGGCTGGCCAAAGACCAGAGCACTTTTTACGATTCGGCACTGCGTCGCTTTAACTTACAATTGCGCAGTCGTGCGACGAGACTCTCAAACAAAATTGATGTCCTTTTTTTCTCACAAATAGAGCTTTCTTTTGGTGGTATTTGATCACCTCTGCGGTTTTTATTTTTTGCGCTATAAACAAAACTAGAGCGCCAATTTTGAAAAAAAAGCAATATTTTTTACTTTTTGCTATAATAAATATCCCCAAAAATATATAAAAACTTTTTTTTCCTCAGTTTAGGCCGATACGTATTCTTCTACATATTTTTGGTTAAAAAAAATTGCAATAAGCGTTTATTGATTGGTTTGCGCAAAAGTTATAGCGTCTACAAGATAGGGGATAGTTTTATGGCATTTTTATTAATATTTTTTTTTTACTAGTAATGGCGGAGATCAGCAATTTTTATCGTGACTGCGACATTATGGAGGACACATCGGACACTTTTGGCGCTATTTTGGGACCATTCACATTTACACAGCGATCAGTGCTATTAACCTCCCTGGCGGTATTCCCGAGTCTGGCTCGGGGTTAAATTTCAGCACCAAAAGCGGTAACCCCGAGCCAGACTCGGGCTGCGTCGCAGTGATCCAGGCAGAGTTACTTACCTTGTCCCCTGGATGCTGCGATGCTTCCCCGCTGTGTGATCGAGCTGTCTCCTCGCTCGATTCACACACTTCCGAGTGCCGCCGAGCTCCGTTCCCTGCGAGGTTACGACGCACGGGGACGGAGATCGGCGCCAAATTCAAAAAAGTTAAAACACAGTACACATACAGTACACTGTAATCTTACAGATTACAGTACTGTATAAAAAAATTACGCACCCCCTTTGTCCCTAGTGGTCTGCCCAGTGTCCTGCATGCACTTTTATATAATAAAAACTTTTTTTTTCTGCCTGGAAACTGGAGATTGTCCATAGCAACCAAAAAGTGTCCCTTTATGTCAAAAGTGGTTTTGGACCAGCTAAAAAACAGCGATAATAAATTAGAATCACTCGCAGAATTAAGCGATAGTGATTTGTGGGGAAATTCGTCATCAAACACTGAAAAACATTTTTATTATTATTATATTATTATTTGTTATAATTATTTTATAGTTAATTATTTTAATATAATGTATAATTTTGTTTTTTGAACTTTATCATACCCGGGATGTCTACTAGACTATTTAAGTGAGTTATTCCTAAGAATTACAGGCCTGCAATATAAAACGCCAAATTTCCATGCAGAATAATGGTACCGCTTTCAGCACCTAAAATCTGACAGAATCATACCGCCAGGGAGGTTAATATGCACTTATTGCTGTGTAAATGTGACTGCCAGTTAAGGGGTTAACCAGGAGGGGCACTGAAGGGGTTAAGTGTGTCCTAGGGATGTGTCCTAACTGTGGGGGGGATCCTTGTCACTTGGAAGAATGGGGAAATGCTTGTTTACATTAGCATTTCCCCGTTCTTCCTCTCCGTGAGACGATCGCGTGTATCCCCGTGGAAATCGAGTCCGCGGGACCCGCGATCATACTCACAGATCTCGCGGCGGGCACGCGTCCACAATGCCGCGTCTTAAAGGGGACGTGCAGGTACGGTAATCTGCCTGTACGTTAAGGTGACCAGATTTTTAAAATGAAATCCGGGGACGTATTTTTTTTTACTAGTAATGGCAGCAATCTGCGACTCTCTGCCCGTCGCCACCGCCGCCCGCCTCACAGCCTGTCAAGTCTTACTCTCCAGGCCCCGGCTACTACTGGGTGGGGAATGGAGAAAGATCACTCCACCAGGGAAGGCAAGGAGATAAGCAGGCAGACGGATGGCCAGGACTTGAGCCAAGGCAGAAGAACATGCACCTGAAACTGAAGAAATATTCCCTCCGCTCCGACCAGCATATGATCATCAGAAAGGGGCACAGATAATGGACCCCCCCCCCCCCCCAAGCTAGTAGGAGCAGCAGAGCGGGGGTCTTTAATTCAGAATTCTTTTTTTTTATTCTGCAGTGACTGTCTTTGAAATTGCCCCAGCAAAACCGGGGATGTCTGGTCACCCTACTGTACGTGCCATTCTGCCGATGTATATAGTCGTGAGCCGGTCCTGAAGTGGTTAAAATGTAACACACTGTCACTTTACTTGATCATTTAATACAGCGCAGCACTACTCACTTTTACATGTAGGAGGATTTGCTTCATCTCTGTGTATCACCTCAGGCCAGTCACTTCACTGGGTATATGTGAGGGTTTTCAACCACTTTAATGACTTTGCATCATCCTCCCACCTTCCTTTCCTGTTACAAAATCAAATAGAATTTATTTATTTATTAATGTACTATTTTTGCTGGTCCCAGCCCCACACTTTTGGCTTTTTCGCCTCGGCATGAGTGATGTTCCTTCCCTCCCACTCATCACCTCCTGGAATACTGATGTCATGCATCCCAGCAGATTTTGGGCCAATCTCCACTCCACTGCACATGTGCTGGGCAATCTCAACCACACTAGGCATGATTATCGAATGTCATCAAGGGATCAGTTCAAAAAACCCATAACAGACAACCAGCTTCCCTGTGATGTAATCCTGGTCATGGACGTTTCGAATCTTGGCCAGTTGAGCAGGAACCATTCAAGGTTTGAACCATGTACCAGGTTGATCGATTTTCAGAATGCGATTATCGCTAGCGGCAGGTATAGCCGCTAGCAATAATCACACTGTCTTCTCCCGGCAGGAGCAGCTTCCCTCGCCCCCTCCTGCTGGGAGAATGCAATGACTCGGGGGTAAAAGTTAAAGGGGAGAGAAGATCCTATTAAAGGTAGCCCATATGTTTAGATTGGCTTCCAGTTCATGGCGGGGAAAACCAAACCAGAACTCTTTTTTTAACACACCCAGTGCAAGGCATTGCTGTTATGGTTATTTAAAGTGCATGTTCTTGGCACCTACTGTACTTGGGTAGCCATGAATGGCAACGCACAGAGCGATGAGTGTTACCAGTGCATTTTACTATGTGTTACTGCAATGCATAGTTGTAAAGATGACCTAAAATAAGTACTGAGAGATTGAGAGGATCCTATGATGGGTTCCTAAGAATGTTGTAGGAGGGAGATCTTTGCTCCAAAACACAATGCAGGACATAGGGGTGGGCTCAAAGATTGGCTGGTAAGCGGTTCAAAGGATTACTTGATAATTTCAACCAACCAGCAATCTGCTCTCAGAATTTAACATGTAAAGCAGACCACAGTTTTGGATTCACCAATGGCGTGAATCTGGGCTGATTTGCACATCATTCCTGTTGGCAACTCTTGAAAGCTTCAATGACTACTGACTACACCTAGTGTTCAATTTAAAGGGCATCTCTGGAAAAAAAAAAAGTTGTTTTGTTTTAGAGTATGGAAAGGTTAGAGCTCCTGTTAGGTTTTGTGGATATCTGTGCCCCCCATTGGGCGATTTACTCTCTCTATTTGTACTGGTGACCAATGCCACTTAAAGAAAAAGTGTGAGGAAATCCCAGAACAGGGGTGAAGCTAAATCTTCCAAACAGGACACCCATTAAAGGGTCAATTGTTTAATTGGGGGAATCCCCTTACTTCAGAGAGAATTCAGCTAACTTAAGGCCCGTACACATGATCGGATTTTCCGACGGGAATTGTGTGATGACAGGCTTTTGTCGGAAAATCCGACCGTTTGTATGCTCCATCGGACAATTGTTGTCTGATTTTCTGACAACAAATGTGTGATTTTGGATTATCTGATCGTGTGTACACAAGTCCCTCGGAAAAAGATCCAAAGTACAAACACACATGCTCAGAACCAATGCTAACCATAAGACAACATAAGCAGAAGTTGCCCAAAGGGTGGCACTAAAGAGCTGAAAAACCACATAGTTTCTGTTTGTTGGACGACAATTCTTTGCCGTTTGTATGCAAGACAAGTTCACAGCCAACGCCCTTTGGACAAAAGTCCTACACTTTGTCCAATGGAAATCCGATCGTGTGTACGAGGCTTAACTGTTGCATTTCCTGGGTAGGAAATGAAGGAAAATTTTCCCCAATGGGACACAGACAGGAAATAAAAGTCAGAGGGGCTATCCTTGCTTACTTCTTTCTGGAAATGCTCTCTGTGACTCTGACCACAACAAGGGTGCAGATCTGCAAAATGAGAGAGAAGTCAGATAGTCTCATCATCATACTGGTCAATGATACAAAGATGTGAATAGATAGACTCAGCATGACAACCAGGCAACTAGCATTTTCAAGGGCAGAAGACAGCTATTGAAACCGCTACACTTCTCTCATGACAGGTTTCCTTTAATTAGCCCATTAAGCTGCAGTTCACAATAGAACACGGTGGGGGAACCTGCGATCCGTGCGTGTCTCCTGCACCACATTCAAATCGCACTGCTCTTGCAACCTGCAGCGTCTGCCAGTGCAATGTTAAAGACACTCCAAATGCAGGTCACAAACGCAGTGTGTTTGCCTGCACCAGATCACATGGTACAAAACGACTGCGCGGTTGCAGTGTGTTTATAAATTTAACGCATGCAATACTTTGCTGCAATAGAGTGCGATTTAAGCCCATTCCAAATAAATGGGCTTAAATCGCACTGCACTGAATCGCATGCGAATTGCACAGGAATGTGGTTTGATTCCTGTGTGATTCATAGACGATTCATAGTGTTAACCAGGGCTCAAAAATAAAAATAAAAAAGCAGCTTTTGCTACAATACTCACATAAAAAAGAGGCTGTGCCCTGCAGTACTTCTTTCCCCCTCTAAACCTGGGGGTAAATGGCGGGCAGCGCCATTCAACTCACTTCCTCTGAGACCCAGTTGCCATAAACCCACCCCAGCCTGTGAATGGTCTTGGAAGAAGATGAAGAAGCACAGTGATTACCCCATCTATCTGTCACTCTGCTTTCTCCTTCTATCAACATGCTTCTTATCAACATTTGAACTTTAGGGTGACCACGTGTCCCGGATTGCCCGGGACAGTCCCGCATTTTGCAGGTCTGTCCCGGGCACCTTCATTCCGGGACAATGCAGTGTCCCGGAATGAAAGTGACACAGCCACCCCCCGGGCCAATCTGATGCCCACAAAAAAGGCCGCCACATCACCACTTTACTCACTGACAGTACTTGTCCTGGCCGGGAATGCCTGGAGGAGCACAATCCCCGCCCCCTGCTTGTGATTGGAGAAATCATAAATCCCGCCTCTTGTGTCCAATCACTGTGCTGTGATTCGTTACAGCACAAGCTGATTTTTGGCAAGGAAGGGTGTCCCTGAATGGTAGTTTGGAAATGTGGTCACCCTACTCTAGGGTGACCAGACATCCCCGGTTTCTGGGGACAGTCCCCGGATTGAGGGCACTGTCCCCGGACCAAGTCTGTCCCCGGTTTTGTCCCCAGATTAGATTTGAACAAGGGCTGGGGCAATTTCAAAGACAGTCAGTGCAGAATAAAAAATTAAATACAATTTAATTGCACACCCCTGCTCTGCCGCTCCTACTAGCTGGGGGGGGGGGGGGGTTCTATTATCTGTGCCCCTTTCTGATGATCATGTGCTGGTCGGAGCGGAGGGAATATTTCTTCAGTTTCGGGTGCATGCCCATTCAGCTCCGCTCGCATGTTCTTCTGTCTTGGCTCAAGTCCCGGCCAGCCGCCTGCCTGCTTATCTCCCTGCCTTCCCTGGCGGAGTGATCTTCCTCCTCTCCCCACCCAGTAGTAGCCGGGGCCCAGAGAGTGAGACTTGGCAGGCTGTGAGGCGGGCAGCGGCGGTGGCGACGGGCAGAGAGTTGCTGATTGCCGCCATTACTAGTAAAAAAAAAAGTCCCTGGATTTCATTTAAAAAATCTGGTCACCTTACCCTACTCTGTATGCTACTTCTTTCTCTCCCAGTCTGAGCTCTGTGAACTACAAATTGGCTGCTTCCAAGTAAAATTCAGGTACTTACACTGCTTGTATATTGAAAATGTAAAAGAACTGCATTCATTATTTTAAATCTGCCAAGAGTTCAGATCTAAAACAAGGAAAGTTTATCACATACTGCTCTGACATCAAGAATCCATGTGGGGGCAGCACTGACTGTAATATAGCAAGTCCCATATTAGATGTGAATGTAGGGAATTTCTGGTAGAACAGGGTATGTATGCAGTATGTATTACTGCTGCCTGATGCCACAAGCATCAGCATTGTCACCATGCACCTTATACTGAGGCTCTCTATCTGCTGTATGTTTACATCATGTAAGTATTAAATCCTGGACTGTACACTTTATCCTGTGGCCTAATGATACCATTGTGTAGTGTGGATGTTTGCAGACCTGCAGTCAGTATTCTCTTACTTTGGTTAGAAAGATATGGATATAGGCACTAGAAAGTTCAGAACCATTGATGCTAGCTCTGTGTCTATCTGATTTGCATGTTTGCTTTGCAGCAATGGGCTGTGGCTCAAATTCCAAACAGGGCCCTCTTAGAGTAGCATGTTGACTGATTTTGTGTAGTATTCCCATACACAGAGTCAGGTTAACTGGCTTCCAATGAAACCACCTCTAGACTGACTGTAGAAGGGACATTAGAGTGTAAGCTCCGTGGGGTCAGATAGAAAATATCTGTATCTCAAATAGTCAGATGAGGGGCAAGGCAGAGTGAGGTGCTCAATTTCATAACATCTGATGAACGATGCCAACAGAATACAGCCTTCTCAACCTTTTCAACACAGAGGAACCCTTGAAATAACTTTCCGTTCTTAGGAAACCCCTGCTAAAAATGATTATATCTATAACTCGTGGTACATTACTGTGATGGTCAGTGGGAAGAATACTCCTAATGCCGCGTACACACGACCATTTTTCTCGTCGGGAAAACTGTAATTTTTTCACTTGAACGAGAAAAACGGCCATGTGTAGGCTCTCCAGCAGTTTTCCCGATGAGAAAACCGCAGAGAATCACGAGAAAAATTAGAACATGCACTAATTTTTCCTCGACAGTTTTCCGATAGGGAAACACTGCTAGGGAGCCTACACACGGCCGGTTTTCTCGACCAAGAGAAAACATGTCGTGAAAAACGGCCGTGTGTAGACTGGGAAATGGGGACCAAGCCGGTCCTCGTTTTTCCCGTCGGGTTTCACGGCGGTGTTTTCACCGCCGAGAAACTCGGTCGTGTGTATGCGGCATTACACTTGTGGTCTTAGGGAAAAATTACCCCCTTACAGATAGCTAAAAAGATCAATGGTGTCAGTGGAAACTTATCTGAGAGTTAGGCTACTTTCACACTAAAGCGCTGGATGCGCTGGCAGTATAGCGGCGCTATTTTTAGCGCCGCTATAGCACCGTTTTTGCCGCAATTTGTGGGCACTAGCGGGGTGATTTTTACCCCCGCTAGCGGCCGAAAAAGGGTTAAAAACGCCCGCTAAAACACCTCTTTGCAGCGTTTTGCGGGCGTTTTGAAGGCGCTACCCCATTGATTTCAATGGGCAGGGGTGCTATAGGAGCGATATCTTTACCGCTCTTACCGCGCCTCAAAGATGCAGCTTGCAGGAGTTTTTTGACCCTCCTGCAAGCGCACCGCTCCAGTGTGAAAGCCCTCGGAAATTTGTACTTATATGAACTGCACAAAAAATGTTACACTTCACAAACAAGCCAGGGGGAAATCTTACCATGAGGGCCCTTAAGATTATGACCAAGAAAAAGGATCTTCAGAGAAGATCACATCATACTGGTGAATAGTTGTCAAAGTTGACCTGATTAAAGACTACAGAGATATCTTGTGAGAGTTGATGCAATATGTACTGTGTCCTCCATTTTTTCCAGGTTTTGCTCAGCAACTGACCATCTCCCAGAATCCTCCTTTCATTGTGAAAACAGCTGACCAGGAGGCTCTGATGGACTGTCAACAAGTGACCACTGACCACAACATGATGTACTGGTATCATCAAGAAGGGGGTCAGGGTCTGAAGCTTATCGCCTATATGATCAGAGGACAAGACAATCCTTTTTATGAGGGGAACTACAAAGACTTGTATGAAATGGGGAGAACCAAAGGAGACAAGCACAGCACATTGAAGGTGAAGTCACTGACAACTCAGAATCAAGGGGTCTACTTCTGTGCCTCCAGTGAAGCACAGTGACTGAAAACAGCCTGGAGGCTTTGATCTAACCCATCTGGCAGTCACAATGATGGGAACACATAGCACTACTCTTGTTGGTATATAAATAACTGAGGTAAGCATTAGTATCCTCCCAGAATAAAACAAAATATAGAAGGTCAAAACTGATGTTTTATATTTTTAGAAGCTGTTTTGGCCAAGAAAGCTTCACAAGAAGATGCAAATAGCTTTATTCTAACATTGGCAAGTGTGGTAAATTAGACGCTAGTCCTGAGAATATGTTTTTTTAATATTTGGCACAGAGCAATGATGGTCATGTGACTTCCTGTGCCTACAATAACTCGACAGCTCCGTTTCTGAAGCAGCATTGTGACAATGTTCCTCCTACAGAAGATCCTCCTTTATATCACCATACCATCTTGTAAGCAAAAAAGGAGAACTACAGGATATGATAAAGAGTCAACCTACTATACACTTTACAATCCCGACTGTGCAGTCTTTCCACAATCTCCTTTAGCTTTATCAAAACAATGTAATGTTAGAACCTACTGGGGCTATCCAATTAATTTGTATCCAATCAGACTGGAAGATCTTAAGAAGATTATGCAGTTATATTGTTACATATGTGGGAAGCTTAAAACTATTTTGGTTCTGGTGGATGGCAGTCAGTTGGGACTGCTGGCAAAATCTTTCAACTACAGATATTGACTGAAGAACCATCTGCTGCATTTGTCAAAATATAAAGTTAAATTAAAAATTTAACTGGGGTAGTGATTGGCTTTGGTGGGTGGCTTTGGTAGATGGTTATATCTGGAAAGAGGAATACAAAGATGGTGGGTGAGTAAGTTGTATTGCATCCACCCAAAACTCGACTAGCTGTTTTGAGAAGCCTGACCCAACGGCATATATAACTATTGATATATATGGGAAGTTACAATTTATAATATGAAAAGTTATATTAAGATGCTAACAACGTATTTTCTTTATGTGCAGGCCTGGCTCAGACACTGACCATCTCTCAAACCCCACAGCTTATTGTAAGCCGCGCTAACGGTGACGTTCACATGGACTGCGCTCAGGTGACCACAGATCATGGATACATGTACTGGTATTACCAAGAAGCCAACCGGGAGCTCAAGTTTATTGCCAGTGCTATTCAGGGACAGGATCCCATTTATGATGATAAGTACACAGATCAGTTGGTCTATGAAATGGGGAAACTGAGTGACAACAAGCACACCTACCTGAAGATCAAGACACTGACAGCCCAGAATGAAGGAGTTTATTACTGTGCATCCAGTGCTGCACAGTGATTGAAAACAGCCTAAAGCCTTTGATCTAACCTCAACAGGAATCTCAATGGGAACACTCAAAGAGCTGATACTAATAAGCAAATCAACATTAACAAAGTGAAATCTAATAAAAACATTACACATAATTTAACTCAATAGCTTTTGAGAATCAACGGGCTAAATTTGTCACTCGGCCATATAGGCTGTGACCTATAGTGCCATTATCACGGGGGGCTGTTGGGCTCAGGATTATTAAGTGCCATGGATCCTAAAGGGCGGTCCCTTAGGCACCAGGACACTTTGTAGAGTTGCAATGGGTGCCATGTGCTGGAATATTCTGCTAACTGCCCTACAACTCCCTCAAGTGCCCCCAGCCATCTGCACTGCCCCTTATGTTCCTCAAAGGCCCAAAGCCACCATTATTGCTCCCAGCCCCCTGCAGGTTTTTGCAATGTCTCCCAGCAACCTCCAGTGCTCACCTCGGGACTAGAGCTCCACAGCCCCAAGCCTCCTCACAGTTTGCCCATGTAAGGCCCATTTTACACAGGGAGGACTCAGTTGTTATCAGCAGGGCATCTGTCTGCTGAATCCCTGCTGATCGGAGCAGAGCGGGCAGATGACAGGTCGGCCCAGTTTCTGCTGAGCAGATATGGACAGAACCCGCTCTGTTCTATGGGCGACCGGGTGTAAATGGACTACCCTCTGATCTGCCTAAACAGAGGAGGACAGAGCCCCTTTTGTTTATTTTTTAGCAGATCAGATTATAGGCTGCATGTGTAAACAGACACAAGTCCATTTGTACCTGCTGGTCCACAGGGGTGAATGGACCGTCCGACCAGGTCCGCCTGAAAAACTGATAGGCGGACCTGATCAGACCCTTCCTGTGCAAAAGGTCTAAGGTTTACCAGTTTGTGACCTGTTCTGTGACAAAATAACGAGGCTTATGCACAGTTTAATCTATAGCAGCCATCTTTCCCTTAAGGCTTGTATGCCTATATATAGCAGTGCTATATTATTCACAGGACCAGGATTCTTCCCAGCAACACTCAGAGAGAGCTAGAGTTCACACACCATGTCAAATGGCTTCAAAGTTTGGGAAAGGTTCAAGGCAAGTACTGTATCCATAACTTACCAGAACTAGTGACTGCCCGTACCTCAAGCAGTGAGTCAGAAATGGATAGCAGCGGGCAGAGTTTGTTATACAAGCAAGAGTCATAGCAGGCAGCAATCAGCAGTATCTCTGTTATCTAGGCTAGGGTCAGAGCACAAGACAATCAGTAGCATATCTGTTAACCAGACTAGGGTCAGGGTAGGCAGCAATCAATAGATTAATCCTTTTCCAGACAAGGATCAGCCAAGAGGCAAGCAACACTAGCATAACAAGGCAAGGTATGGGTATGGGATCAAAGAAGCAGAATAATATCACAAGCCCTAAGCCCTTGTTCAAATAGAGCACCACATGGTTGCAGCCAATCAAGACAGAGATGGCAATGTAATACAAGTCTACCGCTGCCTAGCAAAGTGGGTTGCTGCCTAAAGGGGAAGTGCCGCCAACAGCCAGTGGGACTACTGATACCTGCAGTCTGGGGCAGTGGCGGCTGGTGAAGTTTTAGGTTGCGGGGGGGCCCTCCTTTTTTACCCCTCCCATGTGTAAGCCCCACCCCTTATAGCATCCACCCACTCCGTCCCCTGTATTCTATTTGCTTCCACCCATAGTGTCAGGAGTATACAGCTCAGCATCACAGGACACAGTATACAGCCCCAGAATCACAGGACAGAGTATACAGCCCAGACTCACAGCAGAGTATACAGCCCCAGACGCACAGCAGAGTATACAGTCCAGAATCACAGCAGAGTATACAGTCCAGAATTACAGCAGAGTATACAGGCCAGAATCACAGCAGAGTATACAGTTCAGAATCACAGCAGAGTATACAGCCCTGACTCACAGCAGAGTATACAGCCGAGAATCACAGCAGAGTATACAGCCGAGAATCACAGCATACCGATCATCACTGTTCACATCATTGATTATCATCACATTACATCACTGATCATCGTCCCATTACTGATCACCAATGATCACATCATTAATGAACATCACATTGCTGGAACACAGTGTGCCCTTGTACACCTTGTGCCCCCTAGAGTCCATGAGGTTATATCTATACAGGCTCCTATGTGACAGCCCAATGACCTGTAGTACATAGAAAGGACTAGACATGTGCACACTGAAATATTTCGTTTCGGAATTTCGTTTTCGTCCGAAAAATAAATTTATTTAGTTACTCCCGAAATTCGTTTTTATTTATTTCGTTTTTCGTTAGAAATTGCATTCGTCCGAAAATCTGAATTAATTAAGGTCGAATCTGTCATTGAAGGCTTATGGTGTCTGTCGAATGTTCAAAGAAGATTCGACGGAGCAGTGAAACTGTACGACGCTGCAATCATACATTTCCGGTCGAATGTTCCGCCCACAAGCTATAGAAGAATTCTAATGTTGTATGACTAGTAATAATTATATTTATTCATTACTATTACTAGTCAACCAACATTAGAATTCTTCTATAGCCTATGGGCGGATGCATTTGACTGGAAATGTACGATTGCAGCGTCGTACAGTTTTGCTGCACAGTCGAATCTTCTAACTTTCGATGCTTTGTCGAATCTTCGTCATTCTAGCTATTTTACTGCTCCTCCTCTTTGGTTACAATCAGCCAATAACATTCATCATCAACTTTATTTTTATTTTACTTCCCCCACCCAATTCCAGCAGTGATCTTTTCTCTCTATGTCGAATCTTTTCTCTCTATAATAACAAATCTTTTCTCTCCTATGTCGAATCTTTTCTCTCCTATGTCGAATCTTTTCTCTCCTATGTCGAATCTTTCTCTCCTACGTCGAATCTTTTCTCTCTATAATGTCGAATCTTTTCTCTCCTATGTAGAATAATCTTGGACTAATAGAGTTAAGGTTAGGCACATTCGACCACAGGTTCGATAGACACAGATTGTTATTTTCAGCGTCACATCGAATCTCCTATCTATATCGAACTGTTGTAGCAACGAAAACGAAAATAAAGCATTTGTTTATGTCGGATCTTTCGGTTTTCGGATTCTGTGCTTTCGTTTTCGTTTGTTAAAACGATAACGAAAATAGCTGAAATTCGGACGAAAATGCATTCGGACGAAAATGAATGCACATGTCTAGAAAGGACTATACCACCCGCACTGTCTGCCCGGACACCTCCTGATCAGAGGACTTGCCTGCTGTTGCTGGGCTGAGGAGTCAGTTGCTGGGACAAGGACTTTGGGAGAGTCCTGAGTCTAGACTGTCCAGAGCCCTGTCCCCCTTCTTCATGTCCAGCAGCTCAGGGACATCCTGCAAGGCTAGCTTCCCAACCATAGCTGCCCGTGCTCCAGGCTGGGATGGAGGTGTCAGTGTAGAGAGAAGGGAGGGCTGTGTGCTGTCTCATCAATTCTTGAATAAAAAGCTCCGCTCAGGCCGTGCGTTCCACGGAGCTGCTGACGTCACTTCCGGTTTATCACTGGCACAGGGAAACCGGAAGTGATGTCGTAACTCGGAGGGAAAGCACCGCCCTGCAAATGAAGCGTCTTGTCTACAATCTTGTGATTGCATAGACGTTGCTCTTCTCATATGCACTGTGTCTGGCGCCCGAACACAGTGCACATAAAGGAATTTTTTTTCTATTTTCTTTTTTTTTAAAGGGCCTTTTTTTATTGTTTTTTTTTCTTTTTTTGTGACTACCCTGGGGGGGGGGGGTCCCCTATGGACGGGCCGCCACTGGCCTGGGGAGAGAAAGATAAGGGCGATGGAGAGGCAGACTGTAAAGAGGCAGGGATGGCTGGTGCAGGGATGGCCATTATTGGAGCCCATCTAACACCCCTCTCCCCCCCGATGTGTATGTTGGAGGGGGGCACAAACTAGCTTAGAGAGAAATAATTATAAATCTGACCTTGGGTATCAGTAAAATCTTTATTTTGTAACACGTGTTTTTGTATTATGTCTGGACTCCAAGCCAAATGCTGAATATTAGAGTTGAAATACACATATGTTAATTGTTTGGCAGGCCATTGCACTATATAGTTGTTGGAAGATCGGTGTCAAAGAATCTGCAATTATGTCTGGCCACTTTTGTGATTAATATTAATGTAACTTCACCAGAAAGTACAACTGCTAGGGTGACACCACTTTCTATTTGATGTTTAAAGAATATAGTGATGTCACCTTGCCCACAATTTGCTGATTGGACAATAAAGGAGGAAGCAGCAAACGAATGAGTTGTTAACACTACTTGCACTGCTCTCTCTTGTTACTTGTCAGCACATGTGCATGCTACAAAGCCTGATTGGCTCTTAGTTCTGCCCATCTCTCTCCCAGCTTGAATACTGCTATGGATGACAGGAGGATGATACTAAGAAAGATATACTGTAGCTAATACAGTATATATATATGCTGGCTGCGTGCATAAATATATTTCATTTTTTTTTGTATACCTACCTTATAATTGAAGGCCAGACAAAACGTCTTCCTAATTTTAGATATAGTAGTTGAGGGTTAGAAGACTTGTCAGGTTGTTATTGCTGTCTGCAATAAAATATGCAATGTATTTTACTTCCTTAAAGTCTAATTCCAGCAATTTTTTAATTTTAGTTTTGGATTAAACAACTTACTCATAAGATCAGCTATATGCTCCACACTGAAAATGTACTGGACACCGCGGTTTACACCCCATTGAAATAATGTGTGGTGTGTTGCCTGCAGTGTGTCACGGAGTTCTTTCTGCTTAAGATCGAAGACTTTGGCAAGTCTATTGACTGGGTGCTTCAACCACTTTGTTTTTCTTCCAATCATTTGTGCATGGCACTCAGAGGGGAATGACGCTCACTGCATCCCCTGTACACACAGGGCAGTGTTACTGAGCTGGTTGCTAGGACGCTACCGCCATCTGCACCATAACAATAACAACCAATGCTGTTTTGCAGTTCAGCTGCATACACTCTAACAACCCATGACGCTCTTTGGTCAAACCACAGCTGAGCAGTGTCACCGATTGCTAGGACGCTGGCAGCCAGGCCAGCATCCTAGCAACCAAAGGGGGTGCACATATCGTCAAAAAAGGGGGGCATCCGGATAGTCCATTAGACACAATATAGCAGTCGCCAGAAACATTCAAAGGCCAGTACGATCTCCACTGCATTATTTGGCAGACTGAGGGTGGGTTGCCACAGTAACAGGGACACTTGTCAGAAATTGTACTGTCTTTTGAATGTTTCCGACCTGGGAAGCAATTATTTCTTCTGTGTACTTGTTGCTTTGGAGTCATGAAGCAAGCATTGTGCAAGGCAGTCTAAGGACATAATACTACTTCATAACTAGGGCCCTAAGTAATATAAAGAAATAATCCTGCATTATTAAGCAGTTCTTTTTAAAGGGCTCCTGTGCTCTGCCCCACTATAGAAGAAGGATTATGCTTACCACTTTAAAGGTCTGAGTCTCCTTACCTCTATTTCAGTGCTGCTGATGCCACCGCCAGAAGCTCTTCAGCATTCAACCCCCCCGTGGTTCCATCCCCTGACCCCTACATCATTGCTGTGTTTGGGGAATCAGAGGAAGGAATCACAGGACTCTGCCTAGTTCATCTATTCTAAAGAAAATGGATTCTTAATTACTGCTGAGAAGAATAACTGCCAGTAGTTTGAAGAGCTAGACAGTTGTGAAGCGGGGTTTGAATCTGGTCCCTGAAATGCGCTGGTTTGTCTATGTTCAGAATAAAAATTGTGCATTTCATGGCATTTTACTTACAATCATCCTCTGGTTTCTGGATTCCCTCTGAGACATCTAAATAAAGCACCCCAAATTTGAGAGCCTCCTAGCCAGAATAACTGCATTCCTTTAACCACTTGACCACTGGGCACTTAAACCCCCTTAATAACCAGACCAATTTTCAGCTTTCGGTGCTCTCACATTTTGAATGACAATTACTCAGTCATACAACACTGTACCCATATGAAATTTTTGTCCTTTTTTTCACACAAATAGAGCTTTCTTTTGGTGGTATTTAATCACTGTTGGGTTTTTTATTTTTTGCGCTATAAGAGAAAAAAGACTGAAAATTTTGTAAAAAAATTATTTTTTTTTCGTTTCTGTTATAAAATTTTGCAAATTACTATTTTTTCTTCATAAATTTTGGCCAAAATTTATACTGCTACATATCTTTGGTAAAAATAAGTACAAATTGGTGTATATTATTTGGTCTTTGTGAAAGTTATAGAGTCCACAAGCTATGGTGCCAATATCTGAAAATTGATCACACCTGAAGTACTGACGGCCTATCTCAATTCTTGAGACCCTAACATGCCAGAAAAGTACAAATACCCCCCAAATGACCCCTTTTTGGAAAGAAGACATTCCAAGGTATTCAGAAAGAGGCATTGTGAGTTTTTTGAAGTTGTCATTTTTTCCCACAATTCTTTGCAAAATCAAGATTTTTTTTTTCTCTTTTTTTTTTTTCACAAAATTGTCATATTAGCAGGTTATTTCTCACACACAGCATATGCATTCCACAAATTACACCCCAAAACACATTCTGCTATTACTCCCGAGTATGGCGATACCACATGTGTGAGACTTTTACACAGCGTGGCCACATACAGAGGCCCAACATGCAGGGAGCACCTTCAGGCGTTCTGGAGCACCAAGGCCAATTCTGACATTTCTCTCCTACATGTAAAAATCATCATTTATTTGCTAGAAAATTACATAGAACCCCAAAACATTATATATGTTTTTTTAGCAAAGACCTTAGAGAATATAATGGTGGTTGTTGCAACTTTTTATCTCGCACGATATTTGCGCAGCAATTTTTTTAACGCGTTTTTTACGGAAAAAAAATGTTTTGTGCTTAAAAAAAAAAAAAAAACAGTAAAGTTAGCCCAATGTTTTTGCATAATGTGAAAGATGAAGTTACGCCGAGTAAATAGATACCTAACATGTCGCCCTTAAAAATTGCACACACTCGTGGAATGGCGCCAAACTTCACTACTTAAAAAATCCCCATAGGCGACGCTTTAAATATTTTTACTGGTTACATGTTTTGAGTTACAGAGGAGGTCCAGGGCCAAAATGATTGCTCTCGCTCTAACGTTCGCAGAGATACCTCACATGTGTGGTTTGAAAACCGTTTTCATATGTGGGCGGGACTTACGTATGCGTTCGCTTCTGTATGCGAGCTCACGGGGACAGGGGCGCTTTAAAAAAAAAAAAAAAAATTTATTCTTCATTTTACTTTATTTATTTTAGTTTGACATGTTTTTCCGCCCTAAACATTTTTTTGATCACTTTTATACCTATTACAAGGAACGTAAACATCCCTTGTAATAGGAATATGGCATGACAGGTCCTCTTTACAGTGAGATATGGGGGGGGGGGGTCAATAAGACCCCACATCTCACCTCTAGGCTGGGAAGCCTGAAAAAAATACAAAAAAAAAAAACAACAATCCTGGCTTTGATCGTAGCGGTGAGTCGGTAGAAGCACCGGAGGGCGGCGGGGGGGGGGGGACATCCCCTCTCGCCTCCCGTAAGAATGATCAAGCGGCGGAACAGCCGCTATGATTGTTCTTATGGTGTAGGGAATCGCCGGCTGAAAAAGCTAATATCTGAATGATGCCTGTAGCTGCTCCCATCATTCAGATATCCCCGCACAAAGTCAAGGACGTCATATGACGGCCGGAGGGCGGGAAGTGGTTATTGCAGAGTATTGCCGGGCATTGCGGAGTATTGCTGGGCATTGCGGAGTATTGCCGGGCATTGCGGAGTATTGCCGGGCATTGCGGAGTATTGCGGACTATGGCAGGGTATTGCGGTGTATGGCAGGGTATTGCGGTGTATGGCAGGGTATTGCACGGGTATTGCACAGGGTATTGTGGAGGGTATTGCACAGGGTATTGTGGAGGGTATTGCAGAGTATTGTGGAGGATATTGCAGAGTATTGTGGAGGGTATTGCAGAGTATTGTGCAGGGTATTGCAGAGTATTGTGCAGGGTATTGCAGAGTATTGTGCAGGGTATTGCAGAGTATTTTGCAGAGTATTGCGCAGGGTATTGCAGAGTATTGTGCAGGGTATTGCAGAGTATTTTGCAGAGTATTGCGCAGGGTATTGCAGAGTATTTTGCAGAGTATTGCACCAGGGTATTGCAGAGTATTTCGCAGGGTATTGCAGAGTATTTCGCAGGGTATTGCAGAGTATTTCGCAGGGTATTGCAGAGTATTGCACCAGGGTATTGCAGAGTATTGCACCAGGGTATTGCAGAGTATTGCACCAGGGTATTTTGCAGAGTATTGCACCAGGGTATTTTGCAGAGTATTGGCAGGGTGTATTGCAGAGTATTGGCAGGGTATAGCACAGGGATGGCTGAGCAGGGATGGATGGATGGCTGGATCTGTGACTGCAATTGTCACAGATCCAGCCCACAGTGCTGCTGCTGCCATCCGCTCCCTCCCCCTCCCCTCTCACACTGTACCGATCGGTACAGAGAGGGGAGGGAGGAACCGGCGTCATCAAATGACGCCGGTCTGTTTACAAGTGATTGCTCCGTCATTTGACGGAGCGATCACGTGGTAAACGGCCGCTATCAGCGGCGATTTACCGCGATTCGTGATCCGCCGGGTCCTCTGGACCCGGCGGTCACGGAGTTTCCCGTGTGCGCGCCCCAGGGGGCGCGCGGGAGCGCGATTCTGGGTGGACGTTATATAACGTCCTCCCAGAGTTAAGCAACCACCTTGTCGACGTTATTTGTCGGCAGGTGGTTGTTAAGTGGTTAATGAGAGAATCTGCTCCAAGGGTCTCCTATGTAACCATCACATGTTCCTGTTAAAGTGATGTAAAGCCAAACCTAAGCAAAACCTTTTTTTTTTATTTTTACTTTCGCATAAAGGACAGGCCAGGAGCGCAAGCACAGCATAAGCGTAAGGCCTACATGATGGGGTTTGAACAGGAAGGCTAGAAGGTTAGGTCGGGGTTAATAAAAATGAATACAGGAGTTATAATACCAAATACATTTTATTGGAGGATAGTAGGGTGTGGCAGGGTGTGGCAGGGTGGTCCTAAGGGGTTACTAAGGGGGACTGCCCTCCAGGTTTCAGTCAGACCAGAGGACAGCTAAAGACAAGATTCTCCTCACAGCTAAAGACAAGATTCTCCTCGTTGCTGCGGTGGTGTGCTTTGTGATGGAGGACCTTGAGTGCTTGATGGCAGACATTCGCGCTGCGGCGGTTGCCAATGGGCCGCAGTGGCTGCGTTCGCAGTTTTCTAGACTTATGCCGGGGTCGGGGCAGGTACCTGCTACATCTGCCCCTGAACATCCACGCGCTAGGAGGTCTAGGCCTCCTGTGCGTTTGAGCCCTGAATGGACCCGAGGGGTAGTCGCCGTGCTGGGAGCCCAACCCTGGACCCTTCAGCTACAGCTGCCAAGAGAACGCCATCTTGTCAGGCTGGCGGAGCTGGGAGGAATCCCCTTCAGAGGCGTGCCCCAGGGGGTAAGCGGGGGTCATCTTCCCGCTCTCGCCCCCCCGCGTCTGAATCCCGGGACCCTACGGCCGTCACGGCGGGTCCCCTTCCTGCCGCTGGTGCGGCCCTGCAAGGGAGAGCGAGATCGCCCAGTGCTGGCCTGCTTCCTGGGACGGCCGGGGCTGATAAGAGGAGAAGCGGAGGTGTGCGAGGAGCGGGCGGCGCATCGGCACCTAGCAAGGAGCGGTGGACGGCTTCTGCTCATCCGTCCAGGCAGAGAGCGCAGCGTGGGAGACGTTCGGCTGCAGCAGCCGCGTGTGACATCATCGGCCCGCGCGCGCCGGGTGACAGGTCGGGAGGCCGCGGGCTGCTGGGAGATGTAGTCCGCTCGGAGGGGGAGCTGTCTTCGTCGGAGGAGGAAGAGATGGACGCTGTGGAGGGCCCGGAGCGGGGGTCGGATGAGGCGCTGCAGGGATCTGGATCGACGGCTGCGAGGTCTGGACAGCCTGGTGAGTATAACATGTATGTGTCTCCTGTCAGGTCTGGTGTGCAGTGTGGGATGGATGGTGGTGTCTTAGGGGTCATCAATCTGGGGCATGCTCCGGGGGTGGGCTATGTGTCGGGGGTTCCGCAGCAGGGGGTTAGGGCTGGTAGCAGTGGGGTGCATGGGCTGCCGGTGGGGTCAGGCTCTGGTCTGGGGTGGCTCAGCAGGTGGGGTTGCAGGGTGGCAGTGGAGTACAGGGTCTCTTGCAGGGGTCGGGCACCGTTCCGGGGGTGCTTCCGACGGTGGTGCCGGTGACGGCAGCCGCGGGGGGTAGCGTGGCCAGCGTCCTGCAAGCTTTTCTTACAGGTTTCAGTGAGATGCTGGCTCGCTGTGACACGGTGGGGTCGGCTGGGGTCGTTTCCCTGGCGGCGGCTTGGACGGAAGCGCGGGCTCCCGCGGTGCAGTCCGGGGCGGTGGTCAGCCAGGGTTCGCTGTTGGGGGTCGCACAGCAAGGAGACGGGGTTCAGTCGTTTGCGGCTCCTGTGGGGGAGGCGGGTCAAAAAGGGGGGTCAGTTGCCCCAGTGGAGGCTCCGCCGACTGCGCTGGACAAGTCTGCGGAAGGGTGCAAGAAGACGTCAGGGGGCCGTGGAGGACGTGCGTTTAGGGGATGCGGCAAAGTGCGAGGTCTACATGCTTCGAGGGACCGCTGGGTACTCATTTGAAACAGGAGGTGTGTGACAAGATTTGGAGGGGGGAATATGTGGAGATATTCTCCTGGTTGCCCCTGGAAAAATTCAACCTGGACAAGGGCAAGTCGGACGAGAGCAAAAAGGAGGAGGAAGAACGGCGGCGCTACCGGCTTATTCCTAGGACGTTTGGTAATTGGCTCCAAGCGTTTAACATTCTAGCTAGCGTTATTGGCGAGAAGGCTCCCGAGCATTGCTCGGCGCTTTTTGGCTATTCAGATGGTATTGCCGAGGCTCAGCGGGTCTATGGGGGTGTGGCCTGGCTGAGATACGATGAGCAGTTCCGGCAGCGGAAAGCTATCCGGCCCGAACTTCGGTGGAACCACAAAGATATGAATTTATGGCTGAGGCTGATGACTCAGGCGCGGGCCGCCAGCGCTCCCTTTCAAGAGGGGGCTGGTGGTGGATCCGGATCCTCGTCGCCATCGGCCAGAAAGTGTAAGGGATTCTGCTGGCAGTACAATGAAGGGACCTGCAGATTCGGGGGATCCTGTCGTTTTCGCCATGAGTGCTCTGGATGCGGGGGAGCGCACCCGCTCGCAACGTTTTTCAAGCATAACAAGGGTAAGTCCGGTGAGGCTGGCAAAAGGGAGGACTCCGGTGAGGGTGGAAAAGTTGGCTCCGTTTCTAAGTAGGTACCCGGACCGGGCGGCGGCTCGGCTCCTATTCCACAGCTTTTCTGACGGTTTCGTGATTCCCTGCGAGTTGGCTAGCGTTCCTCCCGTCCCCTTCAACTTGCAGTCAGCCAGACTACAACCTTCGGTGGTGTCGGCCAAGCTGGCTAAGGAGGTGGCCTTGGGTAGGATGGCGGGCCCTTTCCCTTCGCCCCCTTTGGACGGATTGGTTGTTTCGCCGTTGGGGGTAGTCCCTAAGAAGGAGCCCAATTCCTTTCAGCTGATCCATCATTTGTCCCATCCTAAGGGTGATTCGGTCAATGATGCCATTGATCGCGAATTTTGTGCTGTCTCGTATGCGTCGTTCGACAAGGCTGTGGCTTGGGTGCGTAAGTTTGGAATGGGGGCTCTGCTGGCTAAAACTGACATTGAGTCGGCTTTCCGCCTCTTGCCGGTGCATCCGAACAGCTTCCGCCTGTTGGGCTGCGTATGGGACGAGCATTACTATGTGGATCTCTGCTTGCCCATGGGCTGTGCGGTTTCCTGTTCATTGTTTGAATCTTTTAGCTCGTTCTTGGACTGGGTGGTGCGGGATGTTTCAGGTTTGCAGTCCGCTATCCACTACCTGGACGATTTCTTGGTGATCGGCCCTGGGGTGGGCAGGGTGTGCCATACGCTGTTGGCCACTTTGCAGCATGTCTTTAGGTTGTTCGGGGTGCCGTTGGCGACCGAGAAGACGGAAGGTCCGGTTACCTCGCTTAAATTCCTGGGGATCGTGATCGATTCAGAGTTGATGGAATGCAGGCTCCCGAGTGATAAGGTGGAGGCAGTGGTGTATTTAGGTTTTGTGCTGCCCTAGGCCTGATGAAACACGCGCACCCCCTACTTTATATATGACGCACCCCTTCCTGTCAAGACTACTCCCCTTCCTTTTTAAGACCCGTCCTGTCATTTTCATGGGAGGACAGAGGGACAGGGTGGGATGAGGAAAGGGGGACAGGGTGGGATGAGGACAGAGGGACAGGGTGGGATGAGGACATGGGGACAGGGTGGGATGAGGAAAGGGGGACAGGGTGGGATGAGGACAGAGGGACAGGGTGGGATAAGGACATGGGGACAGGGTGGGATGAGGAAAGGGGGACAGGGTGGGATGAGGACAGGGGGACAGGGTGGGATGAGGACAGAGGGACAGGGTGGGATGAGGAAAGGGGGACAGGGTGGGATGAGGACAGAGGGACAGGGTGGGATGAGGAAAAGGGGACAGGGTGGGATGAGGAAAAGGGGACAGGGTGGGATGCGGACAGAGGGACAGGGTGGGATGAGGAAAGGGGGACAGGGGGGGATGGGGACAGAGGGACAGAGTGGGATGAGGAAAGGGGGACAGGGCGGGATGAGGACAGGGGGACAGGGCGGGATGAGAACAGGGGGACAGAGTGGGATGAGGAAAGGGGGACAGGGCGGGATGAGGACAGGGGGACAGGGTGGGGAGGGGCAGAGCATCTTTTAATTTGGGGGGAGAGGGGGTATGGGGATATGTGCTGGGGAGTGATTTGGGAGGGAAAAGGATATGTGCTAGTGGGGGGGGGGGAATCAGACCCCCCACTAGCACATATCCTCTTCCCTCTTAAATCACTTCCCAGCACATATCCCCACACCCCCCTCTCCTCCCCAACACTTCATTAGTTCACCTCTTATCTTCCCCCCTGCCTGTGTCCTCTCTCACTGATGTTGTCTCCCATACCAGCAACACGGCTCTCGGCTCTCCCACTGACTGAAGTTGTGTCTCTCCTTGGCTCCTCCTCCTGGCTGTGTACACAGGAACATTGATCCAAGAGGGGGGATGAGCCGGAGACTGACTGTGCGATGTCAGTGGAGAGAGAGAGGGACGGCTGCTCGTAAAGCTGATCAATGCTGCGGGACCCTGGGCGGCAGATGTCCTGGGTGACCGCGCCAGCGCATCTTAGACTGACCAATTACCGGAGCTCAGTGCCGAAACTTGTCGTGGCACTGAGCTCCGGGATTCAGCTGTGCGGCTCTCCGTGCGGGAGGAGGGGGGGGGGTTCGCGTAGGGGGGGGGGGGGCGGCGGCCCGCTGCCCCCCGCAAAGTGCCGCCCTAGGCCTAGGCCTTGTCGACCTAGGCCATAATACAGCACTGGGTGGAGGACGTGCGTGCTGGGGTGTCCGTCGCTCTCGGTAGCAAAAAGATTCAATTACGTGCCCTGCAGTCTTTGCTGGGCAAGCTGAATTTTGCTTGCCGTATTATGCCAATGGGTCGGATTTTCTGCAGGCGTTTGGCGGCTGCCACGTCTGGGGTCAAAGCACCGCACCATTACATAAGGATGACTTACGGGTCTGGCAGATGTTTTTGGATCAATACAACGGGCGGTCCTTGTGGATGGAGGAGATGGTGTCGGATTGTGATTTGGATTTATTTACCGATGCGGCTGGGGCAGTGGGGTACGGGGCGATTCTGGGGGATCAGTGGAGTGCGGGCAGGTGGCTGGACTCATGGAGTGAGGCGGGATTGCTGGGCAACCTGGTGCTTTTGGAATTGTTTCCCATAGTGCTGGCTGTTGATATTTGGAGGGAAGAGTTCAGGAACAGGCGAGTGCGTTTTCATTGTGACAATTTGGGGGTGGTACAGGCCATTTTCGGCATCCTCGCCTCCGGTGGTGCGTTTCCTTAGACATCTGGTGTTGCAGTGTTTGTGTTTCAATTGCTTTGTGTGTGCGGTGCATGTACTGGGTGTCCAGAACGATGTGGCTGATGCATTGTCTCGCTTGCAGTGGGACAGATTCCGTGTCTTGGCGCCGGGAGCGGAGCAACATGGGAGGCCTTGCCCGGATCACTTGTGGGACATCGCCTTCGCTCGCTGACTGGGCTTCTTCGGAATTCGGTGTGCCCGGCCACTTGGAGCGCATACGAGAAGGTGTGGGGTGAGTGGCGGGCTCTGGTACAAGGGGCAGGAGGCTGTCCTGATGATGATAGTCGTTTGGGCCTGATTCTGGATTTTATTGGGAGGAATGTGGTAAAGGGGGTTTCTGTCTCTAAATTGGGGCAGAACATGGCGGGCCTGGCCTTTTTGTTTCAGGTTTCGGGGGTCCGGGATGTCACTAAGTATGCGTTGGTTAAAAAGGTGCTGAGAGGCTATCGTAGGGGCAAGGCTGTGCCGGACTCGCGTCGGCCAGTCTCCTTTGATATGTTGGGAGCCCTCCTGGGTAGCCTGGACAGGGTGTGCACGTCGGCTCATGAAGCGGCTCTTTTTAGGACGGCTTTTATTTTTTGGGGCGTTGAGGGTCAGTGAATTGGTGTGCAAGTCCAAAAAGGGCGGGGGTGGTTTAGATGTGAGCAACGTCGCGCTCCGGGAGGGGGAGGTGTCTCTTTTCATCAACAGGTCAAAGACTGACCAGAGGGGGAAGGGCGCTTGGATTACGTTGGGTGTGGTTCACGGGTCCCCGGCCTGCCCGGTACGGGCGGTTAGTGACTGGTTCGCGCTCCGGGGGGCGGGCCCCGGGCCTTTCCTTCGTCACAGGGATGGGTCCGCATTGTCTAGGTTCCAATTTGGGTCAGTTTTCCGGAAATGCCTCGCGGCTGCAGGCTTTTCAGTGCAGCAATACTCTTCGCATTCATTCAGGATCGGAGCGGCCACGGAAGCAAAACGATAGGGGCTGGAGGACAGTCTGGTACAGCGTATTGGGCGCTGGGAGTCTCAGCGTTTCAGGTTGTATGTCAGGCCTCACCTGATGTAGGGTGGGGTGGGCCTGGTGGGTGCCATTGAGTGTGGTAGGTGGTCCGCGGTTCTTTCCGGTCGGGTAGTGGGGAAGGTTTGGCTGGCTGTTTGTGTTGTTGGGTCTCTGTCGTTTGTTTTATGTGTGTTGTTTTTCACGGCTCCGTGTTAGTTGCTGCTTCTGTCTTGTTTTGCAGGTTCGGAATGCTTGGTCTGGATCCTGGGCCATTCATATGTGTTCTGGGGGGCCAAGAGGGCTGCAGTTAGGCCCGAGGGTCGGCAGTTAGGTTTCCCCAGGGGCCAGGTCAGGATACGGTGGATCGGGGTCCCGGGTATGTTGTGGTCCAGGGTGCTGCCGGAGGTGCATCATTACTCCAGGCTGGATAGGCCCCCGGATGTGCTGCTGCTGCACGTGGGGGGTAATGACCTGGGGCTTCGGGCATCCCGGGAGCTGTGCAGGGACATAAAATTTGATTTCCTGCGCTTGAGGTCTATGTTCCCCGACACCGTGGTGGTGTGGTCTGACATGGTTGCTAGAGCGTCTTGGCGCTTGGCAGTGTCGGTGGACCGCGTAAATAAAGCCAGGATCAAAGTTAATAAAGCGGTGGCCTCGTTCTTTGCTCGTAACGGCGGGTTGGCTATCCGCCATCAAGAATTGGAGAGGGACCCTGGGCTGTTTTTGAGAGGCGATGGGGTTCATTTGAGTGCGGTGGGGATAGATCTGTGGTCGTTGGGCCTGCAGGATGGTATCCAGCGTGCCCTGCGGGTGTGTCGGGCTGCCCAGGCGTGAGGTTTCTCGCTGGGCGTCTGTGGCAGAGGTCGTAGGGTTTTTGAAGGCGGGGATGGTTACGCTCTTTGGAGAACGAGGGGTTGGGCCCATCTATGGTATGGGTGTAACTGCCCTATTAAAGGGGAATGTAACACGTGATGGTGCAGTTGGCTGTATCGGCTGGTTAATTGGCCAAACAATTGTCCCCGAGCTGGCGTAATTTGCAGCTGGGGGCCGTGGAAAGGCAAGGTGGGCCATATACAGCCATTGGGCCAGTCAGTGGGTGCCTTCAATAATCCTAAGACAAAAAGCAGGCAGTGATTTTCAGTCAGAAAGGTTATAACATGTTTTTCATTCCGGATATGATGTAATAAAAGTTTTTATGGTTGGTTATGTAATAAAAGGGCTGCTATGGCCATTTAAACCCAAATTAGATGTCTGGGCTAAGTCATTTTAGTTAAGATAAGGTGATGTGGAAAAATGGCATACAGCCGGTACTTGGACAATACCCCAGGCAAGGACAGGCCAGGAGCGCAAGCACAGCATATGCGTAAGGCCTACATGATGGGGTTTGAACAGGAAGGCTAGAAGGTTAGGTCGGGGTTAATAAAAATGAATACAGGAGTTATAATACCAAATACATTTTATTGGAGGATAGTAGGGTGTGGCAGGGTGGTCCTAAGGGGTTACTAAGGGGGGACTGCCCTCCAGGTTTCAGTCAGACCAGAGGACAGCTAAAGACAAGATTCTCCCGCCCTCCCGCCCCGAATTTTACAGGATTTGCAGCGGGTGATTAGCGTGGTGGGTTGGTTTTTGGATTGCAGTTTGTCATGGCGGCAGGCAGAGGTCGTAGGGTTTTTGAAGGCGGGGATGGTTGCGCTCTTTGGAGAACGAGGGGTTGGGCCCATCTATGGTATGGGTGTAACTGCCCTATTAAAGGGGAATGTAACACGTGATGGTGCAGTTGGCTGTATCGGCTGGTTAATTGGCCAAACAATTGTCCCCGAGCTGGCGTAATTTGCAGCTGGGGGCCGTGGAAAGGCAAGGTGGGCCATATACAGCCATTGGGCCAGTCAGTGGGTGCCTTCAATAATCCTAAGACAAAAAGCTGGCAGTGATTTTCAGTCAGAAAGGTTATAACATGTTTTTTCATTCCGGATATGATGTAATAAAAGTTTTTATGGTTGGTTATGTAATAAAAGGGCTGCTATGGCCATTTAAACCCAAATTAGATGTCTGGGCTAAGTCATTTTAGTTAAGATAAGGTGATGTGGAAAAATAGCATACAGCCGGTACTTGGACAATACCCCAGGCATGTAAGGAAAGGTTAGAGCCCCTGTCAGGTTTTTATTGCTGAAACAAGGAGACAAAGCACTTGATTTAAATTGTCAACAGATTGGTCAGAATGTGATAAGGCACAATGGACCTTGTGAGACACATCTCTTGACAAAAACAGGGTGTCCCTCAAATAAGGGGCCCAGATTTAAGGATTTACTTGTACAAGGTCCAATGAGAACACCAAACAAACAGTGAGTTAAAAAACCTTTAATAATTACTGTACTAGGATTAGTTCACAAACGACAACAAAGAACAGCCAGTGTGTTTTAGGAGCTCAGAGACCTCTTCCTTCCTCATGGTTTAAATATAAATATGAGTCATAAGGACTCAAAATGGCACAAATCATAGCAAGTAATTATTTGGTGCATAGGGTATAACCAGAATCAACGAATGAGACATATTGATTTATTGATTCTAGCTACAGGTATACTTTTTGTAGCAAATAATTTACTCATAGTCATTTGTGCCATTTTTGAATCTTTTTGATCATTCATTAGATTTAAATCCTGACTCTATGGACCCAAAATGCATTGACTTTCTATGTTGTCATTTGTGAACCAATACTATTCTTAATCTCTTCCTGCTGCCATATTGCATATTTTCAGCATCAGGCTGGGTGGGCCTTAACATCATGCTGTCACTCATATGTGTCTAATCCCAGCTGCAGCTGCCCACTGCTGCCTCTAAGACCGAGAACTGAGCAATCAAAGACCGCTGATCGCTCAGTTCTTGGTCTTCAGACTGCAGAGAGCTGGTGACTGTCAGTCATGGCTCTCTACTCTGCCCCTCCAGCACTCACTGGAGCGCTGGGCTGTGGCAGGGGAGGCAGTGACTGGCTGAGTCTCTCAGCAGCTTGCTGACAGGCTGAGTCAGCTGCCGGTCCAGGCATCTGGGTGGATCCCAACTGTAGAGTCAGGATCTTTTCTGAGTCCAGAACGGTTGAGTGATGTCAGCTGATAATGGTTGCTGTTGGCTGAAAACGGGTCACAGGAGTATAGAATGAACTGCATTCATGTGATCCATAGAAGAAGTATGGCCAAAAAAGCTTTGGCTATACCTCTCCTTTAAAGAGGTTGTAAACCTCCCAAAATAATTTAAAAATAAAATAAAACCAGCAAAGACAAAGGCTTAATGAGCTAGTATGCATCGCATACTAGCTCATTTTGAAATACTTACCTCAGAACGATACCCTGAATCGGCGCCGGCACACCGTTAACAGGGCCAACATCTTTCCCAGAGTCACTTCTGGGTTTGCAGGCCCTGGCACTGTGATTGGCCGGAGCCGCGATGACGCATGGACGCGGGAGCTGGCAATCACGGCACGGGCCTGGATGAAATGGCATGAGCGGGCCATTCCTTCAGTTGCATGCCATGCGCCGATGATGTCGGTGGCAGCGTATATAGTAGATGTCTCCTAAACGGTGCAAGTTTAGGAGATATTTACAGTACTTACAGGTAAGCCTTATTATAGGCTTACCTGTAGGTACACTTAAAGAGGAAGACTTTACTTCCTCTTTAATGGGGTGCCAGTAGGCAGCGGGAAGGACTTAAAGGTCTTTAAACTTTTGTACTGTTTGGCGTTTTCATTGAGAACTGAATAGAGGGTAAATCTTCTAGTGGGAAAAAAGAGTAAACCCCTCGCTGGGGTTGGAGAGATCTCCTTTTTTCTGCTGGGTGTTTGTTATATGAAGTAAAGGGAAATCTCCCTTATGGGGCACAGATAGTGAATCAAAAATTGGTAGGGGTCTTAAACATTACCCCTCCATCCGAAAAAGTATAACTGAAAGCAAAACCTTTTTAGTTTTGGATAGAGTGGAGAAAAAGTAGTCATTTTGTATTGCTATCTGTGCCCCTGTTAGGTAGATTCACCCTTTCTATTTGTCCTGTTTACCATTATCATTGAATGGGGAAGAAAAAGAAAATCCCAAATTTTGGGTTGTCCCCAGAAACCTAATAGAGGGGAAATGTTCCCATGGAGACATTGGTTCTGTGACATGGGGTTCCCGAAGGATTTCCATTAATTTGCTGGGATTTCCTGTCACTTCCTGTTTGGCTATGGGACAGGAAGTGAAGGTAAATCTCCAAAATGGGTCACAGATGGCGAAAAAAAATCTGACAGGGGTTATAACCCTTCCTTGCTCTACTCAAAATAAAATGAAAAAAGTTTTGCCTATAGTTCTACATTAAAAGAAAAACGGTTGGTTTTATGTGCAATTCAAGCCATACAAAAAAGACAAACACTTGCTCGCTTTATAATAAACTTACATCGAGAATCCATTTGGGGGCGGCACTGCCTGCAATATAGAAAAATCTGTAACGGCAAAAAAGGGGATACACCATAACCATATACTGTATGTATTATGCTTGGTGTGACAACTCTGAAACAGCAGTATCACCATGTACCTTAAGCCTAGTACACACGACTGAGAATCTCGTCAGGAAAAAACCCGTCGTTTTTCCCTGACGAGATTCTTGACAAGAATCTTGTCCCAGCCGAGTGTACACATGCTCGATTCAGAAGAACCGCTGTTCTTTTGAATGGAACAAACGCGGTGACGTCATCGACTATGACGAGCGTGCGCTCGTCACATTCTATGCCATCGCCGCCATCTTGCTACACCCTACCTATGCCTAGGAAGCTACCGCGCATGCGTCAAAGTCATTTCGAGCATGCGCGGGTTTCCATGGCGACAGGTAAACGTACACACTCTCGGGTTTCTCGTCGGGAAACAGGCCGACGAGAATCCCGACGAGAAAATAGAGAGCAGGGTCTCTATTTTTCTCGTCGAGATTCTGGCCAGTTTTCTTGATGAGAAACCTGAAAGCCTCGTACACACGCACGGTTTTCTCAGCAAGAAAGCTCTGCCAGCAATTTTCTTGCTGGTTCTTGCAGAGAAAACCGGTCGTGTGTACGAGGCTTTATACTTTGGCTTTCCATCTGCTGTTTATTCACATCATGTAAGTACTAAAACTAGGATTGTGCATTATAACGGGGTTACCAAAGTTTATGGTAAGTTGGAATGAATTCCTTGGTTGAATATTCAGGAGAAATTATTAAAACCCTACCAATAGGAAGGCGGACATTTTCCAACCAGGTATGAATGTAATTAACACACTAGGCTAGGGGAACAGTACGTGGGTATGGTCCTTTTCAATACATTGCAGCTGAATATGCTGATACTCAGGGATGAGCCGAACACCCCCCTGTTCGGTTCGCACCAGAACCTGCGAACAGACAGAATGTTTGCGTGAACTTTAGAACCCTATTAAATACAATGGACTTGAACGTTCGAAATCTAAAGTGCTAATTGAAGCAGGTAATACCGCCACCCAGGTGTACTTCAGGTAAATGCAAGATCATTTTCAGTGACCCCCGGATCCGTGAGAAATCAAAATGACACTTGGAAACGGATAGTGTGTTCATTAGATCTCTGGCCTTTGATTTTTAGAGTGGCTTATATGTAAAAGAAAGATAGGAGGGGCTATGTCTTAACACATATGTTTCTAAAAATTATACAAACTCAGTATATTCTTATCTTAGATTATACTGCTGAATTTAGTTTAGCAAAGGACTTTTCTTATACAATCAAGCTACTGCATGAACAGGCTTAATCACAATGACTATCAGTAGCAGGGTGTGACTCTATTCAGTTAAGCTAAGTATGTCAAAGTTAATTTCTACTTAAAAATGGTGTCAATAATTTCATACATTCTATTACAATCCCCTCTTTTATCACGAACGTGATAATCACAAACCCTGAAGCCCCCAACATTCACCTGGACTACTTTCTCATAAATGTATCATTATCCTAAGCATGTACAAATAGAGAACAATAAACAGATAATCTCAGCTTCATAGCAATTGTCCATGAAATACAAAGGGGGGAGGGCGTGACAGTCCTTAAAAGCAAGTGGGGGGGCATGACAGCCTTTAGGCCAAAATAAAAAAATTGTCCCAAAGAAAAGCACAAAAAAAATCTCTTGTATGGTTTCTGAATGTCCCATAAATTCATGAAAGGGAAGGAAAAAGAAATGTCCACATTATAATTCTCATTCTCCTAAACTTTTCCCAAAACTTTTGGTTTGATTCTGTGTTTATCCATATTTTACAGAGATCCTTCTACCCCAAAACCCTGCCTCTTTGTAAGGATAGAACTCGATATCCACAGACAGATGGGAACTGATGCATTGGGCTAGACTTGGGCTTCAGGCTGGCGTATCTGGATCACTCCCTTGTGATGCTCACTGGACTTTCGTAGACCTTGGGCGTGCGTCATGGCTAACCCTCAAGGTGTCATTCCAGGAATATTTTCCAGCAGGTGTCCGCTGTTACTCATCTCAGCATCTCCCATGGCATTTGAACAATGAAGATTTCCATGTAAAAGCTGTAGTCATCTCTTCATCCGGATAGGGTATAAGGCAGGGTATAAATGGGGTATAGGGTAGGAATGGGATGGGCATTTCTTCTGGCTGGCTGGGGCAGATATTCCTCATCCAACATGAATAATCACAGAATCTACCTGATCAATTAAGGCCTTAACCATTGGAGGTATTAAAATAATATTCCTCATTAACTCAAACATAAGTAAAGCATGCAGAAATATAAAATGTTTCTCAGCAACAGTCTTCATTATATAGATTCAATATGTTTAACTAAACATTTTTTCAAATCCAGTATTACAGCAGGACTTCAATAAAACTTAAACAACTTTAGTTTCTTCCATCCTCAGGACCCAAGTGGACCCGAGGAACTCAGAACTGAACATTTTACCCAAACACATATTCTGACTCAGAAGTCAGCCTCCTAACTTTTCAAATATATCTGATCATCAGCAACAAACAAAACATTGATGGATAAACTTCATTACATCATTAACATATCTTCACGATTGAAACTCTGGGAATTCAAAAGTTAATATATCCAGAATGGTCACTCTGACTGTTATTCAAACAAACTTTCCCATCATATTTTAGTACCTCATGGACTCAATATATGCAGCAATTTATTTTGTATATCCTGGTTAGGGATGAGCCGAACACCCCCGGGTTCGGTTCGCACCAGAACCTTCGAACGGACCGAAAGTTCGCGCGAATTTTCGAACCCTATTCGTTATAATGGACGCGAACGTTCGAAATCAAAATTGCTAATTACAACGGCCAATATGCATGTTAATGTCATAAAACAGGTTTGGGGACCCGGGTCCTGCCCCAGGGGACATATATCAATGCAAAAAGAAATTTTAAAAACTAAAGTTTTTTCGGGAGCAGTCATTTTAATGATGCATAAAGTGAAAAAAAAAAAGTGAAATTTTCCTTTAAATATGGTACCTGGGGGGTGTCTAAAGTATGCCTGTGAAGTGGCATGTGTTTCCCGTGTTTAGAACTGTCCTTGCACAAAATGACATTTGTAAAGGAAAAAAAGAAGCCATTTAAAACCACTTGCGGCTTTAATGTCATGTCTTGTCCTGGCCGCCATATGGCTGAAAATCCTTGAGAAAAATGGCATGGCTACCCCATCACCCCCCCCCCCCACCCCAGCCCCTTTGGGTCTTGTATGGATACTAAGGGGGACCCCGCACCCAAAATAAAACCCTATACCTACAACCCTATATACTCTGAACAGCAGTATATAGGTGGTGCAAACAAGACATGGACTGTAGGTTTGTTCTTAAGTAGAATCTGAACAGGTACATTATGAAGTGTAGCTACATCCCAAAAAAATCAATTTTTAAGCTTTTTGGAGAACATAGGGAGGGGTTATCACCCCTGTAACATTTGCTGTCTTTGCACATCTGTTCAGAACATGTCACCTCACTTTCCGTCCCAATGACAAATGTTTTTGGAAAAGTGGGGTTTTAATTGAAACAAGGATTGGTGATAAAGCATCAGTAGAGAGGAGATACCTTTTTCCCAAATTAAATCTAACAGGATAGAATTTTCCTTCCTAGGGGTAGATTTCCTCTCACTTCCTGTTTTCTCTTGCCGTTTGCAAGTAGGAGTCGTTTGTAAGTTGGATGTTTGAAAGTAGGGGCCTGCCGTATATACTCTGCAGAAATTTGCCCTATTAGATGTTGGTGTAGCCACAAGACTGGTGGGCACAGGAATGGGCCCTGCTGTGAGTTAATAGATCAAGATTTGTACTTGCATGCACCTGTTGAACCGGGCAGAAAAATTGGGCCTTTGGTGGTGGTGGTGGTGGACGGTGTTGCCACAAGACTGTAAGCCCTCACAGTTACTCTTGGTGGGTGCAGGAATGGGCCCTGCTGTGAGTTATTAGATCAAGATTTGTAATTGCATGCACCTGTTGAACAGGGCAGAAAAATTGGGCCTTTGGTGGTGGTGGTGGTGGTGGACGGTGTTGCCACAAGACTGTAGGCCCTCATAGTTACTCTTGGTGGGCGCAGGAATGGGCCCTGCTGTGAACTATTAGATCAAGATTTGTAATTACACGCCCCTGTTAAACAGGGGCTGAAAAATTGTGCCTTAGGCATTGGTGCTGGTGCCACAACACTGCAACCCCTCACAGATACTGTACTTGGAGCACAGCAGTCACACCTGTTGCGAAGCATCTTTTTAAAAAATTGTAATTACACGCCCCTGTTATACAGGGGCTGAAAAATTGTGCCTTAGGCACTGGTGCTGGTGCCACAACACTGCAACCCCTCACAGATACTGTACTCTGAGCACAGCAATGAGACCTGTTGCAAAGCATTGCCTAAAAATTGTAATTACACGCCCCAACAGGGGCTGAAAAATTGTGCCTTAGGCACTGGTGCTGGTGCCACAACACTGCAACCCCTCACAGATACTGTACTCTGAGCACAGCAGTCACACCTGTTGCGAAGCATCTTTTTAAAAAATTGTAATTACACGCCCCTGTTATACAGGGGCTGAAAAATTGTGCCTTAGGCACTGGTGTGGTGGCATGGATCATTGAGGAGGAGGAAGAGGATAGTCAGTGAACATAACAGGACAGTCACTCAGCATCAGCATAGGCAGTCTTGAAGGGATGTGACATTATAAATTATTCCGTTATATCCGCTTCAGGTGTCTGGTAGCTGGTGGTGATCCAAGACTGATTCATTTTTATGAAGGTCAGTCGATCAACCGAGTCGGTGGACAGGCGCACCCTATGATCGGTGACAAATCCTCCAGCAGCACTGAATGTGCGTTCGGAAAGAACGCTGGATGCAGGACAGGCCAGTAGCTCAATTGCATACTGTGCAAGCTCTGGCCAGTGATCCATCCTCAGGACCCAGTAAGCCAGAGGATTTTCGGTGGGAAAGGTGTCCAAGTCTGACCTTGCCCCTAGGTATTCCTGCACCATGTATATCAGACGCTGGCGATGGTTGCTGGAACCGATCATACCTTGGGGCTGCGGACTAAAAAATTGTCTGAACGCATCGGTCAGACGTCCACCTTCCCCACCGCTCCTTCTGCTACTGACCGAAGCCTCAGCAACTCGTCGTCCAGGACCAGGAGTTTGTAACCTCCCAGTTTCTGGGAACGCGTTGCACAGACCTTTCTGCAAGGCCTCCCTGAGATATCTCATCCTCTGCTCCCTCTGCGACGGCAAGATAAGGTCCGCAACCTTACCCTTGTACCGTGGATCAAGGAGAGTGGCCAGCCAGTAATGGTCACTCTCCTTGATCCGAAGAACACGAGGATCCTTCCGCAGGCTTTGCAGGATCAGGGAGGCCATGCAGCGTAGGTTAGCTGAGGCATTCGGTCCGGAGTCTTCTGGGTCACTGAGGATGACATGATCGCCAGCCACCTCCTCCCAGCCACGTACAAGTCCACTGGTTTGTTGGGACTGTACATCATCCCTAAAAGACTGCTGCTGCTGATGCTGAGTGCCAGGCTCCACCTCCATGCTCACACAATCCTCCTCCTCCTCCTCCTCCTCTTCCTGTGTGATGGGTGGGACAGAAGGAACATTGTCTGGATAAAGGGGGCCTTGAGAGACAAGGAAGTCCTCCTCTTCCTGCCTCTGTTCTGCCTCAAGTGCCCTGTCCATTATCCCACGCAGCGTATGCTCCAACAGGTGGACAAGAGGTACAGTGTCACTGATGCATGCACTGTCACTGCTCACCATCCTCGTGGCCTCCTCAAATGGTGAGAGGACAGTGCATGCATCCCTGATCATGCTCCACTGGCGTGGGGAAAAAAAGCCAAGCTCCCCTGACCCTGTCCTGGTGCCGTAGTCGCAAAGGTACTCATTGATGGCCCTCTGCTGCGTGTGCAGTCGCTGCAGCATGGCCAACGTTGAGTTCCACCTGGTGGGCATGTCACATATTAGGCGGTTCTTGGGCAGGTTCAGCTCCTTTTGCAGCTCAGTCAGCCGAGCACTGGCATTATAAGATCGGCGGAAATGCACACAGACTTTCCTGGCCTGCCTCAGGACATCCTGTAAGCCTGGGAACCTGGCCAAGAACCGCTGCACCACCAGGTTGAGGACGTGAGCCATACAGGGCACATGGGTGAGCTGCCCCTGTCGCAGGGCGGAGAGGAGGTTGGTGCCATTATCAGAAACGACCATTCCTGGCTTAAGCTGGCGTGGCGTCAACCACCTCTCGGCCTGCCCCTGCAGAGCTGCCAGAACCTCTGGCCCAGTGTGGCTCCTGTCCCCCAAACACACCAGCGCAAGCACGGCATGGCATCTTTTTGCCTGCGTACTCGCGTAGCCCCTTGTACGCCTACGGAGCACCGCTGGTTCCGAGGACAGAGCACTCGAAGAGGACATGGAGGAAGAAGAAGAGGAGGGGGTGGAGGAGAGAGGTGTGTCACAACCAGTAGTAGCATTTTGGAGGCGTGGTGGCGGAACAACCTCCAACACTACTGCACCTTGTCCTGCATCCCTCCCAGCTGCCAATAGAGTGACCCAATGGGCCGTGAAAGAAAGATAACGTCCCTGTCCATGCCTGCTGGACCATGAGTCAGCGGTAATATGCACCTTACCGCTGACCGCCCTGTCCAGCGAGGCATGGACATTGCCTTCCACATGCCAGTAGAGAGACGGAATCGCCTTCCGTGAGAAAAAGTGGCGTTTGGGAACCTGCCACTGAGGAACCGCACATTGAACAAACTCACGGAAGGGGGCCGAGTCTATCAACTGAAAAGGCAGCAGTTGAAGTGCTAGCAATTTAGCCAAGCTAGCATTCAACCGCTGGGCATGTGGATGGCTGGGAGTATACTTCTTTCGACGGTCCAGCAGCTGGGGCAGGGAAATTTGCCTGCTACAATCGGATGTCGGTGTACTGCAAGTACTTGGTTGTGACACACCTAATTCTACACCTTCAGTCCTCTCAGAGCAGCTTTCAGAGAGGACTGAAGATATAGTGGGGATGGAGATCCCAGCTGATGAGGAGCAAGGAGAGGTCCGCTTTGTTCTTTGGTGTGGGTCTTTTATGTGTGCTTGCCAACGAGCTGCATGGCAGGTCGACATATGTCTGCTCATGCTTGTGGTGCCCAAGCGGCTGATGTTTTGGCCACGCGAGATACGCTTGAGACAAATATTGCAAATAGCAGTGGTGCGATCTGATGCACTCGTCTCAAAAAAGGCCCACACCAAAGAACTTTTGTGATAACGTGCAGAGGCAGCGCCCTGCACAGGCGGAGCTCTGCGGTGTGGTACAGTTGCTGTGCTGGCCTCTAGCTGGCCTCCAGGGGGCATCCTGCCTCGTTGGACATGTGACGCTGCATCCTCCTCCTCCTCCTCCTCTCTCCCTTCAGGCACCCACGTGGAGTCAGTGACCTCATCATCCCCTCCCTCTTCACCACTAGAGCAAACCTGGCAGTAAGCTGCAGCTGGTGGAACACTACTGCCAGATTGCTGTCCTTCAGCATCCCCTCTCTCTGCGCGCACACTACTGACTTCCTCAAGCTGGGTATCATCATCCGAGCCTTCGAATCGTTGGGCATCCTCCTGGAGCATGTACCCAACACTGTGCTCAAACAGTTCGGGGGACTCCTCAGGAGGACATGGTGGGTCTAGGGAAGGGGTGGCTGATGATGCCATTGAGTACGCGTTGGCAGCTGCTCTGCCAGTACCCTGAGCCTGGGTGAGAGAGGATGAGGAGGATGAGGAGGGCTTGGTCATCCATTCTACCAAGCCTTCGGCATGATGCGGCTCCACATGTCCAGCTGCCGAAAACAAAGACAAGCGTGTCCCATGGCCACGTGCTGATGACGATGCACGACCACGTCCACGGCCAGCACTGTTGTCTCTAGAAACAGAGCCTGCCTGCCCTGTGTTCTTGCCTCGGCACGCTCTGCCTCTCCTTGGCGGTCTTCCAGCCATTGTAGTCGGTAGTGTATATAGTATAAAAAATAGAACTCCTATGTGTGCTCACAACACACTGTAGGTCCTATGGGTGCTGACACTAACACACTATAGGTACTATGTGTGCTGCTGACAAGAAAATATAGGAGCTCTGTTTGCTGCCACTAACACACTAGAAGTCCTATGGGTGCTGCTGAGAAGAAAATATAGGAGCTCTGTTTGCTGCCACTAACACACTAGAAGTCCTATGGGTGCTGCTGAGAAGAAAATATAGGAGCTCTGTGTGATGCCACTAACACACTAGAAGTCCTATGGGTGCTGCTGAGAAGAAAATATAGGAGCTCTGTTTGCTGCCACTAACACACTAGAAGTCCTATGGGTGCTGCTGAGAAGAAAATATAGGAGCTCTGTGTGATGCCACTAACACACTAGAAGTCCTATGGGTGCTGCTGAGAAGAAAATATAGGAGCTCTGTTTGCTGCCACTAACACACTAGAAGTCCTATGGGTGCTGCTGAGAAGAAAATATAGGAGCTCTGTTTGCTGCCACTAACACACTAGAAGTCCTATGGGTGCTGCTGAGAAGAAAATATAGGAGCTCTGTTTGCTGCCACTAACACACTAGAAGTCCTATGGGTGCTGCTGAGAAGAAAATATAGGAGCTCTGTGTGATGCCACTAACACACTAGAAGTCCTATGGGTGCTGCTGAGAAGAAAATATAGGAGCTCTGTTTGCTGCCACTAACACACTAGAAGTCCTATGGGTGCTGCTGAGATGAAAATATAGGAACTCTGTGTGATGCCACTAACACATTAGAAGTCCTATGGGTGCTGCTGAGAAGAAAATATAGGAGCTCTGTTTGCTGCCACTAACACACTAGAAGTCCTATGGGTGCTGCTGAGAAGAAAATATAGGAGCTCTGTGTGATGCCACTAACACACTAGAAGTCCTATGGGTGCTGCTGAGAAGAATATATAGGAGCTCTGTTTGCTGCCACTAACACACTAGAAGTCCTATGGGTGCTGCTGAGAAGAAAATATAGGAGCTCTGTGTGATGCCACTAACACACTAGAAGTCCTATGGGTGCTGCTGAGAAGAAAATATAGGAGCTCTGTTTGCTGCCACTAACACACTAGAAGTCCTATGGGTGCTGCTGAGAAGAAAATATAGGAGCTCTGTGTGATGCCACTAACACACTAGAAGTCCTATGGGTGCTGCTGAGAAGAAAATATAGGAGCTCTGTTTGCTGCCACTAACACACTAGAAGTCCTATGGGTGCTGCTGAGAAGAAAATATAGGAGCTCTGTTTGCTGCCACTAACACACTAGAAGTCCTATGGGTGCTGCTGAGAAGAAAATATAGGAGCTCTGTGTGATGCCACTAACACACTAGAAGTCCTATGGGTGCTGCTGAGAAGAAAATATAGGAGCTCTGTTTGCTGCCACTAACACACTAGAAGTCCTATGGGTGCTGCTGAGAAGAAAATATAGGAGCTCTGTTTGCTGCCACTAACACACTAGAAGTCCTATGGGTGCTGCTGAGAAGAAAATATAGGAGCTCTGTTTGCTGCCACTAACACACTAGAAGTCCTATGGGTGCTGCTGAGAAGAAAATATAGGAGCTCTGTGTGATGCCACTAACACACTAGAAGTCCTACGGGTGCTGCTGAGAAGAAAATATAGGAGCTCTGTGTGATGCCACTAACACACTAGAAGTCCTATGGGTGCTGCTGAGAAGAAAATATAGGAGCTCTGTTTGCTGCCACTAACACACTAGAAGTCCTATGGGTGCTGCTGAGAAGAAAATATAGGAGCTCTGTTTGCTGCCACTAACACACTAGAAGTCCTATGGGTGCCAGGGATGAGCCGAACACCCCCCTGTTCGGTTCGCACCAGAACCTGCGAACAGACAAAATGTTCGTGTAAACTTTAGAACCCTATTAAATACAATGGACTCGAACGTTCGAAATCTAAAGTGTTAATTATAAAGGCTAATATGCAAGTTATTGTCCTAAAAAGTGTTTGGGGACCTGGGTCCTGCCCCAGGGGACATGTATCAATGCAAAAATAAGTTTTAAAAACGGCCGTTTTTTCGGGAGCAGTGATTTTAATAATGCTTAAAATGAAAAAATAAAAGTGAAATATTCCTTTAAATTTCGTACCTGGGGGTGTGTATGATATGCATGTAAAGTGGCGCATGTTTCCCGTGCTTAGAACTGTCCCTGCAAAAATTTTCATTTTTGAAAGAAAAAAAATGCATTTAAAACTGACTCGCGGCTATTAATGAATTGTCGGCTCCCGGCAATACATACAAAAGTCATTGAGAAAAAAAAAAAAAAAAAGCGTGGGGGTTCCCCAGAATTCAATTACCAGGCCCTTCAGATCTGGCATGGATTTTAAGGGGAACTCCACCCCAAGTTTAAAAAAAAATGGCGTGGAGTCCCCCTAAAAATCCATACCAGACCCCTTATCCGAGCACGCAACCTGGCCGGCCGCAGGGGAAAAGGGGGGGACGAGAGAGCGGCCCCCCCTCCCTCCTGAACCGTACCAAGCCACATGCCCTCAACATGGGGAGGATGTCCCCATGTTGATGGGGACAAGGGCCTCATCCCCACAACCCTTGCCCGGTGGTTGTGGGGGTCTGCGGGCGGGGGGCTTATCGGAATCTGGAAGACCCCTTTAACAAAGGGGACCCCCAGATCCCGCCCCCCCCCTATGTGAATTGGTAACGGGTACATTGTACCCCTACCATTTCACGAAGAAAGCGTAAAAAAAATGTTTAAAAAAAAACACACAAACACCTTGAAAAAGTCCTTTATTTAAAAAAATAAATAAATAAACATTCCAGCGGTGAAATCCAGTGTCCCGCGGCGATCCCGATGTCCAGCGCTGTCCTTCATTGGTTGTGCCTGAGCGGACCTGATGGGGAACTCCCTCTCAGTATTTTAAATGTATAGACCCGCCCCTTCTAAAGTTCCCCATCAGGTCCGCTCAGCGGACGAGATGCGGAACATGAGAAGGGGCGGGTCTATACATGTATTACCAAAGTGAGAGCAGTTCCCCATCAGGTCCGCCCCCTCGGTATGTCAGACCCGCCTACGTCATTGGCTTGAGCGGGGAACTTCCTTCACTGAGCCAATGACGTAGGCGGGTCTGACATACCGAGGGGGCGGACCTGATGGGGAACTGCTCTCACTTTGGTAATACATGTATAGACCCGCCCCTTCTCATGTTCCGCATCTCGTCCGCTGAGCGGACCTGATGGGGAACTTTAGAAGGGGCGGGTCTATACATTTAAAATACTGAGAGGGAGTTCCCCATCAGGTCCGCTCAGGCACAACCAATGACGGACAGCGCTGGACATCGGGATCGCCGCGGGACACTGGATTTCACCGCTGGAATGTTTTTGTTTGTTTTTTTTTTAAATAAAGGACTTTTTCAAGGTGTTTGTGTGTTTTTTTAAACATTTTTTTACGCTTTCTTCGTGAAATGGTAGGGGTACAATGTACCCCTTACCAATTCACATAGGGGGGGGGGGCCGGGATCTGGGGGTCCTCTTTGTTAAAGGGGTCTTCCAGATTCCGATAAGCCCCCCGCCCGCAGACCCCCACAACCACCGGGCAAGGGTTGTGGGGATGAGGCCCTTGTCCCCATCAACATGGGGACATCCTCCCCATGTTGAGGGCATGTGGCTTGGTACGGTTCAGGAGGGAGGGGGGGCCGCTCTCTCGTCCCCCCCTTTTCCCCTGCGGCCGGCCAGGTTGCATGCTCGGATAAGGGGTCTGGTATGGATTTTTAGGGGGACTCCACGCCATTTTTTTTTTAATTTGGGGTGGAGTTCCCCTTAAAATCCATGCCAGATCTGAAGGGCCTGGAATGGATATTTGGGGGAACCCCACGTCAATTTTTTTTTTATTTGCGGCGGGGTTCCCCTTAATATCCATTCCAGACCTGAAGGGCCTGGTAATTGAATTCTGGGGAACCCCCACGCTTTTTTTTTTTTTTTTATCAATGACTTTTGTATGTATTGCCGGGAGCCGACAATTCATTAATAGCCGCGAGTCAGTTTTAAATGCATTTTTTTCTTTCAAAAATGACACTTTTTGCAGGGACAGTTCTAAGCACGGGAAACATGCGCCACTTTACATGCATATCATACACACCCCCCAGGTACGAAATTTAAAGGAATATTTCACTTTTATTTTTTCATTTTAAGCATTATTAAAATCACTGCTCCCGAAAAAACGGCCGTTTTTAAAACTTCTTTTTGCATTGATACATGTCCCCTGGGGCAGGACCCGGGTCCCCAAACACTTTTTAGGACAATAACTTGCATATAAGCCTTTATAATTAGCACTTTAGATTTCTCCCATAGATTTTTCGAATTTGCCGCGAACACCCCAATTTGTTCGCTGTTCGGCGAACGGGCGAACAGGCAATGTTCGAGTCGAACATGAGTTCGACTCGAACTCGAAGCTCATCCCTAATGGGTGCTGCTGAGAAGAAAATATAGGAGCTCTGTGTGATGCCACTAACACACTAGAAGTCCTATGGGTGCTGCTGAGATGAAAATATAGGAACTCTGTGTGATGCCACTAACACATTAGAAGTCCTATGGGTGCTGCTGAGAAGAAAATATAGGAGCTCTGTTTGCTGCCACTAACACACTAGAAGTCCTATGGGTGCTGCTGAGAAGAAAATATAGGAGCTCTGTGTGATGCCACTAACACACTAGAAGTCCTATGGGTGCTGCTGAGAAGAAAATATAGGAGCTCTGTTTGCTGCCACTAACACACTAGAAGTCCTATGGGTGCTGCTGAGAAGAAAATATAGGAGCTCTGTTTGCTGCCACTAACACACTAGAAGTCCTATGGGTGCTGCTGAGAAGAAAATATAGGAGCTCTGTGTGATGCCACTAACACACTAGAAGTCCTATGGGTGCTGCTGAGAAGAAAATATAGGAGCTCTGTTTGCTGCCACTAACACACTAGAAGTCCTATGGGTGCTGCTGAGAAGAAAATATAGGAGCTCTGTTTGCTGCCACTAACACACTAGAAGTCCTATGGGTGCTGCTGAGAAGAAAATATAGGAGCTCTGTTTGCTGCCACTAACACACTAGAAGTCCTATGGGTGCTGCTGAGAAGAAAATATAGGAGCTCTGTTTGCTGCCACTAACACACTAGAAGTCCTATGGGTGCTGCTGAGAAGAAAATATAGGAGCTCTGTTTGCTGCCACTAACACACTAGAAGTCCTATGGGTGCTGCTGAGAAGAAAATATAGGAGCTCTGTGTGATGCCACTAACACACTAGAAGTCCTATGGGTGCTGCTGAGAAGAAAATATAGGAGCTCTGTTTGCTGCCACTAACACACTAGAAGTCCTATGGGTGCTGTTGGGGTGCAATGCTGTGCTAACAGCACTGCGGTTGGTACTACTGCAATACTGTACTAACAGTAAGCACGCACCAGACTAATCCCCAGCAGCAGCTAATAACACACTAACTGTGCAATCAGCAGCAATGAACGATCAATGACTTAGGTAGCAATGGTTTAGCAAAGAAATAGCCAATGGTTTAGCAAAGAAGAGCAAATCTTTTAGTATCAAGCAAAGACAGAATCAGCAGACTAATCTCTCCTAAAGCCGGAACTCATGTGACCGGGGCCGATGGCGTGGCGGCCTTTTAAATGGTGGGGCGTGTACTAAAGCCCCTGAGCTGTAATTGGCTACAGGCGTCCTGCCTGTAGCCAATTATTGCTCTCCGAGTTTCGGGCGCTGTGATTGGCCAAGCATGCGGGGTCACAGTGCATGCTTGGCCAATCATCAGCCAGCAATGCACTGCGCCGGCCGCGCCGGCCGCAATGCATTGCGGGGCCGCTCGCATCACACGAATGTGATGCGAACGGCCCAAATAGTTCTGGGCTCGACGAGCGAGCGAACGCCCGGTGCTCGATTCGAACATGGGTTTGAATCGAGCACCGGGCCCATCCCTAATCCTGGTTACTTAACCCAAACTTTTAGAGAAATATATATTGTCAGGAACATGGGCCTAATAACTTCTACTCCCTGAACAAGAAAACACAATATGAGACAACTCTTTGTGTACATTTTAAACAAATACTTAAGATACTTTCCTTATCAAATAATACCTTGTGCATTCATTAAACACAATACAACCACTTTCTCCTTTTATGCACATCCATTTGGCCACTCCATTCATTCATCATTTAGAAATGTTTTCCATATTTGCCCTTTGAACATCTTTTTTTTTTCCTCGTATTTTTCCCTAGTGCATAGGATTACACAAACCTTAAGTTACTTCCTTTTTCTTTACCAACCACAATTCCTCTGGCGTAGCACCTGGAATACATAACTTCCTTGGATGAGGCTGGCTCACACACCTGCGGTGCATTCGCACTCCGCACTGCCCAAAAAGGTGTGCGTTTTCTAGGCAGTGCGGTCCGACTTACGTGCAAATTCAGGGCCATTGACTTCTATGGGAACGCTTCTGAATCGCACATGTCATTCAGTTGTGAAAATCCTGACCTGATATGCAATCCTGACCTGATCCTGATCAAAAACTGACATGAAGCGCTGAACAACTACTTTGTCAATTAGCTGTGAAAACAGAGCTCAAACTCGCACTGCATATGTGTGAACCCAGCCCTAAAATTGTATTTAACCAAAAAAAAGAAAATCAAACATTTTTAAATCCCCAATTATTGTTCATACAGCCTAAACACAAATTAAAACCATTTGCACAAATATCCATTCCCTTGTCTTGTAACAGGCAATGTCCTTATACAATGCAAAAGTGTGCTTTTTTTTTTTTTTTTTCTCAGTCAATATCAACAAAACTATATTTGTCAAAACTGAAAAGAAAAACAACACCTTTTAACTTCAATAACATAAGGATAGGCAATTACACAATTAAAACAGTCCCCAAAGTCAGACTCCAAGGCTCTAAGGCTCTGTCTCCACTACTGTGAGTTGCTGTGCGACTTGACACATGCGAAGTCGCATGACAAGTCAAAAACCCATGTAATTCAATGATCCTTGTTTTAATTTGTGCGACTCAAGTCGCAGCGATGCAAAAAGGTTCTTGCACTATTTTGTTCCTACTTCGGTGCAACCTTTTCTCACACTTTTGCATGACATTGCATCAAAAATCGCATTGCAAAGTCACACTGCAAATCACGCAAATCTGGGGTTGCAATAGTGGAAACAGAACCTAACTGAAATAATCAAAATACCCCATGTATAAGTTGAAATGCTACTCTAAAAAAATTGTATCTGATCAGATTCCTCAAAAAAAAAACATTTGGTACCAGCGCATACATGCAATTTATCAGTGACGTCACATTCCCCTTTTAATGTTTCCAATTAACTATGCATTGGACATGGGAATATGGGCCCAACACATTTCATGAATAAACTGACAATAGTTGCAACATTTTAACAATAAACATGTATTTTTTAATCTATATAGATAACTTTTCTGAATCAAATCCTTCTATAACATTTTCTCCACCTCAGCAAGTCTCTCGGACTCGCTGAATATGGAATGAAAATATAGCAGTATGCTTTGCGCAAAAGCGTTGACGAAGGTATGGTCGGTTGTTTGATCCCCTCTTTCACTGGAAGTGAAATAGCAGATTTATGCAAGAGGACATATACCTCTGTGTATTGTGCTAAACAATACTTTGGATAGGAGGAATCACTCAAATAAAGCACCACACACAGATGAGTACCCTACTCTGTCCCTCTCACCTGCCCACTTTAGCAACGCTCTCCTACTTGGCAGGATCAAAGGACATATCAATTACTCAACAATCCGTTTGCATTCAGAAGAAAAAAAACAACTTATACTTTAAATTGGAATTCCAAGACAACAACAAACAAACACATAAAATGTAAGCATTTTTCTATGAGCAGATGGAAGAGAATTCCCTATACTAACAACAACTTTCCCTATAGTATAGCTAAAACCCCTTTGTCCCATCTGCACCACAGCGACAACATTTATCATACATACAAAAGTACTTACCACTCTCACAATATTTGGATATAAGCAAGGGAGATTTCTAATACTGTAGACCACTTTGACTGTTTAACCTTAGGGCCAGTTCACACACCACATGCAGTCCAGTGAGTTTAAAAAAAATAAAATAAGCAGGTTATATGGTCTTCAATGGCATAGTTCACACCAGTGCTTGCAGTTCCAGTGCACTTCAGTTCAAGCATCCTTCGTGCACTGGAACGCTGCAAAAATGCATAAAAAACGCACTGGAGGGGTGAAAAAACACTGGACTGCATTAAAAATGCACAAAAAACGCACTGGAACGCATCAAAAATGTGCATGTAAAAAAAACACCTGGAACGCATCCGGACTGCATTTCTAAGGTGCAAACCGCCCCCTACAGTCAGTGTATCTACACAACAAATTATCTTATTACTTCTATGCAACAGATAGAAAAGCGAAAGTAGGTTGGATCACCGAAATATAATCCTCATTTACCATTTCAGCTCCTTGCCAAAAGGACTGTCATGTACACTTTTCTACAGCGTTCCCAAAACGCTTCTAATTAATTAGGACCTTCTCAAAGGTACTTTCAAAGGCGGATTTTCCCAAAAAATCCCCTATACACCAAGGCGTGGTTCGTATCCCTCTTCTACATAAATTTAGTTTGAGATGAAATTTAAATCAGAGCTAAGGTAAGAGAAAACAGTCTGTCTAAAAGACAAAAAGATTCTTCTTACCAAAGGTGATTTTTTCATCCCCACCACTGCCACCATCTGAAGCAGGTAATACCGCCACCCAGGTGTACTTCAGGTAAATGCAAGATCATTTTCAGTGACCCCCGGATCCGTGAGAAATCAAAATGACACTTGGAAACGGATAGTGTGTTCATTAGATCTCTGGCCTTTATTGATTTTTAGAGTGGCTTATATGTAAAAGAAAGATAGGAGGGGCTATGTCTTTACACATACGTTTCTAAAAATTATACAAACTCAGTATATTCTTATCTTATATTATACTGCTGAATTTAGTTTAGCAAAGGACTTTTCTTATACAATCAGGCTACTGCATGAACAGGCTTAATCACAATGACTATCAGTAGCAGGGTGTGACGCTCTTCAGTTAAGCTAAGTATGTCAAAGTTCATTTCTACTTAAAAATGGTGTCAATAATTTCATACATTCTATTACACTAATTATAAAGGCTAATATGCAATTTATTGTCCTAAAAAGTGTTTGGGGACCCGGGTCCTGCCCCAGGGGAAAAAAAGGTTTAAAAAATAGATGTTTTTACGGGAGCGGTGATTTTAATAATGTTTAAAATGAAAAAATAAAAGTGAAATTTTCCTTTAAATTTCGTACCTGGGGGGTGTGTATGATATGCATGTAAAGTGGCGCATGTTTCCCGTGCTTAGAACTGCCCCTGCACAAAGTGTCATTTTTGAAGGAAAAAAAAGTCATTTAAAACTCGCGGCTATTAATGAATTGTCGGCTTTTATCAATACATAGAAAAGTCATTGATAAAAAAAAAAAAAAAAAAGCGTGGGGGTTCCCCCAAATTCAATTACCAGGCCCTTTAGGTCTGAAATGGATATTAAGGGGAACCCTGCCGCAAATTAAAAAAAAAATGGCGTGCGGTTCCCCCTAAATATCCATACCAGGCCCTTCAGATCTGGCATGGATTTTAAGGGGAACTCCATCCCAAATTTTAAAAAAATGGCGTGGAGCCCCCCCAAAAGTCCATACCAGACCCTTATCCGAGCACGCAACCTGGCCGGCCGCAGGGGAAGAGGGGGGGACGAGAGAGCGGCCCCCCTCCCTCCTGAACCGTACCAGGCCACATGCCCTCAACATGGGGAGGATGTCCCCATGTTGATGGGGACAAGGGCCTCATCCCCACAACCCTTGCCCGGTGGTTGTGGGGGTCTGCGGGTGGGGGGCTTTAACAAAGGGGACCCCCAGATCCCGCCCCCCCTATGTGAATTGGTAAGGGGTATATTGTACCCCTACCATTTCACAAAGAAAGTGTCAAAAAATGTAAAAAAAAAAAACACACAAACACCTTGAAAAAGTCCTTTATTAAAAATAAAAAAAATTCCAGCGGTGAAATCCAGTGTCCCGCGGCGATCCCGATGTCCAGCGCTGTCCGTCATTGGCTGAGCCTGAGCGGACCTGATGGGGAACTTCCTCCGCAGTCTATTACATAGGAAAGGAAAAACGTACCGCTCAAAAGCTTGAGAATTCACCAAATAGCTGCTTCCGCCCAGTCACTCACACAGGTGCTGGCTCTGCACTGATGCATGGGAGAAAAAGAAACCCTGGACTGCCGCACTCTGTATAGACAGTTATTTATTCCAAAATTTCAAGTAAAAAATCCAAATTCAAAATAAATCCATAAATCCAAAACAACAAATGCAGATAGTATGCATGCAGGGAAGGGTGGCTAACGCGTTTCACATCACAAATTGACGCTTACTCATAGCTAGGGTGTGTGGGAATCAATAGAGGTATAAATGAAAAATAAAACGGAAAATTGTATCATACTTACCAGTAATTTTCCTTTCCTGGTGCCTATCCATGGCAGCATACCTGTGATAGAGCTCCGCCTCGACTCCTCCTTCAGGACTAGTGAATAGCATAAATTAAAGGCATAGTCCCTCCCCCAACATTCTCTGTAATATAGAATACCGAGGGTGGGAGCGTATGCTGCCATGGATAGGCACCAGGAAAGGAAAATTACTGGTAAGGATGATACAATTTTCTGTTTTCCTAAATAACTAGCTGACATGGGTGGGATAATTGCTTGACAATAAATGTTTAATTAGAAGAGGACATAGCAGCCTGAACTGCCCTCCTTCCAAACTCAACAGTCATGAGCGCTCCTGGATCAATATGGTAGTGTCTGAGGAATGTATGGTGAGAAGACCAGGTGGCAGCCCTGCACACCGTCTCCAACGAAACATTAGCCCTTGCTGCCCAGGAAGCTGAGACTGCCCTTGTAGAATGAGCTTTCACTCGGGATGGAGGCTCCATATTCTTCACCCTGTAGGCCTTCTGGATTAACTTTACAGCCCAAGATGCCAGAGTTCTGATGGAAGCTTCTTTGCCCCTGTATTTACCGAACGGTACGATGAAAAGTCTCTCAGAATTTCTGAAGGGGCCGGTGGCTTCTAGGTAGGCCCTGTGCACTCTGGATACATCCAGTTCGTAACAAGACTCTGAATCCGTGTCTGTAAACACTGGTAGTGCCCAGGGTTTCAACAGGTGTCTTGGAGTAGTGACCTTTGGTGTGAATCCCCGAAGGGGGCGAAGTTCCACTCTGTCGGGGAAGAAGGAGGAGATGTGGTCGTCACCTATCCCTAAAGAGTGAAGTTCCAAGATCCTTTTTCCAGATGTAATGGCTAGCAGGAAAGCCGTCTTTAGTGTCAGGTTCCATATTGTTACTTGTTCCACTGGAGCAAAGGGATGGTCAGTTTTACTTCAAGGTCCAGGGACAAATCCCACTTAGGAAATGATCGTCTGACAGAGGGTGAATCTTCAATACATCTCTGAGGTAAGTGACTACTAAAGGATTCTCCGTCCCATGTCTTATTTGTTGCGGCAGAGATTGCTGCTACCTGCACTTTGAGGGAGCTCAGACCAAGTCCCAGATCAAGTCCTGTCTGAAGGAATCCTACAACATGGGAAGTAGAGGGAAGGATTGGATCAAATCCATTTCCGGAAGCAAATGACAAGAACTTGTCCCAGATTTTTGAATATATGGCATTAGTTGCAGGCTTCCTGTCTTTTAGAAGGGTTGTTATGACTTCTGGGGAACACCCTAGGGATTTGAACCTTCGCCTCTCAACCTCCAGATTCGAAGATTCAACTTCTGAGGGTTTAGATGAACTAGACTGCCCTGCGACAGAAGTTGAGGGAAAGGAGGGATCTTGATTGGAGAGCCCACACTGAGACGCAATACGGAAGTACTGCCACCACCTGGACTGGCTCTCTGGAGGAATTTGAATATTAATGGCCTGGGAGGAAAGGCATATGCCGTGGTGAACCTTCAGGGACATGACAGGGCATCCACTGCCTCGGCTTGTGGGTGCGGCAGCCGAGAGAAGAACCTATCCAGCTTGGCGTTCTTCGGGGAGGCGAACAGATCTACCTGAGGGGGATCCGATATGTTGGCAATCTGAAGGAAGACATGAGGGTGGAGAGCCCACTCGTTGTTGTCCAGGAAGTTTCTGGATAACGTGTCTTTTTCCGTGTTCAACCTGCCTGCCAGATACATTGCTCTGAGGTCCAGGAGGTTCTGCTCCGCCCAGAGCATGATCGGCTCTACCTCCTTGAGGAGTGACCTGCTGCGAGTGCCTCCCTGCTTCTGCAGATAAGCGACAGCTGCCCTGTTGTCTAGGCGTAGGAGTATTCTCTGGCCTCTGATTTGGGGTGCCAAAGAGGTCAGTGCCAAGAAGGCTGCCCTCATCTCCAAAGATGTTGGATACCACTCCCTGGGTGGTGTATGACCATCTCCCCTGTATTCTGGTTTGCCCGCAATGGGCTCCCCAGCCCTGTCTGCTTGCAAGCGGACGCAATTGTGATCCAAGGAAGGGAGCCCAGGTGATGAGGCTTGGAGAGGTTTTCCAGACCTGACCACCAGTGAAGGCTCCTGCGCATTTTTCCCATCAGCAGGATCGTCTGAGATAGTCGTTGTTTCTTCTACTGCGCCAAGAAACCAGTCTGGAAATACCTCAAGTGCCAATGTGCCGAAGGAACCATGGGTATACAGGAAGACATTGTGCCAATGAGGCTCAGGCATTGTGAAGCCGTCAGATACGGGCTCCGGGTGACTTTGATCATTCTCTGGATGACAATCCTTGCCTTCGGCGGTGGTAATGACACTCTCCCCTCCTGAGTGTCGAACGTTGCGCATAGATTATCTGCTGTGTTGGCGTTAGATGACTCTTGTCGGAATTCACCAGCCACCCTAGCTCTTTTAGGGTCTGTAGAAGAATTTCCCGGTGACGTACCAACTGATCCGGATTGCTTGCTAGGAGGAGGATGTCGTCCAGGTATTGGTATATCCTCAAGCCCCTCTCCCCCAGGGGAACCAAAAGCAGATTAGTATCCTGGTGAACACCCTGGGAGAGGTGCACAGACCGAAAGGCAGGGCTTGAAACTGTAGGTGGGTCCGTCCCACTGCAAATCTCAGATATTTTTGAAATGCAGGTAGAATTGGCACGTGTAGGTACGCATCCTGCAGATCAACCGAAATCATCCAATCTGATGGCTGGACTGCCTGAATAATCGTCTGCAGGGACTCCATTTTGAAGCTTTCGGGGCAGATATACCGGCTGAACCTCTTTAGGTCTATCACAGGCCTCCACCCACCTGTCCTCTTTGGGACCAGAAATAGGGTGGAGTAGAAGCCTGCGAAGCGCTCTGCCAAGGGAACCGGAACAGCCGCCCCCTGAAGCTGGAGTGACGTTAGGAAGTTTTTTTAGAGCTTGAGCTTTCAGTGGAGAGGATGGAATCTCTGTTCCTTTGAAAGAGTTCCGAGGTGGGGGGGGGTAAGAGAAATTCCAAAAGTGCCCCCATTGAATTGTTGACAGAACCCAGGGGTCGTGGCAGCAGGTGGCCCAGACTGGGACAAAAGACTTTAGCCTGGCTCCCACCGGAAGTGCCTGGGTTCCTCTGGCGTCAAAAAGACTGCTTCTGCTCCTGTGGAGCCGGAAGGGCTTTCATCTTCCTATACAAAAAGGATCCCGAGTACCTTTCCAAGGTCTTTTGTTGTCCCTGGGCTGTCTCGACTGCCTAAAATCCCTTGGGTTTGACTGGCGGAACCTAGAGGAACCACCTCTGAATCTTCGCATCCTTCTGTCCTGTGGAAGCATACCAGACTTCCCTCCTGACAGCCTGGAGATAGCTTTATCAATTTTGTCTCCGAATAGGGCTTTACCATGGAACGGGATTTTGCACCAATTTTGTTTGGAAGATAAATCAGCCGTCCAGGGTTTCAGCCACAAGGCCCTCTTCGCCATTACTGAATGCAACATGGATCTTGCCGAGCACCTGATCGTGTCAATGGCCGCTACCCCGACAAAGTCTGCCGTCAATCTAAGCTCTTCCAAGGCTTTAATTAGATCCTCCATGGGGACATCCTGACGCAATGCCGTCTCAATGTTATCTGTCCAAGATCTTATGGCATTTGATACTGATGTGAGGGCAATAGCTGGCTTACACGCAGCTCCCGCGGCCAAGTAGCTCCTCTTCAGCTCCAGGTCGATTGGCCTGTCTAGAGTGTCTTTGAAGGAAGCGGAATCCTCCATTGGCAAAGTTATATTTTTGCGAGTCGCACCACCAACGCGTCTACCACTGGCAAGGAGTTTATTGACTGCGTTCCCGTCTCTGGTAAGGGGTATATAGTTTATTGAACCGACCCAAAAAAATAAATTATTTTTTATTTTTTTATTTATCAGTCTTTGACCATTCCTTCTGAATGACTTGACTAATCTTGCCCATCAACGGGAAAAGAACCTGCTTTCTTTTGAGGAATGGGAAGTAGCTTGTAGACTCTTGGGGAGGCTAATCTGCGTCTTTCCAGGCGATTGCGGCTTTGACTGCCTGGATGAATGGCTTTACCAAGGAGAGACTGAAGCCAGAAGTTTCTGACTCTTCTCAAGAGTCCCCTGAAGAGTCTTAAGATGGTGAATCTCTAGCTGGTCGGCCTGACGGTGGCAGAGGTGTACTGACTGCTGACGGACCAGGGAGATTAGGTTCTATATCCTGAACCTGGCATATCTGCTGAAGTGGTTAAGCGGGGACCAAAGTCAAAAGCTCAGAGAAGGAGTCCTTCATTGTTCGCTTGAGCAGATCTACAGCGTGCTGATTTTCTAGCTCGCGGTTGGACGCATAGTCCGTAAAACAGTCCTTACAGACCACTCTGTCTGGTAGCGGTGTAGCCCCACATGTCCAGCATTTCTCTTGCTATAGGTCCTAGGAGAGGGGGACCGATCATGTCCTCTGGATCTTGACCTCTCTGATCTACGATGTGAAGAATGGGACCTACGCCCTGATGAGCGGGACCCCTTGGAGTGGGTAGGGCTACGATGTAAGGAACTCACGCTAGACCAGTGAGCGCACTTTTTTTTTTTTATACTCACGTATAGTTGGTCACATACCTAATAGAAGTGTGAGGATCTTTGCTGTGAGATGAATGACTCATTGCGGAGTTGGGCACAAGGATCAGCTCCGGAAATATAGTAAGAAAGGGAAAAGAATCAGGAGTTTTTGGCGTCACTTTTTTTTTTTTTAAACAAACGCTTTTATATCGTCATCTTTTTTTATTTTTTATTTTATTTTTTAAACATAAACATTTTTATATCGTCATCTTTTTTTTTTTTTTTTTTAAACATAAACATTTTTGATCGGCAACATTTTTTTTTTGAGAAAATAAAAAGTACCTACCACAAAGCAGCATCAGAGAGACCTAACAGGGCACAGCTGAGGAGACTGAATCTGAACCTAAATAGGCTCAAGGTGCGTGGGCTAATCCCATAAACCACTATTTGGAATGGATTGAAAAAAAAAGGGCAAATCTAGCCTTCTTTCCAGAATCCAAGATGGCCGACACTGAACCAAGCGACCATGCATGCGCACGCGCAGAAGATCCAGCGTCGCCCAGTACAGAGAGCCGAGAAACTACGGCTCTGTATCACTCCCGAATTGCGCATGCACAGACGGCGGCAAGGACACCGCGCCGTGACACTCTCCTACCTGGGGGGACATACAGAGCACCTGTAGCCCCCCCGAACCCATAAATAAGCACCACAATGTTGTTGCACAGAGAGACACCTGCCCTATTCAGTTGCACAGTTTTAAAGGAACAAAAAAGTAAGATAACAATCATTTTAAAGGCGCCTAACAAGCAAAGGAAAGGGGAGGGGGAGAGGAAGAGAGGAAAAGAAAGGGGAAAAACACAAATGCCTGTAATAAAAAATGGAAACCACCAGCCTGGGAAGATGGAGCTGATCCTTTTGCGACTTCCACTGCATTCATCATGGATGTGATAGCAGACTGCGTTCCTGTGAGGAAACTCTGCGAAATGACCACAACAGATCCACAGAGGGGTTCCCAGTCTTATCAGCGCTGTGAGCGGCCCAAGAACAGGGACTGCGCACGGGAAAGGCTAAACCCGGCGGACGCTGCCGACTGCAGAGGTATGGACGTACTGCTACTCTTCACCAGCACAAGAAGGTATGAGGAAAAAAAGGAGAATGTTGGGGGAGGGACTATGCCTTTAATTTATGCTATTCACTAGTCCTGAAGGAGGAGTCGAGGCGGAGCTCTATCACAGGTATGCTGCCATGGAGGCACCAGGAAAGTGACTTTATACCAATCAGTACTGAAAGAACACAGCTGACTGGGATAACCTTATGTTTGATTCCGGCACTCCCAAGAAAGGGAGAGGGGGGAAGGGAATAGCACTCTTTTAACCACTTGTCCCCCGCCCACTGTCAATAGACGGCGAGCGGAGGACACTCTCGTTCTGGGAGGACGTCATATGACGTCCTCCCTTTAAAACGAGCTAGGAGGCGCGCACACGCGCCCGCCGCGTTCACAAGGCCCCGGTGCGCGTGCCCGGCGGCCTTGATTGCCGCCGGGCACCCGCGATTGCCCGGGAAACTAGCAGGAAAGTGGATCTCTGCGTGTAAACACAGAGATCCACGTCCTGTGAGGGAGAGGGGACCGATGGTGTGTCCCTTGTACATAGGGACAACCATCGGTCACCTCCCCCAGTCAGTCCCCTCCCCCCACAGTAAGAACACTTTGAGGGAACATATTTAACCCCTTCCCGCCCCCTAGTGGTTAACCCCTTCCCTGCCAATCACATTTATACAGTAATCAATGCATTTTTATAGCAGGGATCGCTGTATAAATGTGAATGGTCCCAAAAATGTGTCAAAAGTGTTCGATCTGTCCGCCGCAATATCGCAGTCACAATAAAAAATCGCAGATCGCCGCCATTACTAATAGAAAAAAAAATGCTATAAATCTATTTTGTAGACGCTATAACTTTTGCGCAAACCAATCAATACGCGCTTATTGCGATTTTTTTTTTACCAAAAATTTGTAGAAGAATACGTATCGGCCTAAACTGAGGAAAATTTTATTTAAAAAAAAAAATGGTTATTTATTATAGCAAAAAGTAAAAAATAGTGTTTTTTTTTCCAAACTGGACGCTCTTCTTTTGTTTATAGCGCAAAAAATAAAAACCGCAGAGGTGATCAAATACCACCAAAAGAAAGCTCTATTTGTGGGAAAAAAAGGACGCAAATTTCGTTTGGGAGCCACGTCGCACGTCCGCGCAATTGTCATTCAAAGTGTGACAGCGCTGAAAGCTGAAAAATGGCTTGGGCAGGAAGGGGGTTTTCGTGCACAGTAGAGAAGTGGTTAAAGACCATTCACAAGAATACAAAATGTGTATAAATTATAAACTAAACACTTAATGCTTAAACATAGACACACCAAAGTGTGTGTATATATTATTTTAAGTTAATGAATATAGCAGTGATAGGTATGAATGTCAATTAATTAAGTTCAAAAAATGAATGAAAAAATCTTTTTAAATGAAAAAATAAATGAAAAGTGAAAAATGTGAAAATGTTTTTTGGAGATGGTAAGCCATAGATGTAAATGTATTCATGTATGTGAAATAATTATTATGTGATATTCGTGTGAATTGAAATAATAATAATAGTGATTTACAAGTACTCCAAAAAAACATAATGATGAATTAATTAATAAATGATAAATAATAAAATTTAAATGCACAAAATGTGCACAATGCGTGGTACTGCCAAACAGACTGTGTGACAATTACATAGGGAAATGTGAAGAAAGATAAATGTGAATAAATAAATGATAGGTGATCATGAAGGAGATATATGTGTGTGTATAAAGTGTAAAGAAATGTCCATGTATGAATGTCTATAAATGTGCTATATAACATAATATAATCCACCTTGTAATGGGTCAATGGATATAATACAATATGCCATAGAACAAAATAAACATGGATAAATCAATAAAATTCAAATAAAATATCATGTGTGGATATATGCATTTACCGGAGACACATTTCTCTCCTGTATGCACACATGAACCTTGGACTTTCAACTTTAAACATAAACAAGAAATGTATAATAAATGAGTATAAGAATGTACAAAGATATGCACGATAATATACAATAAAATCATGCAAGGGGGTACATGAAAATGTGTGTAAGGAAATTCGGATGTTCAGATCCATATAGGAAAATGGTATAACCACACACAATACTATCTAGCAAGATGACAATGCATCTTTGCATAGATGTACCCTCATCTCTGCAGTTTAAGATATAAACCCAATATTCAAATAATGATAAAATCATGATATTAACCTTAATTGTCAAGGGAAATAGTGTGTATGCACATGTCAATCACCGCACTTATCCAAAATTGAAAATTAAATATGAACATATAAAAGTGTGCATGGTGGCCGGGCATGTGCATAGACACTATGGTACCTAAGTACTGGAAGCCGATGCTCATAATCACGGAATTTCAAATATGTATTGAAAACGGAATTACTGTTAGTTCGAGGGCTAGTAGTTAACCACTTCCTTACTGGGCACATATACCCCCTTCCTGCCCAGGCGAAATTTCAGCTTTCAGCACTGTCACGCTTTGAATGACAATTGCGCGGTCGTGCGACGTGGCTCCCAAACAAAATTGACGTCCTTTTTTCCGCACAAATAGAGCTTTCTTTTGGTGGTATTTGATCACCTTGGCGGTTTTTATTTTTTGCGCTATAAACAAAAATAGAGCGACAATTTTGAAAAAAAAGCAATATTTCTTACACTTTGCTATAATAAATATCCCAATTTTTTTTTTTTTATATATTTTTTTCCTCAGTTTAGGCCGATACGTATTCTTCTACATATTTTTGGTAAAAAAAATCGCAATCAGCGTTTATTGATTGGTTTGCGCAAAAGTTATAGCGTTTACAAAATAGGGGGTAGTTTTATGGCATTTTTATAATTTTTTTTTTTTATTAGTAATGGTGGCGATCAGTGATTTTTTTTGTGACTGCGACATTATGGCGGACACATCGGACACTTTTGACACTAATTTGGGACCATTCACATTTATACAGCGAACAGTGCTATAAATATGCACTGATTACTGTATAAATGTGACTGGCAGGGAAGGGGTTAACACTAGGGGGCAAGGAAGGGGTTAAATGTGTTCCCTATTAGTGATTTTTACTGTGGGGGGAGGGGACTGACTGGGGGAGGAGACCGATCTGTGTCCCTATGTACAAGGGACACAGCATCGGTCCCCTCTCCCTGACAGGACATGGATCTCTGTGTTTACACACAGAGATCCATGTCCTTGTCTCTGTAACCGCCGATCGCGGGTGCCTGGCGGACATCGCGGCCGCCAGGCACGGCATCGGCATTGCAGTGAAGCGCCGGGCACGTGCGCGCGCCGCCGGCGGTGCTCGCGCGCCCCCCAGTGGCCAAATAGAGGAGGCCGTATAATAACGGCCTCCCGGCATTTGACAACCACCTTGCGGCCGTATATACTCGTACGGCGGGCGCAAGGTGGTTATTAATAGCTCGAGGATTGTCGTCGTGGTGTATGGGCATTTATAAAGAAACAAAAATATAAAAATATAATATCAAAAATTGAAAAAATCAAAAGGATATTTTTATCTTATATAAATATAGATATATTGCATTAGAGTTATGCCCATACAAACACGGCGACAAATGAATGGAGTAATTGGCCATCATTGGTTTGAAAATAATGTTTACAAATATGTGTTTACAAATATGTGTACACAAAGAGAAGGTAGATGTAAACAGAGGTAGAACAGATACAATGATGCTTGGCCTCACAATGATTGATCTCCAAAAATCCTCTGGAGGACAAGAAAACACCACTGATACTCATTAAGAAAAAGGGACAGGACACTGTGCAGACAGGCTCATGTTTCAAGTCTAACGCACCAAAGGACAGGATATGTACTAAATTTGCAAAATTCCAATGCAATAAAGCACAACCTTGAAAGTTATGCTATAAATCTCAAAAAAAGGTCCTCTGTGCGAAAGTCTTGAAAACAAATTATGGGCAAAAAAAAAAAAAAAACTATATGCCCAAAAATGTGCATATGTGGACCATAAAAAGTGCGAAATGCAAATGCAATGATGCATAATTTCGCAACTGCAGTTGTAAATGATGGAAATAAATGACAAAAAAAGTTGTTTTGTTCAAACCTTCAGATCTGGCATGGATTTTAAGGGGAACTCCACCCCAAATTTAAAAAAAAACGGCGTGGAGCCCCCCCAAAAATCCATACCAGACCTTTATCCGAGCACGCAACCTGGCCGGCCGCAGGGGAAGAGGGGGGGACGGTTGAGCGGCCCCCCCTCCCTCCTGAACCGTACCAGGCCACATGCCCTCAACATGGGGAGGATTTCCCCATGTTGATGGGGACAAGGGCCTCATCCCCACAACCCTTGCCCGGTGGTTGTGGGGGTCTGCGGGCGGGGGGCTTTAACAAAGGGGACCCCCAGATCCCGGCCCCCCCTATGTGAATTGGTAAGGGGTACATTGTACCCCTACCATATTCACAAAGAAAGTGTCAAAAAATGTAAAAAAAACCACACAAACACCTTGAAAAAGTCCTTTATTAAAAAAAAAAAAACATTCCAGCGGTGAAATCCAGTGTCCCGCGGCGATCCTGATGTCCAGCGCTGTCCGTCATTGGCTGAGCCTGAGCGGACCTGATGGGGAACTTCCTCCGCAGGCTATTACATGTATAGACCCGCCCCTTCTAAAGTTCCCCATCAGGTCCGCTCAGCCAATGACTCAGTGTAAGGCTGAGGACCTGATGTGGAACATGAGAAGGGGCGGGTCTATACATGTATTACAAAGCGAGAGAAGTTCCCCATCAGGTCCGCCCCCTCGGTATGTCAGACCGCGCCTACGTCATTGGCCTGAGCGGGGAACTTCCTTCACTGTGTAATTTAAATTTACACAGTGAAGGAAGTTTCCCGCTCAGGCCACTGACGTAGGCGGGGTCTGACATACCGAGGGGGCGGACCTGATGGGGAACTTCTCTCACTTTGTAATACATGTATAGACCCGCCCCTTCTAAAGTTCCCCATCAGGTCATTTTTTTCCTTAAAAAATGACACTTTGTGCAGGGACAGTTCTAAGCACGGGAAACATGCGCGACTTTACATGCATATCATACACACCCCCCAGGTACGAAATTTAAAGGAATATTTCACTTTTATTGTTTCACTTTAAGCATTATTAAATCACTGCTCCTAAAAAAACGGTAGTTTTTAAAACTTTTTTTTGCATTGATACATGTCCCCTGGGGCAGGACCCGTGTCCCCAAACACTTTTTAGGACAATAATTTGCATATAAGCCTTTATAATTAGCACTTTAGATTTCTCCCATAGACTTTTCAAATTTGCCGCGAACACCCCAAATTGTTTGTTGTTCGGCGAACGGGCGAACAGGCAATGTTCGAGTCGAACATGAGTTTGACTCGAACTCGAAGCTCATCCCTACTGATACTATTAGAATTAAAATGATTAGAAAGTTTCTGTAATTTAGGAAGAAGACGAGCATGTAGGGAGAGAAAGTATCCTGCCCATTGAAATGTAATAGAATGCAATTTGCCCACTCTTACTAATGAAATAGAAGTAATAATTGATAACTCTAAATGTACCTAAAGAGAGGAAATTTGCCAAAATTTTGTCAGAGAATGTTGTATGTCTGAGGGCGCCTCCATAACCCTGGCCAAGAATGCTCTTCCTCCCTCCTTCATAAGCACAGACATGGAGGGTCCCCTGATGTGTATGTTTGTACAAAGATCTCTTGCTAAAAAGGTTAATCAGAGGCCAGGTTATGTCCAGGGTTTATAGGAAGCTTAAAGTGTCTCTAACGTGATAAATGTTATCTTTGAATTAAGTTGGGAAGTGTTGGGGCCCTGTCAGATCTGTATTGCTGTATACAGTATGTCCCCCACTGCAAAGATTCTCCCTTTCTATTGGTGCTAGTGACTGTTGTCACTGGACAGAAAGTGCTGGAAACTCCAAACGTTTATATTTATCTCCAGAACAGGAAGTGAGGGGGAAATCTTCCAATGGGGACACCTGTTCCAGTGACAACTGCCTAAGTAAGGGTTTCATTCCACTTTGGAGAGATTCCCTCTCAATCCATGATGTGACTCATGCCCCATACACACGATCGTTTTTCATGCCGTTAAAAATGCCATTTTTAAAAATGGCCATTAAAAATGATCGTGTGTAGGCTCCAGAGCATTTTTAACGACGTGAAAAACGGCCATTAAAAATTTCGAACATGCTCTCTTTTTTCACGTCGTTTTTCATGTCGTTTTTTTTTAACGACGTGAAAAACGATAGTGTGTATGCTTTAACGACGTGAAAAAAAATGCGCATGCTCAGAATCAAGTATGAGACGGGAGCGCTCGTTCTGGTAAAACTACCGTTCGTAATGGAGATAGCACATTCGTCACGCAGTAACGGACTGAAAAGCACGAGGCTGAAAAGCGCGAATCGTTGCTCAACAAACTTTACTAACATGAAGGGTGGCGCCATTCGAACGGAACTTCCCCTTTATAGTGCCGTCGTACGTGCTGTACGTCACTGCGCTTTGCTCGAGCGTTTTTTTTAATGATCGTGTGTACGCAAGACAGGCTTGAGAGGAAACATGAAAAAAAAATGACAAGAAAAACGTCGGTTTAAAAAATGGCATGAAAAATGATCGTGTGTATGGGGCATCAGGGATAGGTAGAAAAGGAAATTCTCCCCAGCAGGACACGCATCAAAAAAAAATCCTGACAGGGCTGCAACCATTTTTTAATCCAACGTTTCTCAACTTTTTGTTTTCCAGTCACATCAACCTTTAATCACTTCAATACAGGGCGCTTTCACCCCCTTCCTGCCCAGGCCAGTTTTGGGTTTTCAGAGCTTTCACACTTTGAATGACAATTGCATGGGCATGCGCATGCAACACTGTACCCAAACTAAATTTTTATATTTTTTTCACACAAATAGAGCTTTCTTTTGGTATCATTTAATCACCGTTGTTTTTTTTTTTTTTTTGCTAAACAAACAAAAAAAGGACAAAAAAAATAGGTTTTTTTTTAGTTGCGGTTATAACATTTTTGCAAATGAGTAATTATTCTCCTTCCCTGATGTGCTCTGATGAGGCTGCACTGATATTCGGCACTGATGGGTACTAATAGACGGCACTGATGAGCACTGATAGGCGGCACTGATGAGCACTGATATGAGGCACTGATAGGCACTTGTAGGTGGCACTGATGGGCATTGATAGGTGGCACTGATGGGGCTTCACTGATCATCAGGGCAGTGGGCACTGATGATCAGTACACATGTCCCCTGTGACAGTGTGTGGGGAAAGGAATGATGATAACCAGCAAGTTTGTTTACATGTGATCAGCTGTGATTACCTGGTCACATGGTAAAGGGCCGCTGTGATTGGCATTTTACTGTGATCACAGAGTGCGCCGGATGCACGACCCAAAACTGAATAAAGTCATATTAAACCTGAAATTCTACTTTAATTTTTACACAATTCACATAAAGCATCAACTATCCCATATAAAACACTGGTAATATGGCTCTTTTGAGGTACCCCAGCACCTAACCCCCCTTATCCCTAGGCCAGTCACACACAGAAGGCCTCCACTTACTTTGTTGCTGCCTTTGTCCTGCTGAGGCTCCCATGGTCCTCTCCTCCTGAATTTAGACATGTCTGTGCGGTTAGTATTAGCAGCAGGTAAGTAGATCAGAGGGATTGGTGGGATCTGGACATTACAGGAGGTGGATCGCAGCACTCCCAGAAGCAGGAATGCACACTCCTGTAAATTTCTCCATCTGTCTCTGTCACAGAGAGCCATGCAAGAGGTGAGAAAGCAGATGAGATGTGCAGAGGATGCTCCTATCGGCTAGGATGCTGTGCAGGCCAGCCGCGTGCGTCTTAGCAACCAATGACACCACTAGTGATGCCCCAGGTGGTTTGTTGGCGTTTTCTTCAATTTCTAATTTGTTTTTTAACAGCACCCCTGATGAGAAAGGCCGCTCGACACTATAAAAATAAAAGTTTTGGCTTTAGAGCTACCTTAATATTTACACACAGTATATGTAAAAGCTGAACTCCAGGTATGGTATTAATTACATACCTATGGGATTGAGATTGTGAAGTCACCACCCCTCCTCTCCACCTCATCCAATCAGAGACTGCTTTGTATACATGAAAAAATACAAGGCGTTTTCTGAACGACAGCAGTGCTGAGTGAGAGACTCCCTGTGGTCAGTGTGCAGTAGGAACATCACTCAGTACAAGAAATTACACTTTGCTACAATGTAAAGTAGTGAGTATACAGCTTGTATAACAGTGTACATTTGCTGTCCCCTCAAAATAACTCAACACACATCCATTAATGTCTAAACCGCTGGCAACAAAAATGAGTACACCCCTAAGTGAAAATGTCCAAACTGGGCCCAATTAGCCACTTTCCCTCCCTGGTGTCATGTGACTCATTAGTGATACAAGGTCTCAGGTGTGAATAGGGAGCAGGTGTGTTAAAGTGGAAGTCCACTCTAACATTTATATTCTCCCCTGCAATCATTAATGTGAGCTAAGTTCAGCATTATGCCTCAAAATGAAAAAAACCCCAGTTTTTCTACCTTTATTTTGCAGTATTCCGTCACATGACTTCAATTCTACTTTCTTCTGAGTCTAAAAGCAGCCAGTGGGTGTGGTTACTGAAAGCTAGTGACATCACTTCCAGGGAGGTGCACTGTTCCTGTGTAGCCAGTGGGCGTATACAGGATGGGAGGAGCTGATCATAGGTTCCCGCCCAGTGTCCTCTCATCAGTAAGGATGCATTGTACATCCTAATTCATGAGAAAATGTTTTGCGTTTCATATTTTTTGGATGAGTTAATGTTGCTAGGGGGAGGTGCCAGTTATCATGCAGGAAACGGACCAAAAACACAAGTACATACATTTTCCATGTGTTTTTCATGTGTTTCCGCTGAAGTCCATTTTTGGATTGCGGGCAAAAAAGTCCTTGACCCTTTCCAAAAAAAAGGTGCCAGTTGAAAATGCACAGATGTGAACGTGGCTCATAGTAAATCATGGTAAATGGACTGCAAATCTGAAAACAGCAAAACTAAAATAGCTGTGAACTTAGGTTGTTTTAGGTAGGATAAAAAAAAAAAAGTGCAATATTTTTTCTTGGCCCTACTACTATGGGTACAAACAACAAATAATATACACATATGTGGCATCAACACAAATGTCATAAACTGCACTCTATGTTATCCTATGTGTCCATGCACACATGGACGTTTTTTTAGCGTTAATGAGCAGTGGAGATTATGGGCTTTTTTCTGAACGCAAGAAATTTGCGTTCAAAGTGCCGTTTTTCGGCGTGAAAAAATGCGAAATGACGAAAAACGCTAATAAACGCTAATAAACGCTCAAAAACGTTTTTTAGCGTTTTTTGATCCATTTAAAAAAAAAAAAAAGCTAAAAAACGCTAAAGCCCTGTACACACGATCGGATTTCCTATGGATTCTAGTCTGATGGATTTGTCCATCGGATATCCGATGAAACTGTTTTCCATCAGTCTTGCCCACACACCATCAGTCAAAAAACCGACCGTTCCAAACGCGGTGACGTAAAACACTCCGATGAGCCGAGAAAAATGACGTTTAATGCTTCTGTGCATGCATCGACTTGATTCTGAGCATGCGTGGGTTTTTTATCCGATGGACTTGCCCATAGACGATCGGAATTTGCTATCGGTTTTGGATCCATCGGAAAAATTTAAAACATGTTCTATTTTTTTAAAACCGATGGAAAAAAGACCGATGGGTCCCATACACGATCGGTTTGTCCGATGAAAAAATCCATCGGACGGTTTTCATCGGTAAAACCGATCGTGTGTACAGGGCTTAACACTGAAAAACGGGGGGCGTGGCCACGGCATGCACGAGTGAGGACATGCTTTCCCAGAGCTCCGTGAGACCTGCGCTCTAATCAGCACATTCGGCAGCTTTAGAGGGGGAGAAACCACCGCAGCCCGGATGCCATCGAAGCACAATCACTCCCCGTGTCCACAGCGGACACTCCGGGACCGGTCCGGATCGTTGGACAACTTTTTTGGGACACGCAGCAAAACGACAGGTACGGCCAAGATGGCGCCCGGCTCCCACGCTGCCAGGGCTGCCTCACCTATCGGCTCCCCGCATCTGCCCTCACAGCCCCTGCCTTCTCCCCCCTCTCTCTCTGGCTCGAACAGCGGGGATGAGCCTGCACAGGAGGGAGATCCATGGGATGATAAAGACATCCGGGCACACATCCTCTCCCTCCCCACTAAGGCCGACCTAGAACGATTTGCAGGCAGAGTGGAGATGGCTTTTAAGACAGACATTGAGGCCCTACAGGCGGACACAGCACATCTGGGAGATAGAGTGGAGACCCTGGAGGCGCAATGGGATGAGACTAACCCGACCCTGCAGGCCCTCTCTGATCACTGCAAACAACAGGATCGCAGGCTTGAGGCCTTGCTGGATCAAATGGACGATTTTGAGAACAGGAGCCGCAGGGTTAACATTAGAATCAGAGGTCTACCCGAAGCTACTGGCCCCAGAGATATCATCCCCACCCTGCAAGGGGTCTTTAAGCAAATCCTTGGCCGACAGGCACCTGACCATTTTGAAATTGACCGGGCCCACAGAGCCCTACGACCCCCTTCTGATGACCCTGAGAAACCAAGAGACATTATCTGCAAACTGCACAAATACTCGCTGAAGGAACGTATCATGAATCAGGTCAGAGGGGTCAGATTTGTGGATTTTGGTGGGGCCAAACTGACATTTTTTCCGGATCTCTCCAGACGCACGTTAATGCAACGCCGAGCCCTCAAGCCACTGCTGGCGGCCCTACAGGATGCTCAGCTTCCCTATCGGTGGGGTTTCCCGTTCAGCCTCTCCGCTACTAAAGAGGGCAGGCAGGCCACACTACGGAACAGAGACGACCTACCCCGATTCCTGGAAGCCCTAGGCTTGCCTCATGTCGATATCCCGGATTGGAGATCACCGTCAGATATCCATCACCCGGCACAACCTAAACCGTGGCAATCAGCCCGTCGGAGACGTCGCCGTGGACCCAGACGGGGCCCCAATGGCTCAGCACCTCCCTCCCGAACCCCGCAGGGAGAGACCTAGACACCTGAACTATCTGCTGCAGGCTCTTGAGGCGTCTATGTTCATTTTTGATCTCTTTTCCTTTTGTGACTTCCCCCCTAGCTGCTGTATCACTTTCCTGCCCCTGGTCAAGGGGCAGCTGCACACTTTCAATATTATGCGGGTCCCCATGCGGACTTGCTCTTGGTGCCCTGCCACTTCCCCCCAATAGGTCAACTCCCCGGAGTTAAGTGTCCCTTTTTGGGAATGCCTCTGCTCGCTGGCCTCCACCGTCTCCTCGGCTTGAGGAGGGGGTGGAGGCTCCCGACCGGTGGTGACGATGCACTTTGTTGCGCCCTTTGGGCTTATCACCTGTTTCTGTGTTTTTGTTCACTGAGTTTTTTTTCCCCTTTGTTTTTCATGTCCTTTTTTCCATAACACCTGCTCTAACTTTGGTTTGTACTCTAGGCTACTGTATGTGATCAGGGAGTTCCTGGAGTCCCTTGCTGTGGGCCCGACTGCGCTGTGGGTCTCTCTCCCCTCTTGCCGCTGGCCGGATGGCCCCACCCGGTAATCTCTCTTCATGGCTGACATGAAAATCGTGTCGTACAACGTACGTGGCCTGGGCTCCCCGTCGAAACGCGGTAAGTTGTGGCTTGAGATGAAACGCATGTGGGCACACGTCTTCTTTTTGCAGGAAACGCACTTTCGCACTGACTCGGTCCCCCGCCTTCCAACCCATTTATATAATTCTTGGTACCTTAGCAACTCCCCCCGCCCCAAATCGGGGGGGGGGGGGGTGGCTATAGCGATCCACAAAAATTGCCCTTTTGTGATGACGGACCAATTACTCGACCCAGAGGGTAGATTTGTATTTGTCAAAGGCACCATATTTGCCCGCAAGTTCACATTTGCAGCTGTGTACGCTCCAAATAGCAAACAGCTTACCTTCTTAGATGCAGTATTGGAGTCCCTGTCCACCTTCCGGGAGGGCCAGCTCATCCTAGGAGGGGACTTCAATGTTAGTCCTGACCCGCTGGTAGACACGTCGTCAGGCCACTCGACTCATTCCTTTGCCTTCCTGAAGCATTTTAAAAAGTCCCTGCTGGAACACCATTTGGTAGACTGTTGGCGGCTCCTCCACCCGACAGACAAAGACTTTAGCTATTTTTCCGCAACACATGATGTTTATACCCGAATTGACCTTCTTGTGATGGACCAGTATTCACTTGACTCCCTAGCTAGCGCCTCAATAGGGTCCATTACCATATCAGATCACGCGCCGGTCTCCATCTCCCTGCGTCCTCTGTCAATGGAGGCACGGACGTGGAGCTGGCGCCTGAATGATGGCATCCTGGATGATGCGGTCGCTCAGAAACGGGTGTTGGACACCATCTCCCTGTATTTCACTGAGAACACACCGGGTGAGGTCAGCATGGGCTCTGTATGGGAGGGGCACAAGGCCGTGGTTCGGGGGGAGCTGATATCCCAGGGGGCGAGACTGAAACGGGCCAGGGAGGGAGAACTGCAGGCCCTCTTGGCCAAATTACAGACAGCGGAGTTACGACATAAAAAGAAACTCACCCCTGACTTGGCGTCGGAACTACGATCCCTGCGACAGGAGCTGGCCGCACTGTTAGACACCAAAATTAAGGCACGCCTTTGGCATTTAACACACAGGTATTATGAGTTCGGTAATAAGTGCGGGAGGCTGCTGGCAAGGGCCCTTAAAAGCCAACGCGACTCGGGACATGTCCACAAGCTTACTGCCCCGACGGGAACTTCGTTCGTTCACTCCTCAAAAATCGCTAATGTCTTTCGGGACTTTTATGCACATTTATACCATCTCCCTGACACCTTACCTGGCGTGACGGAATCCCAACGGGTTGACCGTATTCACCAATACCTCACGGAGGCCGAGTTCCCGCAGCTGGGACCCTCAGTGAGTAAACAGCTGGACTCGCCCATCACTACTGCGGAAATTCAGAAGGTAGTGAAAGACCTACCCAATGGGAAAAGCCCAGGCCCTGACAGCTACACAAATGCCTATTACAAGAAATATTCGGAGGCGCTCTCCGGCCCCATGTGTGCCTATTTCACGGCACTGGCTTCTGGCACGGCAATGCCCCCAGAAGCACTGACGGCGCACATCACGGTCCTCCCGAAGGAGGGTAAAGACCATACCTTACCGGGCAGCTATAGGCCCATTTCGCTTCTGAACTCGGACGTCAAGATTTTGGCCAAAATCCTGGCCAACAGACTGATGCCGATACTCCCGACAGTCATTCACCCAGATCAGACGGGGTTCATTACGGGCAGGGAGGCCAGAGATAACTCTAATAGAGCATTCCAGCTGATTCACTGGGCTGAGACGCAGGCGGGGTCCCGCCCCTGTCTCTTGCTTTCAACTGATGCCGAGAAGGCATTTGACAGGGTGGACTGGACGTATATGCGGACGGTTCTGGCTAGGCTTGGCCTGGGTTCAAACATGCTGACGTGGATAGCCTCTCTTTATAGCTCTCAGTCTCCGACTGCCAGGGTGAAGGTGAATGGGTTGTTATCCGAGACCTTCCCAATCAGAAATGGGACACGTCAGGGATGCCCACTGTCCCCTCTCATTTTCGCTCTGACCCTTGAACCGCTGCTTAACAAAATACGCCTTAACAATGACATCAATGGTTTTACGGTTGGCCCGACGGAACACAAATTGTCGGCATACGCGGATGATGTACTTTTTTATGTCTCCAACCCCTTGATATCACTGCCCAACATCCTAGCCGAGCTTAAGGACTTTGGCCTACTGTCTAACTTTAAAATCAACTACGATAAGTCCGAAATCCTATCATTAAACGTCCCTGCAGGTTTGCGTACACAGCTGCAATCAGCTTTCCCATTTACGTGGTGCCCAACATCCCTGAAATACTTAGGGGTATATTTGCCCGCGAGCTGTTCGTTGCTCTATGACTGTAACTATGCTCCGCTACTCTCCTCAGTCAGGTTGGACCTGAAACGGTGGGATAGGACTGCGTTTTCGTGGCTGGGCCGAGTCAGTGTACTTAAAATGAACGTGCTACCCCGCATTCTGTTCTTCCTACAGATGGTGCCGATCACGTTGCCCAAGACGTTCTTCTCAACCCTCAATAGCCTGTTCGTACATTATATCTGGAATGGGAAATGTCCCAGGCTAGCCCTTCGCACTATCCAGCGCCCTAAGATTAGGGGAGGTATGGGGGTCCCAGTAATCCGCAGGTACTATAAGGCGATAGCATTACAGCGTATACTAGACTGGCACCACAATGTCCGGTATAAACTCTGGGTACCTCTAGACAAATTCCTAGCGGGTCGTAACTTATCACATGCCCCCTGGGTCCCCAGGGAGGCTAGGGGTCTCTCGACGCTGGTTTCCCCGTTTGCTGCCCACGCGCTGGCGATCTGGGATAGGCTGAACAAACAGGGGCTGCTTGCACCCCCGACTTCTCCTTTGGCGCCCCTGGGAGGCTTCCCCTGGTTCACTCCGGGGGAACATCCTTCCTTTTTTCGGACGTGGGCGGCGGATGGTGAGACCAGATGCGGCAGATTTTTTCAGGACCAGGGCCTATTGCCACTGGCTACCCTACGGAACCAATATGGCCCCTTCCCTATGGATGAGTGGCGCTACAGGCAACTTCAGCATTTTATTACTAGTCTGCCCCAGGGGATTCGTTCCCCCACTTTGGCTTCTCCCTTTGAACGCCTATGCATGTCAGACTCCGCTGTTCCCCGTGCCATCTCGGTCCTATATGACCTGCTACAATCCTTGCACAGCAAGGAGAAACCGGGATTTATTGGTGAATGGGAGAGAGACCTCCAGCGCACTTTTACCGAGCCTCAACTGGATCACATGTATGGCTTAACACACTCGAGCACAGTAGACACTAAAATGCAGGAGAATAGCTATAAGGTTCTGACTAGGTGGTATAGAGTGCCGTCCAAGCTTGCCAAGATATACCCCTCTCTGTCAGATACTTGCTGGCGGGGATGTGGACTCAGAGGCACATTTCTCCACATCTGGTGGGAATGCCCCAAGCTGAAGCCATTTTGGCTAGATGTCCATGCACAGATCAAACTAATCTTGGATCTGGACCTTCCGGATTCTCCATTAGAATCGCTATTGCACTTTCCCACCATCCCCCTCAGCCTATATAGTAAGTCCATACTGCCCCATCTGCTTAACGCGGCCCGGCGGCTGATCCCGATTCATTGGAAGACGCCCCGGGTACCTTCCCGGGTAGATTGGGTAAACTTGGTCAATGATATCATGGCTGCTGAGGAATGGATGGCTAAGTGCAAAGATAGATATGAGCAATTCTATTCCATATGGGCTACTTGGATAAACTATACCAACCCACCTGTGATGGGCGTCCCGGGCTCCCCTCTGGTCACGGCCGCCACAAAGTAGTGGAGATGGGCTGGGCGGGTGGCTGGAGGGCCACGGAGGAGACAGTGGAGCTTTAAAAAAATTACAGAAGCTCGCAATGCTGCTTTATACTAGCTGGTGTTATTATTTCCCCTGTTTTCTTTTTCCTTTTCCTTTTTGTTATTTGTTCTTTGTTTTATTGACTTATTACTCTTAAGGCTTGGGCCCGGTAACTGTGGACCCAGTCTAATCCTACCCTCCCTGGGTGGGGTGGTATTCCTGTCAACGGAGTATCTGACAGGGTAATTTGGGGCGATTCATGCATGTTTGAATTCATATCACGGTGATTATATGCTGATTATCATTCCCCCGGGTACGGTCGCTGGACTATACACCTCCCTTGTTTACCTTTTTACTGACTGTTTGTACACGGTGAGGGGCTCCTCACATTTTGATGTATCTAGCAAGCTTTTTTACTTTGTCAATTGTTTAAATGCTTGTCCCTTGAATATATATTCTAAAAAATAAAGATTACATAAAAAAACACTGAAAAACGCTAATAAACGCTATTGCAAAAACGCAAAAAATACGTTTAAAGGCTCCCTGCAAAGCTACTGACGTTTTTTATAGCTTTTTTTAGCGTCCAGTGTGCATGGAGCCTTAGGCATTAAGGGGTTAATAGAAAGAAACTGATTCCAACAGTTTTAATTTGATTGATAATATTTTTAAAGAAAATATATAACATAGCTACAATATATATATAATACGGTTGTTCGTAGTTAAAAGGAATTCAGGGTTTGGGGATGCAAACAATGTCTAAGAAAGATACAGAAATTCACCAGCCAATCACAGGGTGTACATTTTAATGTGCAGTTCAGTTGCTAGTCATGTGACTTCCTGTCCCTGCAATTACATTCTATCTCTAACTCTGAAGCAGCATTGTGACGATGTTCCTTCTGCAGAGGATTCTCATCTGCCTGGCTATCCCACCTTGTAAGCAGCGAAGGAGAGCTAAAGGGCTGACCTACCGGCTGGGTTCACATCCGTGCGATGCTCCAACGCACCTGCGTTGCTGTGCGTTTATATGCACATAATTGCGCAGCTCATTTATTTCAATGGGCTGCATACCGCATCAAAAACGCAACAAAAAAGCGCATAAGCTTTTTTTTTTTTTATTTCACCACACCAGAATGCATGGCAATATGTTACCATGCGTTGTGCTGCGATGCAAAGCACTTGCGATGGCTAGGTGGGTTGAGGTGCCTTGTAGAAATATCGGTATTGTAGCGCACAATGTAGCGTACCATGCCATCTTTCACAATGCAGGAATGCTCACGGAGATGCACGCAATCTCATATCGCAGAGATCTGAATGGAGCCGCCATTATTCCTCCATTATTATTTCTCTATAATATATCATTTACTAAAATTGTATTTGGTGGAGGGGGTGGGGGGGGGGGGGTTTGCAATGGATGTGGCAGGTAGATAGGTGGAGCTGGGGAAGAAGTGAAGAGGATGCTTGGACTATAGGTGATCATTATAAGACGATGTTGGGTGATTTGGCCATCTAGAATCCACTTTGTGAAAGGTCTGATCATTTAATGTCACCGTATGGGAAGAGTTGATTGCATTTGTTAACATAAAATTAGCCATGGATAAAGAAACGCTTTGAATGTCTCTGTGCAGGTCTGGCTCAAACATCGATCGATCAAAGCCCCCCACTTATTGTAAGCAAAGCCAATGAGGATGCTGAACTTCACTGCACACAGGTGACCACAAGCCACGACTACATGTACTGGTACCACCAAGGAACCAGCCGTGAGCTGAAGTTCATCGCCTATAGTTTTAAGGGACAGGAGGCCACCTATGATGACAGCTACAAAGATAAGTTGGTTTATACGGTGGAGGGCAAAGGAGAGAAGCAGACGTATCTGAAGATCAAGTCACTGACAGCCCAGAATCAAGGAGTTTATTACTGTGCATCCAGTGCTGCACGGTGACTGAAGACAATGTACAGGCTTTGATCTAACCTCACCCACTAATCTCAATGAGAACACCAACGTTTTCTCACACTGACTGATTTCATATCTATATATAACACTCACCGGCCACTTTATTAGGTACACCTTGCTAGTACCGGGTTGGACCCCCTTTTGCCTTCATTCTTCATGGCATAGATTCAACAAGGTGTTGGAAACATTCCTCAGAGATTTTGGTCCATAGTGACATGATAGCATCACGCTGCATATTTGTCGGCTGCACATCCAATCTCCCATTCTGCCACATCCCAAAGGAGCTCTATTATATTGAGATCTGGTTACTGTGGAGGCCATTGGAGTACAGTGACCTCATTGTCATGTTCAAGAAACCAGTGGTGATGAGATGATTGGAGCTTTGTGACATGGTGCATTATCCTGCTGGAAGGAGCCATCAGAAGATGGGGACACTCTAGTCATAAAGAGATGGACATGGTCAGCAACGTGATTCTTACTGTTAGGGGGCGTGGCTACACGTGACACGTCACTGATGACCGTTCCCGATCACGGGCTAGGCGGCATACCTAAAGGGAAGTACCTGTACGCCAATCTGCCTGCCTGTGCCATTCTGCCGACGTACATCTGCGTGCGGCGGTCGGCAAGTGGTTAAACGATGCTCAATTGGTACTAAGGGGCCCAAAGTGTGCCAACAAAAAATCCCCCACACCATTACCCCACCACCACCAGCCTGAACCATTGATACAAGGCAGGATGGATCCATGCTTTCATGTTGTTTACACCAAATTCTGACCCCACTATCTGAATGTCGCAGCTGACATTGAGACTCTTCAGACCCGGCAATGTTTTTGCAATCTAGCGCTATACTCAGATAGGCCGTAGCATTTAAACAATGCTCAATTAGTACTAAGTTTGAGTTACTGTTGCCTTTCTATCATCTGGAACCAATCTGCCGATTCTCCTCTGACCTCTGACATCAACAAGGCATTTCCTTCACACAACTGCCGCTCACTGGATATTTTCTCTTTGTTGGACCATTCTCTGTAAACCCTGGAGATGGTTGTGCATGAAAATCCCAGTAGATCAGCAATTTTTGAAATACTCAGACCAGTCAGTCTGGCACCAACAACCATGCTGTGTTCAAAGTCACTAAAATCGCCTTTCTTCCCCATTCTGATGCTCGGTTTGAACTTCAGAAAGTCGTCTTTACCACGTCTAGACGTAGGGTTGCCACCTCATCCCTTTAAACCCGAACACATATGAATTACACAGGTTCTAAGGCTAATTTAATGCAGATAAGGCACCAAGTGAGTTTAATTACCACCTTAATCAGCCACAGAACCTGTGTAATTAATATGTGTTCGGGTTTAAAGGGATGAGGCGGCAACTCTATCTAGATGTCTAAATGCATTGAGTTGCTGCCATGTGATTGGCTGATTAGCAATTTGTCCTACCAAGCAATTGAACAGGTGTACCTAATAAAGTGACCGGTGAGTGTATATGGGCTGCTGCTGAGTAGGGATGAGCTCGGTGTTCGAGTCGAACATAGGTTCGACTCGAACATCGGCTGTTCGCAGCGTTCGGCGAACAACGAACGATTTGGGCCGTTCGCGCCAAATTCGAGTGACGCGAACGGCCCACAATACACTGCGCCATCGCAGTGTAATCCCGGCGCTGTGATTGGCCAAGCATGCACTGTGACTCTGCATGCTTGGCCAATCACAGCGCCGGCAGCGAGGAGAGCAATGATTGGCCACAGGCAGGATGCCTGTGGCCAATTATTGCTGAGGGGGTTTAGTACACGCCCCACACTATAAAAGGCCGCCAGCGCGGCGGCCTCGTGTAGTGTGTTCCGGCGCAGGGAAAGAGAAGGATAGGCAGGGACAGTGTCATATTTTTTCTTTGCTAAACCTTGTGTGTAGGGACAGAGAAGGATAGGTAGGGAGAGTGTCAGTGTCATATTCTTTGCTAAACCTTGTTTGTAGGGACAGAGAAGGATAGGCAGGGAGAGTGTCAGTTTCATATTCTTTGCTAAACCTTGTGTGCTGAACCATATTGCTAAACCTTGTGTGTAGGGACAGACAAGGATAGGCAGGGAGAGTGTCAGTGTCATATTCTTTGCTAAACCTTGTGTGCTGAACCATATTGCTAAACCTTGTGTGTAGGGACAGACAAGGATAGACAGTCGAGAGTGTCAGTGTCATAATCTTTGCAAAACCTAGTGTGCTGAACCATATTGCTAAACCTTGTGTGTAGGGACAGACAAGGATAGGCAGGGAGAGTGTCAGTTTCATATTCTTTGCTAAACCTTGTGTGCTGAACCATATTGCTAAACCTTGTGTGTAGGGACAGACAAGTATAGGCAGTCGAGAGTGTAAGTGTCATAATCTTTGCTAAACCTAGTGTGCTGAACCATATTGCTAAACCTTGTGTGTAGGGACAGACAAGGATAGGCAGTCGAGAGTGTTAGTGTCATAATCTTTGCTAAACCTAGTGTGCTGAACCATATTGCTAAACCTTGTGTGTAGGGACAGAGAAGGATAGGTAGGGAGAGTGTCAGTGTCATATTCTTTGCTAAACCTTGTTTGTAGGGACAGAGAAGGATAGGCAGGGAGAGTGTCAGTTTCATATTCTTTGCTAAACCTTGTGTGCTGAACCATATTGCCAAACCTTGTGTGTAGGGACAGACAAGGATAGGCAGGGAAAGTGTCAGTGTCATATTCTTTGCTAAACCTTGTGTGCTGAACCATATTGCTAAACCTTGTGTGTAGGGACAGACAAGGATAGGCAGTCGAGAGTGTCAGTGTCATAATCTTTGCAAAACCTAGTGTGCTGAACCATATTGCTAAACCTTGTGTGTAGGGACAGACAAGGATAGGCAGGGAGAGTGTCAGTTTCATATTCTTTGCTAAACCTTGTGTGCTGAACCATATTGCTAAGCCTTGTGTGTAGGGACAGACAAGTATAGGCAGTCGAGAGTGTCAGTGTCATAATCTTTGCTAAACCTAGTGTGCTGAACCATATTGCTAAACCTTGTGTGTAGGGAAAGACAAGGATAGGCAGTCGAGAGTGTCAGTGTCATAATCTTTGCTAAACCTAGTGTGGTGAACCATATTGCTAAACCTTGTGTGTAGGGACAGACAAGGATAGGCAGTCGAGAGTGTCAGTGTCATAATCTTTGCTAAACCTAGTGCGCTGAACCATATTGCTAAACCTTGTGTGTAGGGACAGACAAGGATAGGCAGTCGAGAGTGTCAGTGTCATAATCTTTGCTAAACCTAGTGTGCTGAACCATATTGCTAAACCTTGTGTGTAGGGACAGACAAGGATAGGCAGTCGAGAGTGTCAGTGTCATAATCTTTGCAAAACCTAGTGTGCTGAACCATATTGCTAAACCTTGTGTGTAGGGACAGACAAGGATAGGCAGGGAGAGTGTCAGTTTCATATTCTTTGCTAAACCTTGTGTGCTGAACCATATTGCTAAACCTTGTGTGTAGGGACAGACAAGTATAGGCAGTCGAGAGTGTCAGTGTCATAATCTTTGCTAAACCTAGTGTGCTGAACCATATTGCTAAACCTTGTGTGTAGGGACAGACAAGGATAGGCAGGGAGAGTGTCAGTTTCATATTCTTTGCTAAACCTTGTGTGCTGAACCATATTGCTAAACCTTGTGTGTAGGGACAGACAAGTATAGGCAGTCGAGAGTGTCAGTGTCATAATCTTTGCTAAACCTAGTGTGCTGAACCATATTGCTAAACCTTGTGTGTAGGGACAGACAAGGATAGGCAGTCGAGAGTGTCAGTGTCATAATCTTTGCTAAACCTAGTGTGCTGAACCATATTGCTAAACCTTGTGTGTAGGGACAGACAAGGATAGGCAGTCGAGAGTGTCAGTGTCATAATCTTTGCAAAACCTAGTGTGCTGAACCATATTGCTAAACCTTGTGTGTAGGGACAGACAAGGATAGGCAGGGAGAGTGTCAGTTTCATATTCTTTGCTAAACCTTGTGTGCTGAACCATATTGCTAAACCTTGTGTGTAGGGACAGACAAGTATAGGCAGTCGAGAGTGTCAGTGTCATAATCTTTGCTAAACCTAGTGTGCTGAACCATATTGCTAAACCTTGTGTGTAGGGACAGACAAGGATAGGCAGTCGAGAGTGTCAGTGTCATAATCTTTGCTAAACCTAGTGTGCTGAACCATATTGCTAAACCTTGTGTGTAGGGACAGACAAGGATAGGCAGTCGAGAGTGTCAGTGTCATAATGTTTGCTAAACCTAGTGCGCTGAACCATATTGCTAAACCTTGTGTGTAGGGACAGACAAGGATAGGCAGTCGAGAGTGTCAGTGTCATAATCTTTGCTAAACCTAGTGTGCTGAACCATATTGCTAAACCTTGTGTGTAGGGACAGACAAGGATAGGCAGTCGAGAGTGTCAGTGTCATAATCTTTGCTAAACCTAGTGCGCTGAACCATATTGCTAAACCTTGTGTGTAGGGACAGACAAGGATAGGCAGTCGAGAGTGTCAGTGTCATAATCTTTGCTAAACCTAGTGCGCTGAACCATATTGCTAAACCTTGTGTGTAGGGACAGACAAGGATAGGCAGTCGAGAGTGTCAGTGTCATAATCTTTGCAAAACCTAGTGTGCTGAACCATATTGCTAAACCTTGTATGTAGGGACAGACAAGGATAGGCAGGGAGAGTGTCAGTTTCATATTCTTTGCTAAACCTTGTGTGCTGAACCATATTGCTAAACCTTGTGTGTAGGGACAGACAAGGATAGGCAGTCGAGAGTGTCAGTGTCATAATCTTTGCTAAACCTAGTGCGCTGAACCATATTGCTAAACCTTGTGTGTAGGGACAGACAAGGATAGGCAGTCGAGAGTGTCAGTGTCATAATCTTTGCTAAACCTAGTGTGCTGAACCATATTGCTAAACCTTGTGTGCAGGGAGAGAGAAGGATAGGCAGGGGACAGTGTCAGTGTCATTGTTGCTAAGCCTCCTGCACAGTATACACCTGAAGCTAGCCCTTATTGCTGGTTTTCCCATCTCCCTGCAGGCCATTAGAATGTCTGGAAGGCAAACAAGGAGAGGCAGACAGTCAGGATCCAATAAAAGAGGGCAAGCAGGCTCTGTGTCTGGGGGCAACAGTGCTGGTCGTGGACGCGGTGCATTGTCATCAGCACATGGCCATGGGACACGCTTGTCCTTCTTTTCGGCAGCCGGACATGTTGAGCCACATCATGCCGAAGACTTGGTAGAGTGGATGACCAAACCCTCCTCATCCTCCTCATCCTCTCTCACCCAGGCTCAGGGTACTGGCAAAGCAGCTGCCAAAGCGTCCTCTTCCCTGGTATCAATGTCATCATCAGTCACTCCTTCCCTAGACCCACCATGTCCTCCTCCTGAGGAGTCACCCGAACTGTTTGAGCACAGTGTTGGGTACATGCTTCAGGAGGATGCCCAGCGTTTTGAAGGGTCTGATGATAATACCCAGCTAGAGGAAGGCAGTAGCGTGAGAGCAGAGAGAGGGGATGCTCAAGAAGGACACCAATCTGGCAGTCATGTTCCAGCAGCTGCAGCATACTGCCAGATTGGCTCCAGTGATGAGGAGGGAGGGGATGATGAGGTCACTGACTCCACGTGGGTGCCTAATAGGAGAGAGGAGGAGGAGAAGGATGAGGAGGAGGCACATCTCCAACGAGGCAGGATGCCCTTGGGTTGCCAGCGTAAGGGCAGCACACCGACGGAATCACACCGCAGAGCTCCGCCTGTGCAGGGCGCTGCCTCTGCCCGTTATTCAAAAAGTTCTTTGGTGTGGGCCTTTTTTGAGGCGAATGCATCAGATCGCACAGCTGCTGTTTGCAACATATGTCTCAAGCGTATATCGCGTGGCCAAAACATCAGCCGCTTGGGCACCACATGCTTGACCAGACATATGTTGACCTGCCATGCAGCTCGTTGGCAAGCCTACCTTAAAGACCCACACCAAAGAACAAAGCGGACCTCTCCTTGCACCGCATCAGCTGGGATCTCCAACCCCACTATACCTTCAGTCCTCTCTGAAACCTGCACTGAGAGGAATGAAGGTGTATAATTAGGTGTGTCACAGCCAAATACTTGTGGCCACTCTACTAGCAGTACACCAACGTCCGATTCTAGCAGGCAAATTTCCCTGCCCCAGCTGCTGGACCGTCGAAAGAAGTTCACTCCCAGCCATCCACATGCCCAACCGTTGAATGCTAGCTTGGCTAAATTGCTAGCGCTTCAACTGCTGCCTTTTCAGTTGGTAGACTCGGCCCCCTTCCGTGAGTTTGTGCAATGTGCGGTTCCTCAGTGGCAGGTTCCCAAACGCCACTTTTTCTCACAGAAGGCGATTCCGGTTCTCTACCGGCATGTGGAAGGCAATGTCTTGGCCTCGCTGGACAGGGCGGTCAGCGGTAAGGTGCATATTACCGCTGACTCATGGTCCAGCAGGCATGGACAGGGACGTTACCTTTCTTTCACGGCCCATTGGGTCACTCTTTTGGCAGCTGGGAAGGATGCAGGACAAGGTGCAGTAGTGTTGGAGGTTGTTCCACCGCCACGCCTCCAAAATGCTACTACTGGTTGTGACACACCTCTGTCCTCCACCCCCTCCTCTTCTTCTTCCTCCGTGGCCTCTTCCTGTGCTTTGTCCTCGGAACCAGCGGTGCTCCGTAGGCGTTCAAGGGGCTACGCAAGTACGCAGGCAAAAAGATGCCATGCCATGCTTGCGCTGGTGTGTTTGGGGGACAGGAGCCACTCTGGGGCAGAGGTTCTGTCTGCTCTGCAGGGGCAGGCCGAGAGGTGGTTGACGCCACGCCAGCTTAAGCCAGGAATGGTAGTTTGCGACAATGGCACCAACCTCCTCTCCGCTCTCCGACAGGGACAACTGACCCATGTGCCCTGTGTGGCTCACGTCCTTAACCTGGTGGTGCAGCGGTTCTTGGGCAGGTACCCGGGCTTACAGGATGTCCTGAGGCAGGCCAGGAAAGTCTGTGTGCATTTCCGCAGATCTTATAATGCCAGTGCTTGCCTGGCTGAGCTGCAAAAGGAGTTGAACCTGCCCAAGAACCGCCTTATATGTGACATGCCCACCAGGTGGAACTCAACGTTGGCCATGCTGCAGCGGCTGCACACGCAGCAGAGGGCCATCAATGAGTACCTGTGCGACTACGGCACCAGGACAGGGTCAGGGGAGCTCGGGTTTTTTTCACCACGCCAGTGGGGCATGATCAGGGATGCATGCACTGTCCTGGCACCATTTGAGAAGGCCACGAGGATGGTGAGCAGTGACAGTGCATGCATCAGTGACACTGTACCTCTTGTCCACCTGTTGGAACATACGCTGCATGGAATAATGGACAGGGCACTTGAGGCAGAACAGAGGCAGGAAGAGGAGGACTTCCTTGCCTCTCAAGGCCCCCTTTACCCAGACAGTGTTCCTTCTGTCCCACCCATCGCACAGGAAGAAGAGGATGAGGAGGAGGAGGATTGTGTCAGCATGGAGGTGGAGCCTGGCACTCAGCATCATCAGCAGCAGTCTTTTAGGGATGATTTACAGTCCCAAGAAACCAGTGGACTTGTACGTGGCTGGGAGGAGGTGGCTGCGGATCATGTCGTCCTTAGTGACCCAGAGGACTCCGGACTGAATGCCTCAGCTAACCTACGCTGCATGGCCTCCCTGATCCTGCAAAGTCTGCGGAAGGATCCTCGTATTCTTCGGATCAAGGAGAGGGACCATTACTGGCTGGCCACTCTCCTTGATCCATGGTACAAGGGTAAGGTTGCGGACCTTATCTTACCGTCGCAGATGGAGCAGAGGATGAGACAACTCCGGAAGGCCTTGCAGAAAGGTCTGTGCAACGCGTTCCCAGAGACTGGGAGGTTACAAACTCCTGGTCTTGGACAACGAGTTGCTGAGGCTTCGGTCAGTCAAAGAAGGAGCGGTGGGGAAAGTGGCCGTCTGACCGAAGCATTCAGACAATTCTTTAGTCCGCAGCCCCAAGGTATGATCGGTTCCAGCAACCATCGCCAGCGTCTGATATACATGGTGCAGGAATACCTAGGGGCAATGGTCAGACTTGGACATCTTCCCCACCGAAAATCCTCTGGCTTACTGGGTCTTGAGGATGGATCACTGGCCAGAGCTTGCACAGTATGCAATTGAGCTACTGGCCTGTCCTGCATCCAGCGTTCTTTCAGAACGCACATTCAGTGCTGCTGGAGGATTTGTCACGGATCACAGGGTGCGCCTGTCCACCGACTCTGTTGATCGACTGACCTTCATAAAGATGAACCAGTCTTGGATCACCACCAGCTACCAAACACCTGAAGCTGATATAACAGACTAATTTATTTTCAAATGTCACATCCCTTCAAGACTGATGCTGATGCTGAGAGTTTGTCCTGTTATGTTGACTGACTATCCTCCTCCTCCTCAATGATCCGATTGACGATGATACCTTGGAAGAACATTTTTGTTTCTGGGTGCCGCCACCAGTGGCTAAGGCCCAATTTTTCAGCCCCTGTTTAACAGGGGTGTGTTATAACAATTTTTTATGCAATGCTTTGCAGCAGGGCTCATTCCTGCACTCCAACTAGAGTATCTGGGAGTGGTTGCAGTGTCGTGGCACCAGCACCAGTGGCTAAGGCCCAATTTTTCAGCCCCTGTTTAACAGGGGCGTGTAATTACAATTTTTGATGCAATACTTTGCAACAGGGCTCATTGCTGTGCTCCAAGTACAGTATCTGTGAGGGGTTGCAGTGTTGTGGCACCAGTGCCTAAGGCTCAATTTTTCTGCCCCTGTTTAACAGGGGCATTTAATTACAATTCTTGATCTAATAATTCACAGCAGGGCCCATTCCTGCGCCCACCAAGACTAACTGTGAGGCCTTACAGTGTTGTGTCAACACCACCACCACCACCAAAGGCCCAATTTTTCAGCCCCTGTTCAACAGGGGCATGCAATTACAATTCTTGATCTAATAATTCACAGCAGGGCCCATTCATGCGCCCACCAAGAGTAACTGTGAGGGCTCACAGTGTTGTGGCAACACCAACATGTAAGGGGCAAATTTCAGCTGAGTATATACGGCAGGCCCCTACATTCAAACATCCAACTTACAAACGACTCCTCCTTGCAAACGGAAGGATACAACAGGAAGTGAGAGGAAATCTACCCCTAGAAAGGCAAATTCTCTCCTGTAAGAGTTAATATGGGAAAAAAAGTGTCTCCTCTCCACTGATTCTTTATCACCAATTCTTGTTTCAATAAAAAAAAACAAATTTTCAAAAAACATTGGTCATTAGGACGCAAAGTGAGGTGAACTGTTCTGAACAGGTGCACACTGCACAGACAGCAAAACAAATGTTACAGGGGTGATAACCCTTCCCTATGTTTTCCAAAAAGCTTAAAAATAGATTTTTTGCCTGGAGCTACACTTAAACAATGTACCTGTTCAAAATTACAAACAGATTCTACATAAGAACAAACCTACAGTCCCTGTCTTGTATGCACCGCCTGTATACGGCTGTTCAGAGTATATAGGGCCTTTTTTATTTTGTGTGCGGGGTTCCCCTTAATATCCATACAAGACCCAAAGGGGCTGGTAATGGGCTGGGGTAAGGGGGGGGGGGGGTGTGATGGGGTAGCTATGTCATTTTTCTTAAAGATTTTCATCCATATTACCGGGACCAGACATTACATTAAAGCCGCAAGCAGTTTTAAATGGCTTTTTTTCCTTTAGAAATGTAATTTTGTGCAGGGACAGTTCTTAACACGGGAAACACGTGGCACTTCACAGGCATACTTTAGACACCCCCCCAGGTACGATATTTAAAGGAATATTTGACTTTTTTTTTTTCACTTTATGCATCATTAAAATGACTGCTCCAGAAAAACGGCCGTTTTTAAAACTTCTTTTTGCATTGATACATGTCCCCTGGTGCAGAACCCGGGTTCCCGAACCCTTTTTAGGACAATAACATGCATAATAGTCGTTATAATTAGCACTTTAGATTTCGAACGTTCGCATCCATTGTATTTAATAGGGTTCTAAAGTTCGTGCGAACTTTCGGTCCGTTCGCGGGTTCTGGTGCGAACCGAACCCGGGGGTGTTCGGCTCATCACTACTGCTGAGCCTCTCAGACTGTCATTGATGTATACAAGCTGAAGGGGCGCAGCTGAATGTAAACACCTGGCTGTACCTGCCACAGAAATATGCTGATTTGTGTGCCGTATAGCCAAAAACGGTTGTGTGAATTATAAGCCCTAACCACCGTTACCAACTTTCCTATACTTAAAGCTTGGGTTTGAAAGTCAGCTACCCTGTAACACAAGATGTGGCATCCCCAGCAATTTCCTTTAGTTTACTGCACTGGGAATTCCATTTTGGATTCAGAGGATAAGCTGTTTACAACACTGGGGTTGATCAGGTGATTAAAGGTAAAGCCAGATACACCAATGCATCACTTATTTTGAAACATTTAAAGGGGTTGTAAAGGTTCGTTTTTTATTTTCTAAATAGGTTCCTCTAAGCTAGCGCATTGTTGGTTCACTTACCTTTTCCTTCGATTTCCCTTCTAAATGTTTTTTTCCTGTTTCTCCTCAGTAAACTTCACACCATCATCGGAGCGGTGTTTAGTCAGCCAGAAAAGCTTATTGAACAGCTTACTGAGGAGGAACAGGAAGTGAAAAATTCAGACAAAGAAAACAAAGAAAAAAAACATTTAGGCCTCGTACACACGACCGAGTTTCTCGTCCAAAACCGTCAAGAAAAGTGCCGCGAGAGTTTTTTTGTCGAGAAAAACGTTCGTGTGTATGGTTTTACGACGAGAAAATTGCAGAGAATCTCGACGAGAAAATAGAGAACCTGCTCTCTATTTTCTCGTCAGGATTCCAGATTTCCTCGTCGTGTTTCTCGTCGGCCTGTTTTGTGACGAGAAAATGGTTCGTGTGTATGCTTTTACGACTCTTCCAAAAGCGCGCATGCTCACAAGCAACTATGAGACGGGAGCGCATCTTCTGGTAAAACAAGCCTTCGTAATGGAAAGAGCATATTCGTCACGCTCAAAAATATTGCATCGTTTAAATGTTCTGCATTGAAATCTTCGTTAGAATGTTACATTAATCAAAACGAGTGACCTTCTTTTGCTGCTGATATTCACACAGAGTTATGCCTTATTTTTAACCTTTTTCATGCTTCTCTTTATAAGATTTATGTGTATTATATCGTGCAAGTTTTTAGGAATAATTTAAATGGTTATATTTTTCAAAATGATGTTAATTATAATTTCACAATGTTTTGATAGTGATCTCCCATTTAATTTTGGAATCTATATTATTTAAATTTCCCACCATGTTTTTGTGCTAATCAGATTTAGTTATTCTTTTGGGGGGGTGATATCTGTCCCTTTTATTGTCAGTAGGGATGAGCTTCGTGTTCGAGTCGAACATACGTTCGACTCGAACATCGGCTGTTCGATCGTTCGACGAAGATCGAACGATTTGGGCCGTTCGCGCCAAATTCGAGTGACGCGAACGGCCCACAATGCACTATGCCATCGCAGTGTCATCCAGGCGCTGTGATTGGCCAAGCATGCACTGTGACCCCGCATGCTTGGCCAATCACAGCGCCGGCAGCGAGGAGAGCAATGATTGGCCACAGGCAGGATGCCTGTGGCCAATTATTGCTGAGGGGGTTTAGTACACGCCCCACACTATAAAAGGCCGCCAGCGCGGCGGCCTTGTGTAGTGTGTTCCGGAGCAGGGAAAGAGAAGCATAGGCAGGGACAATGTCATTATTTTTCCTTTACTAATCCTGGATTCCTTGTGTTTAGGGACAAATAAGGATAGGTAGGGAGAGTGTCAGTGACAGTGTGCTATTCTGTGCTAATCCTTGTTTGTAGGGACAGAGAGGTACAGTGAGGGAAAGTGTCAGTGTGCTATTCTGTTCTAAACCAATCTTGCTGAACCATATTTTCAATCCTTGAGTTTAGGGACAGAGAGGTACAGTGAGGGAAAGTGTCAGTGTGCTATTCTGTTCTAAAACTATTTTGCTGAACCATATTTTCAATCCTTGAGTTGAGGGACAGAGAGGTACAGTGAGTGAAACTGACAGTGTGCTATTCTGTTCTAAACCAATTTTGCTGTTCCATATTTTCAATCCTTGAGTTTAGGGACAGAGAAGGACACTCGTAGAAATTATCAGTGTGCTATTCTGTGCTAAATCTTGTTTGTAGGGAGGGACAGAGTAGGACAGTGAGGGAAAGTGTCAGTGTGCTATTCTGTTCTAAAACTATTTTGCTGAACCATATTTTCAATCCTTGAGTTGAGGGACAGAGAGGTACAGTGAGTGAAACTGACAGTGTGCTATTCTGTTCTAAACCAATTTTGCTGTTCCATATTTTCAATCCTTGAGTTTAGGGACAGAGAAGGACACTCGTAGAAATTATCAGTGTGCTATTCTGTGCTAAATCTTGTTTGTAGGGAGGGACAGAGTAGGACAGTGAGGGAAAGTGTCAGTGTGCTATTCTGTTCTAAAACTATTTTGCTGAACCATATTTTCAATCCTTGAGTTGAGGGACAGAGAGGTACAGTGAGTGAAACTGACAGTGTGCTATTCTGTTCTAAACCAATTTTGCTGTTCCATATGTTCAATCCTTGAGTTTAGGGACAGAGAAGGACACTCGTAGAAATTATCAGTGTGCTATTCTGTGCTAAATCTTGTTTGTAGGGAGGGACAGAGTAGGACAGTGAGGGAAAGTGTCAGTGTGCTATTCTGTTCTAAAACTATTTTGCTGAACCATATTTTCAATCCTTGAGTTGAGGGACAGAGAGGTACAGTGAGTGAAACTGACAGTGTGCTATTCTGTTCTAAACCAATTTTGCTGTTCCATATTTTCAATCCTTGAGTTTAGGGACAGAGAAGGACACTCGTAGAAATTATCAGTGTGCTATTCTGTGCTAAATCTTGTTTGTAGGGAGGGACAGAGTAGGACAGTGAGGGAAAGTGTCAGTGTGCTATTCTGTTCTAAAACTATTTTGCTGAACCATATTTTCAATCCTTGAGTTGAGGGACAGAGAGGTACAGTGAGTGAAACTGACAGTGTGCTATTCTGTTCTAAACCAATTTTGCTGTTCCATATTTTCAATCCTTGAGTTTAGGGACAGAGAAGGACACTCGTAGAAATTATCAGTGTGCTATTCTGTGCTAAATCTTGTTTGTAGGGAGGGACAGAGTAGGACAGTGAGGGAAAGTGTCAGTGTGCTATTCTGTTCTAAAACTATTTTGCTGAACCATATTTTCAATCCTTGAGTTGAGGGACAGAGAGGTATAGTGAGTGAAACTGACAGTGTGCTATTCTGTTCTAAACCAATTTTGCTGTTCCATATTTTCAATCCTTGAGTTTAGGGACAGAGAAGGACACTCGTAGAAATTATCAGTGTGCTATTCTGTGCTAAATCTTGTTTGTAGGGAGGGACAGAGTAGGACAGTGAGGGAAAGTGTCAGTGTGCTATTCTGTTCTAAAACTATTTTGCTGAACCATATTTTCAATCCTTGAGTTGAGGGACAGAGAGGTACAGTGAGTGAAACTGACAGTGTGCTATTCTGTTCTAAACCAATTTTGCTGTTCCATATTTTCAATCCTTGAGTTTAGGGACAGAGAAGGACACTCGTAGAAATTATCAGTGTGCTATTCTGTGCTAAATCTTGTTTGTAGGGAGGGACAGAGTAGGACAGTGAGGGAAAGTGTCAGTGTGCTATTCTGTTCTAAAACTATTTTGCTGAACCATATTTTCAATCCTTGAGTTGAGGGACAGAGAGGTACAGTGAGTGAAACTGACAGTGTGCTATTCTGTTCTAAACCAATTTTGCTGTTCCATATTTTCAATCCTTGAGTTTAGGGACAGAGAAGGACACTCGTAGAAATTATCAGTGTGCTATTCTGTGCTAAATCTTGTTTGTAGGGAGGGACAGAGTAGGACAGTGAGGGAAAGTGTCAGTGTGCTATTCTGTTCTAAAACTATTTTGCTGAACCATATTTTCAATCCTTGAGTTTAGGGACAGAGAGGTACAGTGAGTGAAACTGACAGTGTGCTATTCTGTTCTAAACCAATTTTGCTGTTCCATATTTTCAATCCTTGAGTTTAGGGACAGAGAAGGACACTCGTAGAAATTATCAGTGTGCTATTCTGTGCTAAATCTTGTTTGTAGGGAGGGACAGAGTAGGACAGTGAGGGAAAGTGTCAGTGTGCTATTCTGTTCTAAAACTATTTTGCTGAACCATATTTTCAATCCTTGAGTTGAGGGACAGAGAAGGATAGGCAGGGGACAGTGTCAGTGTCATTGTTGCTAAGCCTCCTGCACAGTACACACCTGAAGGTAGCCCTTATTACTCTTTTTCCCATCTCCCTGCAGGCCATCCATTAAAATGTCTGGAAGGCAACCAAGGAGAGGCAGACAGTCAGGAGGCAAAAAAAGAGGGCAAGCAGGCTCTGTGTCTGGGGGCAACAGTGCTGGTCGTGGACGCGGTGCATTGTCATCAGCACATGGCCATGGGACACGCTTGTCCTTGTTTTCGGCAGCTGGACATGTTGAGCCACATCATGCCGAAGACTTGGTAGAGTGGATGACCAAGCCCACCTCATCCTCCTCATCCTCTCTCACCCAGGCTCAGGGTACTGGAAAAGCAGCTGCCAAAGCGTCCTCTTCTCTGGTATCATTATCTTCATTAGTCAATCCTTCCCTAGACCCACCATGTCCTCCTCCTGAGGAGTCCCCCGAACTGTTTGAGCACAGTGTTGGGTACATGCTCCAGGAGGATGCCCAGCGTTTGGAAGGATCTGATGATGATACCCAGCTAGAGGAAGGCAGCAGCGTGAGAGCAGAGAGAGGGGATGCTCAAGAAGGACACCAATCTGGCAGTCATGCTCCAGCAGCTGCAGCATACTGCCAGATTGGCTCCAGTGATGAGGAGGGAGGGGATGATGAGGTCACTGACTCCACGTGGGTGCCTAATAGGAGAGAGGAGGAGGAGGAGGATGAGGAGGAGGCACATCTCCAACGAGGCAGGATGCCCTTGAGTGGCCAGCGTATGGGCAGCACACCGACGGAATCACACCGCAGAATTCCGCCTGTGCAGGGCGCTGCCTCTGCCCGTCATTCAAAAAGTTCTTTGGTGTGGGCCTTTTTTGAGGCGAGTGCATCAGATCGCACAGCTGCTGTTTGCAACATATGTCTCAAGCGTATATCGCGTGGCCAAAACATCAGCCGCTTGGGCACCACATGCTTGATCAGACATATGTTGACCTGCCATGCAGCTCGTTGGCAAGCCTACCTTAAAGACCCACACCAAAGAACAAAGCTGACCTCTTCTTGCACCGCATCAGCTGGGATCTCCAACCCCACTATACCTTCACTCCTCTCTGAAACCTGCTCTGAGAGGAATGAAGGTGTAGAATTAGGTGTGTCACAGCCAAGTACTTGCGGGCACTCTGCTAGCAGTACACCAACGTCCGATTCTAGCAGGCAAATTTCCCTGCCCCAGCTGCTGGACCGTCGAAAGAAGTTCACTCCCAGCCATCCACATGCCCAGCGGTTGAATGCTAGCTTGGCTAAATTGCTAGCGCTTCAACTGCTGCCTTTTCAGTTGGTAGACTCGGCCCCCTTCCGTGAGTTTGTGCAATGTGCGGTTCCTCAGTGGCAGGTTCCCAAACGCCACTTTTTCGCACGGAAGGCGATTCCGGCTCTCTACAGGCATGTGGAAGGCAATGTCTTGGCCTCGCTGGACAGGGCGGTCAGCGGTAAGGTGCATATTACCGCTGACTCATGGTCCAGCAGGCATGGACAGGGACGTTACCTTTCTTTCACGGCCCATTGGGTCACTCTTTTGGCAGCTGGGAAGGATGCAGGACAAGGTGCAGTAGTGTTGGAGGTTGTTCCACCGCCACGCCTCCAAAATGCTACTACTGGTTGTGACACACCTCTCTCCTCCACCCCCTCCTCTTCTTCTTCCTCCATGGCCTCTTCCTGTGGTTTGTCCTCGGAACCAGCGGTGCTCCGTAGGCGTTCAAGGGGCTACGCAAGTACGCAGGCAAAAAGATGCCATGCCGTGCTTGCGCTGGTGTGTTTGGGGGACAGGAGCCACACTGGGGCAGAGGTCCTGTCTGCTCTGCAGGGGCAGGCCGAGAGGTGGTTGACGCCATGCCAGCTTAAGCCAGGAATGGTGGTTTGCGACAATGGCACCAACCTCCTCTCCGCCCTCCGACAGGGACAACTGACCCATGTGCCCTGTATGGCTCACGTCCTTAACCTGGTGGTGCAGCGGTTCTTGGGCAGGTACCCGGGCTTACAGGATGTCCTGAGGCAGGCCAGGAAAGTCTGTGTGCATTTCCGCAGATCTTATAATGCCAGTGCTCGCCTGGCTGAGCTTCAAAAGGAGTTGAACCTGCCCAAGAACCGCCTTATATGTGACATGCCCACCAGGTGGAACTCAACGTTGGCCATGGTGCAGCGGCTGCACACGCAGCAGAGGGCCATCAATGAGTACCTGTGCGACTACGGCACCAGGACAGGGTCAGGGGAGCTCGGGTTTTTTTCACCACGCCAGTGGGGCATGATCAGGGATGCATGCACTGTCCTGGCACCATTTGAGGAGGCCACGAGGATGGTGAGCAGTGACAGTGCATGCATCAGTGACACTGTACCTCTTGTCCACCTGTTGGAGCACACGCTGCGTGGAATAATGGACAGGGCACTTGAGGCAGAACAGAAGCAGGAAGAGGAGGACTTCCTTGCCTCTCAAGGCCCCCTTTACCCAGACAGTGTTCCTTCTGTCCCACCCATCGCACAGGAAGAGGAGGAGGAGGAGGAGGAGGAGGAGGATTGTGTCAGCATGGAGGTGGAGGCTGGCACTCAGCATCATCAGCAGCAGTCTTTTAGGGATGATTTACAGTCCCAAGAAACCAGTGGACTTGTACGTGGCTGGGAGGAGGTGGCTGTGGATCATGTCGTCCTTAGTGACCCAGAGGACTCCGGACTGAATGCCTCAGCTAACCTATGCTGCATGGCCTCCCTGATCCTGCAAAGTCTGCGGAAGGATCCTCGTATTCTTCGGATCAAGGAGAGGGACCATTACTGGCTGGCCACTCTCCTTGATCCACGGTACAAGGGTAAGGTTGCGGACCTTATCGTACCGTCGCAGAGGGAGCAGAGGATGAGACAACTCCGGGAGGCCTTGCAGAAAGGTCTGTGCAACGCGTTCCCAGAGACTGGGAGGTTACAAACTCCTGGTCCTGGACAACGAGTTGCTGAGGCTTCGGGCAGTCAAAGAAGGAGAGGTGGGGAAGGTGGCCGTCTGACCGATGCTTTCAGACAATTCTTTAGTCCGCAGCCCCAAAGTATGATCGGTTCCAGCAACCATCACCAGCGTCTGATATACATGGTGCAGGAATACCTAGGGGCAAGGTCAGACTTGGACACCTTCCCCACCGAAAATCCTCTGGCTTACTGGGTCTTGAGGATGGATCACTGGCCAGAGCTTGCACAGTATGCAATTGAGCTACTGGCCTGTCCTGCATCCAGCGTTCTTTCAGAACGCACATTCAGTGCTGCTGGAGGATTTGTCACGGATCACAGGGTGCGCCTGTCCACCGACTCGGTTGATCGACTGACTTTCATCAAGATGAACCAGTCTTGGATCACCACCAGCTACCACACACCAGATGCTGATATAACAGACTAATTGATTTTAAAATGTCACATCCCTTCAAGACTGATGCTGATGCTGAGTGCCTGTGCTGTTATGTTGACTGGCTATCCTCCTCCTCCTCCTCAATGATACGATTAACGATGATAGCTTGGAAGATCATTTTGGTTTATGGGTGACGCCACCAGTGGCTAAGGCCCAATTTTTCAGCCCCTGTTTAACAGGGGCGTGTAATTAAAATTTTTGATGCAATACTTTGCAACAGGCCTCATTGCTGTGCTCCAAGTACAGTATCTGTGAGGGGTTGCAGTGTTGTGCCACCAGTGCCTAAGGCCCAATTTTTCAGCCCCTGTTCAACAGGGGCATGCAATTATAATTATTGATCTAATAATTCACAGCAGGGCCCATTGCTGCGCCCACCAAGAGTAACTGTCAGGCCTTACAGTGTTGTGGCACCAGCACCACCATCACCACCACCACCACCACCAAAGGCCCAATTTTTAAGCCCCTGTTCAACAGGGGCATGCAATTATAATTATTGATCTAATAATTCACAGCAGGGCCCATTGCTGCGCCCACCAAGAGTAACTGTCAGGCCTTACAGTGTTGTGGCACCAGCACCACCATCACCACCACCACCACCACCACCACCAAAGGCCCAATTTTTCAGCCCCTGTTCAACAGGGGCATGCAATTATAATTATTGATCTAATAATTCACAGCAGGGAGCATTGCTGCGCCCACCAAGAGTAACTGTCAGGCCTTACAGTGTTGTGGCACCAGCACCACCATCACCACCACCACCACCACCAAAGGCCCAATTTTTCAGCCCCTGTTCAACAGGGGCATGCAATTATAATTATTGATCTAATAATTCACAGCAGGGACCATTGCTGCGCCCACCAAGAGTAACTGTCAGGCCTTACAGTGTTGTGGCACCAGCACCACCATCACCACCACCACCACCACCAAAGGCCCAATTTTTCAGCCCCTGTTCAACAGGGGCATGCAATTATAATTATTGATCTAATAATTCACAGCAGGGACCATTGCTGCGCCCACCAAGAGTAACTGTCAGGCCTTACAGTGTTGTGGCACCAGCACCACCATCAAAGGCCCAATTTTTACTACCACTGATCAACAATTATATGTTATTACAATTCCTGATATTATACTTGACAGCAGGGCGTTCCAGCACCCACCAAGAATAACTGTGAGTGCTTTCAGTGTTGTGCCAACACCAACACCTAAGGGGCCAATTTCTGCAGAGTATATACGGAAGGTCCCTACTTTCAAACATCCAACTTACAAACTACTACTACTTGCAAACGGAAGAAGACAACAGGAAGTGAGAGGAAATCTACCCCTTGGAAGGAAAATTCTCTCCTGTAAGAATTAATATGGGAGAAAGGTGTCTCCTCTCTACTGCTGCTTTATCACCAATCCTTGTTTCAATAAAAACACCACATTTCAAAAACAGTTGTCATTGGGACGCAAAGTGAGGTGAAATGTTCTGAACAGGGGCACAGACAGCAAAAAAAATGTGACAGGGGTGATAACCGTTCCCTATGTTTTACAAAAAGCTAAAAAAAAGCAATTTGCCATGGAGCTCCACTTAAACAATGCAGCTGTTCAAAATTACAAACAGATTCTACATAAGAACAAACCTACAGTCCCTGTCTTGTATGCACCGCCTGTATACGGCTGTTCAGAGTATATAGGTCCTTTTTTATTTTGTGTGCGGGGTTCCCCTTAATATCCATACAAGACCCAAAGGGGCTGGTAATGGGCTGGGGTATGGGGGGGGGGGGGGTTGATGGGGTAGCTATGCCATTTTTCCTAAAGATTTTCATCCATATTACCGGGACCAGACATTGCATTAAAGCCGCAAGCAGTTTTAAATGGCTTTTTTCCCTTTAGAAATGTTATTTTGTGCAGGGACAGTTATAAACACGGGAAACACGTGGCACTTCACAGGCATACTTTAGACACCCCCCAGGTACAATATTTAAAGGAATATTTGACTTTTTTTTTTTCACTTTATGCATCATTAAAATGACTGCTCCCGGAAAACGTCCGTTTTTAAAACTTCTTTTTGCATTGATACATGTCCGCTGGTGCAGAAGCCGGGTTCCCAAACTCTGTTTCGGACAATAACATGGATAATAGTCGTTATAATTAGCACTTTAGAATCCGAACGTTCGCATCCATTGTATTTAATAGGGTTCTAATGTTCGTGCAAACTTTCGGTCCGTTCGCGGGTTCTGGTGCGAACCGAACCCGGGGGTGTTCGGCTCATCACTAATTGTCAGTCAAATGTATCTGCTTACTCCAAAGCTAGATTTTTATTTGTTACAAATACACATAGTCAAGTATGAACTTAAACAAAAATAACATTTATTCATGTTTATAAATTAAATAAAGAGAAGGCAGCGCTGGAGAACCTGCTGCCATTTGTGCATCCCAGGGACCCCAGAGCACACAGAAACCCTGTGTGGACACTAAAATTGGGAGCTTGAGAAGGCCAACATTTTTGAACACAATCTGATGCTGGCCTCCCAGAGGTCAGGAACAGCAGCAGGTGAGATATATGTCCCAAGTGTGTGGTACTACAACAGGCTGCCTTCTGTCCGACCACAATGAAGCAAGGCCATCACTTCCTCTTCTTCCTGGCAACCTTCCCTGCAGCCTTTCCTGAAGCCTTCCCTGCAGCCTTCCTTCTTCGTTTGGCTGGAGGCTGGCCCACTGGAGGGGTACTCCTGTCAGGAGGAGGAGGAGGAGATGTAGCAGAAGGGGGTGGGGCAGAAGAAGAAGGTGGAGGTGTAGCAGAAGGGGGTGTGGCAGAAGAAGAAGGTGGAGGTGTAGCAGAAGGGGGTGGGGCAGAAGAAGAAGGTGGAGGTGTAGCAGAAGGGGGTGGGGCAGAAGAAGAAGGTGGAGGTGTAGCAGAAGGGGGTGGGGCAGAAGAAGAAGGTGGAGGTGTAGCAGAAGGGGGTGGGGCAGAAGAAGAAGGTGGAGGTGGAGGTTGAGGTTGGGTCAGTTGGGCCACCTCACATATGGCGGTATTGGGGGTAATTTTCTCCATCACCCCCTTGTTGAGCAAGGTGATGAGCAGGGGCTCGCATAGGAGGCGTTGCTCCATGCTCATCACCTTGAACTTAGCCTCCACTAGGCCGGCAATGGCCTCTTCAGGGGATGTGGGCTCCTTGAGGGTGGCATGGGCCTCTTTAATAAGGGCCATTGCTGCCTCACTGGTGGTCCTGTCCCTCCTGCCTCTTTTGTGAAGCCGGATGGGAGGCACCTGGGATCTGGTGCTTCTCCTTTGCCCTGCCACCTCCTGTCTGCCACTGAGCCCTGCCACCTCCTGTCTGCCACTGGGCCCTGCCACCTCCTGGCTGGCACTGGGCCCTGCCACCTCCTGGCTGCCACTGGGCCCTTCCTCCTCCTGCCTGACAGTTTCCAGACCCTCCTCCTGGCTGATTTCATCCTGTGTATGAAAAAGGAACATAGTTGAATATGTTGGTTTAATCTTTGCATCAAACTTTGTAATCCTGATTGAAGCAATTAGAATGTAAATCCATAAATCCTTGCTTTAAATTTACCACTACATCAGATTGACTATTTAGCACCCAATTAAGTGCAGAATAATGTCTACAGATCTTGATTTCACTTGTGTAATCCAAAATATTGTATGTTTCTCATCTTGACATATTTGTCAAACATTAATTTTATCACAATACATTTTCAGTTAATACTATACCTGGCTCCAGATGGCCAAATCAGGATCATCCAGGATGGCTGCCTCCTCTTGCTCCAGAGAAGGCTCAGGTTGGCTGCAGGGAAGTCTGGGGGGAAGAGTGGAGAGTGATGGCCTTGTCTCAATGTGGTCATCCAGAAAGGACATCCTGCTGTAGTACCACAAAATCGGGACAAACACATCACCTGCTGCTGCTCCTGACCTCTGAGAAGCCAGCACCTTAGAGCGTTCAGTCCTGTAGGTACCTCTCAAGCTCCCAATTTTAGTGTCCACTTGTTTTGCTGTGGCTGTGGGCACCTTGGTATGCACAAATGGGAGCAGCTTCTCCAGCGCTGCTTTTCTCACCCCTCTTTTTTTATGGATGGGGTTTTTCGTCTCCCACAGAGCCGGCAGCTCCCTTACCCGGTCAATAAATTCCGCCAGGAACTCTTTGTCGCTAATAAAGACATTCATATTGTATCTGCAAGTTAAATAAATTATATTTAACTAATGTGAGGCAAACAGTCTAACCTCCTTAACATCCTAGTCACCATATATATCCTCCAACATTCTCAAGACAGTATAGGCCAACAATTTGTACAAGTCACAAAATCACATACCTTCGTTCGCACGTCCGTCACTTGAACTCCTCTCTCCGCATACCGAACGTACTATAGTCACATGTGTGTTTGCTATATACACACCACGCATGCGTCAAAATTCGAACACGTCGCTCCGCCCACGTCGCCCGCCCATGACGTTCTAACTAACATCTTTTCCCCGCCCCTTCTCTTTCGGCGCGCAGACAGATATGGCGGAGTTACAGCAGGTGTCTGATAATTCTGCAACTAACGAGGAGAAGACAAGCCCGGAGACCGAGGAAACATCACGATCAAGGAGAAGATTCAAGGCATCGAATATGTCTTTTGCCGAGATGGCGGAGATGGTGGACATCTTGCTCAAGGCTGATTATGATGCCAAGCATGGGCCATATAGCAAACCAAATAGAAGGAAGGCCAAAATCCTCACTAAAGTTGTGAAGAGTCTGAAGGCGAATTTCGGGGTGAAACGCTCAAATGAGCAGCTCAGAAAGAGGTGGTCAGACCTCAAACTGAGGGAGCCAGACCAGTTGAGGAGCATAAAGAGAATGCTCGCTAAAAGTAAGTAAAAAGTAGACTTTTCTGCTATTAATCTTTTTATAAACTGACATGTTGCTTTTTTTTTTTTTCTCATATTGGACTCCCTTCCAAAATGTAATATTTTGAACTTGGTTGGGCACAGTAATCGTTCGTTACGTTACGACACTTCGTTCGGCCACTATCCGCGGTTTTGGCTTATTTTAGAGCCACAAAAGTAATTAGACATCTGCCATTTTTGCTCAAATATTGTTGCGAATTTTTTAGTCTAGATGATGTGTTTGTAAAGAGAATGAAATGGAAACTTTTATCAGTGTAAAGGAGAGGACACTCAGCAGCTGCTTCCACATCTGTACTTTGGAGCACTATAGTGTGGGCCACCAGACCTGCCTTTTTTGGGTGTCCCACACAGGTGCATCAGAGAATTTTTGTGGTGCCTCCATGTCAAATAAATTACATCCAAAGGTGAATACTAAACATATTTTTGGTCATAAATAATGCATTCTTCTTTAAATTCCGCCCAAACACACACTTGTACCCCACTTCTAAGCAATTTAGCCTGTTTTTATTTTAACATTGAGATTTACAGTGTGATAAATAGACCTTTTGTTTGATTCTCATAGGGGAGAGAAGACTGGGAGGAGGACACTCCAGGGAGCACATGCACCCCACAACTTCCAAGCAACCCCAAACTCCCAAAGACCCACAACCGAAGGATGTTGAGGAAGTTGAGGTGGAGGAAGGAGAAGTGCAGGAAGGAGAGGTGGATGACGTTGTGGATCTGGTCACCACAACAGGTCAGTATCTGTCACCACAGCTTCAGGAAAGAGAGGTAGGCCTGCAGAGTTATAATACCTTTTTTTTTGGTTTTTAGGGGATGTAAATGTTGTGAAGGATAGTACACGGTTCTCTGCTGACAGTGCCCTCCGCCTCATCCAGCAAGTGATGGAATGTAGCACGGAACTGGACCTAATTAAATAAAGAATCCATGTGATGGAACAAACATTTAAAGACATTCTCGATGTTTTGGGGAGAATTCAATAAGCCATCCAAACACATTTGTTTTTACATGTTTGTTTTTGTAACTTTTTCAATTTTTTTGACAATCAAACCAGCCAAAAATTGAATCTGCACACAGTGTGTCAACATGTGCTATCTGCCATCAGGGGATATCCATGTACGTCTTTTGTGGGTGCAACCCCTTCCTCATATCTAAAGTCGGTGAACTGAGGAAGGGGTTGCACCCCCAAAACACGTCCATTGATCACCCCTGATGGCAGATAGCACATGTTGACAATAGGGATCAGGATTGTAAACTTCCTAGATGAAAAAAATCCCAAATGTGTGCATATTCAATTTTTGGCTGGGCAAGGGGTGGCAGGACCCCATATTAGGACGGGCACATAGAGACATAGTTTGTGTAAGTGAATGTCTCCGATTGCTCAGAGGTATCCAATGTTGTAATTTTTGAAATGCAACTGTTTTTTTTGTATTTTCATAAGCAAAAAATTGCCGGGTTGGGGCCAGGCCAACCCAAAAAACCGAAAAAAAATAAAAATGATGAGAATGTGCACAGAGTAAAATATTTGACCACAAACAACGTGTAGCTTCTTTTTATAATACCCTCTAAGCTTATTTGGTTATTTTGTAAGGTTACACAGTGAAATGGTTGTTATTTACTAAAGTAAAATACACTTGGCACTACAAATGCACAAAGACAAACTAGGAGACAGGAAAGAACAAATAATTAAAGGTTTAAACAAGCTTTTTATTGGGATACTTAGACATAGGCTGGCATAGGAATTGCCCCCCTACCCGTGAAATACTCCATGTATTTGTCCCGAACCTCACGGGCATTTTGGGAGGGCAAGCCAGCACGGGCAGATTCCAGGCCCGGCAGGGGATTTGCAGGGGAAAGTCCAGCCTCTGGCAAAACTGAGACCATATATGAATTTGATTTTTGGATCAGAAAGTTGTGTAGCACACAGCAGCATAATACGACATAGTTTATTTTGTAGTCCGCCAAGTGAATTGAAGTCATAAAAAGGCGGAACCGGCTGGCCATTATGCCAAAGGCATTTTCAACGACTCTTCGGCCCCTGGCCAGCCGGTAATTGAACACCCTCTTCTCTGGGGTCAGGGTCCTCTGAGGAAATGGCCTCATAAGATGCCGTCCGAGCCCGAAGGCTTCATCAGCCAAAAAAACAAAGGGGAGTCCTTCAATATTCCCTGCATCCGGTGGCAATGCAAGGTCGTCACTCTGGAGACGGAGGGCAAACTCTGTCTGGATGAAGGATCCCCCATCGGACATCCGGCCATTCTTCCCTACATCAACATAGAGGAATTCATACCGTGCTGACACCACCGCCATCAGCACAATGCTATGAAACCCCTTGTAATTGTAGTAGTAGGACCCAGAACGGGGTGGCGGCACGATGCGGACGTGCTTCCCGTCTATGGCACCACCGCAGTTGGGGAAGTCCCACCGCGTGGCAAACTCCGATGCCACAGTCTGCCATTCCTGTGGCGTGGAAGGAAGCTGTGGAGTGAAACAAGATGAAATAATATTAGAAAACCAAAGTCATACATTACAAGGAAATTCTATAAAAAAAGATTAGAGGCCAACATCAATCAAATTCTACGTTTATTAAGGTGTTTAAAATAAGTATAATGGAAGGCTCATTTATCATATTCATCACCCCCTCTGATGGGCCATTACTAAATTATTTTGGGGGGGGGAGATGTGTTTGGCCACAGGATAGCATTGCAGTGGCGGTGCGTCCAGAGTGGGCGCTGGAGCACTGCCCCCTCTCTCCTGTGCCCATCACTCAGAACAATACATAGGTTCATGCGTTGCATTAACCTATGTATTGTCTATGCCGCCCACTATTCAGGTGGATGGCCTCTTGTAAAGCGACCGACATATGAATCATTGCGGCATTTAGGGGGTTCAAATTGCATAGCAGAAACAGGTAGTAAAATAGTCTTGCACATTACAACATGAGGGATGTAATTGGCTTCCTAAAAGTAAAATCGGGGACGCAGGGGGGGGGGGGCATTCCTTGGGGAAACACTGGCAGGCTGCTCTGCCAATCATGTTCACCAAGTCTGTTTAATGGTAACATGATTGGCTGATGCAACATCAAAGGAAGGAGAAGACATCAAGGACAAAAGAAGGATGGCGCTGACCACAAGAAGGTAAGTGCAGGGCTGGGGGGAAACTGGCTGCATTAGAGGGGACTAAATGGCTGCATTGGAGGGAACAAAATGGCTGCATTGGAGGGGACAACTGGGGGCATTTAATAGGCACCAGAGCAAACATTTGGAGCAACAGGCGCCCCTGCTGGAAAAGTTAGTGAAGGGAAATATTTATGGAGGAGAAAAAAGGGGCAATCTAAAGCTTCCAACATGCATGGGGACAAAGGGGACATTCTCAGCATATTACAATCATGGTAATTAGGGAAGGATGAAAGAAATACAATACATTAGCATACATGTAATACATAAAATGTGATGTTAAGGGAGAAAACTTACCCTAATATAGTCCTCCTGCAGGACTTGTATGATGGCAGAACAGGTGTCTGGGATTATGAGGCCCAGAGCCTGGGGGGAGATGCCTGTCGTGAACTTCAAGTCCTGAAGACTTCTCCCTGTCGCCAGGTAACGCAACGTGGCGATGAGCCTCTGCTCAGCACTGATGGCTTCCCGCATAACGGTGTCCTTCCTGGTAATATAGGGGGACACCAAAGCCAACAGTTCCTGAAAAACGGGGTCAGACATCCGCAGAAAATTCCTGTAGTCCTCAGGATTATTCTCGACGATCTCCCGCAGCAGAGGCATGTGGCAGAATTGGTCCCGCTGGAGCAACCAATTCTTGGTCCATGAACTCCTCCTTACACCATTCATGGACTGGTCTTGGTCCAAAACAAGCAGACCAACACCAAACGCACGCACAGCACGAACTCGACGACGAGAACGTCCAGGCGACATGGCTAAGAAACGGTCGTCTTATCAGAACGTACAGAACAGAACGCACTTTAGAACAGCAAGGCCTATGAATAATGAACTGAAAATCAGAAACGAACAGGCAAGAACGCACTGTAAAACAGATACGACCTGCCTAGACGCCCTGAAAGTCAAGATACGAACCCACAAGCACAAACTGAACCGCAGAAAACGATCTGAAAAGTACGAAGACTGAAAAGCGCGAATCGTCTCTTCCCAAACTTTTACTTCACACGCGGTAACACGAGATCAGCAAAAGCAGCCCAAGGGGTGGCGCCAAGAAAAAAGATCTTCCCCTTTATAGTGCCGTCGTACGTGCTGGATGTGAGCGCGGAGAACAATGAGGAAATTGGGAAATGTCAGTGTGTACGCATAGAAAGCTTGACGAGAAAATCGACAAGCTTAACGAAAAACTCGACGAAAAAACCGACGTGTTTTTTACGACGAGAAACTCGGTCGTGTGTACGAGGCTTAAGAAGGCAAATCAAAGGAAAAGGTAAGTGAACCAACAATGCAGTAGCTTAAAGGAACCTATTTAGAAAATAAAACATGAACCTTTACAACCCCTTTAAGCAGATGCCCTGGTATGGCCAATCTTAACCACTTGCCGCCCGCCCTATTACAGAATGACGGCAGCAAAGTGGTTTCAATATCCTGACCGGACGTCATATGACGTGATCAGGATATTGAGCCGCTGCACGCCCCCGGGGGCACGCATCGCGGTGATCGTTGTTGCGGGGTGTCAGTCTGACACCCCACAACACCGATCTAGGTAAAGAGTCTCTGACGGAGACTCTTTACCACGTGATCAGCCGTGTCCAATCATGGCTGATCACGATGTAAACAAGAAGAGCCGGTGATTGGCTTTTCCTAACTCGCGTCTGTCAGACGCGAGTAGAGGAGAGATGCTCGGCTGCTCCTCTGACAGGGGGGTTTGTGCTGATCGATTATCAGCGCAGCCCCCCCCCCCAGGATGCCCACACTGGACCACTAGGGATGCCACCAGACCACCAGGGATGCCCACCACCAGGTATGCCACCCTAGACCACCAGGGATGCCAATCAGTGCCCCTAATGGATGCCAATCAGTGCCCACAATGGATGCCAATCAGTGACCACAATGGGCATCACTGATTGGCAGGCATTATTGTTTGGCACTGATTGGCATCCATCATTACAGTACATCAGTGCCGCCTATCAGTGCCCATCCATGACACCTATCAGTGCCCATCCATGCCACCTATCAGTGCCCATCCATGCCCATCTGTGTCACCTATCAGTGCCCATCTGTGCCGCCTATCAGTGCCCACCCGTGCCACCCATCCATGCCACCTATCAGTGCCCATCCACGATGCCCATCAGTGCCTATCCGTGCCTCCTATCCGTACCCATCCATGCCGCCTATCCGTGCCGCCTATCCATGCCCATCCGTGCCGCCTATCCGTGCCCATCCGTGCTGCATATCAGTGCCGCATATTAGTAACCATCAGTGCCCATCAATGCCACCTCATCAGTGCCACCTCATTGGTGCCACCTCATCGATGCCCGTCAGTGCAGCCCCATCAGTGAAGGAGAAAACATACTTATTTAAAAAGTTTTGTTACTGAAACAAAAAAAATACATTTTTTTCAAAATTTTCGGTCTTTTTTAATTTTTTTTAGCAGAAAATAAAAATCCCAGAGGTGATCAAATACCACCAAAAGAAAGCTCTATTTGTGGGAACAAAATGATAAAAATTTAGTTTGGGTACAGTGTAGCATGACCGCGCAATTGTCATTCAAAGTGCAACAGCGCTGAAAGCTGAAAATTGGTCTGGGCAGGAAGGTGTATAAGTGCCCTGTATGGAAGTGGTTAATGTGTACAGAAAGAAAGCCCGAAAAAAGCATGTTGTACAAATTCAGGTAACAAATGGATTTTTTTTGTAACTAAAGAAATATATGTGTATACAAAGGGGACAGAAGTAAACTGATATAGTGAAAAATATTCTGGTATTCTGGTTACTGTATGTAGTTAATACCTGTAATGATATTATTCAGTATATGGTTGTCAGGAACCATAAATAGTTAGAGCAGTATGTTCTTAAAACCATATGTAGCGATTAGGGATGAGCTTGGTGTTCGAGTCGAACATAGGTTCGACTCGAACATCGGCTGTTCGCGCGTTCGGCGAACAACGAACGATTTGGGCCATTCGCGCCAAATTCGAGTGACGCGAACGGCCCACAATACACTGCGCCATCGCAGTGTAATCCCGGCGCTGTGATTGGCCAAGCATGCACTGTGACCCTGCATGCTTGGACAATCACAGCGCCGGCAGCGAGGAGAGCAATGATTGGCCACAGGCAGGATGCCTGTGGCCAATTATAGCTGAGGGGGTTTAGTACACGCCCCACACTATAAAAGGCCGCCAGCGCGGCGGCCTTGTGTAGTGTGTTCCGGAGCAGGGAAAGTGAAGGATAGGCAGGGACAGTGTCAAATCTTGTTGTCAAATCTATTCTTTGCTAAACCTTGTGTGTAGGGACAGAGAAGGATAGGCAGGGAGAGTGTCAGTGTCATATTCTTTGCTAAACCTTGTGTGTAGGGATAGAGAAGGATAGGCAGGGAGAGTGTCAGTGTCATATACTTTTTTTTTTATTTCTGATCTTTATTAAACCATTTTCCAATTTACAGTACATTCAATCCCCTTTCCCCTCCCCTCCCAAATTCCCATACAAAACAGATAAAAAATAATATCTTCTTAGAACCAGCCAACCCGTCTTCCCCTTCCCCTAAACTTCCATCCACTCCTTTCATACTCCATCCCCCTCCCCTTCAAACTCCCCCACTCTCTCTCGTTCCATCCTTACCTCCTCCCACTCATCCATCCCTATCTTTGAAGTCTTTACTTATATTGAATTACCATTTTTATTTTTTCTCCTGCCAAGGTTTCCAAATTTTTTCAAATCTTTTTAGAGCTCCTTGTCTAATATATGTCGTCCTTTCTTTTAGTATTGTTAGGTTCATATTTTTCTCCCAGTCATTGCTAGACGGTGGGGAGGCTGATTGCCATTTCTGCGCTATCAGCTTCCTAGCTTGGAATAGGCATCTTGTTATTGCTAACTTGGTATTGTCATTTGTCCCCTCCCCCTCCAGCCAGCCCAGTACACATTGTAGGGGTTCCAACTCCATCTGTATTTCAAAAGTCTGCTCTATCGTTCTCACAACCTCCCTCCAATATCGATGTAACTTCGGGCATCGCCAAAACATGTGTATCATGTCCCCCCCTTCTCTTCCACACCTAGGACAACTATCGTCTGCTCTGCGCCCAAGACGAAAACGTTTATACGGGGTGTAATATGCTCGATTTAACAAGAAGAGGTGGGACATCCTCTGAGAGGGAGACAGTGATACCGTCGGGGCGAGTTCCAAAATTCTACCCCACTGTTCATTAGATAAATTACCTATGTCTTTTTCCCATTTCTTCCTATGTGCCTGACCATGGGTTCCCCTTTGGCTCCCCTCATGCAAAAATTGGTAAATCCTTGATATTGCATATTTAGATGTTTTGGTGTTGACTATTTCCTTTAAAAGAGGGATCTTACTCCAAATCATTACTGTTCCTTTATATTGTTTTGCTAATGCATGCCTTATCTGTAGGTATTTGTAGAAAGATGCATTTGGGAGTTTATATTATTCTCTTAATGTCTGAAAAGTTTTTAGTATGCCATCCTGATACAGCTGTGAAACATATTTTATGCCCTGTCTTTCCCATTCCTTAACTGTTCCCATCTTCTGTATTTCTATTAAGTTGTCATTATCCCATATAGGGGTATACTCATTAATACCATTATATCCAAGCACAGTCTTCACCTCTTTCCATGTTCTAATCATAAGGTCCAGGGTAGGCGATTTAATAGGAAATGAGCCTGACTCCACCGCTTCTACTAAGTAATCATGCGTAGGGTTCTGTATTAGTATTCTCTTTTTTGTTTCTCCTCCTTCCATGTTGCTGCCCTTCATGTATTGGATCTGGGCTGCCAAGAAATAGCTAAACGGATGTGGGAGTGCCACCCCTCCCTCTCGCTTGGTCTTGTGTAAAGTACTTAATTTTATTCTTGCTACGCCCCCTTTCCAAATTAACTCCCTGTATATACTTTCTATTTTATGAAACCATTTTTTGTTTACCCACACTGGGGAATTTTGTAGGACATAGAGAAGCTGTGGCATCCAGACCATTTTTATTAAGTTGCAACGGCCTGCCACTGAAAGTGGGAGGCGTTTCCATATTTTACTTTTTCCCCTATATTTATTAAGCAAGGGTATCAGATTATCTATAATGTAATGATTAGGGTCTTTGGTTATATTTACCCCCAGATATTTTATTTGAGTTGTTATTTGTATCTGTGTAGCCTCTTGCGGTAAAGGATTTAAAAGAGGGTCCACTGGCATCAACATAGATTTTCCCCAATTTATGGACAGGCCCGAGAATCTTCCAAAGTTCCTTATTTGTTCCATTGCTTTTCCCAATGAATACTGGGTATCCCCCAGTAACAAGAGGAGATCATCGGCATATAATACTACTTTCTCCTCTATCTCCCCTCTTTTAAATCCTCTTATCTCCGGGGTCGACCTAAGAGCTATTGCTAGAGGTTCTATTGCGAGGGCAAACAGAAGGGGGGACAGCGGACACCCCTGTCTCGTTCCCCTCTGCAATCGAAACCTCTCAGATTGAACATTGTTCACTTTCACTCTCGCTTCTGGGGTTTTATATAACAATTTGACCCATTTCATGAAAGTCGGGCCAACCTGGAACTCACTCAAGGCTCTCCACAAATATTTCCATTCTACGTTGTCAAAGGCCTTGGCGGCATCAAGCGAGACAATTGCTCTTGTTCCCTCTTCCTCTGTTGGTATCTGAAGGTTCATGTAAACTCTTCTTATATTTGTATGGGTAGCCCTGCCCGGGATAAATCCCGATTGGTCAGGGTGCACCAATTTCTTGACTACCTCTGTTAATCTGGCCGCCAAGACCTTTGACAATATTTTTACATCTGTGTTGAGTAAGGATATAGGTCTATATGATGAAGTATCCAGTGGATCCTTTCCTTCTTTATGGATAACTATTATTGTTGAATCCATCATAGACGGAGGGAGTTCACCTTTATCCATAGAGCTATTTAGGACCTTAGTAAGCTCCGGGAGTAGCTCTTTCCCAAAGTATCGATAGGTCTCCACTGGGAGACCGTCCGGTCCCGGGGATTTCTGTCCTGCCATCTCTTGTACTGCACTTTGTACTTCTTCTAAAGTTATGGGTTTATCTAGCTCTGCTCTATCTATCTCCGAGAGTGTCATATACTTTGATAAACCTTCTGTGCAGGGAGAGAGAAGGATAGGCAGGGGACAGTGTCAGTGTCATATTCTTTGCTAAACCTTGTGTGCAGGGAGAGAGAAGGATAGGCAGGGGACAGTGTCAGTGTCATATTCTTTGCTAAACCTTGTGTGCAGGGAGAGAGAAGGATAGGCAGGGAGAGTGTCAGTGTCAAATACTTTGATAAACCTTGTGTGCAGGGAGAGAGAAGGATAGGCAGGGGACAGTGTCAGTGTCATTGCTGCTAAGCCTCCTGCACATTATACACCTGAAGTTAGCCCGTATTGCTGCTTTTTCCTGGTGTGTTACACCAACAGGATTTTGCGGCTCTTACAGCGGGCGGAGTGTGCCTGCTGACCATATTACACCTTAACTTGGCCTGTATTGCTGCTTTTTCCTGGTGTGTTACACCAACAGGATTTTGCGGCACTTACAGCGGGCGGAGTGTACCTCCTGACCATATTACACCTTAACTTAGCCTGTATTGCTGCTTTTTCCTGGTGTGTTACACCAACAGGATTTTGCGGCACTTACAGCGGGCGGAGTGTGCCTCCTGACCATATTACACCTTAACTTAGCCTGTATTGCTGCTTTTCCCATTTCCCTGCAGGCCATTAGAATGTCTGGGAGGCAAACAAGGACAGGCAGACAGTCAGGAGCCAAAAAAAGAGGGCAAGCAGGCTCTGTGTCTAGAGACAACAGTGCTGGTCGTGGACGCGGTGCATCGCCATCAGCACGTGGCCATGGGACACGCTTGTCCTTCTTTTCGGCAGCTGGACGTGTTGAGCCGCATCATGCCGAAGACTTGGTAGAGTGGATGACCAAGCCCTCTTCATCCTCCTCATCCTCTCTCACCCAGGCTCAGGGTACTGGCAAAGCAGCTGCCAAAGTGTCCTCTTTCCTGGTATCAATGTCATCATCAGTCACTCCTTCCCTAGACCAACCATGTCCTCCTGAGGAGTCCCCTGAACTGTTTGAGCACAGTGTTGGGTACATGCTCCAGGAGGATGCCCAGCGTTTCGAAGGGTCTGATGATGATACCCAGCTAGAGGAAGGCAGTAGCGTGAGAGCAGAGAGAGGGGATGCTCAAGAAGGACACCAATCTGGCAGTCATGTTCCAGCAGCTGCAGCATACTGCCAGATTGGCTCCAGTGATGAGGAGGGAGGGGATGATGAGGTCACTGACTCCACGTGGGTGCCTAATAGGAGAGAGGGGGAGGAGGAGGATGAAGAGGAGGCACATCTCCAATGAGGCAGGATGCCCTCGGGGGGCCAGCGTAAGGGCAGCACACCGACGGAATCACACCGCAGAGCTCCGCCTGTGCAGGGCGCTGCCTCTGCCCGTTATTCAAAAAGTTCTTTGGTGTGGGCCTTTTTTGAGTCGAGTGCATCAGATCGCACAGCTGCTGTTTGCAACATATGTCTCAAGCGTATATCGCGTGGCCAAAACATCACCCGCTTGGGCACCACATGCTTGACCAGACATATGTTGACCTGCCATGCAGCTCCTTGGCAAGCCTACCTTAAAGACCCACACCAAAGAACAAAGCTGACCTCTTCTTGCACCGCATCAGCTGGGATCTCCAACCCCACTATACCTTCAGTCCTCTCTGAAACCTGCTCTGAGAGGAATGAAGGTGTAGAATTAGGTGTGTCACAGCCAAGTACTTGCGGGCACTCTGCTAGCAGTACACCAACGTCCGATTCTAGCAGGCAAATTTCCCTGCCCCAGCTGCTGGACCGTCAAAAGAAGTTTACTCTCAGCCATCCACATGCCCAGCGGTTGAATGCTAGCTTGGCTAAATTGCTAGCGCTTCAACTGCTGCCTTTTCAGTTGGTAGACTCGGCCCCCTTCCGTGAGTTTGTGCAATGTGCGGTTCCTCAGTGGCAGGTTCCCAAACGCCACTTTTTCTCACGGAAGGCGATTCCGGCTCTCTACCGGCATGTGGAAGGCAATGTCTTGGCCTCGCTGGACAGGGCGGTCAGCGGTAAGGTGCATATTACCGCTGACTCATGGTCCAGCAGGCATGGACAGGGACGTTACCTTTCTTTCACGGCCCATTGGGTCACTCTTTTGGCAGCTGGGAAGGATGCAGGACAAAGTGCAGTAGTGTTGGAGGTTGTTCCACCGCCACGCCTCCAAAATGCTACTACTGGTTGTGACACACCTCTGTCCTCCACCCCCTCCTCTTCTTCTTCCTCCGTGGCCTCTTCCTGTGCTTTGTCCTCGGAACCAGCGGTGCTCCGTAGGCGTTCAAGGGGCTACGCAAGTATGCAGGCAAAAAGATGCCATGCCGTGCTTGCGCTGGTGTGTTTGGGGGACAGGAGCCACACTGGGGCAGAGGTTCTGTCTGCTCTGCAGGGGCAGGCCGAGAGGTGGTTGACGCCACGCCAGCTTAAGCCAGGAATGGTATTTTGCGACAATGGCACCAACCTCCTCTCCGCTCTCTGACAGGGACAACTGACCCTTGTGCCCTGTGTGGCTCACGTCCTTAACCTGGTGGTGCAGCGGTTCTTGGGCAGGTACCCGGGCTTACAGGATGTCCTGAGGCAGGCCAGGAAAGTCTGTGTGCATTTCCGCAGATCTTATAATGCCAGTGCTCGCCTGGCTGAGCTGCAAAAGGAGTTGAACCTGCCCAAGAACCGCCTTATATGTGACATGCCCACCAGGTGGAACTCAACGTTGGCCATGCTGCAGCGGCTGCACACGCAGCAGAGGGCCATCAATGAGTACCTGTGCGACTACGGCACCAGGACAGGGTCAGGGGAGCTCGGGTTTTTTTCACCACGCCAGTGGGGCATGATCAGGGATGCATGCACTGTCCTGGCACCATTTGAGGAGGCCACGAGGATGGTGAGCAGTGACAGTGCATGCATCAGTGACACTCTACCTCTTGTCCACCTGTTGGAACATACGCTGCGTGGAATAATGGACAGGGCACTTGAGGCAGAACAGAGGCAGGAAGAGGAGGGCTTCCTTGCCTCTCAAGGCCCCCTTTACCCAGACAGTGTTCCTTCTGTCCCACCCATTTCACAGGAAGAAGAGGAGGAGGAGGAGGAGGAGGAGAAGGATTGTGTCAGCATGGAGGTGGAGCCTGGCACTCAGCATCATCAGCAGCAGTCTTTTAGGGATGATTTACAGTCCCAAGAAACCAGTGGACTTGTACGTGGCTGGGAGGAGGTGGCTGCAGATCATGTCGTCCTTAGTGACCCAGAGGACTCCGGACTGAATGCCTCAGCTAACCTACGCTGCATGGCCTCCCTGATCCTGCAAAGTCTGCGGAAGGATCCTCGTATTCTTCGGATCAAGGAGAGGGACCATTACTAGCTGGCCACTCTCCTTGATCCACGGTACAAGGGTAAGGTTGCGGACCTTATCTTACCATCGCAGAGGGAGCAGAGGATGAGACAACTCCGGGAGGCCTTGCAGAAAGGTCTGTGCAACGCGTTCCCAGAGACTGGGAGGTTACAAACTCCTGGTCCTGGACAACGAGTTGCTGAGGCTTCGGTCAGTCAAAGAAGGAGCGGTGGGGAAGGTGGCCGTCTGACCGAAGCGTTCAGACAATTCTTTAGTCCGCAGCCCCAAGGTATGATCGGTTCCAGCAACCATCGCCAGCGTCTGATATACATGGTGCAGGAATACCTAGGGGCAAGGTCAGACTTGGACACCTTCCCCACCGAAAATCCTCTGGCTTACTGGGTCTTGAGGATGGATCACTGGCCAGAGCTTGCACAGTATGCAATTGAGCTACTGGCCTGTCCTGCATCCAGCGTTCTTTCAGAACGCACATTCAGTGCTGCTGGAGGATTTGTCACGGATCACAGGGTGCGCCTGTCCACCGACTCTGTTGATCGACTGACCTTCATAAAGATGAACCAGTCTTGGATCACCACCAGCTACCAAACACCTGACGCTGATATAACAGACTAATTTATTTTCAAATGTCACATCCCTTCAAGACTGATGCTGATGCTGAGAGACAGTCCTGTTATGTTGACTGACTATCCTCCTCCTCCTCAATGATCCGATTGACGATGATAGCTTGGAAGAACATTTTTGTTTCTGGGTGCCGCCACCAGTGGCTAAGGCCCAATTTTTCAGCCCCTGTTTAACAGGGGTGTGTTATTACAATTTTTTATGCAATGCTTTGCATTAGGGCTCATTCCTGCACTCCAACTAGAGTATCTGGGAGTGGTTGCAGTGTCATGGCACCAGCACCAGTGGCTAAGGCCCAATTTTTCAGCCCCTGTTTAACAGGGGCGTGTAATTACAATTTTTGATGCAATACTTTGCAACAGGGCTCATTGCTGTGCTCCAAGTACAGTATCTGTGAGGGGTTGCAGTGTTGTGGCACCAGTGCCTAAGGCCCAATTTTTCTGCCCCTGTTTAACAGGGGCATGTAATTACAATTCTTGATCTAATAATTCACAGCAGGGCCCATTCCTGCGCCCACCAAGACTAACTGTGAGGCCTTACAGTGTTGTGTCAACACCACCACCACCACCAAAGGCCCAATTTTTCAGCCCCTGTTCAACAGGGGCATGCAATTACAATTCTTGATCTAATAATTCACAGCAGGGCCCATTCATGCGCCCACCAAGAGTAACTGTGAGGGCTCACAGTGTTGTGGCAACACCAACATGTAAGGGGCAAGTTTCAGCTGAGTATATACGGCAGGCCCCTACTTTCAAACATCCAACTTACAAACGACTCCTCCTTGAAAACGGAAGGATACAACAGGAAGTGAGAGGAAATCTACCCCTAGGAAGGCAAATTCTCTCCTGTAAGAGTTAATATGGGAAAAAAAGTGTCTCCACTCCACTGATTCTTTATCACCAATTCTTGTTTCAATAAAAACCCCAAATTTTCAAAAAACATTTGTCATTAGGACGGAAAGTGAGGTGAACTGTTCTGAACAGGTGCACACTGCACAGACAGCAAAACAAATGTTACAGGGGTGATAACCCTTCCCTATGTTTTCCAAAAAGCTTAAAAATAGATTTTTTGGCTGGAGCTACACTTAAACAATGTACCTGTTCAAAATTACAAACAGATTCTACATAAGAACAAACCTACAGTCCCTGTCTTGTATGCACTGCCTGTATACGGCTGTTCAGAGTATATAGGGCCTTTTTTATTTTGTGTGCGGGGTTCCCCTTAATATCCATACAAGACCCAAAGGGGCTGGTAATGGGCTGGGGTAGGGGGGGGGTGTGTGATGGGGTAGCTATGCCATTTTTCTTAAAGATTTTCATCCATATTACCGGGACCAGACATTACATTAAAGCCGCAAGCAGTTTTAAATGGCTTTTTTTCCTTTAGAAATGTAATTTTGTGCAGGGACAGTTCTAAACACGGGAAACACATGGCACTTCACAGGCATACTTTAGACACCCCCCATGTACGATATTTGAAGGAATATTTTACTTTTTTTTTTCACTTTATGCATCATTAAAATGACTGCTCCAGAAAAACGGACGTTTTTAAAACTTCTTTTTGCATTGATACATGTCCCCAGGTGCAGAACCCGGGTTCCCAAACCCTTTTTAGGACAATAACATGCATAATAGTCGTTATAATTAGCACTTTAGATTTCGAACGTTCGCATCCATTGTATTTAATAGGGTTCTAAAGTTCGTGCGAACTTTCGGTCCGTTCGCGGGTTCTGGTGTAAACCGAACCTGGGGGTGTTCGGCTCATCACTAGTAGCGATACCCCAGAGAGGGCTGCTGGATTATTTGGGTCCTGCCATTACCCCCTCACATTTCACCGTCCCAGAACTTAAGAGTCTATGTTAAGTAGTTTTGAAAGATGTGATTGCCAGTCACTTCAGTCTTTTTCTCAATTGCTTTATTAAACAACTTCAGGTAGAAGGATAGAGGGTTAGGGGAGGTTCAGATACCTTGGTTTTGCAGATCACTAATGCGGTTCTTGAATACAGAGGACAACAGCTTCTGTCACTGGATCTTGCGACAACCAGCAGCCGGTATGAAGCACGGACAAAGTCTCTGCTACAGACTTGAGTGATAAGTGGAAACTCCTGGATAATCCTCTGCCACAGGATTGTTTAGTCAGTAGTCAATTAGTTAGGTCAGCTGCACAGTACCTGAGCCTTTAAGCCAGGGGTCTCAAACCTGCGGCCCTCCAGCTGTTGCGGAACTACAAGTCCCATCACGCCTCTGCCTATGGGAGTCCTGCTTGTAACTGTTTAGCCTTGCAATGCCTCATGGGAATTGTAGTTCTGCAACAGCTGGAGGGCCACCAGTTTGAGACCCCTGCTTTAAAGTGGTTGTAAACCCACTTTTTAAACAAAGCCCTACAGGTAAGCCTAGATTAAGGCTTACCTGTAGGTGCAAGAAATATCTCCTTAACCTACACGGTTAAGGAGATATTTGTATGTAAATGCGGCGACGCTGATGTCACCCCATTCACAAATTCGGCTAGGTCGCAACATTCGACGACGTAGCCGAATTCGACAGCTCACGCGCGCATGCGCGGAGTCACGTCTTCTCCCCTCCGGCCAATCACAGAGTAACATTCCGGCTATCGCCGCAGCGATGGATGCGGCTAGAGGAGGGACACGGACGACTTTGGGGGCCCCGATCGAAGGTAAGTGGTACATAATGAGCTAGTATGCTAGTCATACTAGCTCATTATAGCTTTGTCTTGCAGGTTAGTCAAAAAAAAAAAAAGGGTTTACAACCACTTTAAGCCATCCGGCAGTACTGTGAGGTAGATTAACTTCAGTGCATCCTCCAAACGAGTCACCAGGTCCTTCCTGAGAAACCAGCCTTCAGCTCGGTTCTCTCCAGCAAGGTCCTCCCCTGGAATTTTCTCCGTTTGAGTGGCTTCTTCCCGCAGGACAGACAGCACAGGACCACCTTTAGTTGAGTAGGCCCCAGACAGGCTTCTGGGCCTACTTGCAGCAAACACAGCAGCATAGCCTCAGGCCTGGAGGGCCATGAGGCAGGAACTCCCCCGAATCACATGGCACTGCCCCTTAAATATCCTTCCCCAGCATGCCCAGCTACAAAGAAGCTTCTGATTGGGCTGTTTCTGGGGAAAGAATATCCAATGCACTTCAGCTCGGTGTATTTCTCACACTGGCCTGTGACAACAGTGACACCTACTGGCAAGAGTGGGAAATGCACACAACTCAGCCAAAGCTGGAACAGAACCAAAACTTCACATAATCACTCTGAGCTATTTACAGCTCAGATACCTCTAAATTTACACATAGCGCCTATTTAAAAGTAAGAGGGCACTACACATATGAATAAAAGAATGCAAACAGATATCTTCATTAGCTACATGTTGGTGATATAAAAAAATAAGCTTACACGTTTCGACGAGTGTTTAAGCTGATTCCTCCTGGAATATTGACATGGATATGCCAGGAGGCTGCCAGAAAGGAGGACACGTCAGTCTTGCTTGCGGAGGGCAAGCCAGAGCACAAAAAAAAAAAAAAATAGAATTTTAGAATTGCAGAGGGAAAAGTTTGGGAGTAAAGGTCCACTTTAAAGCAGAACTCCTCATTCTCCCCTCATCTCTGCCCAAAATTCCCCCCACACACACTCACACACTTTTTTTTCTTGAAAATTCACCCTATCAATACTTTTTTTTTTAAGTAGCCCTCTGGCTGATCACATGACATCCTGGGCTTAATTTCCTCTTCTGGAGACAGCAATGGTCGGTCTTCAGTGCCACTCCCTTTGTACTCTGAGGCTGGGCTGACCCCCTGGGGGTGTGCCCATGACAGGGCTAGAAAGGGCCAGTGACTGGGGTGGAGTAGTGAGTATGTCGGGGGACAGTGCTGGAAATAAGGTGGGTACCTGCATTTTTTATTTTATTTTTAAAGATTGGACAAACAACTAAAACATAAACAAGAAAAAGAAAAATGGAATTCTGTTTTTAAAGGGGTTGTAAAGGTTTGTTTTTTATTTTCTAAATAGGTTTCTTTAAGCTAGTGCATTGTTGGTTCACTTACCTTTTCCTTAGATTTCCCTTCTAAATATTTTTTTTTCTTTGTTTTCTTTGTCTGAATTTCTCACTTCCTGTTCCTCCTCAGTAAGCTGTTCAGTAAGCTGTTCTGGCTGACTCCACACCACTCGGATGATGGTGTGAAGTTTAGTGAGGAGAAATAGGAAGTGAGAAATTCAGACAAAGAAAAAAAACATTTAGAAGGTAAATCAAAGGAAAAGGTAAGTGAACCAACAATGCACTAGCTTAAAGGAACCTATTTAGAAAATAAAAAACGAACCTTTACAACCCCTTTAAGTACTATGATATGCAGCCATTAGATCCTATTAGTAGTTCAAAAAAGTGTGTATACCCTGGGCTGTCATACCTGCCTGCCCACAGACATCAAGGCATGTTCATCTGTTCTGAATTCTAGTACAAGTCAATAGGAATAAAAAACCCAGTTGGAGCAGGTCAGAAGAAAGTCAACAACAGAGTGTAGAAGTCTGAGAGGAATAATCTGATTGGACACAATAGGCAACACACAAGGCCCTCTCTAAGGCACTACAGGCCACAGTGCCTTAGAGAGAAAACTGCAGAGGGCCCATTGAACAAAGTGAGGGAAAAAGTAATTATTACAACTTACCACTCTTCCTGTAAAAATAACAAGCATTTAACCCTGGCAGTGTGTGTGTGTGTGTGTGTGGGGAGGGTCTCACTGCAAGGGTATTTTTTTATTGTGCTCAGAGTTGAGCTTTAACCTCTTGACGACCACGACCACCCTATAGTTTTGCAACAGCTGGAGGGCCGCAAGTTTGAGACCCCTGCTAGCAGATTTACTGCTACAGGGCGGCTGTTTTGTGCAGAATTACGTATAAATATACACAATTCTGCACTTCCAGGTAGGGGTAATTTGTCACAGCAGAAGCCAATCAGCTGGTGCCGGCCAATGGATGACTGACAGAACTTACTGATTGCCAAGGAGACAGGCTGGGCGGAGCGGTAATGTGCTGGATTTTATTTCCCTGCAAAGTAGTAAATAAAATCCAGCACATCCCTTAGTAAAAGCAGTACACTGTACACAAAAACACTGGTTAGACAACCCTTTCCCAGCCAATGTCATTAGTACAGGAACAGTGTATGTTTTTTGCACTGATCACTGTATTAGTGTCACTGGTTCTCACAAAGTGTCAAAAGGGCCAGTTAGTGTCAGATTGTCCACCACAATATTGCAGACCTGCTATAAGTTGCCGATCACCGCCATAGTATAAAATAAAGAAATAAATAAAAATTTCAGTATGTATACCATAGTTTGTAGACGCTGTAACTTTTATGCAAACTAATCAATATACACTTATTGGAATTTGTTTTACCAAAAAATATGTAGCAGAATACATATTGGCCTAATTTTTTGAAGAAATTCATTTTTAATTTTTTTTATGGGATATGTTTTATAGCAGAAAGTAAAAAATATATAAAAATATATATTTATTTTTTTCAAAATTGTCAGCCTTTTTGTTTATAGCACAAAAAAAAAAAAAAACCACAGTGGCGATCAAATACCACCAAAAGAAAGCTCTACTTGTGGGGGGAAAAAAAATTGCATACATTTTATTTGGATACAGTGTCGCACGACTGTGTAACCGTCAGCTAAATTAACACATATCGCAAAAAATAGCCTGGTCACAAAGGGGGGTAAATCTTATGGAGGTCAAGTGGGTAAAGCAAACATGATTGCATCATTACAAAACTGATATAACACATATACCCACCAAGCAAATGCTTTTTCTCCCCGTAACTGGTTTCTTGCCTTTCCTGTAAGCATGGAAAGCAGTTATCTGCTGAATGAAATAAAACATCCCCAGCAATTTTATATTAAAGGAAGGTCTTCCAGCTCATAGCTTTTTTTATAAGCATTGCAGCAAACACCCTGGCACGGCTTATCTCAAGAATGTACAAAACAGATGTGCATAGGCAGGGGCGGACTGACCAGTCGGGCACTCGGGCACAAACCGAGGGCCCGAGGCCATTAGGGGCCCGGACTCGGCCCCATGAGAGGCCACTTGAAGCAGCTGTAGTAATGCCATTGTCGATTATGCCGAGAATAATACTGCTAACGGCGTGCTGCTCCCCGCCGGCCCCTCCTCTTCCCTCCCGTCTGTCCCAGGTGCTTGTACTGTATGCGTCGTGACATCACCTGGGATGGACGAGAAGAGAGGAGGAACACCGTCGGGGAGCAGCGCGCAGTTAGCAGTATTATTATCGGCATCGGTGGGGTGAGTGAAGCTGAGACAACAGGGCCGTCATGGGGGGGGGGGGCCGAGTTAAGATGCATGGGGCCTTGACCGCAGGAAAGCCCAGCCATGATACTCTCCTGGCCCCCCCCCACCCCCACAGTGTCCCCCTGTGTGCGTGTGCTCTCCCTCCAGTGTCCCCCTGTGTGTGTGCTCTCCCTCCAGTGTCCCCCTGTGGGTGTGCGCACTCTCCCTCCATTGTCCCCCTGTGTGTGTGTGCGCTCTCCCTCCAGTGTCCCCCTGTGTGTGCTCTCCCTCCAGTTTTCCCCTTGTGTGTGCTCTCCCTCCAGTGTCCCCCTGTGTGTGCTCTCCCTCCCCAGTGTTCCCCTGTGTGTGCTCTCCCTCCAGTGTCACCCTGTGTGTGTGTGCTCTCCCTCCAGTGTCCCCCTGTGTGTGTGTGCTCTCCCTCTAGTGTCCCCCTGTCTGTGTGTGCTCTCCCTCCAGTATCCCCCTGTGTGTGTGCTCTCCCTGCAGTGTCCCCCTGTGTGTGTGTGCTCCCCTTCCAGTGTCCCCCTGTGTGTGTGCTCTCCCTGCAGTGTCCCCCTGTGTGTGTGTGTGCTCTCCCTCCAGTGTCCCCCTGTGTGTGTGCTCTCCCTCCAGTGTCCCCCTGTGTGTGTGCTCTCCCTGCAGTGTCCCCCTGTGTGTGTGCTCTCCCTCCAGTGTCCCCCTGTGTGTGTGCTCTCCCTGCAGTGTCCCCCTGTGTGTGTGTGCTCTCCCTCCAGTGTCCCCCTGTGTGTGTGCTCTCCCTGCAGTGTCCCCCTGTGTGTGTGTGTGCTCTCCCTCCAGTGTCACCCTGTGTGTGTGTGCTCTCCCTCCAGTGTCCCCCTGTGTGTGTGTGCTCTCCCTCTAGTGTCCCCCTGTCTGTGTGTGCTCTCCCTCCAGTATCCCCCTGTGTGTGTGCTCTCCCTGCAGTGTCCCCCTGTGTGTGTGTGCTCTCCCTCCAGTGTCCCCCTGTGTGTGTGCTCTCCCTGCAGTGTCCCCCTGTGTGTGTGTGTGCTCTCCCTCCAGTGTCCCCCTGTGTGTGTGCTCTCCCTCCAGTGTCCCCCTGTGTGTGTGCTCTCCCTGCAGTGTCCCCCTGTGTGTGTGCTCTCCCTCCAGTGTCCCCCTGTGTGTGTGCTCTCCCTGCAGTGTCCCCCTGTGTGTGTGTGCTCTCCCTCCAGTGTCCCCCTGTGTGTGTGCTCTCCCTGCAGTGTCCCCCTGTGTGTGTGTGTGCTCTCCCTCCAGTGTCCCCGTGTGTGTGCTCTCCCTCCAGTGTCCCCCTGTGTGTGTGCTCTCCCTGCAGTGTCCCCCTGTGTGTGTGTGCTCTCCCTCCAGTGTCCCCCTGTGTGTGTGTGCTCTCCCTCTAGTGTCCCCCTGTGTGTGTGCGCTCTCCCTCCAGTGTCCCCCTGTGTGTGTGCTCTCCCTGCAGTGTCCCCCTGTGTGTGTGTGCTTTCCCTCCAGTGTCCCCCTGTGTGTGTGTGCTCTCCCTCTAGTGTCCCCCTGTGTGTGTGTGCTCTCCCTCTAGTGTCCCCCTGTGTGTGCTCTCCCTCCAGTGTCCCCCTGTTAGGGTGCCCACGTGTCCCGGATTGCCCGGGACTGTCCCACAATTGACATGTCTGTCCTGGGTCCCGGGCACCTTCATTCCGGGACAATACAATGTCCCGGAATGAAATAGAGGACACAGCCACCCCCTACTAATAACTACATTTCCGGAACTGATTGCTAGGGCCAGCGCTGCCTGGCATCTTGCAACCAGTGACAATTTACTCTCAGACAGTGAGACCGGGAGCGAGGCCTGCGCCTAGTGCAGCGCTGCTGTCCCAACCCACCTCGGCACCTCCTCCTTCTCCGGCACCCAGCGGCAAGCAGCAGTGACTGGTGTGATCTTCACTCTCCAGATAGTGAGGCCACTCCTTTCCTTCTACGCACGTGGCTCATGCAGAGGGAGTGACAGCAACTTTGCATCTGGTGGCAGGCTATGGGTGGCAAGTGGAACATTCACCTGACAAATAACCCGCCTCCAAATTACCAATCAACCCCGAGACTACATTTCCCCCCGCCCCCCTCATCTTTTTTGGGGGAAGGTGAGAGAGGGGGTGTGTCCCTGAATGGCAGTTTGGAAATGTGGTCACCCTACCCCCTGTGTGTGTGCTCTCCCTGCAGTGTCCCCCTGTGTGTGTGTGTGCTCTCCCTCCAGTGTCCCCCTGTGTGTGTGCTCTCCCTGCAGTGTCCCCCTGTGTGTGTGTGTGCTCTCCCTCCAGTGTCCCCTTGTGTGTGTGCTCTCCCTCCAGTGTCCCCCTGTGTGTGTGCTCTCCCTGCAGTGTCCCCCTGTGTGTGTGTGCTCTCCCTCCAGTGTCCCCCTGTGTGTGTGTGTGCTCTCCCTCTAGTGTCCCCCTGTGTGTGTGTGCTCTCCCTCCAATGTCCCCCTGTGTGTGTGCTCTCCCTGCAGTGTCCCCCTGTGTGTGTGTGCTCTCCCTCCAGTGTCCCCCTGTGTGTGTGTGTGCTCTCCCTCTAGTGTCCCCCTGTGTGTGTGTGCTCTCCCTCTAGTGTCCCCCTGTGTGTGCTCTCCCTCCAGTGTCCCCCTGTTAGGGTGCCCACGTGTCCCGGATTGCCCGGGACTGTCCCACAATTGACATGTCTGTCCTGGGTCCCGGGCACCTTCATTCCGGGACAATACAATGTCCCGGAATGAAATAGAGGACACAGCCACCCCCTACTAATAACTACATTTCCGGAACTGATTGCTAGGGCCAGCGCTGCCTGGCATCTTGCAACCAGTGACAATTTACTCTCAGACAGTGAGACCGGGGGCGAGGCCTGCGCCTAGTGCAGCGCTGCTGTCCCAACCCACCTCGGCACCTCCTCCTTCTCCGGCACCCAGCGGCAAGCAGCAGTGACTGGTGTGATCTTCACTCTCCAGATAGTGAGGCCACTCCTTTCCTTCTACGCACGTGGCTCATGCAGAGGGAGTGACAGCAACTTTGCATCTGGTGGCAGGCTATGGGTGGCAAGTGGAACATTCACCTGACAAATAACCCGCCTCCAAATTCCCAATCAACCCTGAGACTACATTTCCCCCCGCCCCCCTCATCTTTTTTGGGGGAAGGTGAGAGAGGGGGTGTGTCCCTGAATGGCAGTTTGGAAATGTGGTCACCCTACCCCCTGTGTGTGTGCTCTCCCTGCAGTGTCCCCCTGTGTGTGTGTGTGCTCTCCCTCCAGTGTCCCCCTGTGTGTGTGCTCTCCCTGCAGTGTCCCCCTGTGTGTGTGTGTGCTCTCCCTCCAGTGTCCCCCTGTGTGTGTGCTCTCCCTCCAGTGTCCCCCTGTGTGTGTGCTCTCCCTGCAGTGTCCCCCTGTGTGTGTGTGTGCTCTCCCTCCAGTGTCCCCCTGTGTGTGTGTGCTCTCCCTCCAATGTCCCCCTGTGTGTGTGTGCTCTCCCTCCAGTGTCCCCCTTTGTGTGTGCTCTCCCTGCAGTGTCCCCCCGTGTGTGTGTGCTCTCCCTCCAGTGTCCCCCTGTGTGTGTGTGCTCTCCCTCTAGTGTCCCCCTGTGTGTGTGTTCTCTCCCTCTAGTGTCCCCCTGTGTGTGCTCTCCCTCCAGTGTCCCCCTGTTAGGGTGCCCACGTGTCCCGGATAGCCCGGGACTGTCCCGCAATTTGACATGTCTGTCCTGGGTCCCGGGCACCTTCATTCCGGGACAATACAATGTCCCGGAATGAAATAGAGGACACAGCCACCCCCTACTAATAACTACATTTCCGGAACTGATTGCTAGGGCCAGCGCTGCCTGGCATCTTGCAACCAGTGACAATTTACTCTCAGACAGTGAGACCGGGAGTGAGGCCTGCGCCTAGTGCAGCGCTGCTGTCCCAACCCACCTCGGCACCTCCTCCTTCTCCGGCACCCAGCGGCAAGCAGCAGTGACTGGTGTGATCTTCACTCTCCAGATAGTGAGGCCACTCCTTTCCTTCTACGCACGTGGCTCATGGCCCAACCCCGAGACTATATTTCCCCCCGCCCCCCTCATCTTTTTTGGGGGAAGGTGAGAGAGGGGGTGTGTCCCTGAATGGCAGTTTGGAAATGTGGTCACCCTACCCCCTGTGTGTGTGCTCTCCCTGCAGTGTCCCCCTGTGTGTGTGTGCTCTCCCTCCAGTGTCCCCCTGTGTGTGCTCTCCCTGCAGTGTCCCCCTGTGTGTGTGTGCTCTCCCTCCAGTGTCCCCGATTGTGCTCTCCCTCCCCAGTGTCCCCCTGTGTGTGCTCTCCCTCCAGTGTCCCCCTGTGTGTGTGCTCTCCCTCCAGTGTCCCCCATTGTGCTCTCCCTCCCCAGTGTCCCTTGTGTGCCTCCCCCCTCTGTGTCTCCCTGTGCAGGTGTGGCTTGAGAGTGGGTGGGGACACAGGGGGCCCCATGATCTTCTATTGCCTGGGGGCCCCATGAGTTGTCAGTTCGCCCCTGTGCATTGGTATGCTCAATACAATTTACCATTATCCCTGCAATATATATTCGTCATTATCCCTGCAATGTATATATTGGACCTGGAGGTGATATTTGTATAATTATTTTTCTACAGTAGGTAAAACTGGATTTTCAATATAAAAGCCAGATCAAAGAGGATGAACGTTCTGTGCTAATACAACAAACTGTGCAAGGCACTGACAAAAAGAGTCCATATGGGGGCAGCACTGACTGCACTATAGACAAAAAGGTAAAAACACAACTGCAGCAGGTGTGATCGGAAATCATTTTTTTTAGGCCAGAATGTTCGTATAGATATGATACTTAGATCCATGAACTTTAAAACAACATTGCAACCATGCTCCTTATATGGAGACTTCTCATCTGCTGTATATTTACTACTTGTAAGTATTAAAACCAGGACTTTACACTTTAGTTACAGGATCTAATTATAATTGTGTATGTAATAGTTGTCCGTATAGAATTCTTATACATTCTTAACAACAATATAAAGCCAACCTTTGGCAAAAAAAAAGAAAAAAAAAAAAAGAAGAAGAAAACTATTTTGCTTCAGGCTGTAACAGATTTCTTCACCGCTATCTATAACATTACAGAGATGGGTTGACTAATGGTAAAAAACAAAGTGCTTATCTCTTAAAGTCTTGAGATCATTTTCCAGTCTGCCTGGAGTATGCATGTACTGGGTTGCCCCATTTGTATCCCCAATTCAAAGACTGGTTCGGCAATTTATTTTCTGACCAGGTCGGCTCTAACATGTTTGCAAGATTACAGCGGGGATGTTTGGGAGAGTAAGCTCCTTTGAGGAAGGACTAATGTGAATGGCTCCTTTACTCTGCGCAATGCTATGAAATTAATCTGTTCTGTATAAACTCAAAAAAGAATTCCCATTTTACATTTTTTTTTTTAGTTCAATTTAGAGCTGCACGATTCTGGATAAAACGAGAATCACAATTTTTTTTGCTTAGAATAAAGATCTCAGGAGTTTTGGCGTAACATCTTCTTTCACATTATACAAAAACATTGGGCTAACTTTACTGTTTTGTTTTTTCTAATTCATTGAAGTGTATTTTTTTCCAAATAATTGTGTTTGAAAGACCGCTGCGCAATATACATTACATATGTATACAAATACAATGTGACATAAAATATTGCAATGATCTTTATTTTATTCTCTAGGGTCTCTGCTAAAAAAAATATATAATGTTTGCTAGGGTTTCCTGGAACAATGACCAATGGTGGATTGATCTCCCACCTACACAGGTCACAAATACAACTTCAACAATGACCAGTAATGTTAGAGGACCAACATCTTACTGTCTGCCTTTCTTTTTCTGCAGTTGTTATTTATTTCCAGAATAATACTAAAAATATTTTTTTTTAGGGGGTTGAAAACCAACTGACATGCCTTAGATACCCCACATTACTTGTTCTTTTCTTTCATAGATTAAGGCAGCCTTTCCCAACTTTTTCAACACAGAGGATCCCTTGAAATAACTTTCCGGTTTCAGAGAACCCCTGCTATGAATGACTATATCTACAACTCATGATACATTAGTGTGATTGTCAGTGGGAAGAATGCTCCTTACACTTGTGGTCATTGGGAATAATTACCCCCTTACAGATATCTAAAAAGATCAATGGTGTCAGTGGTAACTTATCAGAGAGGCAGAAATTGCACATTGCTCTGGGAACCCCTGGCAACCTCTGGAGGAAACCTCCATGGAACCTTGGTTGCGAACCATGGTTTAAGGGTATTGGCTTTTGGAAGCTGTACTCAGACTTTTTGCAGTTCTTTAAAACCTTTGCTTGGTATTAAGCCTCGTACACACGACCGGTTTTCCCGGCAGGAAAAAAAATGACGCTTTTCCCGACGGGATTCCTCTCAAGCCTACCTTGCATACACACGGTCACACAAAAGACCGCTGAACTTTTGAATGCCAAGAACGCGGTGACGTCAAAGACTACGACGGGCCGACAAAATGACGTTCTATGCTTCCGCGCATGCGTCAAATTGTTTACGAGCATGCGCGTTTTTATTCCTCTCGGGAAAGCATACAGATGAACGTTTTTCTCAGCAGGATTTTTTCCTGACGGGAAAATAAAGAACAAGTTCTCTTTTTTTTCCCCGCAGTTTTCCTGTCGGGAAAACTGCAATGGAGCATACACACGGCCGGTTTTCCTGGCCAAAAGCTGTCATGGCAGTTTTCCGGATGGGAAAACCGGTCGTGTGTACAAGGCATTAGGCTTAGGTTGGATACCAGTTGGGCCATGGTCTTTGTCTGGTGCTCCATCATTGAAAATATTTCTCCAAGAGATATCTCTTTCTCTTGATAAGCTGCTTAAATATTTTATTGTGAGTGCATCCTGGAACCCTAGTGTAAGTACTACTATGCAAGACCTTGAGCTGCTGTATGGTCCAACCTGGACTTTTCTCCCCTGAGTAAAATCGGCTGCCCTACGGCTGGGGTCTCATAGTGCCTATAGAGTGTAGACATATGTCAATCTCAAGGAATGTTTAATAACAGCTAATATTAACTGTAATGGCCTTCTTATCATTCCAGGTTTTGCTCAGAAACTGACCATCTCCCAGACACCTGATCTCATTGTAAATAAAATTGGCCAGGAGGTTCTGATGAACTGTGAACAGTTGACCACTAACCATGACTGGATGTACTGGTACTATCAGGAAAAAGGACAGGGTCTGAAGCTGTTAGCCAAAAAGCTAAAAGAACAGCCACCTGATTATGAGGGGAGCTACAAAAACATCTACGAGATGGGAAGTGAAGGAGACAAGCACAGCTCCTTGAAGATTACGTCTCTGACAACTCAGACTCAGGGAGTCTACTTCTGTGCCTCCAGTGATGCACAGTGACTGAAAACAGCCTGATGGCTTTGATCTAACCTCAACTGGCAGTCACAATGAGACATTAATCATACAGTCCCTACAAATCACTTAAAGTTGAACTTCACACATTTTTACAAAGTTACATTGGTCCAGCTTGAAATAATGTAAGTATGTACACTATATTACCAAAAGTATTGGGACACCTACCTTTACACGCATATGAACTTTATTGGCATCCCAGTCTTAGTCCAGAGGGTTCAATCATAGGTGTGCACAGCCTATTGCTTTAGGGTGTGCACCCCAAAGCTCAAACATGGCATGTGCATGTGTATATATACTGACAGTGTCAGTATCATAGATATTAGTGTCAGTAGGGCAGTAGACAGTGTCACTAGTTTTTATTTATTTTTATTATTTTATTTTTTACAAATTTATTTTTGTATTTTTTTATTTACAATTTTTTGGAGCCTTTGGTGAAATATCAGGGGTCTAAACAGGTGGAATCTGCAACACAAGGGGTGATTAGGGTGTGCCAAGGCACACCTGGCACACCCTGTGCGCATGCCTATGGGTTCAATATTGAGTTGGCCCACCTTTTACAGCTATAAAAGCTTCAACTCTTCTGGGAAGGCTGTCCACAAGGCGAAGAAGTGTGTCTATGTGAATGTTTGACCATTCTTCCAGAAGTGCATTTGTGAGGTCAGGCACTGATGTTGGACAAGAAGGCCTGGCTCGCAGTCTCCAGGGGTTAAATATGTTCCCTAGTGAGTGATTCTAACTGTAGGGGGAGGGGACTCGCAAGGGGAGGAGACCGATCTGTGTTCCTCTGTACTGGGAACACACCATCGGTCTCCTCACCTCTGACAGGACATGGATCTGTGTGTTTACACACACAAATCCACGGTCCTGCCGTGATTGTGGGCAATGCCTAGATGGCCGGGAATGACCGGACGTCATATGACGTCCGACCAGAGGGACGAGAGGTTCCTGCAGACGTCATATTACAATACGCCGGGCAGGAAGTGGTTAAGCAGCCAAATCTTCCGGGGCTGAAGCTCGCGCTCCCTAATAGTTAAAAGGCGAACCGTCATTCAGTTACGTTGGTTCGTCCAGGTGAGCCAACCTGCCGCAGTACAACTGCGGCGGCTAGTCGGGAAGGGGTTAAATCAGAATCTTTAACCACTTCCCCACCAGCCCATAGTAATATGATGTCCACAGATGGGATCTCCCATCCTAGGTGGACGTCATATGACGTCCTGGGCTTTGCGAGGGGATATCTGAATGATGCCTGCAGCTAGAGGCATCATTCAGATATCCTTGTCTTCTGCCGGTGATTCTGCGCACCATAAGAACAATCATAGCGGCGGTTCCGCCGTTTGATCGTTCTTATAGGCGGCGGGAGGGGACATCCCCCTTTCCTGCCACCATCTGGTGCATCTCCGGGCTCTCCCGTGCCATCAGGGGCCCGGAGAATGAATCGTCCGGCGCCGGAGGTGAACCATAGAGATGACTGGTGACCAGATGGTCACCAGTCATCTCTATGACCGTCGGAGGCCCGGGCGCAATGTGATGATGTCACGACCGGGTCCTCAGAAGTAAACAAAGCCGCCATTGCGGCTAGTAAGCATGAGATTGGTGAAATTTTTTTCATGATCTCATGCTTTCCAGCCTGGAGGAGAGATGTGGGGTCTTATTGACCCCGCATCTCTCCATAAAGAGGACCTGTCACTAACAATTCCTATTACAAGGGATGTTTACATTCCTTGTAATAGGAATACAAGTGATAAAAAAAAAAATGGAAAAAAGTGTAAAAATAAAAAAAATTAAGTAAAATAAAAAAAAAAAAAAAAAAAAAGAAAATTTAAAACGCCCCTGTCCCCGGTAGCTCGCGATCAGAAGCGGACACACGCGTAAGACCCACCCACATATGTAAACGCAGTTCAAACTACATATGTGAGGTATCGCCGCGTGCGTTAGAGCGCGTGCAACAATTCTAGCACTAGACCTCCTCTGTAACTCTAACCTGGTGACCTGTAAAAAATGTCAAAGCGTCGCCTATGGAGAATTTTAAATACCGAAGTTTGGCATTGGCACCATTCCACGAGTGTGCGCAATTTTAAAGCGTGACATGTTAGGTATCTATTTACTTGGCGTAACATCATCTCCTTTATATTTTACAAAAAAATTGGGCTAACTTTACTGTTTTGTTATTTTTTAATTCATGAAACCATTTTTTTTCAAAAAAAAAGGCGTTTGAAAAATTATTGCGCAAATACCGTGCAAGAAAAAAAGTTGCAATGACCGTCATTTTATTCCCTAGGGTGTCTGCTAAAAAAACATATATAATGTTTGGGGGTTCTGAGTAATTTTCTAGCAAAAGAATGATGATTTGTACATGTAGGAGAGAAGTGCCAGAATAGGCCCGGTATTGAGGTGGTAAAAAAAGCCCGGTGTTGAAGTGGTTAATACCACTTTAAGACATTATTTGATGTCTCCATTAGCATTATGGCTCCCCTGCCCTCAAGGTGCTTAGAGTATAAGGTCCCCTATCTCAAATGCATATACAGTGCATCTGGAAAGTATTCACAGCGCTTCACTTTTTCTACATTTTATGTTACAGCCTTATTCCAAAATGGATTAAATTCATTATTTTTCTCAAAATTCTACAAGCAATACCCCATAATGATGACGTGAAATAAGGTTAAAATCTTTACAAATTTATTAAAAATAAAAAATGAAAAAATCACATGTACACAGTATTCACAGCCTTTGCCATGACACTAAAAATTGCGCTCAGGTCCATCTTGTTTCCACTGATCATGCTTGAGATGTTTCTACAACTTGATTGGAGTCCACCTGTTGTAAATTCAGTTGATTGTACTTGGAAAGGCACACACCTGTCTATATAAGGTCCCACAGTTAACAGTTCACGTTAGAGCACAAACCAAGCCATGAAGTCCAGGGAATTGTCTGTAGCCCCCTGAGACAGGATTGTATCAAAGCACAGATCTGGGGAAGTGTACAGAAAAATGTCTGCAGCATTGAAGGTCCCAATGAGCACAGTGGCCTCCATCATCTATAAATTGAAGAAGTTTGGAACCACCAGGACTCTTCCTAGAGCAGACCACCCAGCCAAACTGAGTGATCGGGGGAGAAGGGCCTTAGTCAGGGAGGTGACCAAGAACCCGATGGTCACTCTGACAGAGCTCCAGCGTTTCTCTGTGGAGAGAGGAGAACCTTCCAGAAGAACAGCCATCTCTGCAGCACTCCACCAATTAGGCCTGTATGGTAGAGTGGCCAGACAGAAGCCACTCCTCGGTAAAAGGCACATGACAGCCCACCTGGAGTTTGCCAAAAGCACCTGAAGGACTCTCAGACCATAAGAAAGAAAATTCTCTGGTCTGATGAAACAAAGATTGAACTCCTTGGCCTGAATGGCAAGGGTCATGTCTGGAGGAAACCAGACACCGCTCATCACCTGGCCAATACCATCCCTACAGTGAAGTATGGTTGTGGTAGCATCATGCTGTGGGGATATTTTTCCATGGCAGGAAGTGGGAGACTAGTCAGGATTGAAGGACAGATGAATGCAACAATGTACAGAGACATCCTTGATGAGAGAGGAGGTCTGAGGCAGAGAGAGGGGGGTCTAAAGTGGACAGGAGGTCTATGGGAGTCTGAGGAGTTCTGGGGGGGTTGAGTTGTCCCCATCTCCCCCCTTCTACTCACAAATAACACACCTGTCCTGTGCAGCCAGCTTCTTCTGTCTCTCTCCAGTTATATGACAGGTCCCATGGCAAGAGACAAAAAAAGAGCACTTTGCCTTCACTCCACAGCAGCACTATACTGGGTTCGAAATCTCAGCAGGGACTCGCTATCTCCCCCTGCAGGCTGGAGTGATGACAACCCAAATCTTCTCTCCAGCAGAAGCGGAGGAGGCACAAACCTCTACATACAACATACAGTATTTTTATAAAACATAACCCCAATGTACAGCATATACAGAGATACCAACCTATTACAAGAAAACCCACCTTTACACTTCCATGGATAGCCCATAGCAACCACCCATTGTCCACAGCAACAGGGTGCAGTCCACAGTGTAATATATATACAGTATATTTATGGAATAAAGCCATATTCGCTATAAAACAATGTGTGTTTTGCTTTTCAATTGAGTTTCAGTTTGAGATATAAGTTGTTTTAACTTGGTTGTAATAAAATATTACATTTTATAAAATATTTGTGTTCCCCTTCATTGCCAGTCCATCAATTGTTTCCTTTTTCTGAAGTTGGCAGATATTGTTATAGATGTTCATGGAAAACCCATAGTAAAAATGGACCCCCATAACAACTATTCAAAGTCCTTAGCAACAGTATGAATTCAATAGTGTAATATATATTTACACACACACACATATACACCCACAGATATGAACAACATTTCCCCAGTGTTGAATATCTATATCTATATATATATATATATATATATATATATATATATATATATGCATAGCAACAGTGTAGGGTTGTCAGTGTACAATGTATACAGTTACACAGACATCAACACATTACTATCTAAACAATCTCTAGACGTCCATCGACAAACCCCATAGCAACCATTCAAAGTCCTTAGCAACATTGTCAATTCAAGTGTATTCTATATATACACACATACATATAAACAACATTGTCCCAGTGTTGAATATATATATATATATATATATATATATATATATATATATATATATATATATATGCATAGCAACAGTGCTAAATACATAGCAACAGTGTAGGGTTGTCAGTGTACAATGTATACTGTTACATAGATATCAACACTTTACTATAAAACCATTTCTAGATGTCCATGGAAAACCCATAGTAACAATGGACCCCCGTAGCAACCATTCAAAGTCCTTAGCAACAGCATGAATTCAATAGTGTAATGTATGTGTAAATACACACACACACACAGATATGAACAACATTGCCCCAGTGTTCAATATATAAAGTTACAGAGATAGCCACACATTACTAGAAACCTTGCTCTAGACTTTGATGGATAGCCCATAATAACAATGGGCCCCCATAGCAATTAGAGGTGCACCGAATAGAAATTCTGGTGCCGAAACCGAAAATGCAGGATTCACTTGGCCGCAAACTGAAACTAAAACCGAAAATTACAGTTTTTAAAAAATACTTAGATTTTTATATTTAATTGTATTATATTTGACTTTTTACTTAATATTAGCAATTTAAATGAATATGAATTTATTGTCGGCAATTATCGGCACCTTTAGCGCAAGAAAAGCTCAAGAAAAATGTATCCCTTTAAATTCCATGCATGTCTGCACACTGGTCTGTTGGGCTTCCATTGTGGTGTTAAAAATCCTGCCTGCTGCATTTTTGGTCAGTTAAAAAAAAAACGCACCTCCCAGATCAAATGCATTGAAAACTCAACAAGAAAGCATCATTAACCACTTAAAGGGGTTGTAAAGGTTTGTTTTTTATTTTCTAAATAGGTTCCTTTAAGCTCATGCATTGTTGGTTCACTTACTTTTTCCTTAGATTTCCCTTCTAAATGATTTTTTTCTTTGTCTGAATTTCTCACTTCCTGTTTCTCCTCACTAAACTTCACACCATCATCTAAGTCAGGGATATGCAATTAGCGGACCTCCAGCTGTTGCCAAACTACAAGTCCCATGAGGCATAGCGAGACTCTGACAGCAGCAAGCATGACACCCAGAGGCAGAGGCATGATGGGACTTGTAGTTTTGCAACAGCTGGAGGTCCGCTAATTGCATATCCCTGATCTAAGTGGTGTGGAGTCAGCCAGAACAGCTTACTGAACAGCTTACTGAGGAGAAACAGGAAGTGAGAAATTCAGACAAAGAAAACAAAGAAAAAATGTCAATAAAAAAACACACACAGCTTTTTAAAGTAATTTATTACATAGCTCCGGGGGTCTTCTTCCGACTCCGGGGGTCTCTTCCGACTTCGGGGGTCTCCGGTGTCGTCTCTGCGCTCTCCGGTTCTTCTCTCACTCTCCGGTTCTTTCTTCCTTCTGCCGGGCCTCCGCTATCTTCTTTCAGCTCTTTTGCTAGCGGAAAGGCCCGGTCTTCCCCGTCGTCTCGTCCGGCTCTCCGTTGTCTTTCTGCATCTGCGGCGCTGCACCGATTTGATAAATTAGTTTCTGTACTACTTTTTGTGATTTTGGCCCGCAATTTACATTGACATCTGTGTCAGATGTCTCTGAAATCGCGGCCAAAATCGGGACTGACCAGCGGGAGTGAAATTGTGCGAGTTCAGCTGAACTCACACGGATTCACTCCAGCAGCCCAGTGTGAACCTGGGCTAAATCAGGCTTCTGGTAAGAATGTTCACAGTGAGGGCCAGTTCACATCATAGAAACGCAGTCCGGATGCATTTCTGCATGTGCGTTTTTGATGTGTTTTGATGCATTCCGGGTTTTTTTGATACGTTCAGGTGCATTTTTTTCCCCTTCTTTTTTCTTCACTTTAAATAATGAAATGTGCGTTCCAGTGAGTTTTTGATGCGTTTTACCACATTCCAGTACAGTTCAGTGCAGAAAAAATGCAGAACGTTCTTTTTTTTTTTCTGGAACGCACTGGTGTGAACTATGCCACTGAAAACCATATATCCTACTAGCCATGCCTTTTTGATACAGAAAAAAAATGTACTGGATTGCATGTGGTGTGAACTGGCCCCTGACTGTCAGAATGAGAAGTTACATTGTATCTTCTTATTGGTGAGCACCAGCTTACAGACCACACTTCTAATTATATCCCCCTATTCCCATTGAATATTCTTATTGGTGAATAGCAGCCTTTATACCACTCCCCTAATTATAGCCCCCTATTCCCATTGGTGGCCATGGCGTATATTACACCCAATCACTGATGGCTTACTGTACTTTGCATGCTGTTCTCTTCTCTTTATCAGAGACAAAGGCAGCAGTTTATGGGGGAGGGAAGTTCTACATAACTCCCCAGCGCTCCCATCTTCTCCAGGGCATCAGAGGTATCAGACAAGCGATAACCCATCAGTCCTGGGCTTGTTATCTGTGTTATCTGAGCTCCCCTATAGAAGCCCCCACCTGGTGCCATTTAATGGGTTGTGTTTGGCAATGGCATGATATGCCAAAAGCCACTCATTGTATACATTTTTCCTGCCGGGTTACCATGTTGACTTGCAGCTAGGTGGTTGGGGGGGGTGGTAAAACCACGTCTTAACTGCTTATTTTTACCACTCCCTCTGCCACCTGTGTAAACAAAGCATATCTGTCTCAAAACATGACATAAAATTAATTTGTGTACAGAGCTGCATGAATAATTGTCAGTGTTCTGTCTCAACTACAAAGCGATAAAGTTCATCTCCAGGTTTAAGTAGGCCTTACTCAAGCTGGTTTGATATTCATCCCTTGCATCGATACAGGCAGTTTAACTCAATGAATAAACTCACTGTTAGGACGACAGACGATTAATCCTTTCAAATGTTCCGTTTAATGATGGATATTCATAGATAGAAAAACGTTGCAGTTGTAAGCCACATGTAAGATGTTTAGCATGGAAGATATACAGGAGTAATGACCAGAATCAGGAAGTGGAGGAGCTATATAAAGAACTACGGTGAGAGAGAGAGTTCAGCTAGAAAGAAGGGGACAGATCTTAAAGACACAGAGCAAGAAAAATCACATAGTGTAACACAACACTCCCCGTCTGAAATCTTTAGATTTCATAACCTTAAACTAAAATATATATTTTCAAAAAGTCCAATACTGACGAATGTCCTGGAACCTGCAATGAAAAACATGCAACAAGCAAATAATAAACGTAAGTTCAACAGGATGAAGAACATAAAGTCACAGTATGATGTCTTCAAAAATTCCAAAGTTCTGAGTAGAACCTGTAGATGGCAGCAATGTACTCCCTGCCGTGCCAACAGCATGGCTAGTCCTTGCACAAGTCACTCACCTGGCAAAAGGAGTACTAACTCTGTAATTGGTCGACTAAAGGTTCGTGTCGATCCTCCCTTGGTTACCTTGACTTCTACCTTCCGGACTTTGTTATCGTCGCTGGGCATTACTTTAGTAATAAGACCCATAGGCCACTCATTCCGACAAACTTCCTTGTCTTTTAGAAGGATGAGGTCTCCAACCTTAAGATTTGGCTTAGATGCTTGCCATTTGTAACGACCTTGAAGGTGGTGAAGATACTTTTTCTTCCAGCGATGCCAGAACACATTGGCTAGATGCTGCACCTGCTTCCATTGATGCTCATAACGGTGTGACCGCAGCTTCTGTTTTGTACTTACAGAAGTGTGGAGTGAGGTTTTCACAGTTCTTATTTCCTTATCATCTTCAGGGCTTACTAGCCCATAGGTGGTGTCAATAGGGAGTAAGTAAGAGTCCTCACGCAGAAACCTTGGAGGTGACAGCCATAAGCTGTCCTGAAGAGCGGCAGGTGACACGGCTCTGGTCCCACAGTCAGCTGGGTTGAGTTCAGTGGGAACGTGATGCCATTGACTTGGTAGAGAGAATCTCTTGATACGTTCAACCCTGTTGCTGACGTACACATGAAATTGTTTTGTTTGGTTGTTTATGTAACCAAGTACTACCTTACTGTCTGTATAGAAGGTGAAAAAATCTATTGTAGTGTCTATTTCACTTCGTATGACCTCTGCAATTTCTACTGCTAGCACGGCTGCACAAAGTTCAAGTCTTGGTATGATATGTGCAGGCTTGGGTGTGAGTTTTGCCTTGCCTAGGACAAAACTACAGTGTGATTCTCCATTCAGTTCAGAGGTCTTCAAATAGGCTACTGCAGCAATAGCTTCAACTGATGCATCAGAGAAAATATGAATCTCTCTCCGGTTAGCAGTTGAAGTGGATCCTGGAACATAGCAACAGGGAATCTGAAGTTTTTCTAGTGACTTCAAAGAATATCTCCACCTTTCCCACTTGTGTTGATTCTCACTAGGCAAGGGAGTATCCCAGTCTATGTTCTCAGTAGACAACTGTCTTAGTAAAATCTTATCTTGAATGGTAACTGGAGCAAGGAAACACAGCGGGTCCTAGATGCTATTCACCACGGACAGGACTCCTCTCTTAGTGAAGGGTTTGTCACAAGTTGACACTTGGAAGGTGAATTTGTCTTGCTTGATGTTCCACAACAAACCCAGACTTCGCTGTACAGGAGGCACATCTGTACCTAAGTCAAGGTTTTTTAGACTAGTGGCATAGTCCTCAGAGTGAAAGGCATTCATAAGTTCCTGGCTGTTGGATATAATCTTGTGCAGTCTAAGGTTTGCTACAGACAGCATCTCCTTTGTTCTGGTGAGAAGATCAATTGCTTCTTTAGCAGTTGGAAAGGACTTAAGTGTGTCGTCAACGTAGAAGTTTCTTTCAACAAATTGACGGGCATCAGATCCATATTCAACTTCTCCAGTCTGAGCTGTTTTCCTTAGCCCATAAGTTGCCACTGCTGGGGAAGGACTGTTACCGAAGACATGTACCTTCATGCGATAATCTATAACTTCCTTGTTGAGGTCATTGTCCTTGTGCCATAGAAACCTGAGGTAGTTTCTGTTGTCTTCTCTGACGATGAAGCAGTGAAACATCTGTTGAATGTCAGCCATTACTGCTACAGGCTCTTGTCTGAAACAAATCAAGACTCCTATTAGACTGTTGTTCAAGTTGGGTCCAGTAAGGAGCATGTTGTTAAGAGAAACACCTTCGTGCTGAGCACTGGAATCAAAGACAACTCTGATTTGGTCTGGTTTGCGTGGGTGATACACGCCAAAGGATGGAAGGTACCAGCATTCTTCTCCCTCCTTTAGTGGGGGAGCAGACTCTGCATGATCTCTGTCAAATACATTTTGCATAAAGTCCACAAAGTGATTTTGCATCTCTGGTTTCCTGCTTAAGTTTCGCTTTAAGGAGGAGAATCTACTGATGGCCTGCTGTAAGTTGTTGGGCAATCTCTCTCTTGGGAGACGAAAGGGTAGGGGTGCTACCCAGTTATTGGAGTCATCTTGAAAGAACTCATTGTCCATTACCTTGATGAATTCTTTGTCTTTCATTGAAGGAGCCAGTATGTCATCTTCACTGGTTGCTTTAAACACTGTAGAGCCGAAGTCGCCATCATGGCAGGAGAAAGGGCTTGTGTCACCTGAGATACCATGTTGCCATTCGTGGCTGGCTATCTTCTCTTTCACCCAGTAGTGATGTGGGCATGGCTCAAAGTAAGTGTTTCGGCCATTTGGCAGAACATTTGTCTTGAATGACGAAATGTTGGTAGGTCTTTTAATTTTGCCTATGCAGACATTGCCTATGATGACCCACCCTAGATCCGTGCGCTGGACAAATGGGGCATCTGGGGGTCCACTGACTTGTCTGTGTACCTTGTGAACTCTTAGAATGTCTCTTCCTAACAGAAGAAGGATCTGAGCATCTTTGTCAAGCGGCGGTATCTCATTTGCTATTACCTTGAGGTGAGGGTGATGGAAAGCAGCAGCTGGAGTAGGGATTTCTTCCCTGTTAGCAGGTATCTGATTGCACTCAACAAGTGTAGGTAAGGGTAATTGCAAGTTACCTTTGAGAGAAGATACCATGAGTCCATGAGCCCTTCTTCCAGAAACCTCTATAGTTCCACTACAGGTACCCAAGGTGTAAGGATGAGCTTCGCCTTTTATTTCAAATAGATTGAACAATTCCGATTTTGCAAGTGATCGATTGCTCTGATCGTCTAAGATAGCATATGCCTTTAGAGACTTTTCTGGTTGATCCTTGTGGTATATGTTCACCAAGCATATCTTAGCACAGGACTTACCACAGCGGTCTTCTCCACAAACTTCAGTGCAGGATGAAGAAATGATGGTAGAATTAGGCACTTGGTCTGTATTCTCCCCGCCATGCGTTAACCTGGGAGGAGTGTGGGCAGGTTGTGCAGAGCTGGGCTCAAGAGTAGTGATGAGCCGAACACCCCCGGGTTCGGTTCGCACCAGAACCCGCGAACGGACCGAAAGTTCGTACGAACATTAGAACCCTATTAAATACAATGGATGCGAACGTTCGAATTCTAAAGTGCTAATTATAACAACTATTATGCATGTTATTGTCCTAAAAAGGGTTTGGGAACCCGGGTTGTGCACCAGGGGACATGTATCAATGCAAAAAGAAGTTTTAAAAACGGTCGTTTTTCGGGAGCAGTCATTTTAATGATGCATAAAGTGAAAAAAAAGTCAAATATTCCTTTAAATATCGTACCTGGGGGGTGTCTAAAGTATGCCTGTGAAGTGCCACGTGTTTTCCGTGTTTAGAACTGTCCCTGCACAAAATTACATTTCTAAAGGAAAAAAAGCCATTTAAAACTGCTTGCGGCTTTAATGTAATGTCTGGTCCCGGTAATATGGATGAAAATCTTTAAGAAAAATGGCATAGCTACCCCATGACCCCCCCCCCCTACCCCAGCCCATTACCAGCCCCTTTGGGTCTTGTATGGATATTAAGGGGAACCCCGCACATAAAATAAAAAAGGCCCTATATACTCTGAACAGCCGTATACAGGCGGTGCATACAAGACAGGGACTGTAGGTTTGTTCTTATGTAGAATCTGTTTGTAATTTTGAACAGGTACATTGTTGAAGTGTAGCTCCAGCCCAAAAATCTATTTTTAAACTTTTTGGAAAACATAGGTAAGGGTTATCACCCCTGTAACATGTGTTTTGCTGTCTGTGCCCCTGTTCAGAACATTTCACCTCACTTTCCGTCCCAATGACAACTGTTTTTGAAATGTGGTGTTTTTCTTGAAACAAGGATTGCTGATAAAGCATCAGTACAGAGGAGACACCTTTCTCCCATATTTATTCTTACAGGAGAGAATTTTCCTTCCTAGTGGTAGATTTCCTCTCACTTCCTGTTGTCTTCTTGCGTTTGCAAGTAGGAGTCGTTTGTAAGTTGGATGTTTGAAAGTAGGGACCTGCCGTATATACTCTGCAGAAATAGGCCCCTTAGTTGTTGGTGTTGGCACAACACTGTAAGCACTCACAGTTACTCTTGGTTGGTGCTGGAACGCCCTGCTGTCAACTATTATATCAGGAATTTTAATTACATATAATTGTTGAACAGTGGTAGTAAAAATTGGGCCTTTGATGGTGGTGCTGGTGCCACAACACTGTAAGCCCTGACAGTTACTCTTGGTGGGTGCAGCAATGGGCCCTGCTGTGAATTATTAGATCAAGAATTGTAATTGCATGCCCCTGTTGAACAGGGGCTGAAAAATTGGGCCTTTCGTGGTGGTGGTGGTGGTGGTGGTGTTGCCACAACACTGTAAGCCCTCAGAGTTACTCTTGGTGGGTGCAGGAATGGGCCCTGCTGTGAATTATTAGATCAAGAATTGTAATTGCATGCCCCTGTTGAACAGGGGCTGAAAAATTGGGCCTTTCGTGGTGGTGGTGGTGGTGATGGAGGTGTTGCCACAACACTGTAAGCCCTCAGAGTTACTCTTGGTGGGTGCAGGAATGGGCCCTGCTGTGAATTATTAGATCAAGAATTGTAATTGCATGCCCCTGTTGAACAGGGGCTGAAAATTTGGGCCTTTCGTGGTGGTGGTGGTGGTGGTGCCACAACACTGTAAGCCCTCAGAGTTACTCTTGGTGGGTGCAGCAATGGGCCCTGCTGTGAATTATTAGATCAAGAATTGTAATTACATGCCCCTTTTGAACAGGGGCTGAAAAATTGGGCCTTTCGTGGTGGTGGTGGTGGTGGCGTTGCCACAACACTGTAAGCCCTCAGAGTTACTCTTGGTGGGTGCAGCAATGGGCCCTGCTGTGAATTATTAGATCAAGAATTGTAATTGCATGCCCCTGTTGAACAGGGGCTGAAAAATTGGGCCTTTCGTGGTGGTGGTGGTGTTGCCACAACACTGTAAGCCCTCAGAGTTACTCTTGGTGGCTGCAGCAATGGGCCCTGCTGTGAATTATTAGATCAAGAATTGTAATTACATGCCCCTTTTGAACAGGGGCTGAAAAATTGGGCCTTAGGCACTGGTGGCACAACACTACAACCCCTCACAGATACTGTACTTGGAGCACAGCAATGAGCCCTGTTGCAAAGTATTGCTTCAAAAATTTTAATGACACGCCCCTGTTAAACAGGGGCTGAAAAATTGGGCCTTAGGCACTGGTGCCACAACACTCCAACCCCTCACAGATACTGTACTTGGAGCACAGCAATGAGCCCTATGGCAAATTATTGCTAAAAAAATTGTAATTACACGCCCCTGTAAAACAGGGGCTGAAAAATTGGGCCTTAGCCACTGGTGGCGGCACCCATAAACAAAAATGATCTTCCAAGCTATCATCATCAATCGTATCATTGAGGACTCGGAGGAGGAGGATAGCCAGTCAACATAACAGCACAGGCACTCAGCATCAGCATCAGTCTTGAAGGGATGTGACATGTTAAAATCAATTAGTCTGTTATATCAGCATCAGGTGTGTGGTAGCTGGTGGTGATCCAAGACTGGTTCATCTTGATGAAAGTCAGTCGATCAACCGAGTCGGTGGACAGGCGCACCCTGTGATCCGTGACAAATCCTCCAGCAGCACTGAATGTGCGTTCCGAAAGAACGCTGGATGCAGGACAGGCCAGTAGCTCAATTGCATACTGTGCAAGCTCTGGCCAGTGATCCATCCTCAAGACCCAGTAAGCCAGAGGATTTTCGGTGGGGAAGGTGTCCAAGTCTGACCTTGCCCCTAGATATTGCTGCACCATGTTTATCAGACGCTGTCGATGGTTGCTGGAACCGATCATACTTTGGGGCTGCGGACTAAAGAATTGTCTGAACGCATCGGTCAGACGGCCACCTTCCCCACCGCTCCTTCTTTGACTGGCCGAAGCCTCAGCAACTCGTTGTCCAGGACCTGGAGTTTGTAACCTCCCAGTCTCTGGGAACGCGTTGCACAGACCTTTCTGCAAGGCCTCCCGGAGTTGTCTCATCCTCTGCTCCCTCTGCGACGGTAACATAAGGTCCGCAACCTTACCCTTGTACCGTGGATCAAGGAGAGTGGCCAGCCAGTAATGGTCCCTCTCCTTGATCCGAAGAATACGAGGATCCTTCCGCAGACTTTGCAGGATCAGGGAGGCCATGCAGCGTAGGTTTGCTGAGGCATTCGCTCCGGAGTCCTCTGGGTCACTAAGGACGACATGATCCGCAGCCACCTCCTCCCAGCCACGTACAAGTCCACTGGTTTCTTGGGACTGTAAATCATCCCTAAAAGACTGCTGCTGATGATGCTGAGTGCCAGCCTCCACCTCCATGCTGACACAATCCTCCTCCTCCTCCTCCTCCTCCTCCTCGTCCTCTTCCTGTGCGATGGGTGGGACAGAAGGAACACTGTCTGGGTAAAGGGGGCCTTGAGAGGCAAGGAAGTCCTCCTCTTCCTGCCTCTGTTCTGCCTCAAGTGCCCTGTCCATTATTCCACGCAGCGTGTGCTCCAACAGGTGGACAAGAGGTACAGTGTCACTGATGCATGCACTGTCACTGCTCACCATCCTCGTGGCCTCCTCAAATGGTGCCAGGACAGTGCATGCATCCCTGATCATGCCCCACTGGCGTGGAGAAAAAAAACAAGCTCCCCTGACCCTGTCCTGGTGCCGTAGTCGCACAGGTACTCATTGATGGCCCTCTGCTGCGTGTGCAGCCGCTGCAGCATGGCCAACGTTGAGTTCCACCTGGTGGGCATGTCACATATAAGGCGGTTCTTGGGCAGGTTCAACTCCTTTTGCAGCTCAGCCAGGCGAGCACTGGCATTATAAGATCTGTGGAAATGCACACAGACTTTCCTGGCCTGCCTCAGGACATCCTGTAAGCCCGGGTACCTGCCCAAGAACCGCTGCACCACCAGGTTAAGGACGTGAGCCACACAGGGCACATGGGTCAGTTGTCCCTGTCGGAGGGCGGAGAGGAGGTTGGTGCCATTGTCGCAAACCACCATTCCTGGCTTAAGCTGGCGTGGCGTCAACCACCTCTCGGCCTGGCCCTGCAGAGCAGACAGGACCTCTGCCCCAGTGTGGCTTCTGTCCCCCAAACACACCAGCGCAAGCACGGCATGGCATTTTTTTGCCTGCGTACTTGCGTAGCCCCTTGAACGCCTACGGAGCACCGCTGGTTCCGAGGAAAAACCACAGGAAGAGGCCATGGAGGAAGAAGAAGAGGAGGGGGTGGAGGAGAGAGGTGTGTCACAACCAGTAGTAGCATTTTGGAGGCGTGGCGGTGGAACAACCTCCAACACTACTGCACCTTGTCCTGCATCCTTCCCAGCTGCCAAAAGAGTGACCCAATGGGCCGTGAAAGAAAGGTAACGTCCCTGTCCATGCCTGCTGGACCATGAGTCAGCGGTAATATGCACCTTACCGCTGACCGCCCTGTCCAGCGAGGCCAAGACATTGCCTTCCACATGCCGGTAGAGAGCCGGAATAGCCTTCCGTGAGAAAAAGTGGCGTTTGGGAACCTGCCACTGAGGAACCGCACATTGCACAAACTCACGGAAGGGGGCCGAGTCTACCAACTGAAAAGGCAGCAGTTGAAGCTCTAGCAATTTAGCCAAGCTAGCATTCAACCGCTGGGCATGTGGATGGCTGGGAGTGAACTTCTTTCGACGGTCCAGCACCTGGGGCAGGGAAATTTGCCTGCTAGAATCGGACGTCGGTGTACTGCTAGCAGAGTGGCCGCAAGTACTTGGCTGTGACACACCTAATTCTACACCTTCATTCCTCTCAGTGCATGTTTCAGAGAGGACTGAAGTTATAGTGGGGTTGGAGATCCCAGCTGATGCGGTGCAAGGAGAGGTCCGCTTTGTTCTTTGGTGTGGGTCTTTGAGGTAGGCTTGCCAACGAGCTGCATGGCAGGTCAACATATGTCTGGTCAGGCATGTGGTACCCAAGCGGCTGATGTTTTGGCTACGCGATATACGCTTGAGACATATGTTGCAAACAGCAGCTGTGCGATCTGATGCACTAGCCTCAAAAAAGGCCCACACCAAAGAACTTTTTGAATGACGGGCAGAGACAGCGCCCTGCACAGGCGGAGCTCTGCGGTGTGATTCCGTCGGTGTACTGCCCTTACGCTGGCCACCAAAGGGCATCCTGCCTCATTGGAGATGTGCCTCCTCCTCATCCTCCTCCTCCTCCTCTCTCCTATTAGGCACCCACGTGGAGTCAGTGACCTCATCATCCCCTCCCTCCTCATCACTGGAGCCAATCTGGCAGTATGCTGCAGCTGCTGGAACATGACTGCCAGATTGGTGTCCTTCTTGAGCATCCCCTCTGTCTGCTCTCACGCTACTGCCTTCCTCTAGCTGGGTTTCATCATCAGACCCTTCGAAACGCTGGGCATCCTCCTGGAGCATGTACCCAACACTGTGCTCAAACAGTTCGGGGGACTCCTCAGGAGGAGGACATGGTGGGTCTAGGGAAGGAGTGACTGATGATGAGTCTGACATTGATACCAGGGAAGAGGACGCTTTGGCAGCTGCTTTTCCAGTACCCTGAGCCTGGGTGAGAGAGGATGAGGAGGAGGAGGAGGGCTTGGTCATCCACTCTACCAAGTCTTCGGCATGATGTGGCTCAACATGTCCAGCTGCCGAAAAGAAGGACAAGCGTGTCCCATGGCCATGTGCTGATGACAATGCACCGCGTCCACGACCAGCACTGTTGCCCCCAGACACAGAGCCTGCTTGCCCTCTTTTATTGCCTCCTGACTGTCTGCCTCTCCTTGTTTGCCTTCCAGACATTCTAATAGATGGCCTGCAGGGAGATGGGAAAAAGCAATAAGGGCTACCTTCAGGTGTCCTTCTCTGTCCCTTTACTTAAGGATTTCTAAATATGGTTGAGGATGATTGCTTTTGCACAGAATAGCACAACGACAATTTCCCTGACTGTCCAAAAAAACAAGGATTTCAAAGATGGTTGATGAGGAATGCTTTAGCACACTATAGCACAAGGAGAATTCCCTCACTGTCCTTCCCTGTCCCTAGAAACAAGGATTCGCACAGTAAAAGACACTGACACTCTCCCTACCTATAGTTTTCTGTCCCTAGAAAAAATGTTTTTTTAAAGCACACTATAGCACAAGGAGAATTCCCTCACTGTCCTTCCCTGTCCCTAGAAACAAGGATTCGCACAGTAAAAGACACTGACACTCTCCCTACCTATAGTTTTCTGTCCCTAGAAAAAATGTTTTTTTAAAGCACACTATAGCACAAGGAGAATTCCCTCACTGTCCTTCCCTGTCCCTAGAAACAAGGATTCGCACAGTAAAAGACACTGACACTCTCCCTACCTATAGTTTTCTGTCCCTAGAAAAAATGTTTTTTTAAAGCACACTATAGCACAAGGAGAATTCCCTCACTGTCCTTCCCTGTCCCTAGAAACAAGGATTCGCACAGTAAAAGACACTGACACTCTCCCTACCTATAGTTTTCTGTCCCTAGAAAAAATGTTTTTTTAAAGCACACTATAGCACAAGGAGAATTCCCTCACTGTCCTTCCCTGTCCCTAGAAACAAGGATTCGCACAGTAAAAGACACAGACACACTCCCTACCTATAGTTTTCTGTCCCTAGAAAAAATGTTTTTTTTAAAGCACACTATAGCACAAGGAGAATTCCCTCACTGTCCTTCCCTGTCCCTAGAAACAAGGATTCGCACAGTAAAAGACACTGACACTCTCCCTACCTATAGTTTTCTGTCCCTAGAAAAAATGTTTTTTTAAAGCACACTATAGCACAAGGAGAATTCCCTCACTGTCCTTCCCTGTCCCTAGAAACAAGGATTCGCACAGTAAAAGACACTGACACTCTCCCTACCTATAGTTTTCTGTCCCTAGAAAAAATGTTTTTTTAAAGCACACTATAGCACAAGGAGAATTCCCTCACTGTCCTTCCCTGTCCCTAGAAACAAGGATTCGCACAGTAAAAGACACTGACACTCTCCCTACCTATAGTTTTCTGTCCCTAGAAAAAATGTTTTTTTAAAGCACACTATAGCACAAGGAGAATTCCCTCACTGTCCTTCCCTGTCCCTAGAAACAAGGATTCGCACAGTAAAAGACACTGACACTCTCCCTACCTATAGTTTTCTGTCCCTAGAAAAAATGTTTTTTTAAAGCACACTATAGCACAAGGAGAATTTCCCTCACTTTCCTTCTTTGTCCCTAGAAACAAGGATTATCACAGTGAAAGAAACTGACACTCTTCCTTCCTATAGTTTTCTGTCCCTAGAAAAAAATGTTTTTTTAAAGCACACTATAGCACAAGGAGAATTCCCTCACTGTCCTTCCCTGTCCCTAGAAACAAGGATTCGCACAGTAAAAGACACTGACACTCTCCCTACCTATAGTTTTCTGTCCCTAGAAAAAATGTTTTTTTAAAGCACACTATAGCACAAGGAGAATTCCCTCACTGTCCTTCCCTGTCCCTAGAAACAAGGATTCGCACAGTAAAAGACACTGACACTCTCCCTACCTATAGTTTTCTGTCCCTAGAAAAAATGTTTTTTTAAAGCACACTATAGCACAAGGAGAATTCCCTCACTGTCCTTCCCTGTCCCTAGAAACAAGGATTCGCACAGTAAAAGACACTGACACTCTCCCTACCTATAGTTTTCTGTCCCTAGAAAAAATGTTTTTTTAAAGCACACTATAGCACAAGGAGAATTCCCTCACTGTCCTTCCCTGTCCCTAGAAACAAGGATTCGCACAGTAAAAGACACTGACACTCTGCCTACCTATAGTTTTCTGTCCCTAGAAAAAATGTTTTTTTAAAGCACACTATAGCACAAGGAGAATTCCCTCACTGTCCTTCCCTGTCCCTAGAAACAAGGATTCGCACAGTAAAAGACACTGACACTCTCCCTACCTATAGTTTTCTGTCCCTAAACTAAAGGAATCCAGGTTAAGCAAGAAAAAAATAAATGTCACTGTCCCTGCCTATGCTTGTCTTTCCCTGCTCCGGAACACACTACACTAGGCCGCCGTGCTGGCGGCCTTTTATAGTGTGGGGCGTGTACTAAACACCCTCAGCAATAATTGGCCACAGGCATCCTGCCTGTGGCCAATCATTGCTCTCCTCGCTGCCGGCGCTGTGATTGGCCAAGCATGCGGGGTCACAGTGCATGCTTGGCCAATCACAGCGCCTGGATGACACTGCGATGGCGTAGTGCATTGTGGGCCGTTCGCGTCACTCGAATTTGACGCGAACGGCCCAAATCGTTCGATCTTCGTCGAACGATCGAACAGCCGATGTTCGAGTCGAACGTATGTTCGACTCGAACACGAAGCTCATCCCTACTCAAGAGGATGGAGGGCTTGCACATGTTCTTCAGAGCCACACTCTATGCACTTGATGGACACATTACAGTCCCTTGCAAAATGTTCTGTAGAAGCACAGCACCTGAAACATACCCTAAATGTCTTTAAAAGCTCCTTGCGCTCTTCCAGAGGCTTTTTCCTAAAGCCGATACATTTATTGAGGGGGTGTGGCTTCTTGTGTATGGGACACTCTCTGTTAGGGTTTTCAATCTTGCTACTCTGTTTGTTCGTGGCTAGAACTGTGGTAGGAGTGGGAAGGATGTCAGTCTTTTTCACGGACACTGGGCCTCTATGGTTTCTAAAGTTGCCCTGAAGACTGGTACTCTTAGGAAAGGGTGAGAAGAGGCTGTACTCACCGTAGGAAAAACTTGGATCGTTCTTGGTCTCTGCAATTTTCCTGATGAATTCACAGAAGAAAGAGAATGGAGGGAAGGAAACCTTGTTCTCTCTTTTGTATGATGACCCTAGTGCAGTCCATTTCTCTTGCAAACCATACGGGAGCTTGGAGACAATTGGGTTTACCCCTCTTGGAGTGTCAAGGTAACTGAGTCCAGGTAGTTTTGGGTCTGTCTTGGCTAGCTGAAGCTCAAGGAGAAGGTCACTCAGTCTCTGGAACTCCTTGTTGTCCTTACCGGATATCTTTGGGAAAGTTTCCAGACACATGAACAAAGCATTTTCTATAGCTTCTGGACTGCCATAACTTTGCTCTAGTCGCTCCCATGCAGCTGTGAGGCCTGCAGTAGGATTGTCCATGAAAACCGATCTTAATGGCTTAACACGTGCAGCAGATAGAGGACCAAGCCATTTGATCAGCAGATTAAATTCTTGATCAGCTGTAATGCCAATATTGCTGATTGTAGTTCTGAAGGCACATTTCCAACTTCTGTAGTTCTCAGGTTGGTCATCAAAACTTGTAAGACCAGTCTTTGTAAGCTCTCTGCGAAGCATGTACCTCACAAACTCTTCTGTCTCAGTTGTCTCCGCCTTTATGTGAGATGCTGTTGGCTGTATGGTGCTGATTGCGTTATCTTTGACATTGTTGTTAAAGGACACAGGGAAATATGGTGCAGCAGATGCATCCAGGTGAGTTGCTTGCTTGAAGTCAGTTGTTCCAATGGTACGTTGATTCAAGGCTGTACCGATGACTGGAGATTGATGACTTGCTTGAAGCTTGCGCTGATGCTCTGTGACGTATGAAGGCAGGCAAGGTAGGCAGGTAGGAAATGCAGTGGAGTGATTTTGAGTGCAGGAAGTTGCTGGAACCTCTTTAACTTGAAGCTGTGAAGGAGTCTCTATGTAGTCGGGAGCATTGGAGACAATGGAGTGTGCACTGCAGTGGCTTAGGACTAATGCCCCATACACACGATCATTTTTCATGCCGTTAAAAATGCCATTAAAAAAAATGGCCATTAAAAATGATCGTGTGTATGCTCCAGAGCATTTTTAACGACGTGAAAAACGGGCATTAAAAATTTCGAACATGCTCTCTTTTTTCACGTCGTTTTTCATGTCGTTTTTTTTAACGACGTGAAAAACGATAGTGTGTATGCTTTAACGACGTGAAAAAAAATGCGCATGCTCAGAATCAAGTATGAGACGGGAGCGCTCGTTCTGGTAAAACTAGCGTTCGTAATGGAGATAGCACATTCGTCATGCTGTAACGGACTGAATAGCACTAGACTGAAAAGAGCGAATCGTCTCTCAACAAACTTTACTAACATGAAGGGTGGCGCCATTCGAACGGAACTTCCCCTTTATAGTGCCGTCGTACGTGGTGTACGTCACTGCGCTTTTCTTGAACATTTTTTAAAATGATGGTGTGTACGCAAGACAGGCTTGAGAGGAAACAAGAAAAAAAATGACGAGAAAAACGTCAGTTTTAAAAATAACATTAAAAATGATCGTGTGTATGGGGCAATAGTCTTTAGTGCGTTTGAGGGGGTCTTCCATATCTGCTATGTTTAGGTTAATGCTGTCTCTCACTTGCACCTTCGTCTGCACTGATAGCTTGCTGTAGGACCCTTAGCTTTGCCATGGCTGCGTCATGTTTACACTGTTCATTTAAGGTTTCCATTGTTGCTCTTTGTCGTGCTGACTGCGCTTCCAACTCTGCTCTTTTTTCTGCATATGTCACCTGCACTTTGCTGGCTTCCACTTCAGCGCGGGCATTAATAAGTCGCTCACTGAGTGTTGAGTATCTTGAACTATGGGATCTTGACGAGTTTTTAGAACGTCTGGTGGAAACAGATCTGTGAGATGCAGTGTCCTGTAACAGCTTTATTTTTGCTTCTGCCTTTAATCTGGTTTGCTGGATAAAACTGTCTCTTTCAATATTAAGAATGTTGACACGCTTTAATTGTGTCATCGCACTTTCTGTATTCATGTTTTGCAAGACATTAGTGAATTTGCTGCTGGTAAGCTGATAAAGCTCATATGAGGCAGAAAGTTGTTTAATGGCGCCCTCTAGTGTCAGTGGTTCACGTTCAACAGACACTGTATTGGCTTCAGCAAGGATTTTCTCCCAGACTAATTCCAAGCTATTTGACAATTCAGTCCTTGAAGCTTCATAATTCTCCATTACTTTCCAAGTGGGTTTAACTGAGCGTTTGGGTAACTCAGTTTCTTCAGGAACTTGTGGGGAGGTAGATGTGAGTTCACATGCAGAAGCTTGGTCACTCATGATAGCAGTCTGACTGTGAAAGCAGGCAGGATCTATGTGCTGAAATATGACACTGTGCAGATTGTCTCAGGCTATAAGGCTGCCATGTGCTGCTCTGTCCCTTCTATCTTGCTATGAGGGCAGTAAATCTTGTCTGTTTCAGTACTGACATGCAGAAATCTTGTAATTAGGCTGTGAAACTCCGTTTTTCTACTGTTCTGTCTCAACTACAAAGCGATAAAGTTCATCTCCAGGTTTAAGTAGGCCTTACTCAAGCTGGTTTGATATTCATCCCTTGCATCGATACAGGCAGTTTAACTCAATGAATAAACTCACAGTTAGGACGACAGACGATGAATCCTTTCGAATGTTCCGTTTAATGATGGATATTCATAGATAGAAAAACGTTGCAGTTGTAAGCCACATGTAAGATGTTTAGCATGGAAGATATACAGGAGTAATGACCAGAATCAGGAAGTGGAGGAGATATATAAAGAACTACGGTGAGAGAGAGAGTTCAGCTAGAAAGAAGGGGACAGATCTTAAAGACACAGAGCAAGAAAAATCACATAGTGTAACACAACAGTCAGTCAAACGGTAATGAAGTATTGCCGGTTCACACTCAAGTGGTTAAAGCACATCTAAAGCTTACATTTATTTATTTTTGTTCAGGAAAGAATGTTGAGGGATTAGAAGCCCTGACAAATCTTTATTGCCCCACCCCTATATTTTTCCTGGTGGCCATTAACCTGACTGTCAGAATGAGGGAAAGGTGGAACAGAAGGGGTGATTGACAGCGTCCCATCTGCTGCCTTTCTTATTTGAAGCTCTGATAGTGTCATATTACATGTAGCATTGTTGGATTGGACAGGTTTTGTCTTATTTGGAGCCCAAACTTATTTTTTTGATTAAGAAAGAGAGGCGATGGGCTTAAAACGCTGTCATAAGTTTTGCTGGGGATTTTACCTGTATATTTGTTCTGATGACCATTGTTACTAAAACAGTAAGTCAGATGTGATCCGAAATTTTGGAAGTGTCACCAGAACTGGGGATCATTGCAGGTCCTCCAGTGGGGACGCTAGTCCCGAGGGGAATTTATCTTCACTTTGTAGGGATTTCCTCTCACTTCCTGTTGCATGGCCAGCGCAGGAAGAGGAGAGAAATTTCCTCAGCAGGACACAGATAGCAGAAGATAACCTGATAGGGGTTTTAACCCTTTCCTACTCTAGTTTTAGGCTATACATGCACTTTACAGAAAAAAAAAAAAAGAAGTAGAAATTTATTTTTAAAAAGGCAACTAGAAAACTGTACGTTAATTCTGTTCAGCCAGTCTTATGCTGGCCATACACTATACGAAAAATCGTCCGAACTAACTTTCGAAAAACGAACGTTCGGCTGTGAGCGCAAACGATAGTGCCTAATGTAATGACCGATAAATCGTTCAGTGGAAATAAAAAAATAATAATTTGTTCGTTATTTTTACATATACCTAGTGCAGAAAGTTCGGACGGGAAACACAATAAACTTTCAATTTATCGTTCGTTCGGCAGAAAATTTCCAAACTTGTCCTTTGTTTTTTCGGCTCAAAAACATCCCAACGATTATCGATTTTGTGCCCATTAACTGTTCAAAAAATGAACGAACTGTCTGAACGACCGTTTTTCGGCCGATTTTTCGTATAGTGTTTGGCCAGCATTAGTCTGGCTAGTTCTGTATCAGTTGATACTTTAGAAAAGCAAGAATGGAAGGTAATCAAATTATTTTTTTTTCTACAGAAATAAATGTGTTCTCTGCTGCTACCACTGAAGACAATGTGACCGTCTCAGAAAAGATGGCAGAGGCTACCAGTGGCACAGACAGTGCCCACCAGAAGACAGCAGAGGAGCTGAAGTTCACCCCATCTGTAGAGACTGTGGCTGCACCAATAGATGGGCTACAACTCAGCATACCTGCAGAGACTGTGACTATCCCAGAAAGTGGGATTGAGGTCACCACTACTACGAACAATGAGTTGGACCAAAGAAGCAAGATCCAATCCACCAATGCCAAAGACATTGTGAAGACTGTGATCACCCCGGCAGATAAGACGGAATCTACAACCACAACAGAGAGTGATCCCAGCTCAGACAGTACTGACTTTACAGCAGAAGAGCTGGAGTTCACTAAGTCTGTAGAGACTGTGGCTGAACCGAAAGACGGGATAGGGATCAGCATCCCTACGGAGACTGTGCCTATCCCAGAAAACGGAATTGAGATCAACGCTATTACGGACCATGAGTTGGACCAAAAAAACACAATCCCATCCACCAACACCAAAGACAATGTGGAGACTGTGCCCACCTCCACAGATGGGACTGAGTCCACAACCACAACAGACAGGGATCTCAGCTCAGACACTACCTATGTTTCTGCAGGTGAACTGGAGTTCACCATGGCTGTAGAGACTGTGGCTGAGCTAAAAGAGCTAATAGAGAGCAACATCCCTACAGAGACTGTGCCTATTCCAGATACTGTGATTGAGATCCCTTCTTCTACAAACAAGTCTGACATGGAAGACACAACCCATTCCACTGACTACTCAGACATTGTGGAGTCCACCCCGACAGATGAGATTGAAACCATAACTAATATAAAGCATGTGGTTAAACTAATGGATGGGATGAACATCTGCATCTGTACAGAGACTGTGTCTGTAGGATGGCAGTTAAAAATGAATTGGAAAATAAATATAGCACCCGAGACTGAGACCGCAGGCAGCTCAAGTGGTTCTCAGATAATCATTCCAGACAGGACATGTGCCTCTGAAGAGGTCACTAACTCTACCACCAGCGGAGAATCTGGCCAATCTGCCCAGCAGACTTCCACTCTTGCGGGCATAGGTCAGTCATTCTTTAGCAAGATCTGGGCTTATTTCTGTAAGAAAAAAGAGAGAGAGGAAAATGAAGTAAGAGAAGAAGAAAACAAACAAAAAGAAAAATGGAGAGAGAGAAGGAGAGAAAGAAGATACTTCTTTAAAAGGTAAGAATCATGAACAATATGATGTAAGTTGGTTGAACAACATCCATTATTTAGCCCAGGTTCACACTGGGCTGTGGGAATGACGCCGTGCGAGTTCAGCTGAACTCGCACAATTTCACTCCCGCTTGTCAGTCCCAGTTTCGGACGTGATTTCAGAGACATCTGTGCAGGCTTCTGAACATATGTCAATGTAATCTGCAGCCCGAAATCGCAAAAAGTAGTACAGAAACGACTTTTTGAAATCGGTGCAGCGCCGCAGATGCGGCGTCGCACCGATTAGGACGGTGCCATTTCTGGCAATTGCCGGCAAATGCCGCCGATTTGACATGCGATTTCACATGTCAAATCGCATGTCAAATCGTACCAATGTGAACCAGGGCTTAGAGATGTTTCATATTGGTGGAAGCCCCCCCCCCCCCCGCCACCTATCTATGTTTTTGATACTTCTAATTGATGAAGAAGAGCAGGTAATATAGTACACCCCTAATTATAGCCTTTATTGTCAGTGATGACATATAGTATACCACCTGTCTCAATGGTCACCCACAAGTGTCTACTATAACCCTGCATTGCTGGTGGGTGTTTGGTGTCCCCTTAATAGGAGTCCCTTCTAACTGGTTTTCAAAGGTGCCTCTTTGAAAAGCCTCCTTTAGAGGACCTTAGTAAACAATTCCCAAATTTCCTATTACATGGGCAGTTAGTGAAAAAATTCCCTTGGATGCTCAATAGATCTGCTCCATTAAGTTGAAGTATTCATTTTCTGCACATACTCAATTTGCTTTATCTTGATACATGATGTAATTAATACCCATGCGTGGGCTTTTTACCTGTGGCCTTTTGTAATTGTTCAGTTAATCTTTGCATTTTTAATGTATGCAATTTTCTGTTGAAAAAATGCCCTTAAAGGATAAGTTAAGTTTTAAAGAACTTGTCTGCTAATAAATCACCCCAGCCCCTTGAGTGTAGGTCCCATATTGAATACCGTCCTGCAAAATATGGCTCACCCATAGGAATAATTGGGTAGAATGCAGTCACTTTGCAACATACTCTTGTTCAGTTAACTTTATACTTGGAAAAACTCAAAAATAATCATTGAAAGTAACGTAGGTTGGAGGTTAACTAATCCATTTTTTGTTCTCTTTAGAAGTCAGCCAGATCCAGTCCGATGTTCCCATCTCTTTAGAAGTCAGCCAGATCCAGTCCGATGTTCCCATCTCTTTAGAAGACAGCCAGATCCAGTCCGATGTCCCTGCTCCTCTGACTCCAGAAAGCTTCAAATATTATACGACTCTTGGAGAGGGAGAGTTTGGGGAGGTAAGTGATCAGATTTACAGATGTTTTGATTCATATCCATATAACAGATAGGGATCCTGTATAGAAGGGAGACATGATAACTCACTTTAAGGCTGGATTCACACGGTTGTGGTGTTTTAACACTTGTTATAGTTGTGCCATAAAGTGCATCATGTTTAGGCAGCCGAATGGGCTGCCTAACTCTCCAAGATTCGACATAACAGGTGCGTTAGTAGGGTGTGTTGGGTTCCATTAAAGTAGAATTCCAGCTTAAACCTCACCAGGTTTAAAAATGTCTCCTCCCCTCTCCTAACACCCATGCTGACTAAGCCGTGCAAGAAAGATATATATACTCACCTGTGTGCAGCAGCAGCTGCAGGGAAGTGGAGAGAGCACACAACAACAGCTGGTAAACCCTGGATCAGTGATGATACCCATAGGCTCCCAAGCACCAGCCATTGTCGATGCCCCCTCCTTTCATCTGCAGTCACCACTGGCTGACAGAGGGGAGTCACATTCATTCATTCTAAATAGCACCTCAATGCATGTGCGCTCCAGCACACCACAACTTACGGTACGACGCTACCACTGCGTTACAAGAAATAATGCATGCAACGTTTTTGGTGCATTACGCAGCCCTTTAAAAAGAATGAGCTGACTTAATGGAATGGAATGTAATGCTCTAAAACAGTGTGAATCCAGCCAAAAGCTCTGAAGCCATGTTTTAATGTAACACAAGATAGGGGTGGGTGGGTGGGAAGGGGTTTCGCTCTCCCTAGTGAATTTTTCATTGAATTTACAAGAAGAGGGGAGATGGGAACTCCAGTAGGTATATTTCACCATTGGAGACCATGTGAGCTTTAAAGAGCCATCGGGTAATTGGCATATTTACATCTAACCCAAAAAAGAAATATCACAGGTGGGTGAGATGACCTTTAATTGACAATTATTCTTTCTCCTTCAGGTACTTCTGGCATCACATCCTGCCGTCGATCAGCTGGTGGCAATAAAAATAGCCTCAAAACCTCCCTTGTATCGCGATGGACTTTTGGTTGAGCGCCAAGACATGGAAGCGACGGAAGGGAGCAGGTTATTCCCGCAATTATTTGCCACTTTTCAGACAAAGGTAAGCAACTTTATCTTTTATTTATTTGAGGGGACATTTAGGAGAGTCTGAATCAATTAGAATATCACATTCTCCTACCCCTAATAGCTATCCAATCACTTGTGTTGGTAAATGTTAGTAAATGTTAGTCAACCGCACTGGTTCTGTAACCTTGAAGAGCTCTGATGGTCATCCAAACAGGTCCTTCAGTTCTTGCTGCTTGTAAAAAGGAGTGTAGCGGGGTGTTCCCCTATAATGGGAAGAGACTACATCACCCATAACCCCATTCTTCACATGTTCCACCGCAGAGACTCATGGGAGGGGTTATAAAAGGAGGAGGTGAGGCCGGGCTCGGCCTCTTTGGGGACACGAGACTTCACAGACGGATCCTCCTGTGCGGATGTGTCGGAGTGCAAGGCCTGAAGCCTGAGGCCTTGCTCTACACCAAAGAGCCTTCCACCCCCCCCTCTGCGAGCCTGGGTGGCATCTGACTTTGTGCGCTACAGCCTTGTGGGATCGAGGACCCGATCGTTGGAGAGATCGAGTGTGTGTGACACGGCCGGTGGAGGTTTCCCGGACTGGATCCGTAGTCCGGCGGGTGAGAGGGCATAAGCCCAGCTAAGGTACTGTTGCTGTATATAGGCCTATAGACTGCCGTGGCCTACAAGTTATTTTGATACCCCTATTGAAGAGCCTTGTCAGAACTGAGCCTGCGGCTTTATTTAACCAAGTTCTATACCCCTTGGATTACAAAGGTATACTCTGTTTAAAGTGCACCACCATTACAGACCTGCCGGTGAAGAAAGAAGGACTAAGTTAAATATTAGAACCAGGCCTGGTGGGGATTCTAGTGTGTTTGATTACTGCGCCATAGGGCACTTAGTTAACGGTCGCTCGTATGGCGCACCTGTAGCGTGTGTTACTACATAGTGTGTTAGAGAGGCAGGACGCTGCCCTTAGGAGTGATTATCTTGAACTGTGATTACTGTTACCCCCTTTATCCATATTGAGAAAATAAGTAAAACACTTTACCTATTACAATTCATTACTGTGTCCTTGCTTAGTTATTATATTGCATAGGATATATCATTGATTGTTAGTACTAGCTGTGCCAGAAGGGGGTAGAGCCTATTGCCGGGGGTTGGCGGAGCTGCACTCAGGGCCCAAATCTAATTCTGCGGCCTCCTTAGTTGGAGGTATCGCTACACGTGGGGGTTCTCGTCCGGGATCCTGATGCAGCAAGCGAACGCCAGAAGTGCCGGCATGGACCCCATGGATCCAAGAGCGGTAGAAGAGTGGTGCAAAGCCGCTAATACAGAGCCAAAACAGTCGATAGCCATTAGCCTCCCTGGGGAGAAATGGTCGAGTGAGACGGTAGAGGAACTAATGAGTTCAGTGTCCCCAGATCACACACCGTGGGTGATAGACATAAAGACAGACCCAGACATCTCATATCAATACGCATTAGTGGAATATTGGGACGGGATGCCAGAGGCCTGTAAGCACAAGTGTCTGCGGACGCCAGACAACAGAACATTTAGGCTGGCGCACGCAATAACTGTAGAAAGGGAACCATCCCCTACAGGATCGCCACAGGCTGCGGCCCGAACTCCACCTGAAAGAGAAGACAGGGCGACACCCCCGGTGGCACCTGCACCGGCCACTGCTATATCACCAGAACTGATAAATGCAATAGGGGATTTGCTAGCCAAATGTCAGAAGACAAGTACGGTGCATGTGGAAACTAGCTACCGGAGACTAAAAATATTCTCAGGGAAGCTCCCTGTCCCGGCAGGGGAAGAAGATTTTGATACCTGGGTGGAGCAGGCATTACAGGCGGTGGAGGCATGGGAGGTGCCTGAAGCACAGAAGAGGCAGCGAGTGTTAGAAAGCCTTAAAGGTGCAGCAGCAGAAGCAGTGAAAAGTTTCCGGTTTGGGAATGCAGGGTGCACGGCGCAGGACTGTCTAGCTATGCTGCAGGAAGAGTTTAGTCAATTAGACAAGGTGACAGAGATGGTCTACCAGTTTGAACACACTTTCCAAAAACCGGAGGAGAAACTTTCCGAGTATGTCAGAAGGCTAAACAGGCTGCTGTGCAAGATTGTGTTAAAGAAAGGGATGAAGCCCCAAGATGCCGATGCGACAAGAATGAAGCAAGTCTTAAAGGGAGCGCTACGCTCCGATCCAGTCTGGCTGCACCTGAAAACCTTGGGAGGAGGAATGTTGCTGACTTATGCTGATTTAATAAAAATCATCAGAGATGAGGAGGCGCTGCAACAGGACCAGCAGAAGGATAAGACAAGTGTTGTACCCGCACAGGTGCTGGTCAATCCAGTAATGACCCCTGAAAGAGAGGCGGAGATAGACACCCTAAAAACTCAGATGTCCAAGGTGTTAGAGATATTGACCTCTCTGATAGCAAAAGACACAGAGTGTCCCAAGAAGAAGGAAAGTCCAAGGAAGGAATTGTTCCCGATTGCCTCAGCACCCGAACCTTTACAAGAATGGGGAGATATAGTCTGCTTCAACTGTGGGGGAGTTGGCCACATTGCAGCCACATGTTCTAGTCCGAAGAAGAAGAGACCAGACAACCGCAAGCCGGCGGGAAACTCCAGAGGGCCCCGGTGAAGGAGTCAACCGGGTGCCCATCATCTTCAGTAAACTCCAAGCTGAATGTGAAGAAAAACAAAAAGAGAGATAGAACACCAAAGGGGAAACGCAATACCCCTCAACAAAGCTATACTCCAGGAGGAAGGGGGGAGACCCTTCAGAAGAGGCACAGCACTCCCCAAAGGGGGTGCCCACCCAAGAAAAATAATAGTACCCCTCAGCGGGTTCCTACACCCATTAAAAAGGAGGGAAGTCAATGCATACCAGGCTCAAGAAAGGTTCAAGTCCAAAAGGTAATAGGACAAGAGAGAGTCCAAAGGGAAAAGGTCTGAAGAAGGCGGCTCCTGCCGGACCATATCCAGAGAAGCTGGTAGGCCCATCCCCTATAGTGCCCATTCAAGTGGAGGGAGTCTACACCAGGGGCCTCCTGGATACCGGGGCACAAGTGACCCTACTATACCGGGACTTCTACGACAGGCACCTGAGTCATCTGCCTATCCAGAAGATAGAACAGCTGGAAATATGGGGAATTGGAACCCAGAGTTTCCCTTACGACGGCTACCTTCCCATCAAAATGACCTTTGACCCATCCGTGGCTGGGAAGGCCGAAGTGTTTGACACCCTGGCAGTTGTGTGCCCTAGGCCGCCTGGAGCCAACAAGAATTCCCTTATAATAGGGAGGAACACGGACCTGGTCCGAAGACTCCTGACCCCTCTCGTGACAGAAGAAAGACAAGCAGCTACCAAGATCCATCCCATGCTGAAGACAGCCTACCAACGGCTGGTCCAAGTGCGGGAGACCCCTGGAGAGGGGATAGGGAAGGTGTGGAGACTTGGAAGAGAAGGGGTAGTGTTGCAGCCCGGCGAAGTAACCTGTCTCAGGGCCACTGTGAAGCTTACTTGGGAGCAGCCTGGTCCCTTTGTCATGCTGGAGTCAGACCCAAGGGGTGAGTCCTCAGGCCTGGAGGTGATACCGGAAGTGATTCCGCTGAAGGTCCTGAAGAAGGCCCATTATAGAGTTCCAGTGAGTGTTAGGAATACTACCAAAGACCCCATGGAAATCCCAGCCAGAATGCTGCTAGGCCAGGTGAGCCCGGCGGCCCCTGTTACCCTTTCAGAAGTGAAGAGGACAGGTGGAGGAGGGGATGTTTGGGAGAAGCTGTCCATGGAAAACCCGAATCTGTCCAGGGCTTGGAAAGAGAGAGCCAAGGCCCAGTTGAATAGATGGGAGAAGATCTTCTCTAAGGATGAGTTTGATGTGGGGTGTGCAAGGGGTGCCACCCATCGGATCCGCCTCCAGGAAGATAAGCCCTTCCGAGAGAGGGTCAGGCGGGTCCCGCTAGCAGATCTGGAGGATCTGAGGGAACAACTTGCAGAACTCAAGAGGACTGGTGTGATACGGGAGTCCAGAAGCCCCTATGCCTCTCCCATAGTGGTGGTCCGAAAGAAGAATGGATCATTGAGGCTCTGTATCGACTACAGGACTCTCAACAGGAGAACCATACCTGACCAATACACCACTCCGAGGATAGAGGATGCCCTACAGAGCTTGTCTGGAGCCAAATGGTTCAGCGTTATGGATCTCAAGAGTGGGTACTATCAGATTCCGATGCACCCAGCAGACAAGGAGAAGACAGCTTTCATAACCCCAGTGGGGTTCTTTGAATTCGACCGGATGCCCCAAGGTCTGTCTGGAGCCCCAGCTACTTTCCAACGTCTCATGGAGAAGACAGTAGGAGACATGAACCTGATCGAAGTCCTTGTATACCTGGACGATGTCATTGTCTTTGGGAGAACCTTGGAGGAACATGAAGAGAGGCTGGAAAAAGTGTTGAGAAGACTCAGTGAGGAAGGACTCAAGCTTCCGCCTGAGAAGTGTCGGTTCTACCAGTCTTCTGTGAACTATCTGGGGCACATAGTGTCTGAAGAAGGGGTGGCCACAGACCCTGAGAATTTGGAGGCAGTTACCTCCTGGCCACGGCCCACCACAGTAACAGAACTCAGATCCTTCTTGGGCTTCTGCTCCTACTACAGGAGGTTTGTGGAGGGATTTGCCCGAATTGCTAGACCATTGAATGAGTTGCTCAAGACTGAAGGAGAAGAGGATGGCTCGGGGCCCAGGAGGCCAGGAGAGTCCATCAGAGATCAGTGGAATCAGAAGTGTGAAGAGGCTTTCCAGGTATTGAATAGGAGCCTGACCACTGCACCAGTCTTGGCCTACGCAGACCCAACCAAACCCTATGAACTGCACGTGGATGCTAGTCATGACGGTCTGGGAGGAGTACTTTACCAAGAACACGAGGGGCAATTGCGGCCCGTTGCCTATGTGAGTAGGAGCCTGACCCCCTCTGAGAAGAACTACCCCACTCACAAGCTGGAGTTCCTGGCCCTCAAGTGGGCGGTAGTAGACAAGCTCAAAGACTACCTGTATGGAGCGGAGTTCACTGTGAAGACCGACAACAACCCCCTTACCTACCTGTTCACCACGGCCAAGCTGGACGCCACTGGACACAGGTGGCTGGCCGCACTGTCTGGATTCAACTTCAGCCTTAAGTATAGACCAGGAGTGGGGAATCGAGACGCAGACGCTCTGTCCAGGAGATCTCATTCCCCCACCATTGAAGTAGAAGATTGGACCCAAGTGGCACCGGACGGGGTGCGGGCCCTTTGTCAAGGAGCTGAATTCCAAGCCCGAGGAGGCGCCAGAGCAGAGGAAATAGGAGTTACCACGGTGGGAGTCCCCAAACACTACTGTGGAGTAGCTCAATTGGATGAGGACAACCTACCAAGACTGTCCAAGAAGGAATTGAGGTGTGACCAATTGGAAGACCCCATGGGGAGATTGGTCCTGCAGGCCTTGGAGAATCAGGATCCAAACAGACTCATGCGTCAACCTTCAAAATAAGCTCGCCTGCTGAGGAAGGAGTGGGATAGGTTGCAGTTACATCAGGGAGTGGTCTATCGAAGGGGCCCCTCTGATGACTCAGAAGATAAGTGGCAGCTGTTCCTCCCAGAGAAACATCGGGAGACTGTTCTGATTGCCCTGCATGACAATCATGGCCACCTAGGGGCTGAAAGGACCTTTCAACTTGTCAGAAGTCAGTTCTATTGGCCCTGCATGAGGGCAGAGGTAGAGGAGTACTGCCACTCATGTGCGCGATGCATCCAGAGGAAGACTTTGCCCCATCAAGCTGCCCCAATGGGCCATCTACAGAGCCAAGGGCCCATGGACCTGGTGTGCATTGACTTTCTCTGCCTCGAACCCGACCTGAGTGGACTAGGAAATGTTCTGGTGATAACCGACCATTTCACCCGGTATGCCCAGGCTTTCCCCACCAAAGACCAGAAGGCCTCCACCGTGGCCAAGGTACTTATGGAGAAGTACTTTGTCCATTATGGGCTGCTACAGAGACTCCATTCAGACCAAGGGAGGGACTTCGAGAGTAAGCTGATCCGGAAGCTCTTGGATTCTTTGGGAATTAAGAAGACTCGAACTACACCTTACCATCCTCAGGGAGATGCTCAGCCGGAAAGGTTCAACCGAACCTTGCTCAACATGTTGGGGACTCTGGAAAGCGAGAAAAAGCAACATTGGAGCCAACACATAGCAGCCATAGTACATGCTTACAACTGCACCATCAGTGATGCTACAGGCTACTCCCCATATTGACTCATGTTTGGGAGAGAAGCGAGACTACCGGTGAACTTGGCTTTTGGCACCTCACTGGACCATTCCTCAGCCACATCCCACAAAGGATATGTGGACAGGCTCAGACACAGCCTGAAAGTAGCCTATGAACAAGCTCAAGCGGCCTCAGATCAAAGGGGAGCTCGGAATAAAAGAAATTTCGACTTGAAGGTCCGGGTACAAGACCTACAGTCCGTGGATCGAGTACTGTTGCGCAATCTGGGAGTCCCCGGAAAGCACAAACTTGCAGACAGATGGAGATCTGAACCCTATGTCATCTGCAGGAAGTTGCCGGGCCTACCTGTCTACAAGGTGAAGCCAGAGGGAAAGGTAGGCCCACTGAAGACATGGCATCGAAACCACCTGCTCCCACTTGCGGAGGCAGTTAGAATACCTCCCGTGGGAGACTCCCCTGAACCGGCCTCTATCTTGGATACTCCTAGGCTGAACACTCGGTCACAGACCTCCCGAGCTGAAAATGGAGAAGCCTCCCAACTTAGTGGAGATGAGGAGGGAGAACTTGATTGGCTGTGGCCTTCCCCAACTCCTGGAACTTCTATCATAGATCTTCCAGTCACCCAAGATACCACAGACGAAACACTGAACCCAGAGGCTACAGAGTTCATCCCCTTTAGTCCTTCAGCAGATTACTGGGAAGATGCCCATGATAGTTGCTCCAAGGAAGAGGAGCCTGTGGCGCCAGAACCAGAGATTCCAGGAGAGCAAAGGGCTCGAAGAGTCATTCGACCTCCTAAGAAGCTGACCTACCCTCAGATGGGGAACAGTTCGGAAGACTCTGTAGTCACTGCTAGGAGAAATGCTGAGATTCCGGATCCCTCCACTGTCCATTTGGTGGAGGGCAACCCCAGCTCACTCTCTGGCACAGTTAGGCAGGCCACCCATGATAATGTGACCTGTGGGCAAGGGAATTCTACCCCTCAGTTATGGTGGGAGTCCCCTATCCCAACATCGGTTTCAGAATTGTCCAGTGTTATATATAGTTGTTGTTAAAATTTATCTTTGGGGACCAAAGAGTTTAAGTGGGGGGAGTGTGTAGCGGGGTGTTCCCCTATAATGGGAAGAGACTACATCACCCATAACCCCATTCTTCACATGTTCCACCGCAGAGACTCATGGGAGGGGTTATAAAAGGAGGAGGCGAGGCCGGGCTCGGCCTCTTTGGGGACACGAGACTTCACAGACGGATCCTCTTGTGCGGATGTGTCGGAGTGCAAGGCCTGAAGCCTGAGGCCTTGCTCTACACCAAAGAGCCTTCCACCCCCCCTCTGCGAGCCTGGGTGGCATCTGACTTTGTGCGCTACAGCCTTGTGGGATCGGGGACCCGATCGTTGGAGAGATCGAGTGTGTGTGACACGGCCGGTGGAGGTTTCCCGGACTGGATCCGTAGTCCGGCGGGTGAGAGGGCATAAGCCCAGCTAAGATACTGTTGCTGTATATAGGCCTATAGACTGCCGTGGCCTACAAGTTATTTTGATACCCCTATTGAAGAGCCTTGTCAGAACTGAGCCTGCGGCTTTATTTAACCAAGTTCTATACCCCTTGGATTACAAAGGTATACTCTGTTTAAAGTGCACCACCATTACAGACCTGCCGGTGAAGAAAGAAGGACTAAGTTAAATATTAGAACCAGGCCTGGTGGGGATTCTAGTGTGTTTGATTACTGCGCCATAGGGCACTTAGTTAACGGTCGCTCGTATGGCGCACCTGTAGCGTGTGTTACTACATAGTGTGTTAGAGAGGCAGGACGCTGCCCTTAGGAGTGATTATCTTGAACTGTGATTACTGTTACCCCCTTTATCCATATTGAGAAAATAAGTAAAACACTTTACCTATTACAATTCATTACTGTGTCCTTGCTTAGTTATTATATTGCATAGGATATATCATTGATTGTTAGTACTAGCTGTGCCAGAAGGGGGTAGAGCCTATTGCCGGGGGTTGGCGGAGCTGCACTCAGGGCCCAAATCTAATTCTGCGGCCTCCTTAGTTGGAGGTATCGCTACACGAGCATAACATCTTCAACATCACAGAACAAGCCTGGTTAAATGTGACTATTTCTAGCTATACAATAACCTGAATAAATGAGACCCTTCACAGGCATATTGCAAAATTTTCACTGAAAGTCTCCAAATGTGATTAGACAAAGGTGAAGTGTTGAATATGTACTTCCATAGTGAATAATGAATGCATTGTAATTTTTATCTGTTTTATCTTCTAGGATTACCAATGCTATGTCATGGAGTATGTGAAAGGCAGGTCCCTGAATGCCTTCATAACAAGGACGCCGTGTTTGGATAATGACACCATAAGGTAAGTCCTATAATGGGGCTCAATAGGAGTGGGGAAGGAGGTAGAATGTACAATTGTAGACAGATCACTTTTAACCTCTTTCCACTGATATATGCAGCCTTTTGGCGGGTGGGTTTTAACGCAGAGAGGCAGTATGTATGCGACCCTATGTAAACACTTTTCTGTGCTGAGAGCATGCGCCCGGAGCACTCTCAGCACAGACATCGGCAGGGACCGGAAAGCTCCCGATGCATACTAGCGATCCGAACCTTTCTAAACATGTGACTGCTGTGACAGCCAATCACAGTGGTCACATGACCCAAATGCCTGCCTCTGCCTTCCAGCATTTAGAAGCTCTTAAAGAGCTGGGAGGCAGAAGCGGAACGGCGTTAAGCTATGGGACCTCTGTATTAAAGGGGATGACGGAATGTGCCTGCTTTCCCTAACCACCCCCAGGTACACTTGTCGGGTGCCTTTCTCTTAAACGCAATTTTTGATTGATTTAACATTTTTAATTAGAAAATGCAGAAGGAATAAGTAAGGCAGATAGCTGAGATGCCAGACATCTCCTACATTGCTTACATGGGAAAGCAACATTAGCTATTGGACCAGAATTTATACCCTGACAATAGAGCCAGAAGTGATGGAAGGGACTCCCAGACCTCAGATTATAGCTTGATCTTTCCAAAAATATACTCTAATATCCATGGATAGTAGGAATGAGCCGAACACCCCCCTGTTCGGTTTGCACCAGAACCTGCGAACGGACCGAAAATTTGCGCGAACTTTAGAACCCTATTAAATACAATGGACGCGAACGTTTGAAATCTAAAGTGCTAATTATAACGGCTAATATGCAAGTTATTGTCTATTATTTGGCCCAGGGGACATGTATCAATGCAAAAAGAAGTTTTAAAAACGGCCGTTTTTTCGATGCCGCAGTGAATTATGGGCCGTGACGCGCCACTCGAATTTAGCGCAAACGGCCCATAATGTTCGATCTTCGTCGAACGATCGAACAGCCGATGTTCGAGTCGAACATGGGTTCGACTCGAACTCAAAGCTCATCCCTAATGGATAGCTTTAGACTGACATTACTTATAGGATAAGATTTGGGAAGATCTAACTAATAAGAGATCGCATAATGAAGACATTCATGGCTGTGCTCTTAGCTGGACAACAGTGATTTCATAGTACTTTGAAACCAGTAATAACTCCATAATGATAATACATCAGGGTTTGCTTACAGACAAATAAAAAAACACTATGCATATCAAAAATTTGAATGCCCCTATAGCAGTGATTTGTTAAACTGATTTAATAATATATATTATGTCTTCAATAATATACCGTACCTATTTCTTCTAGCAGTAGGATCGGGTAATATTAAATATCGAGGAGCTAGGTTGCTACAAGACAAGTTTATAACTAATTAACCTTTTATTTTTTATTCATCAGATTTATTGCTGCTGAGTAGTGATGAGCCGAACACCCCCGGGTTCGGTTCGCACCAGAACCCGCGAACGGACCGAAAGTTCGTACGAACATTAGAACCCTATTAAATACAATGGATGCGAACGTTCGAATTCTAAAGTGCTAATTATAACAACTATTATGCATGTTATTGTCCTAAAAAGGGTTTGGGAACCCGGGTTGTGCACCAGGGGACATGTATCAATGCAAAAAGAAGTTTTAAAAACGGTCGTTTTTCGGGAGCAGTCATTTTAATGATGCATGAAGTGAAAAAAAAAAGTCAAATATTCCTTTAAATATCGTACCTGGGGGGTGTCTAAAGTATGCCTGTGAAGTGCCACGTGTTTCCCGTGTTTAGAACTGTCCCTGCACAAAATGACACTTCTAAAGGAAAAAAAAGCCATTTAAAACTGCTTGCGGCTTTAATGTAATGTCTGGTCCCGGTAATATGGATGAAAATATTTAAGAAAAATGGCATAGCTACCCCATGACCCCCCCCCCCTACCCCAGCCCATTACCAGCCCCTTTGGGTCTTGTATGGATATTAAGGGGAACCCCGCACATAAAATAAAAAAGGCCCTATATACTCTGAACAGCCGTATACAGGCGGTGCATACAAGACAGGGACTGTAGGTTTGTTCTTATGTAGAATCTGTTTGTCATTTTGAACAGGTACATTGTTTAAGTGTAGCTCCAGCCCAAAAATCTATTTTTAAACTTTTTGGAAAACATAGGTAAGGGTTATCACCCCTGTAACATTTGTTTTGCTGTCTGTGCCCCTGTTCAGAACATTTCACCTCACTTTCCATCCCAATGACAACTGTTTTTGAAATGTGGTGTTTTTCTTGAAACAAGGATTGGTGATAAAGCATCAGTACAGAGGAGACACCTTTCTCCCATATTAATTCTTACAGGAGAGAATTTTCCTTCCTAGGGGTAGATTTCCTCTCACTTCCTGTTGTCTTCTTGCGTTTGCAAGTAGGAGTCGTTTGTAAGTTGGATGTTTGAAAGTAGGGACCTGCCGTATATACTCTGCAGAAATAGGCCCCTTAGTTGTTGGTGTTGGCACAACACTGTAAGCACTCACAGTTACTCTTGGTTGGTGCTGGAACGCCCTGCTGTCAACTATTATATCAGGAATTTTAATTACATATAATTGTTGAACAGTGGTAGTAAAAATTGGGCCTTTGATGGTGGTGCTGGTGCCACAACACTGTAAGCCCTGACAGTTACTCTTGGTGGGTGCAGCAATGGGCCCTGCTGTGAATTATTAGATCAAGAATTGTAATTGCATGCCCCTGTTGAACAGGGGCTGAAAAATTGGGCCTTTCGTGGTGGTGGTGGTGGTGGCGTTGCCACAACACTGTAAGCCCTCAGAGTTACTCTTGGTGGGTGCAGCAATGGGCCCTGCTGTGAATTATTAGATCAAGAATTGTAATTACATGCCCCTTTTGAACAGGGGCTGAAAAATTGGGCCTTTCGTGGTGGTGGTGGCGTTGCCACAACACTGTAAGCCCTCAGAGTTACTCTTGGTGGGTGCAGGAATGGGCCCTGCTGTGAATTATTAGATCAAGAATTGTAATTACATGCCCCTTTTGAACAGGGGCTGAAAAATTGGGCCTTTCGTGGTGGTGGTGGTGGTGGCGTTGCCACAACACTGTAAGCCCTCAGAGTTACTCTTGGTGGGTGCAGGAATGGGCCCTGCTGTGAATTATTAGATCAAGAATTGTAATTACATGCCCCTTTTGAACAGGGGCTGAAAAATTGGGCCTTTCGTGGTGGTGGTGGTGGTGGCGTTGCCACAACACTGTAAGCCCTCAGAGTTACTCTTGGTGGGTGCAGCAATGGGCCCTGCTGTGAATTATTAGATCAAGAATTGTAATTACATGCCCCTTTTGAACAGGGGCTGAAAAATTGGGCCTTTCGTGGTGGTGGTGGTGGTGGCGTTGCCACAACACTGTAAGCCCTCAGAGTTACTCTTGGTGGGTGCAGGAATGGGCCCTGCTGTGAATTATTAGATCAAGAATTGTAATTACATGCCCCTTTTGAACAGGGGCTGAAAAATTGGGCCTTTCGTGGTGGTGGTGGCGTTGCCACAACACTGTAAGCCCTCAGAGTTACTCTTGGTGGGTGCAGGAATGGGCCCTGCTGTGAATTATTAGATCAAGAATTGTAATTACATGCCCCTTTTGAACAGGGGCTGAAAAATTGGGCCTTTCGTGGTGGTGGTGGTGGTGGCGTTGCCACAAGACTGTAAGCCCTCAGAGTTACTCTTGGTGGGTGCAGCAATGGGCCCTGCTGTGAATTATTAGATCAAGAATTGTAATTACATGCCCCTTTTGAACAGGGGCTGAAAAATTGGGCCTTTCGTGGTGGTGGTGGTGGTGGCGTTGCCACAACACTGTAAGCCCTCAGAGTTACTCTTGGTGGGTGCAGCAATGGGCCCTGCTGTGAATTATTAGATCAAGAATTGTAATTACATGCCCCTTTTGAACAGGGGCTGAAAAATTGGGCCTTTCGTGGTGGTGGTGGTGGTAGCGTTGCCACAACACTGTAAGCCCTCAGAGTTACTCTTGGTGGGTGCAGCAATGGGCCCTGCTGTGAATTATTAGATCAAGAATTGTAATTACATGCCCCTTTTGAACAGGGGCTGAAAAATTGGGCCTTTCGTGGTGGTGGTGGTGGTGGCGTTGCCACAACACTGTAAGCCCTCAGAGTTACTCTTGGTGGGTGCAGCAATGGGCCCTGCTGTGAATTATTAGATCAAGAATTGTAATTGCATGCCCCTGTTGAACAGGGGCTGAAAAATTGGGCCTTAGGCACTGGTGGCACAACACTACAACCCCTCACAGATACTGTACTTGGAGCACAGCAATGAGCCCTGTTGCAAAGTATTGCTTCAAAAATTGTAATGACACGCCCCTGTTAAACAGGGGCTGAAAAATTGGGCCTTAGCCACTGGTGGCGGCACCCATAAACAAAAATGATCTTCCAAGCTATCATCATCAATCGTATCATTGAGGACTCAGAGGAGGAGGATAGCCAGTCAACATAACAGCACAGGCACTCAGCATCAGCATCAGTCTTGAAGGGATGTGACATGTTAAAATCAATTAATCTGTTATATCAGCATCAGGTGTGTGGTAGCTGGTGGTGATCCAAGACTGGTTCATCTTGATGAAAGTCAGTCGATCAACCGAGTCGGTGGACAGGCGCACCCTGTGATCCGTGACAAATCCTCCAGCAGCACTGAATGTGCGTTCCGAAAGAACGCTGGATGCAGGACAGGCCAGTAGCTCAATTGCATACTGTGCAAGCTCTGGCCAGTGATCCATCCTCAAGACCCAGTAAGCCAGAGGATTTTCGGTGGGGAAGGTGTCCAAGTCTGACCTTGCCCCTAGATATTCCTGCACCATGTTTATCAGACGCTGGCGATGGTTGCTGGAACCGATCATACTTTGGGGCTGCGGACTAAAGAATTGTCTGAACGCATCGGTCAGACGGCCACCTTCCCCACCGCTCCTTCTTTGACTGGCCGAAGCCTCAGCAACTCGTTGTCCAGGACCAGGAGTTTGTAACCTCCCAGTCTCTGGGAACGCGTTGCACAGACCTTTCTGCAAGGCCTCCCGGAGTTGTCTCATCCTCTGCTCCCTCTGCGACGGTAACATAAGGTCCGCAACCTTACCCTTGTACCGTGGATTAAGGAGAGTGGCCAGCCAGTAATGGTCCCTCTCCTTGATCCGAAGAATACGAGGATCCTTCCGCAGACTTTGCAGGATCAGGGAGGCCATGCAGCGTAGGTTTGCTGAGGCATTCGCTCCGGAGTCCTCTGGGTCACTAAGGACGACATGATCCGCAGCCACCTCCTCCCAGCCACGTACAAGTCCACTGGTTTCTTGGGACTGTAAATCATCCCTAAAAGACTGCTGCTGATGATGCTGAGTGCCAGCCTCCACCTCCATGCTGACACAATCCTCCTCCTCCTCCTCCTCCTCCTCCTCCTCCTCCTGTGCGATGGGTGGGACAGAAGGAACACTGTCTGGGTAAAGGGGGCCTTGAGAGGCAAGGAAGTCCTCCTCTTCCTGCCTCTGTTCTGCCTCAAGTGCCCTGTCCATTATTCCACGCAGCGTGTGCTCCAACAGGTGGACAAGAGGTACAGTGTCACTGATGCATGCACTGTCACTGCTCACCATCCTCGTGGCCTCCTCAAATGGTGCCAAGACAGTGCATGCATCCCTGATCATGCCCCACTGGCGTGGAGAAAAAAAAACAAGCTCCCCTGACCCTGTCCTGGTGCCGTAGTCGCACAGGTACTCATTGATGGCCCTCTGCTGCGTGTGCAGCCGCTGCAGCATGGCCAACGTTGAGTTCCACCTGGTGGGCATGTCACATATAAGGCGGTTCTTGGGCAGGTTCAACTCCTTTTGCAGCTCAGCCAGGCGAGCACTGGCATTATAAGATCTGCGGAAATGCACACAGACTTTCCTGGCCTGCCTCAGGACATCCTGTAAGCCCGGGTACCTGCCCAAGAACCGCTGCACCACCAGGTTAAGGACGTGAGCCACACAGGGCACATGGGTCAGTTGTCCCTGTCGGAGGGCAGAGAGGAGGTTGGTGCCATTGTCGCAAACCACCATTCCTGGCTTAAGCTGGCGTGGCGTCAACCACCTCTCGGCCTGGCCCTGCAGAGCAGACAGGACCTCTGCCCCAGTGTGGCTTCTGTCCCCCAAACACACCAGCGCAAGCACGGCATGGCATCTTTTTGCCTGCGTACTTGCGTAGCCCCTTGAACGCCTACGGAGCACCGCTGGTTCTGAGGACAAACCACAGGAAGAGGCCATGGAGGAAGAAGAAGAGGAGGGGGTGGAGGAAAGAGGTGTGTCACAACCAGTAGTAGCATTTTGGAGGCGTGGCGGTGGAACAACCTCCAACACTACTGCACCTTGTCCTGCATCCTTCCCAGCTGCCAAAAGAGTGACCCAATGGGCCGTGAAAGAAAGGTAACGTCCCTGTCCATGCCTGCTGGACCATGAGTCAGCGGTAATATGCACCTTACCGCTGACCGCCCTGTCCAGCGAGGCCAAGACATTGCCTTCCACATGCCGGTAGAGAGCCGGAATAGCCTTCCGTGAGAAAAAGTGGCGTTTGGGAACCTGCCACTGAGGAACCGCACATTGCACAAACTCACGGAAGGGGGCCGAGTCTACCAACTGAAAAGGCAGCAGTTGAAGCTCTAGCAATTTAGCCAAGCTAGCATTCAACCGCTGGGCATGTGGATGGCTGGGAGTGAACTTCTTTCGACGGTCCAGCAGCTGGGGCAGGGAAATTTGCCTGCTAGAATCGGACGTCGGTGTACTGCTAGCAGAGTGGCCGCAAGTACTTGGCTGTGACACACCTAATTCTACACCTTCATTCCTCTCAGTGCATGTTTCAGAGAGGACTGAAGTTATAGTGGGGTTGGAGATCCCAGCTGATGCGGTGCAAGGAGAGGTCCGCTTTGTTCTTTGGTGTGGGTCTTTGAGGTAGGCTTGCCAACGAGCTGCATGGCAGGTCAACATATGTCTGGTCAGGCATGTGGTACCGAAGCGGCTGATGTTTTGGCCACGCGATATACGCTTGAGACATATGTTGCAAACAGCAGCTGTGCGATCTGATGCACTAGCCTCAAAAAAGGCCCACACCAAAGAACTTTTTGAATGATGGGCAGAGGCAGCGCCCTGCACAGGCGGAGCTCTGCGGTGTGATTCCGTCGGTGTACTGCCCTTACGCTGGCCACCAAAGGGCATCCTGCCTCGTTGGAGATGTGCCTCCTCCTCATCCTCCTCCTCCTCCTCTCTCCTATTAGGCACCCACGTGGAGTCAGTGACCTCATCATCCCCTCCCTCCTCATCACTGGAGCCAATCTGGCAGTATGCTGCAGCTGCTGGAACATGACTGCCAGATTGGTGTCCTTCTTGAGCATCCCCTCTGTCTGCTCTCATGCTACTGCCTTCCTGTAGCTGGGTTTCATCATCAGACCCTTCGAAACGCTGGGCATCCTCCTGGAGCATGTACCCAACACTGTGCTCAAACAGTTCGGGGGACTCCTCAGGAGGAGGACATGGTGGGTCTAGGGAAGGAGTGACTGATGATGAGTCTGACATTGATACCAGGGAAGAGGACGCTTTGGCAGCTGCTTTTCCAGTACCCTGAGCCTGGGTGAGAGAGGATGAGGAGGAGGAGGAGGGCTTGGTCATCCACTCTACCAAGTCTTCGGCATGATGTGGCTCAACATGTCCAGCTGCCGAAAAGAAGGACAAGCGTGTCCCATGGCCATGTGCTGATGACAATGCATCGCGTCCACGACCAGCACTGTTGCCCCCAGACACAGAGCCTGCTTGCCCTCTTTTATTGCCTCCTGACTGTCTGCCTCTCCTTGTTTGCCTTCCAGACATTCTAATAGATGGCCTGCAGGGAGATGGGAAAAAAGCAATAAGGGCTACCTTCAGGTGTCCTTCTCTGTCCCTTTACTTAAGGATTTCTAAATATGGTTGAGGATGATTGCTTTTGCACAGAATAGCACAACGAGAATTTCCCTGACTGTCCAAAAAACAAGGATTTCAAAGATGGTTGATGAGGAATGCTTTAGCACACTATAGCACAAGGAGAATTTCCCTCACTGTCCTTCCCTGTCCCTAGAAACAAGGATTATCACAGTGAAAGAAACTGACACTCTTCCTACCTATAGTTTTCTGTCCCTAGAAAAAATGTTTTTTTAAAGCACACTATAGCACAAGGAGAATTTCCCTCACTTTCCTTCCCTGTCCCTAGAAACAAGGATTATCACAGTGAAAGAAACTGACACTCTTCCTACCTATAGTTTTCTGTCCCTAGAAAAAATGTTTTTTTAAAGCACTCTATAGCACAAGGAGAATTTCCCTCACTTTCCTTCCCTGTCCCTAGAAACAAGGATTATCACAGTGAAAGAAACTGACACTCTTCCTACCTATAGTTTTCTGTCCCTAGAAAAAATGTTTTTTTAAAGCACACTATAGCACAAGGAGAATTTCCCTCACTGTCTTTCCCTGTCCCTAGAAACAAGGATTATCACAGTAAAACACACTGACACTCTCCCTACCTATAGTTTTCTGTCCCTAGAAAAAATGTTTTTTTAAAGCACACTATAGCACAAGGAGAATTTCCCTCACTGTCCTTCCCTGTCCCTAGAAACAAGGATTCGCACAGTAAAACACACTGACACTCTCCCTACCTATAGTTTTCTGTCCCTAGAAAAAATGTTTTTTTAAAGCACACTATAGCACAAGGAGAATTTCCCTCACTGTCCTTCCCTGTCCCTAGAAACAAGGATTCGCACAGTAAAACACACTGACACTCTCCCTACCTATAGTTTTCGGTCCCTAGAAAAAATGTTTTTTTAAAGCACACTATAGCACAAGGAGAATTTCCCTCACTGTCCTTCCCTGTCCCTAGAAACAAGGATTCGCACAGTAAAACACACTGACACTCTCCCTACCTATAGTTTTCTGTCCCTAGAAAAAATGTTTTTTTAAAGCACACTATAGCACAAGGAGAATTCCCTCACTGTCCTTCCCTGTCCCTAGAAACAAGGATTCGCACAGTAAAACACACTGACACTCTCCCTACCTATCCTTCTCTTTCCCTAAACTAAAGGAATCCAGGTTAAGCAAGAAAAAATAAATGTCACTGTCCCTGCCTATGCTTCTCTTTCCCTGCTCCGGAACACACTACACTAGGCCGCCGTGCTGGCGGCCTTTTATAGTGTGGGGCGTGTACTAAACACCCTCAGCAATAATTGGCCACAGGCATCCTGCCTGTGGCCAATCATTGCTCTCCTCGCTGCCGGCGCTGTGATTGGCCAAGCATGCGGGGTCACAGTGCATGCTTGGCCAATCACAGCGCCTGGATGACACTGCGATGGCGTAGTGCATTGTGGGCCGTTCGCGTCACTCGAATTTGGCGCGAACGGCCCAAATCGTTCGATCTTCGTCGAACGATCGAACAGCCGATGTTCGACTCGAACACGAAGCTCATCCCTACTGCTGAGCTGCTGTGTGCAATACAATTTCTTCATGCCAGAGGCATCGCACATTGGTAAGAAATCAATTCATCATATTTTATTATATCAGCCTATTGGTCTCCAAACTGCAGTCTGTGAGTCATATGTGGCCCTTTGTTGGCTTTTATTCAGGCCCTGGGGCGCTAGTCCTTCCACTGTCACCAACAATAATGCACTATTCCTCCCACTGACACCAATTATCGAGCACTATTCCTCCAACTGACACCACTAACAGGCCACTATCCTTCCACTGACACCAATGATCCAATGATGGAGCACTGTTCCTTTCACTGCCACCAATGATGGGGAACTATTCCTACCACGGACACCAACGATAGGGCACTATTCCTTCCACTAACACCAATGACAGGCACTATTCCACCCACTGACACCAACGATAGGGCACCTATTCCTCCCACTGACACCAATGATGGGGCACTATTCCTTTCACTGCCACTAATGATGGGGCACTATTCCTCCCACTGACACCAACACTGGGGCACTATTCTTTTCACTAACACCAAGGATGGGGCACTATTCCACCCACTGATACCAAAAAAAGGGGACTATCCTTCCACCGACACCAACAATCCAATGATGGAGCACTGTTCCTTCCACTGACACCAATGATAGGGCACTATTCCTTTCACTGCCACCAATGATGGGGCACTATTCCCTCCACTGATGCCAACAATAGAGTACTATTCCTCCCATTAATATCAATGATAGGACCCTATTCCTTCTCCTACTGACAACAGGCTCTATGTAATAGTCTTGTTTCCAATGACCTTGAAGCCTGAGGCATTGTTTACTCTGACTAACACTGGGGCATTTTCTACTCCCACTGGCCAGTCTGCACCCACCTACCGTCTGAAGGAAAGTAATCTGGCCCTTTATTTAGAAAGCTGATAAAGGTCTAGAATGGACAGCTTACCCTTTTTGTTTTCTTTTTCTTTACAGTGACTTGCACGCAGAGAACATCCTCATTGATAGTACTGGACATGTCAAGGTTATCGATCTTGGAATGGCAAAGATATCAAAAATTGCACCCTGCCCGGACACTCCATCCTCCTCCATTGTAAGTACACACGTTCCATTTATTGACTGTGCTATATTGTTTTTCTGGCCACAAAGAGGTTCTTAACTACTTCCATTCTAGAGCCACCTGTGAGTCACGTAAAAGTGATCAGGCAGGTCTACAGCTGCCCATATTCACTTTTATAGTAAAGGCCACAATCCAGCTGGTAAAAACAGAACCAGCCGTGAGCTTGTTCAAAGCGGAGTTCCACTAATTTTTGTGTTTATTACAAGTCAGCAGCTACAAAAAGTGTACCTGCTGACTTTTAATAAACACACACTCACCTGTCCCATGGTCCAGCAATGTGGCCTCCCGAGCCCTCGCTTCTCTCCCTCTCCCCAGCACCGGCATTGCAAGTGTGGGCACCCAGCTGTGACCCATTGGTCGGGCAAACTTCTGGGGCCTGTGACGTGTCCCAGAACATTGCAAGGAGGGAGGGGGAGAGGATGAGCCTGGGTGGCTTGAGCGGAAGTGGGAGCAGGTACCTGTCAAAACTAGGTACCTGCCCCCCCCCCAAGAATAACATGCCAAATGTGGCATATTTGGGAGGAGGAGTGCTTAATCACTTCAGCCCCAGACCCTTTTGGCTGGTTAAAGACCAGGCCCCTTTTTGCGATTCGGCACTGCGTCGCTTTAACTGACAATTGCGCGGTCGTGCGACATGGCTCTCAAACAAAATTGACGTCCTTTTTTCCCCACAAATAGATATATTTTTTACTTTTTACTATAATAAATATCCCCAAAAAATATATATATAAAAAAAAAATTTCCCTCAGTTTAGGCCGATACATATTCTTCTACATATTTTTGGTAAAAAAAAAAAATCGCAATAAGCGTTTATTGATTGGTTTGCGCAAAAGTTATAGCGTTTACAAAATAGGGGATGGTTTTATGGCATTTTTATTATTTATTTTTTTTACTAGTAATGGCGGCGATCAGTGATTTTTTGTGTGACTGCGACATTATGGCGGACACATCAGACACTTTTGACACATTTTTGGTACCATTGTCATTTTCACAGCGATCAGTGCTATAAAAATGCACTGATTACTGTGAAAATGACGCTGGCAGTCAAGGGGTTAACCACTAGGTGGCGCTGTAGGGGTTAAGTGTTCCCTGCATAGTGTTTCTTACTGTAGGGGGGATGGGCTCTGTGTCACATGACACCAATCTCCGCTCCGAGTACACGGAGCCCAGATCAATGTCATTGTCACTAGTCAGAGCGGGGAGATGCTTGTTTACACAAGCATCTCCCAACTCTATACCTCCGTGAGACGATTGCGGGAATCCCCGCGGCGATCGAGTCCGCAGAACCTGCGGTCTGACTCACGGGGAAGGCAGCAGGGTAGCAAGCGCGACCACACGTCAGGCAGGAGGCGGTCGGCAAGTGGTTAAAGTGGAACTTCCCCTTTTGGGTGGATCTTTGCTTTAACTTCTTTCAATTTTGGACGTACCAGATACGCCCAAAAGGGCTAAATAGATTAACAATGCAATAAAAAGTGGTGAAACATTAAACTTTGCCTAGACCCATAAAATGGGCTTGGACCTCTACTTGGTGTTGCAGAAACATGACGCAGTAAACTGTTGTTATGATGTGTACATATTAAAGGGGAACTAAACCCTCTTATTCTTTACAGCTAAGGAAGCTGCCATCTTAGCCTCTGTTTGACCTGTTGTGGCCATGGTTCTGCCCATGGGATCAATTATGACACCAGCCATTTGAATGCTTGACAGTTCACTTGGGAGCAAAAGCAACCATGACAGTTATCACTTACGGCATGCTTTTAATGTAACTGTTTTGGGAAACTGTTAAATTGATGGGTTTAATTCAGCTTTAATTAGTATAGGAATGGAAGGAAATGTATTGTATTTATTTTTATATTTGTTTTATTATGTTCTGGGCTATAAAAATATTTTTTATTTCCTGTAGGTCAAACGGGAAACATTGAGAACATTTCGCAAAGACTACTCTAAATTAAGGTTTGCAATCTTTCAAATGATGACTAAATATGTTGGCGACCAGGGATGAGCCGAACACCCCCCTGTTCGGTTCGCACCAGAACCTGCGAACAGACAAAATGTTTGTGTAAACTTTAGAACCCTATTAAATACAATGGACTCGAACGTTCGAAATCTAAAGTGTTAATCATAAAGGCTAATATGCAAGTTATTGTCCTAAAAAGTGTTTGGGGACCCGGGTCCTGCCCCAGGGGACATGTATCAATTGTGAGGGGGTTAACTCAGTAGCGGGTGTGTGTGACCCCCTGGTTGGGCTCCCCACACAAAAACAGGGCCAGCAGACGGAGGTTGTGGTTTTCAAAATCAAAAGGTGCGGTTTATTTCTCTATGTACAGTGACAAAAACACAGCAAAGCCAAAAAGAAACATAAACAAAATAAATCCTGGTCAGTTTGACCTCTGACTAAACATGCAGGTTTCCTAAACTAACAACTGGGATCAGCCTGGTGCTGTCCTAGTCCCTAAGTCCCTGGTTTAGTAAAAGTCCAAACAAATAGCCACACAGGCTTTGCCTCACCGCACAGGGGTTCACTCTCCCTAGACAGTCCACACAGGTCTGGGTCCAGGCATGAGCTAACATCTAATGAAGCTGGGAGTTTTTATAGAGGCCTTAAACGAACTGACAGGCTTCAGCTGGTCTCATCAACTCCCTGCCTGCACGACGCCCAGCCCTCTCCCTAGAGGTATGAGTCATCCATGAGCCCACTAGCCTCAGCTGGGCTTCATCAACTCCCTCCCTAGTTGTATAAGTCAGCATAAAGCCTGAATCTGGGAGAAATATATCTACCCCCCTGGATGCAACCAGGTGACTTTACCTTCCTGCTGTCACACAATGCAAAAATAAGTTTTAAAAACGGCCGTTTTTTCGGGAGCAGTGATTTTAATAATGCTTAAAATGAAAAAATAAAAGTGAAATATTCCTTTAAATTTCGTACCTGGGGGGTGTGTATGATATGCATGTAAAGTGGCGCATGTTTCCCGTGCTTAGAACTGTCCCTGGACAAAGTGTCATTTTTGAAAGAAAAAAATGCATTTAAAACTGACTCGCGGCTATTAATGAATTGTCGGCTCCCGGCAATACATACAAAAGTCATTGATAAAAAAAAAAAAAAAAGCGTGGGGGTTCCCCAGAATTCAATTACCAGGCCCTTCAGGTCTGGAATGGATATTAAGGGGAACCCCGCCGCAAATTTAAAAAAAAATTGACGTGGGGTTCCCCCAAATATCCATTCCAGGCCCTTCAGATCTGGCATGGATTTTAAGGGGAACTCCACCCCAAATTTAAAAAAAAATGGCGTGGAGTCCCCCTAAAAATCCATACTAGACCCCTTATCCGAGCACGCAACCTGGCCGGCCGCAGGGGAAAAGGGGGGGACGAGAGAGCGGCCCCCCTCCCTCCTGAACCGTACCAAGCCACATGCCCTCAACATGGGGAGGATGTCCCCATGTTGATGGGGACAAGGGCCTCATCCCCACAACCCTTGCCCGGTGGTTGTGGGGGTCTGCGGGCGGGGGGCTTATCGGAATCTGGAAGACCCCTTTAACAAAGGGGACCCCAGATCCCGGCCCCCCCTATGTGAATTGGTAAGGGGTACATTGTACCCCTACCATTTCACGAAGAAAGCGTAAAAAAATGTTTAAAAAAACACACAAACACCTTAAAAAAGTCCTTTATTTAAAAAAAAAACAAAAAAACATTCCAGCGGTGAAATCCAGTGTCCCGCGGCGATCCCGATGTCCAGCGCTGTCCTTCATTGGTTGTGCCTGAGCGGACCTGATGGGGAACTCCCTCTCAGTATTTTAAATGTATAGACCCGCCCCTTCTAAAGTTCCCCATCAGGTCCGCTCAGCGGACCAGATGCGGAACATGAGAAGGGGCGGGTCTATACAGGTATTACCAAAGTGAGAGCAGTTCCCCCTCGGTATGTCGGACCCGCCTACGTCATTGGCTTGAGCGGGGAACTTCCTTCACTATGTAAATTTAAATTACACAGTGAAGGAAGTTCCCCGCTCAAGCCAATGACGTAGGTGGGTCCGACATACCGAGGGGGCGGACCTGATGGGGAACTGCTCTCACTTTGGTAATACATGTATAGACCCGCCCCTTCTCATGTTCCGCATCTGGTCCGCTGAGCGGACCTGATGGGGAACTTTAGAAGGGGCGGGTCTATACATTTAAAATACTGAGAGGGAGTTCCCCATCAGGTCCGCTCAGGCACAACCAATGAAGGACAGCGCTGGACATCGGGATCGCCGCGGGACACTGGATTTCACCCCTGGAATGTTTTTTTTTTTTTTTTAAATAAAGGACTTTTTCAAGGTGTTTGTGTGTTTTTTTAAACATTTTTTTACGCTTTCTTCGTGAAATGGTAGGGGTACAATGTACCCCTTACCAATTCACATAGGGGGGGCCGGGATCTGGGGGTCCCCTTTGTTAAAGGGGTTTTCCAGATTCCGATAAGCCCACCGCCCGCAGACCCCCACAACCACCGGGCAAGGGTTGTGGGGATGAGGCCCTTGTCCCCATCAACATGGGGACATCCTCCCCATGTTGAGGGCATGTGGCCTGGTACGGTTCAGGAGGGAGGGGGGGCCGCTCTCTCATCCCCCCCTTTTCCCCTGCGGCCGGCCAGGTTGCGTGCTCGGATAAGGGGTCTAGTATGGATTTTTAGGGGGACTCCACGCCATTTTTTTTTAAATTTGGGGTGGAGTTCCCCTTAAAATCCATGCCAGATCTGAAGGGCCTGGAATGGATATTTGGGGGAACCCCACGTCAATTTTTTTTTTTAATTTGCGGTGGGGTTCCCCTTAATATCCATTCCAGACCTGAAGGGCCTGGTAATTGAATTCTGGGGAACCCCCACGCTTTTTTTTTTTTTTTTATCAATGACTTTTGTATGTATTGCCGGGAGCCGACAATTCATTAATAGCCGCAAGTCAGTTTTAAATGCATTTTTTTCTTTCAAAAATGACATTTTTTGCAGGGACAGTTCTAAGCACAGGAAACATGTGCCACTTTACATGCATATCATACACATCCCCCAGGTACGAAATTTAAAGGAATATTTCACTTTTATTTTTTCATTTTAAGCATTATTAAAATCACTGCTCCCGAAAAAACGGCCGTTTTTAAAACTTCTTTTTGCATTGATACATGTCCCCTGGGGCAGGACCCAGGTCCCCAAACACTTTTTAGGACAATAACTTGCATATAAGCCTTTATAATTAGCACTTTAGATTTCTCCCATAGATTTTTCGAATTTGCCGCGAACACCCCAATTTGTTCGTTGTTCGGCGAACAGGCGAACAGGCAATGTTCGAGTCGAACATGAGTTCGACTCGAACTCGAAGCTCATCCCTATTGGCGACCATACCCCAATCCAAGACTTTACAGACTTCATAAAGAAGGTAATAAAATGTTCTACTCTAGCCAGAGATAGAACAAGTTTATTTGGCTACATTACATTTTTTAGTTATTGCTTTTGTGATGTTAATAATCTATTTTTTTTATTATTTGCAGGTTTCAGCTGATTCTACGCCTGCGTTCATAGCTTTGCGACACCACCCATTCTTCACAGGGATAAACTGGGATGAGTTGGAAGCTGGGAAAATAAGTCCACCATTTGTCATGGAAATGGTAAGTGTAAGTGTTATGACTAGGAAATGGAATCACGTCTGTAAATGTGCTATGTGTGCTGTTTTTCATTCTCTTTTCTGCCCCCTACTGGCATGTATGAGGAGCTGCATTCCTTTTGGTGCTATCCAATAGGATGGAAAAACAATTCACAGTTGATCATTTACAAGTCATTCATCTATAAAGCATGAAGCCTGTCAACTTTTTATAAGCAGCTTCATACTTCTAACTGTCAAGTTCTTGCAGGGACTTTAGAATCAGTGTAGCACATAAACATCATTTATAAACATGCCTGTACAGTAGGGATGAGCTTCGTGTTCGAGTCGAACATACGTTCGACTCGAACATCGGCTGTTCGATCGTTCGACGAAGATCGAACGATTTGGGCCGTTCGCGCCAAATTCGAGTGACGCGAACGGCCCACAATGCACTACGCCATCGCAGTGTCATCCAGGCGCTGTGATTGGCCAAGCATGCACTGTGACCCCGCATGCTTGGCCAATCACAGCGCCGGCAGCGAGGAGAGCAATGATTGGCCACAGGCAGGATGCCTGTGGCCAATTATTGCTGAGGGTGTTTAGTACACGCCCCACACTATAAAAGGCCGCCAGCACGGCGGCCTAGTGTAGTGTGTTCCGGAGCAGGGAAAGACAAGCATAGGCAGGGACAGTGACATTTATTTCTTTCTTGCTTAACCTGGATTCCTTTAGTTTAGGGAAAGAGAAGGATAGGTAGGGAGAGTGTCAGTGTGTTTTACTGTGCGAGTCCTTGTTTCTAGGGACAAAGAAGGAAAGTGAGGGGATTTCTCCTTGTGCTATAGTGTGCTTTAAAAAAACATTTTTTCTAGGGACAGAAAACTGTAGGTAGGGAGAGTGTCAGTTTCTTTCACTGTGCCAGTCCTTGTTTCTAGGGACAAAGAAGGAAAGTGAGGGGATTTCTCCTTGTTCTATAGTGTGCTTTAAAAAAACATTTTTTCTAGGGACAGAAAACTGTAGGTAGGGAGAGTGTCAGTTTCTTTCACTGTGCCAGTCCTTGTTTCTAGGGACAAAGAAGGAAAGTGAGGGGAATTCTCCTTGTGCTATAGTGTGCTTTAAAAAAACATTTTTTCTAGGGACAGAAAACTGTAGGTAGGGAGAGTGTCAGTTTCTTTCACTGTGCCAGTCCTTGTTTCTAGGGACAAAGAAGGAAAGTGAGGGGATTTCTCCTTGTGCTATAGTGTGCTTTAAAAAAACATTTTTTCTAGGGACAGAAAACTGTAGGTAGGGAGAGTGTCAGTTTCTTTCACTGTGCCAGTCCTTGTTTCTAGGGACAAAGAAGGAAAGTGAGGGGAATTCTCCTTGTGCTATAGTGTGCTTTAAAAAAACATTTTTTCTAGGGACAGAAAACTGTAGGTAGGGAGAGTGTCAGTTTCTTTCACTGTGCCAGTCCTTGTTTCTAGGGACAAAGAAGGAAAGTGAGGGGATTTCTCCTTGTGCTATAGTGTGCTTTAAAAAAAACATTTTTTCTAGGGACAGAAAACTGTAGGTAGGGAGAGTGTCAGTTTCTTTCACTGTGCCAGTCCTTGTTTCTAGGGACAAAGAAGGAAAGTGAGGGGATTTCTCCTTGTGCTATAGTGTGCTTTAAAAAAACATTTTTTCTAGGGACAGAAAACTGTAGGTAGGGAGAGTGTCAGTTTCTTTCACTGTGCCAGTCCTTGTTTCTAGGGACAAAGAAGGAAAGTGAGGGGATTTCTCCTTGTGCTATAGTGTGCTTTAAAAAAACATTTTTTCTAGGGACAGAAAACTGTAGGTAGGGAGAGTGTCAGTTTCTTTCACTGTGCCAGTCCTTGTTTCTAGGGACAAAGAAGGAAAGTGAGGGGAATTCTCCTTGTGCTATAGTGTGCTTTAAAAAAACATTTTTTCTAGGGACAGAAAACTGTAGGTAGGGAGAGTGTCAGTTTCTTTCACTGTGCCAGTCCTTGTTTCTAGGGACAAAGAAGGAAAGTGAGGGGATTTCTCCTTGTGCTATAGTGTGCTTTAAAAAAACATTTTTTCTAGGGACAGAAAACTGTAGGTAGGGAGAGTGTCAGTTTCTTTCACTGTGCCAGTCCTTGTTTCTAGGGACAAAGAAGGAAAGTGAGGGGAATTCTCCTTGTGCTATAGTGTGCTTTAAAAAAACATTTTTTCTAGGGACAGAAAACTGTAGGTAGGGAGAGTGTCAGTTTCTTTCACTGTGCCAGTCCTTGTTTCTAGGGACAAAGAAGGAAAGTGAGGGGATTTCTCCTTGTGCTATAGTGTGCTTTAAAAAAACATTTTTTCTAGGGACAGAAAACTGTAGGTAGGGAGAGTGTCAGTTTCTTTCACTGTGCCAGTCCTTGTTTCTAGGGACAAAGAAGGAAAGTGAGGGGATTTCTCCTTGTGCTATAGTGTGCTTTAAAAAAACATTTTTTCTAGGGACAGAAAACTGTAGGTAGGGAGAGTGTCAGTTTCTTTCATCTGTGCCAGTCCTTGTTTCTAGGGACAAAGAAGGAAAGTGAGGGGAATTCTCCTTGTGCTATAGTGTGCTTTAAAAAAACATTTTTTCTAGGGACAGAAAACTGTAGGTAGGGAGAGTGTCAGTTTCTTTCACTGTGCCAGTCCTTGTTTCTAGGGACAAAGAAGGAAAGTGAGGGGATTTCTCCTTGTGCTATAGTGTGCTTTAAAAAAACATTTTTTCTAGGGACAGAAAACTGTAGGTAGGGAGAGTGTCAGTTTCTTTCACTGTGCCAGTCCTTGTTTCTAGGGACAAAGAAGGAAAGTGAGGGGAATTCTCCTTGTGCTATAGTGTGCTTTAAAAAAACATTTTTTCTAGGGACAGAAAACTGTAGGTAGGGAGAGTGTCAGTTTCTTTCACTGTGCCAGTCCTTGTTTCTAGGGACAAAGAAGGAAAGTGAGGGGATTTCTCCTTGTGCTATAGTGTGCTTTAAAAAAACATTTTTTCTAGGGACAGAAAACTGTAGGTAGGGAGAGTGTCAGTTTCTTTCACTGTGCCAGTCCTTGTTTCTAGGGACAAAGAAGGAAAGTGAGGGGATTTCTCCTTGTGCTATAGTGTGCTTTAAAAAAACATTTTTTCTAGGGACAGAAAACTGTAGGTAGGGAGAGTGTCAGTTTCTTTCACTGTGCCAGTCCTTGTTTCTAGGGACAAAGAAGGAAAGTGAGGGGAATTCTCCTTGTGCTATAGTGTGCTTTAAAAAAACATTTTTTCTAGGGACAGGAAACTGTAGGTAGGGAGAGTGTCAGTTTCTTTCACTGTGCCAGTCCTTGTTTCTAGGGACAAAGAAGGAAAGTGAGGGGATTTCTCCTTGTGCTATAGTGTGCTTTAAAAAAACATTTTTTCTAGGGACAGAAAACTGTAGGTAGGGAGAGTGTCAGTTTCTTTCACTGTGCCAGTCCTTGTTTCTAGGGACAAAGAAGGAAAGTGAGGGGAATTCTCCTTGTGCTATAGTGTGCTTTAAAAAAACATTTTTTCTAGGGACAGAAAACTGTAGGTAGGGAGAGTGTCAGTTTCTTTCACTGTGCCAGTCCTTGTTTCTAGGGACAAAGAAGGAAAGTGAGGGGAATTCTCCTTGTGCTATAGTGTGCCAAAGCATTCCTCATCAACCATCTTTGAAATCCTTGTTTTTTGGACAGTCAGGGAAATTGTCGTTGTGCTATTCTGTGCAAAAGCAATAATCCTCAACCATATTTAGAAATCCTTAAGTAAAGGGACAGAGAAGGACACCTGAAGGTAGCCCTTATTGCTTTTTTCCCATCTCCCTGCAGGCCATCTATTAGAATGTCTGGAAGGCAAACAAGGAGAGGCAGACAGTCAGGAGGCAATAAAAGAGGGCAAGCAGGCTCTGTGTCTGGGGGCAACAGTGCTGGTCGTGGACGCGGTGCATTGTCATCAGCACATGGCCATGGGACACGCTTGTCCTTCTTTTCGGCAGCTGGACATGTTGAGCCACATCATGCCGAAGACTTGGTAGAGTGGATGACCAAGCCCTCCTCCTCCTCCTCATCCTCTCTCACCCAGGCTCAGGGTACTGGCAAAGCAGCTGCCAAAGCGTCCTCTTCCCTGGTATCAATGTCAGACTCATCATCAGTCACTCCTTCCCTAGACCCACCATGTCCTCCTCCTGAGGAGTCCCCCGAACTGTTTGAGCACAGTGTTGGGTACATGCTCCAGGAGGATGCCCAGCGTTTCGAAGGGTCTGATGATGAAACCCAGCTACAGGAAGGCAGTAGCGTGAGAGCAGACAGAGGGGATGCTCAAGAAGGACACCAATCTGGCAGTCATGTTCCAGCAGCTGCAGCATACTGCCAGATTGGCTCCAGTGATGAGGAGGGAGGGGATGATGAGGTCACTGACTCCACGTGGGTGCCTAATAGGAGAGAGGAGGAGGAGGAGGATGAGGAGGAGGCACATCTCCAACGAGGCAGGATGCCCTTTGGTGGCCAGCGTAAGGGCAGTACACCGACGGAATCACACCGCAGAGCTCCGCCTGTGCAGGGCGCTGCCTCTGCCCGTCATTCAAAAAGTTCCTTGGTGTGGGCCTTTTTTGAGGCTAGTGCATCAGATCGCACAGCTGCTGTTTGCAACATATGTCTCAAGCGTATATCGCGTGGCCAAAACATCAGCCGCTTGGGTACCACATGCCTGACCAGACATATGTTGACCTGCCATGCAGCTCGTTGGCAAGCCTACCTCAAAGACCCACACCAAAGAACAAAAGCGGACCTCTCCTTGCACCGCATCAGCTGGGATCTCCAACCCCACTATAACTTCAGTCCTCTCTGAAACATGCACTGAGAGGAATGAAGGTGTAGAATTAGGTGTGTCACAGCCAAGTACTTGCGGCCACTCTGCTAGCAGTACACCGACGTCCGATTCTAGCAGGCAAATTTCCCTGCCCCAGCTGCTGGACCGTCGAAAGAAGTTCACTCCCAGCCATCCACATGCCCAGCGGTTGAATGCTAGCTTGGCTAAATTGCTAGCGCTTCAACTGCTGCCTTTTCAGTTGGTAGACTCGGCCCCCTTCCGTGAGTTTGTGCAATGTGCGGTTCCTCAGTGGCAGGTTCCCAAACGCCACTTTTTCTCACGGAAGGCTATTCCGGCTCTCTACCGGCATGTGGAAGGCAATGTCTTGGCCTCGCTGGACAGGGCGGTCAACGGTAAGGTGCATATTACCGCTGACTCATGGTCCAGCAGGCATGGACAGGGACGTTACCTTTCTTTCACGGCCCATTGGGTCACTCTTTTGGCAGCTGGGAAGGATGCAGGACAAGGTGCAGTAGTGTTGGAGGTTGTTCCACCGCCACGCCTCCAAAATGCTACTACTGGTTGTGACACACCTCTCTCCTCCACCCCCTCCTCTTCTTCTTCCTCCATGGCCTCTTCCTGTGGTTTGTCCTATGAACCAGCGGTGCTCCGTAGCCGTTCACGGGGCTACGCAAGTATGCAGGCAAAAAGATGCCATGCCGTGCTTGTGCTGGTGTGTTTGGGGGACAGAAGCCACACTGGGGCAGAGGTCCTGTCTGCTCTGCAGGGCCAGGCCGAGAGGTGGTTGACGCCACGCCAGCTTAAGCCAGGAATGGTGGTTTGCGACAATGGCACCAACCTCCTCTCCGCCCTCCGACAGGGACAACTGACCCATGTGCCCTGTGTGGCTCACGTCCTTAACCTGGTGGTGCAGCGGTTCTTGGGCAGGTACCCGGGCTTACAGGATGTCCTGAGGCAGGCCAGGAAAGTCTGTGTGCATTTCCGCAGATCTTATAATGCCAGTGCTCGCCTGGCTGAGCTGCAAAAGGAGTTGAACCTGCCCAAGAACCGCCTTATATGTGACATGCCCACCAGGTGGAACTCAACGTTGGCCATGCTGCAGCAGCTGCACATGCAGCAGAGGGCCATCAATGAGTACCTGTGCGACTACGGCACCAGGACAGGGTCAGGGGAGCTTGGTTTTTTTTCTCCACGCCAGTGGGGCATGATCAGGGATGCATGCACTGTCCTGGCGCCATTTGAGGAGGCCACGAGGATGGTGAGCAGTGACAGTGCATGCATCAGTGACACTGTACCTCTTGTCCACCTGTTGGAGCACACGCTGCGTGGAATAATGGACAGGGCACTTGAGGCAGAACAGAGGCAGGAAGAGGAGGACTTCCTTGCCTCTCAAGGCCCCCTTTACCCAGACAGTGTTCCTTCTGTCCCACCCATCGCACAGGAAGAGGAAGAGGAGGAGGAGGAGGAGGAGGAGGAGGATTGTGTCAGCATGGAGGTGGAGGCTGGCACTCAGCATCATCAGCAGCAGTCTTTTAGGGATGATTTACAGTCCCAAGAAACCAGTGGACTTGTACGTGGCTGGGAGGAGGTGGCTGCGGATCATGTCGTCCTTAGTGACCCAGAGGACTCCGGAGCGAATGCCTCAGCAAACCTACGCTGCATGGCCTCCCTGATCCTGCAAAGTCTGCGGAAGGATCCTCGTATTCTTCGGATCAAGGAGAGGGACCATTACTGGCTGGCCACTCTCCTTGATCCACGGTACAAGGGTAAGGTTGCGGACCTTATGTTACCTTCGCAGAGGGAGCAGAGGATGAGACAACTCCGGGAGGCCTTGCAGAAAGGTCTGTGCAACGCGTACCCAGAGACTGGGAGGTTACAAACTCCTGGTCCTGGACAACGAGTTGCTGAGGCTTCGGCCAGTCAAAGAAGGAGCGGTGGGGAAGGTGGCCGTCTGACCGATGCGTTCAGACAATTCTTTAGTCCGCAGCCCCAAAGTATGATCGGTTCCAGCAACCATCGCCAGCGTCTGATAAACATGGTGCAGGAATATCTAGGGGCAAGGTCAGACTTGGACACCTTCCCCACCGAAAATCCTCTGGCTTACTGGGTCTTGAGGATGGATCACTGGCCAGAGCTTGCACAGTATGCAATTGAGCTACTGGCCTGTCCTGCATCCAGCGTTCTTTCGGAACGCACATTCAGTGCTGCTGGAGGATTTGTCACGGATCACAGGGTGCGCCTGTCCACCGACTTGGTTGATCGACTGACTTTCATCAAGATGAACCAGTCTTGGATCACCACCAGCTACCACACACCTGATGCTGATATAACAGACTAATTGATTTTAACATGTCACATCCCTTCAAGACTGATGCTGATGCTGAGTGCCTGTGCTGTTATGTTGACTGGCTATCCTCCTCCTCCGAGTCCTCAATGATACGATTGATGATGATAGCTTGGAAGATCATTTTTGTTTATGGGTGCCGCCACCAGTGGCTAAGGCCCAATTTTTCAGCCCCTGTTTTACAGGGGCGTGTAATTACAATTTTTTTAGCAATAATTTGCCATAGGGCTCATTGCTGTGCTCCAAGTACAGTATCTGTGAGGGGTTGGAGTGTTGTGGCACCAGTGCCTAAGGCCCAATTTTTCAGCCCCTGTTTAACAGGGGCGTGTCATTACAATTTTTGAAGCAATACTTTGCAACAGGGCTCATTGCTGTGCTCCAAGTAACGTATCTGTGAGGGGTTGTAGTGTTGTGCCACCAGTGCCTAAGGCCCAATTTTTCAGCCCCTGTTCAACAGGGGCATGCAATTACAATTCTTGATCTAATAATTCACAGCAGGGCCCATTGCTGCACCCACCAAGAGTAACTCTGAGGGCTTACAGTGTTGTGGCAACGCCACCACCACCACCACCACCACGAAAGGCCCAATTTTTCAGCCCCTGTTCAAAAGGGGAATGTAATTACAATTCTTGATCTAATAATTCACAGCAGGGCCCATTCCTGCACCCACCAAGAGTAACTCTGAGGGCTTACAGTGTTGTGGCAACACCACCACCACCACCACCACGAAAGGCCCAATTTTTCAGCCCCTGTTCAAAAGGGGCATGTAATTACAATTCTTGATCTAATAATTCACAGCAGGGCCCATTCCTGCACCCACCAAGAGTAACTCTGAGGGCTTACAGTGTTGTGGCAACACCACCACCACCACCACCACCACGAAAGGCCCAATTTTTCAGCCCCTGTTCAACAGGGGCATGCAATTACAATTATTGATCTAATAATTCACAGCAGGGCCCATTGCTGCACCCACCAAGAGTAACTGTCAGGGCTTACAGTGTTGTGGCACCAGCACCACCATCAAAGGCCCAATTTTTACTACCACTGTTCAACAATTATATGTAATTAAAATTCCTGATATAATAGTTGACAGCAGGGCGTTCCAGCACCAACCAAGAGTAACTGTGAGTGCTTACAGTGTTGTGCCAACACCAACAACTAAGGGGCCTATTTCTGCAGAGTATATACGGCAGGTCCCTACTTTCAAACATCCAACTTACAAACGACTCCTACTTGCAAACGCAAGAAGACAACAGGAAGTGAGAGGAAATCTACCCCTAGGAAGGAAAATTCTCTCCTGTAAGAATAAATATGGGAGAAAGGTGTCTCCTCTGTACTGATGCTTTATCAGCAATCCTTGTTTCAAGAAAAACACCACATTTCAAAAACAGTTGACATTGGGACGGAAAGTGAGGTGAAATGTTCTGAACAGGGGCACAAACAGCAAAACAAATGTTACAGGGGTGATAACCCTTACCTATGTTTTCCAAAAAGTTTAAAAATAGATTTTTGGGCTGGAGCTACACTTCAACAATGTACCTGTTCAAAATTACAAACAGATTCTACATAAGAACAAACCTACAGTCCCTGTCTTGTATGCACCGCCTGTATACGGCTGTTCAGAGTATATAGGGCCTTTTTTATTTTATGTGCGGGGTTCCCCTTAATATCCATACAAGACCCAAAGGGGCTGGTAATGGGCTGGGGTAGGGGGGGGGGGAGTCATGGGGTAGCTCTGCCATTTTTCTTAAAGATTTTCATCCATATTACCGGGACCAGACATTACATTAAAGCCGCAAGCAGTTTTAAATGGCTTTTTTTTCCTTTAGAAGTGTCATTTTGTGCAGGGACAGTTCTAAACACGGGAAACACGTGGCACTTCACAGGCATACTTTAGACACCCCCCAGGTACGATATTTAAAGGAATATTTGACTTTTTTTTTTTCACTTTATGCATCATTAAAATGACTGCTCCCGAAAAACGACCGTTTTTAAAACTTCTTTTTGCATTGATACATGTCCCCTGGTGCAGAACCCGGGTTCCCAAACCCTTTTTAGGACAATAACATGCATAATAGTTGTTATAATTAGCACTTTAGAATCCGAACGTTCGCATCCATTGTATTTAATAGGGTTCTAATGTTCGTACGAACTTTCGGTCCGTTCGCGGGTTCTGGTGCGAACCGAACCCGGGGGTGTTCGGCTCATCACTACTGTACAGTGATAAAAATATAATGATTATTCATATTGATGCATATGTTCAATCATGACTGGTCCATTCAAAAGGATTTTCTTTCATGTATTCACTCAGCACATAGCAAATAATAGAACTTGCCCAAATGTAATATTCAATATAGTGATGATTAGGCATTATCTAAAATCATTATTTCCTGTATATACCGTAATGTGTTTTTTCTCTCCACAGATCCCAGATATAAACCGGTCGTCAGAGATGGATGCGGTAACCTTAGCTGATTGTTTCAAGGTTTTCGTTACTGAAGACCACCAATCTGATATGTTAGAAAATCTCCAGGGATTCGACTTTGTCAGTGATCGGTGGAGAGATATGCAGCAACACCACTAGGAATACCAGGACACGTAAGAAAAGGGGCTGCTAATGCTATAGAAAGTGACATCACTGCCCAAATAGGGTCACCGGCCGATTCTATGTCAGTCTTTAGGTTCCGCACACTCACTTCTGGTTCCCCACTGCACTGCAGATTACATTACATGGGGGGGGACGGGGACGGAAGGGCAGAGCAGATTACTTTACATGGGGGAGGACGGAAGGGCAGAGCAGAGTACATTACATGGGGGGGGGAACGGAAGGGTAGAGCAGAGTACATTACATGGGGGGGGCGGAATGGCAGAGCAGAGTACATTACATGGGGGGGACGGAAGGGCAGAGCAGAGTACATTACATGGGAGGGGGCAGAGCAGAGTACATTACATGGGGGGGCGGAAGGGCAGAGCAGAGTACATTACATGGGGGAGGACAGAAAAGGCAGAGAAGAGTACAGTACATGGGGGGAAGACGGAAGGGCAGAGTAGAATATATTACATTACTGCTGGGGGGCAGTCAAGCACATTACATTACTGGGACGGGGGGACGGGGCAAGAGCACACTACCTTACTAGGGGGAACAGCAGAGAGCATGACATTACTGGGGGGGGGGGGGGGGGCACAGCAGAATATATTACATTACTGCTGGGGGGGGGGGCAGCAGAGCACATTACATTACTGGGAGGGGCACAGCAGAATATATTACATTACTGGGACCAATGGAAAGGGTGCGGGGGCCCATCATTACATATTACATTACTGCTGGGGGGGCCGCAGAGCTCACAAACTGAAGCACAGTAGACACAGTTTAGTATGCTTTAGTGGTAAATGGACACAGTGAGCAATCAGTACCGGTCAATCACTGTGTTCATTACGAAAAGGAAGGGGCCGGTAAATCACATATTTACAGGGCTCTCCCACCCCTCTCCATCTTGACACATGGAGAGGGGGGAGGGGGGACCAGGGGAGAAGAGGGGGGCCTGGGCAGCAAGAGGAACAGGGACAGGAGGGGGGGTGAGGGAAGCTACCCTTGCTGCCCCTCCTGTTCCTTTTCCTTTTGCTGCCCAGGCCCTCCTGTGCTCCCCTGGTCCCCCCCTCTCCATGTGCTGGGATGGTGAGCAGTGTAAGGGCCCCGTAAGTATGTGATTTACCAGCCCCTTCCTTTTCTTAATGAACACAGTGAGTGATTGGTACCGATCGCTCCTGTGTCTATCCATCACTGAAGCATAGTAACCTGTGTTTACTGTGCTTCAGTTTGTGAATGTACAGGAAGCCAATCAGTACAGAATGCTTTCTATTCATTCGCTGTCCAGTGCAGCTTAGGCTGCACTGGACAGAAAGAGACAGAAAGCGACAGATTAATCCCTGTCGTCAATCCCTTTCTCTGTCTCAAAAGTGAGACATCAGGGGTCTGTTTAGACCTCTGATATTTCACCAAAACCCAACAGGGCTCCTAAAAAAAAAAATAATAAAAGTGTAAAAGATATTAACAAAATAAAATAATACAAACAAAAAACTACTGACAACATTCACTGTTTTTCTGACACCATCCCCTGCCAGTGGTGCAACTATCAGGATCGCAAAGGCCGCACTTGCGACTGGGTCCTGGCGTTCTGCCATCTTGGGGAGGCCCCAAGACAGCAGGTTGGGGGCCTGCTGCAGATCATGTGAAAGGGCCCTGCAATGGGAGTAAAGGGCCCCCGGAATCAGTGGGAAGGGCCCTGGAAACAATGGAAAGGGTGCAGGGGCCCATCATGGTTTCTTGCACTTGGGCCCTGAAGGTTCTAGTTACTCCCCTGGCTGGAGGGACAGAGCAGAGAGCCGGTGACTGACAGTCACTGGTTCTCTGCAGACTGAAGACCAAGAACTGAGCTATCAGAGGTCTTACCACTTCTACCCAGAGAAGGAAAACATTCATTGATACTATTTGTTAAAATGTGGAGTGACACATGCAAGCAGGCGAGTGTTTTACTACCTACATGTTTCACTACCTATGTGTTTTGCCATAAAAAGACATCTAGCCCTTGAGCCCACACTGCCTGCAAATAGTTGATAAACCTTTGGCTCCAAATAGTTGATAAACATTTGGCTCCAAATAGTTGATAAACATTTGGCTCCAAATAGTTGATAAACCTTTGGCTCCCACTGCTGTCAATTACAGCTAGTGAGCCAATAAGAAGAGCGAGGGAGTGGGGCTAAGCTCTGTTTGAATGGACATGCAGAGCAGCGGCTAAGGAGTGAGCCCGTTTGGGTGCCCCCACAGCTCTGGGGCTCTTGGCAGGAGGGAGGGGCCAGGAGCGCCAGTGGGGGACCTGAGAAGAGGAGGATCAGGGCTGCTCTGTGCAAAACCATTACACAGAGCAGGTAAGTATAATGTGTGTTATTTAATAAAACAAAAAACTTGCCTTTAATATCACTTTAATTATATCAAGCCATATGCCCTCAACATTGGAAGAGTGCCTTGCCAGGGTAGCCCCCCAGGCAAGGCCCAATGTCCTTGTGTTGAGGGGGACAATCCCAAGATGTAAGGCCTCATTCAGTGGGCACTGATACCCACATCCCATGAATGGTTAGCTTGTTTATGCGGCTCCAGCTGCCAGATGCAGCATGCAGGCAGCCTATTCACATTTATTAGGACCAAGCAGCTACACAGAATCAGCCGCTTGTCCCATACTGACAGCCGTGTGGATGAGCAGCCCTGAATGCACACTGTCTGCAATCCTGGCTGCTCACCTGCACATTTATCAAATTGAGACCTCAATCAGAAATCAAATTCCTGATTGAAATTTTACAGGAAAATACCACATTGTAGCCACTAGATGGAGCTGACGATCTTAGGTAATAAACATATTACACACATTACAGCAATTATTCACGACGGTTATGTGAATGCTTGAGGCATTCACACAGAAAATATTTTGTTCTAGACACCCGTAGATTGCCGATCCAGGGTGCAACCGATCGCCTTAGGGGGTCAGGAAATAATTTTTCCCCCTTTAGAGCAAACTGGTCTACGCTTTATCAGGGGTTTTTGCCTTCCTCTGCATCAATGTGCAATTAATAGGAGAATACGCTCATGACTACCTTGTTATTTAACCACTTCCCGACCAGACGCCGCAGTTTTACTGCGGCAACATGGCTCGGGCAGGCGAATCAACGTTATGTTACGCCGGGCGCTGCCGACTAGGGGGCGCGCTCCCCCTAGACGGCCGCGATGATCGGATTTGTTTTAGAACCGATCAGTCTCCAGGCCCAGGCCAATGATTTTTGGCTTGGACCTGGTAATCGGTCCTAACAAATGAAATGCTTCCCCTGCCTGTGTAAGTGTAAACACAGGTAGGGGAAGTGATGTCATCTCTCCTCGTGGAGCCTTTTCGTTCCAGAGAGAGGAGAGATAACATCTAACCATGAGTTGCACCAACACTACACTAACACCAGTACACATAGGCACATATTTTACCCACCGATCACCCAGTTAACCCCTGCAACCCCTGTCACTGTGTCACCCAGTGCAGTGTTCATATTTTTTTTGATCACTGGACTGGTGTCATTAGTGACAAAAAGTGTTAGGGTACTTAGTGCAACGCTGTATCTTGGCCTAGGCCAACAAAACCCAGGCCTAGGGCAGCACTTTGCAGGGGGAAAGCCTGAAAAGAGTCCCCGTCGGCTTGCGGTACACTTTCAATGTAGCGCCAGTCTTATTAGGTGGACTGGGCTGCAAAACAAATCAGTCTGGTGCCCCCATAAAGCAGCCGCACTACTGCCGGTATGATGGTGCAGACACAAGGGACACTGACATGGTCACCTATTCCTGGCAGGTAGGTAGTAGGACTCTCCTGCAATCCTTTGCTTGTGTCAGTTGTACATATTAAGGAATCTTAATTTTATTTCTGTGGATTACTGATGAACGTTTATTTACTCACACACACTGGACTGGCATGCACTGACCTACACTAAGGCCCCTTTCACACTGGGGCGGGAGGTGCGGTGGCGGTAAAGCGCTCCAAAGATGCAGCTAGCAGGACTTTTTTTCCCGTCCTGCTAGCGCACCACTCCAGTGTGAAAAGACCTCGGGCTTTCACACTGGAGAAACAGCAGCCGCTGTTTCAGGTTGGTTTGCAGGCGCTATTTTTAGCGCAATGGCGCCTGCAAACCGCCCCAGTGTGAAAGGGGTCTTACAGAGGACATCCAGATGTACATAAACAGACTGGTCCATGCTTTAGATAGATGTACACACACACATAACCAAATTAGGAGAGAGTAGATGGCACACACAGATTATAGGATGAGGTCTACTACAAACATACACCCAACATTAGAAAAATGATGACTAGCATCCAGTAGGGTAGCTTAGTGTAGTTTAGTGTAGGTCCTGCCCTAGAAGAGTCTACCTTGCCATGGTGGGCAGGCTTGGAATCTCTTGGTCAAAAGTGTGTCAGCGAATGGGTGAGGGGATCACTAGATCTTCACTTCTGGCCAATTGATTGTACCAAAGGACTCTTGGTTTTTCAGAGTATATATAGTTGGAAAAGGAAAAAATGTGTATAGGTCCATAATTATACTTTCATAAAACACACAATAAAAAATTGGTATATTTACATTTGAATTGCTTCCTCTTTTATTTAATCCTTTCATGACTGGGGGTCATTACCACTTGGATGCACATGCCACATTTGTAAGGCTGGAAGGGGCTCTATGGCTACTTCTTCCACTTCTGCTGTGTGTAATAGGTGTTTATGTATTAACATGTGTCCTAACAATGTATATATGTGAAGCACCCACGCCACCCTCCTTCTCCACTCTTTGGCTCGTTCACTGGAGAGGAAGGTGCATAGTCTCCACCATTCCCATACCCCCTGGTTTGCAGAGGTTAAGCACACTTAGTTTCACTTACGGGTCTTTGCAGCGACTCCCCTCAGTGTTGGTTTCTGTCCCTAGTATGTAAGGACAAACGTCTCTATGCCCCAAGTAACTCCAAGGTCCACACCAGCATCAACTCCAACATAGAGTTTATTTCTTTATGCACGAACATCCACAAATGAGAAGGAGAGAAAGGTGTTAGGAAGACAGATCAGTTCAGGCACTCTTGTTTCCTCGCCACTCGATCCCGAGTGGGTATAGTTCACCCGGATAGTCACCCGAAGGCACTAGCAGCCGGTGTGTAACTCGAACAGTCTATTAGATTCCCTAATGGATGTGTTCAGGGGATCCTCTGCCACAGGATCTATGGTGCCCCAAACCTCCTACTGGTCCTTTTGGTTAGATCCCTTTTTCCGGATGGATGACATCCCTCCAGAGAGTTACTGGGCCCCTTCCTTCACTGCGATCACTCACCAGTCCTTCGGAACGGTCCTCCTCCAGCCTCCTCTTCTAGAAACGGTTCCCCTCGCAAGGCGGCACCCTTGGATTCCTCTTCCCGAAATGGGCTCCAGCTAAAGGTGCTGGGCCCAGAGCTGAAGTTGCAGTCCCAGGACTAAAGGTGCCTGGGACTAAAGTGCAAGTGGCCCCATGGCCTGGAGGGCCACGCGCCACGCACCAACTCTGGAACCAGGAACGAACAGAAGACCCCTCCCAGGCGGTGTCTGCCCCTTATGTATCCTCTCCCGGCATGCCCAGCAGGTCCACCACACCCACCGTACGGCTGCCGAGAGGAGACATCAAATCGCTGCCCTATCACCTGTGGTTCAACTCCGAGTATAGATGACAGCGTCACCCACACTTCTAAGGGGAACTGCACACCAGGCAAAACAACAGCAAGGCAGAGTCCAACCAATTGAAAAGATTTGAGCCAACTACCACTCGAATCACCCTTAAATTTGGCATAGCAGTCCCTAAATTTGGAACCCCCGCTACACATGTATGTACTGACAAGCCCCTTATGTGACAGTAGTGACAACAAGGTCCTCTTAATGGAGACATCAGGGGTCTTCTAGCTTCACCCCAAGAACAGGATATACAATTAAATCCTGTAATGAAACATTCCCCATAACTAGGAAAAGATATAAAGTTCTCAGGAAATTTTATATACATTTTTAATGTAGCACACCCCCATAGGAGCTGCTGGTTTAATTTTGGGCCTTGCACGTTACCTCAGTATTTGTTGTCTAGGGGAAGAAAGTCTGTAGTAACTCCAATGTCCACACAAGATGTAAAACCTTAAGCAGCTAGGTTTTATTTTCCTTTTGTTGCATAAACATATGAAGAGCAGTAGAAGAATGAAGGGAAGGGGTAGGTTCAGGTACAGCGTACAGTAGGGTGACCATGTGTCCCGGATTGCCTGGGACAGTCCCGCATTTTGCAGGTCTGTCCCGGGCACCTTCATTCCAGGACAATACAGTGTCCCGGAATGAAACTGACACAGCCACCCCCCCGGGCCAATCTGATGCCCCCAAAAAAGGCCACCACATCACCGCTTTACTCACTGACAGTACTTGTCCTGGCTGGGAATGCCCGGAGGAGCACAATCCCCACCCCCTGCTTGTGATTGGAGAAATCATAAATCCCGCCTCTTGTGTCCAATCACTGTGCTGTGATTCGTTACAGCACAAGCTGATTTTTGGGAAGGGGGGGTGTCCCTGAATGGTAGTTTGGAAATGTGGTCACCCTAGCGTACAGATCACTGGGGGGAAAACTCCTCAACTATACAGTCATTCACCATTCTTCCTGGAGTGGGTATTGCTCACCCAGATAGGCCCCTCTTACCTAACACAGCAGCCGGCATGATGCACGAATGATAATCAGGACCAGTCTCTGCCACAGACTGGTTGTGGACAAATAGGATAATCCAGGGTCCTTTGCCACAGGACTTAGCACCCAAACTTCCAGCCAAACAGTCAAGAACCTTTAAGAACGACCCGGCAGACTGCAAGGTAACTTTATGTACGATGCATCCTCCAATAGAGTCACCAGGCCTTCCTCAAGACACCAGCCTTCCGCTCGGTCTTCTCCAGGATAGGTCCCCCCCTGGTTTCCTCGATTGAGTTGCTTCCTCCCACAGGACGGACATTACAGGATCACCTTCAAAGTGCAGACCCAGTCAGCATAACTGGGCCTACTTGCTGAAGTTGCGGCCTCGGACCAGCCTGGTTCTGAGGCCAAAATCACACAATACACCCCTCATGCCAGGAGGGCGGTGAGGGGACGATGGACCCCAAAAAATGGCGTCTGCTCCTTAAGTACCCTTCCCCAGCATGCTCAGCGGGTTGACCAGGCCAACTGAACTGTTCCCGGGGGGAAGTACCCAATACTCTCTGGCCTGTCAATCTTCCACATTGGCCTGAGGTGGTAACGCCACCTTCAGGCAAACAGTGGGAAGTTTTCGAACACAGCCATAGCCAGAACAGAGGCTTAATTTAACATTGATTATTTACATCTGAGCCCAACTATTGGCTCAGATACCCTCTAAATTTAACATAGCGCCCAGTCATTGGGAGCAGGGCGCTACATACTCCCCCTTCTACATAAAGACACTGTCCCCAGTGTCTGGGGAAAAAAAAACACAAAACCTCAAGCCTGAGGGTTTGGTACCTGAACCAAAAAAACTTGGATGGGGGAGGGGAAGGAAGGAAAAGACAAAATTTCACTATGACATAAAATTTCAATAAAATAAGAGCACAATATACATTATATATTACCACCCATCACTACCTATCTATCCCTCCCCATTCTCCGGTGGTCTTGACAGAAGATCAGGGTACCTGAAAGAGAAACAAACACAGAGACACACAGCATTAACTGTAGAAATCCTAACACATTTCTATAGAAGCAAAGCTACACCTCGTTATAGAGGTGGAACTTTCCTTCTTTAATTTTAAAGCCTATATGCATAAAATTTAGAAAAGTCTTTCCCTACTCTATCGGCCACCGGCACCTAGTGTCAGAGGCAATACACAAAGTTCTTAAAGCAGGTGCTGCAAAAGTTGACATCTTGATCCCGACGTCCTCAGCAACGCTAATCCTAACTGTCTAACTTCCCCAAAGTCCAGTTAGCATGAAAAATGAGAAGGCCACAAAAATCCTTCTCTCAGTTGAAAGTTTTTTTCCTTTTTTCCTCACAAAAAGAAAAAAATATGTAATCAAAAACAAAAGAGTTACTTTGAATCCTCATAGGTAAAACCTGGGGTCCGGCAAAGTAAGAGGTTTTCCTTGCTTGTCCAGGGTGGTAATAAAGTAGGTGATATTGTTCTTCCCTGGTCTGCAGATGACTATACGATCAGTGTGAATATGCCGCCCGTAGCTCCACTCCAACTGACACCCTTTGAACCGATCAGCCATAATGAACGAATAGTCCAGATTCCGGAATGGCTTTGGTACTTCCAAATAGTCCCAGATGGCCTCACTGCACCACTGCTCCCTTTTAGCCTCGATCTCCTGCATTATCTGTTGAGGCACGTATGGGAACTCCAGGCCGTACTCCGTGGCTACCCTTTTCATTATAATTCGTTGTAATCGGGCGAGATTAGGCAAAGCCAGAGAACTCCCCGCCCCGGGCTACACACATGAATCCAGGGACTTGTGTACCATAGACTTGGTAGGTTTTTGAACAGTCCTCTTTACAGGCAAAGTCACTTTAGCAATATCCGGGGTTCCCTTCCTGGGGGTAGTTTCCCCGGATTCCATATCTGCCCACTCTGAGCAGCTATGTGTGGAGGCAACATCTCCCATGTTGTTCCATAGTAACTCTATAAGTTTTGGCTTAAATAGATAGTCATCGCCAGCATCCGACAAAGAGTCCAGATCAGAGTCTGCTAACTCTTCTGCCGGCAAATAGTTAACTAGAGATCCGGTCACGTTTCCCCCAGGTTTCTTACCAGCTCCTGACGTGGACGACCCAGGAATATCATCGCTCACGGGGTCCGGTTCCGGTAAACACTGGGGTAGGCCTCGACCGCGGCCACGGGAAGCCTTCACGTATCCCACCTTCCGTTTCATGGGTGGGACGGAGGTACTTGCTGTGGATGTGGTGTCCGCTGCAATGTCTGCTGATACTGTACCTCTGTGTTGGTAGCGACATCTCTTCCAGACTCGCTTTCTGCACCAGACGTAGTGCGCACAGACTGAACCGCAGGGGCGAAGGCAACATCTTCCAACGTAGCAGTGCCTGTATCCAAGTCTATCCGATAGGCGCGAGGCAATGCAGTGGGTTGCTCCACCTCAAATAAGTATTCCCGCAGGATGGGCACCGGGCAAATGGACGTAACTGAACTGCCAGCCCCTCACATCTAGGGCACAGCATGCCCAGCGCCTCCACATCTCCGCTTGTATAAAGCACAAAGCGTCCACACGGCTTCAATCTGATCCCTGTATCAGTAAGCAGGGCTCTGGATGGCATAACACTCAGTTGGTGGGAACTCCTCCCCTTGAGGTTCTTTTGCGCGTAGCTTGCAGGCTTTTCTTTCTTGGCTCCGCCCATGGCCTACGCAATTAGCAAGTGATCTGTACCTTTACCCCTTTGATTTCAGTTCCAAACACAGTCCAACACCTTCTTGTAGACTTTCAATAAAGCAAAGAAAATCCCTTTTTAAGTTGCGAGAGGTAACGGCAAAATCCTGGACGAGCCCCCACGTGTAGCACACTTTTGGGCCTTGCGCATTATCTCAGTTGTTTAGGGGAAGAAAGTCTGTAGTAACTCCAATGTCCACACAAGATGTAGAACCTTAAGCAGCTAGGTTTTATTTTCCTTTTGTTGCATAAACATATGAAGAGCAGTAGAAGAGTGAAGGGAAGGGATAGGTTCAGGTACAGCGTACAGATCACTGGGGGGAAAACTCCTCAACTATACAGTCATTCACCATCTTCACCACTCTTCCTGGAGTGGGTATTGCTCACCCGGATAGGCCCCTCTCACCTGGCCCAGCAGCCGGCATGATGCACGAACGATAATCAGGACCAGTCTCTGCCACAGACTGGTTGTGGACAAATAGGATAATCCGGGGGCCTCTGCCACAGGACTTAGCACCCGAACTTCTAGCCAAACAGTCAAGAACCTTTAAGCTGACCCGGCAGACTGAAAAGTAACTTTATGTACGGTGCATCCTCCAATAGAGTCACCAGGCCTTCCTCAAGACACCAGCCTTCCACTCGATCTTCTCCAGGATAGGTCCCCCCCTGGTTTCCTCCATTGAGTTGCTTCCTCCCGCAGGACGGACAGCACAGGATCACCTTCAAAGTGCAGACCCAGTCAGCATAACTGGGCCTACTTGCTGAAGTTGCGGCCTCGGACCAGCCTGGTTCCGAGGCCAAAATCACACAATACACCCCTCACGTCAGGAGGGCGGTGAGGGAACGACGGACCCCCAAAAATGGCGTCTGCCCCTTAAGTACCCTTCCCCAGCATGCTCAGCGGGTTGACCACGCCCACTGAACTGTTCCCGGGGGAAAGTACCCAATACACTCTGGCCTGTCAATCTTCCACATTGGCCTGAGGTGGTAACGCCACCTTCAGGCAAACAGTGGGAAGTTTTCCAACACAGCCATAGCCGGAAGAGAGGCTTAATTTAACATTGATTATTTACATCTGAGCCCAACTACTGGCTCAGATACCCTCTAAATTTAACATAGCGCCCAGTCATTGGGAGCAGGGCGCTACATTAATAAATGTTATATGCCTAAATATTCTCTTCACAAAATACATAGGGAATTCTTTCCCGTTATCCAGGGCTAGAGGATCTGCTTTATTCAGAAAAAGTGTTTTTCTGTCCTCGCAATCTTTACTTTAGTATTAAGCCTTTCTCTAGTCTCCAAAATAATTTTAAAATTCTCAATTTTAAAATCAATTGCTTCCTTAAAGGGATTGTAAAGGTTCGTTTTTTATTTTCTAAATAGGTTCCTTTAAGCTAGTGCATTGTGTTGGTTCACTTACCTTTTCCTTCGATTTCCCTTCTAAATATTTTTTTTCTTTGTTTTCTTTGTCTGAATTTCTCACTTCCTGTTTCTCTTCAGTAATCTGTTCAGTAAGCTGTTCTGGCTGACTCTGTTCTGGTGTGAAGTTTAGTGAGGAGAAACAGGAAGTGAGAAATTCAGACAAAGAAAAAAAACATTTAGAAGGTAAATCAAAGGAAAAGGTAAGTGAACCAACAATGCACTAGCTTAAAGGAACCTATTTAGAAAATAAAAAACAAACCTTTACAACCCCTTTAACTGACTGTAAAGCGTTACATTTTTTTCATTAAAATAATAAACATGTTATACTTATCTGCTCTGCGTAATGGTTTTGCACAGAGCAGCCCTGATCCTCCTCTTCTCAGGTCCCCCGTCTGAGCTCCTGGCTCCTCCCCTTGCCTGCTACAGGGCACTTGTGCGTGCTCGATCAGGAGACTCACTGTCTTTGTCAATTGTGTAAAAAAACTTCTGCACTTGGTGACTATTAAATGACACAGTGAAAAGAATTGTGACTCTCAGAGAAAGCAACACTCTAAAATGTGTTTAAATACATCAACACCCAAAGAAATTTCACTATAGCTGGTTGGGTGTGCTGACTCTTTTAAATTGTTACATCCAGGGCTTTTTTTCAGGTGGAACTTGGTGGAACTCAGTTCCACCACTTCTGGCTCAGACCCTTTGGTGCCTGCTCACCACAGTCACTTGTAAACACAGAAGTCCGGTTTCTGTGTTTACAAGTGACAGCTCTGCACTCTGTGTGTAACCCCCCTGAACTCTGCACTCTGTATGTAATGCAATCCTGGTATTTAATGCCCCTTCAAGACCCTACTACTGTTTGTGAAATTTGACTGGCCACACCCACTATTTGATGTGATTTGGAGGGTGTGTGTCAAGGTCACCTGTGGCCAGGTGACAGATGCACACCGTAGGGGGACAGGAGTGCACCGCGAGGTAGTGAACCCTATGGCTGGCTTCTGCGGATAGGAAACTGGGTGGTTGTGGAAAGCGGGACCAGAGGAGTACAACCAGGATCCTAACGGAAGCTAGAGCCAAGATTCCCCAGGGCGCGGAGTCTAAGACCCAGCAGGTCTTCTCCAGGGCCTCTAGTGGTGAGGATGTTATGCTGCAGGCTGGGACCAGGTCGCGGCCCCTGGAGTTTCCTAGCTCACGCCCCGTAGGATAAGGGGAAAAGAGGGGCAGCAGCAGCACAAGATATGAGAGAACCGAATAACAAGCTGAAGGTCAGGGGCCACAAGCAGACAAGGATAACGAAAGAACGAGCCGAAGGTCAAGGGTCACGAGCAGACAGGGATAGTCGGGGACAAGCCAATAACGTAACAGAGAGACAGACGTAGCACACGGCAGGCAGGAACCCAAACACACAATGCCTAACAAACACGTTGATCAGCAAAGCAGGCTTGCAGTGCACAGGTTAATATAGTGTTCTGTGATAGGGCCTGGGGTGGAGTCAGGCTGGGAGGAGATTATAAAGGAAGCCAGGTGAAAGGGTTCTGGCCTCTAAGATGAACACATGGGAAGGAAGGTAAGCTGACAGACAAACACTACTGCATATCCATGACAGTACCCTCCCTCTTATGGGCCCTCCCCCGCCTGGGCCCAGGCTTAAAGGGAAATCTCAGATGAAACCTCCTCAACAGATGAGGTGCAACGACATCAGATGCAGCGATCCAAGACGCCTCCTCAGGACCAAAACCTCTCCAATGCACAAGGTACTGAAAAATACCTCTGCAGAGCCGAGAATCCAGAACTTGTCTAACCTCGTACTTTAGATTATCCTCAGAGACCAGAACCGAGGTAGGGAGATGACAAGAAGATCTATTGAGGACCAAAGGCTCTCTAGGAATAAGCAAGGGCATGAGAGGATCAACAGAAATCTGAGGAGGGTCCCCTAGACCCTTAAAGATGAACTGGTCATCTAGCACAGGACCATCAAACTGGGCAGATGTCAGTGGAACCCTGAAGTCAGGTTGGTTAGAGGGTGATATGTCACAGGAGTCAAGCTGAATAGCTGAAAGACAAGCAGAATGTCCTGAGCAAGAAAAAGTAGGCGGCTCACTGGGCATGGGCTGGACTGGCATAACTAGTACAGAGGCCGAGTGAATAGAGTCAGGTGTAGCGACTACCTGAATCGCATCGCAAGACGTAGCGACTGCAGGACTTGTAGACAAGCTAGCCTGGCTGTGCGTCCAAGGGCGATTAGGGACAGAGAAATGTAAATGGTTATGCGACCTGGAATGAATGACCGGCTCAGGTTCACAGGGGGCAACCTTGGGTAGGCAGGACGAGGAACAGGAGGAACCCCAAGCCAGGATCTGTCCAGTAGTCCAGTCCACATGAGGAGAATGGAGCTGTAACCATGGGAGACCCAAAATTATAGGCGTTGAGGCCTTGGGTAAGATAAGGAAGGATATCCACTCCTGGTGGAGTGTCCCTACCGACATCTTAACAGGGAGGGTCTGGAAGCGGATAGGTCCCCCTGGGAGAACAGTACCATCAATCGCCAAGACCACCAATGGCGTGGTGAGGGGCAAAAGAGTAAGTCTCATGGACGACGCGATTTCCCAGTCCATGAAATTACCAGCGGCTCCGGAATCCAGATATGCTGAGACCGAATGAGAAGAAGCACCAACATGAAGGAACACAGAAAGCAGAAGACGAGAAGTGGAAGGTGATATTTCTGGGTCCAATACTCCACTTTCCAGATGAAGTGGACCCAAACGTTTTCCTGGACAAAGAGAGCAAGTGTCACGAAAATGACCTTTGCCCCCACAGTAGAGACACAGGCCTAGAGTTCTGCGCCTAGCACGTTTCTCTGGGGATAGCCTGGTCCTGCCCAGCTGCATGGGTTCCTCAGCTGGCAGGAGATGCTCCACGGGTCGAGGAGAGGGGAGCTCAGGCTGACTAAGGACCAAGGAGTGCTGGCGCCGCTTTTCTAGGGTCCTTTCCTGAAAGCGAATATCGATCTGGTTACACAAGGAGATAACTCCGTCCAGATCAGTGGGGATGGTTCTTCCTGCTAATTCATCCTTCACTCTATCAGACAGGCCATGCAAAAAGGTTGCGACTAAGGCCTCATTGTTCCAGCTCAACTCAGCCGACAGTATGCGGAAATTAAGGGCGTACTGTCCCACTGAAGCAAACTCTTGGTGGAGACGTAGAAGGGCGCTGGCCGCTGAAGAGACACGAGCCGGTTCTTCAAAGATATTCCGAAAAAGTTTCAAGAAGCCAGACAGGCTAGAAACCACTGGATCATTCAGTTCCCACAGAGGGGCTGCCCAGGCTAAAGCTTCACCGGAGAGGAGGGAAATTATATAGGCTACCTTTGCCCTATCAGACAGAAAGTTTTGAGGCTGAAGCTCAAAATGAATCGTGCATTGGCTAAGGAACCCTCTGCAGGCCTTGGAGTCCCCAGAGAAACGGAACGGAGCTGGCAGTGTTAGTGAGTGTGTGGCTGCGACTGGTGCGATAGGTACCACCGCTGGTTGTACTTGAGGTTGCGGATTCGGGGTTCCCAAGGAGGCCTGAAGCTGCTCGAATCGAGAAGCCAGATCCTGGAGGAATCGCATCACCTGAGTCTGATTCGATTCCTGGGTTTCAAGTCTGTGGACTATGCCCCGCAATGGATCATCCGCGGGGATCGGGATGTCAGCCGGGTCCATGGCTGATCAAACTGTCAAGGTCACCTGTGGCCAGGTGACAGATGCACACCGTAGGGGGACAGGAGTGCACCGCGAGGTAGTGAACCCTATGGCTGGCTTCTGCGGATAGGAAACTGGGTGGTTGTGGAAAGCGGGACCAGAGGAGTACAACCGGGATCCTAACGGAAGCTAGAGCCAAGATTCCCCAGGGCGCGGAGTCTAAGACCCAGCAGGTCTTCTCCAGGGCCTCTAGTGGTGAGGATGTTATGCTGCAGGCTGGGACCAGGTCGCGGCCCCTGGAGTTTCCTAGCTCACGCCCCGTAGGATAAGGGGAAAAGAGGGGAAACAGCAGCACAAGATATGAGAGAACCGAATAACAAGCTGAAGGTCAGGGGCCACAAGCAGACAAGGATAACGAAAGAACGAGCCGAAGGTCAAGGGTCACGAGCAGACAGGGATAGTCGGGGACAAGCCAATAACGTAACAGAGAGACAGACGTAGCACACGGCAGGCAGGAACCCAAACACACAATGCCTAACAAACACGTTGATCAGCAAAGCAGGCTTGCAGTGCACAGGTTAATATAGTGTTCTGTGATAGGGCCTGGGGTGGAGTCAGGCTGGGAGGAGATTATAAAGGAAGCCAGGTGAAAGGGTTCTGGCCTCTAAGATGAACACATGGGAAGGAAGGTAAGCTGACAGACAAACACTACTGCATATCCATGACAGTACCCTCCCTCTTATGGGCCCTCCCCCGCCTGGGCCCAGGCTTAAAGGGAAATCTCAGATGAAACCTCCTCAACAGATGAGGTGCAACGACATCAGATGCAGCGATCCAAGACGCCTCCTCAGGACCAAAACCTCTCCAATGCACAAGGTACTGAAAAATACCTCTGCAGAGCCGAGAATCCAGAACTTGTCTAACCTCGTACTTTAGATTATCCTCAGAGACCAGAACCGAGGTAGGGAGATGACAAGAAGATCTATTGAGGACCAAAGGCTCTCTAGGAATAAGCAAGGGCATGAGAGGATCAACAGAAATCTGAGGAGGGTCCCCTAGACCCTTAAAGATGAACTGGTCATCTAGCACAGGACCATCAAACTGGGCAGATGTCAGTGGAACCCTGAAGTCAGGTTGGTTAGAGGGTGATATGTCACAGGAGTCAAGCTGAATAGCTGAAAGACAAGCAGAATGTCCTGAGCAAGAAAAAGTAGGCGGCTCACTGGGCATGGGCTGGACTGGCATAACTAGTACAGAGGCCGAGTGAATAGAGTCAGGTGTAGCGACTACCTGAATCGCATCGCAAGACGTAGCGACTGCAGGACTTGTAGACAAGCTAGCCTGGCTGTGCGTCCAAGGGCGATTAGGGACAGAGAAATGTAAATGGTTATGCGACCTGGAATGAATGACCGGCTCAGGTTCACAGGGGGCAACCTTGGGTAGGCAGGACGAGGAACAGGAGGAACCCCAAGCCAGGATCTGTCCAGTAGTCCAGTCCACATGAGGAGAATGGAGCTGTAACCATGGGAGACCCAAAATTATAGGCGTTGAGGCCTTGGGTAAGATAAGGAAGGATATCCACTCCTGGTGGAGTGTCCCTACCGACATCTTAACAGGGAGGGTCTGGAAGCGGATAGGTCCCCCTGGGAGAACAGTACCATCAATCGCCAAGACCACCAATGGCGTGGTGAGGGGCAAAAGAGTAAGTCTCATGGACGACGCGATTTCCCAGTCCATGAAATTACCAGCGGCTCCGGAATCCAGATATGCTGAGACCGAATGAGAAGAAGCACCAACATGAAGGAACACAGAAAGCAGAAGACGAGAAGTGGAAGGTGATATTTCTGGGTCCAATACTCCACTTTCCAGATGAAGTGGACCCAAACGTTTTCCTGGACAAAGAGAGCAAGTGTCACGAAAATGACCTTTGCCCCCACAGTAGAGACACAGGCCTAGAGTTCTGCGCCTAGCACGTTTCTCTGGGGATAGCCTGGTCCTGCCCAGCTGCATGGGTTCCTCAGCTGGCAGGAGATGCTCCACGGGTCGAGGAGAGGGGAGCTCAGGCTGACTAAGGACCAAGGAGTGCTGGCGCCGCTTTTCTAGGGTCCTTTCCTGAAAGCGAATATCGATCTGGTTACACAAGGAGATAACTCCGTCCAGATCAGTGGGGATGGTTCTTCCTGCTAATTCATCCTTCACTCTATCAGACAGGCCATGCAAAAAGGTTGCGACTAAGGCCTCATTGTTCCAGCTCAACTCAGCCGACAGTATGCGGAAATTAAGGGCGTACTGTCCCACTGAAGCAAACTCTTGGTGGAGACGTAGAAGGGCGCTGGCCGCTGAAGAGACACGAGCCGGTTCTTCAAAGATATTCCGAAAAAGTTTCAAGAAGCCAGACAGGCTAGAAACCACTGGATCATTCAGTTCCCACAGAGGGGCTGCCCAGGCTAAAGCTTCACCGGAGAGGAGGGAAATTATATAGGCTACCTTTGCCCTATCAGACAGAAAGTTTTGAGGCTGAAGCTCAAAATGAATCGTGCATTGGCTAAGGAACCCTCTGCAGGCCTTGGAGTCCCCAGAGAAACGGAACGGAGCTGGCAGTGTTAGTGAGTGTGTGGCTGCGACTGGTGCGATAGGTACCACCGCTGGTTGTACTTGAGGTTGCGGATTCGGGGTTCCCAAGGAGGCCTGAAGCTGCTCGAATCGAGAAGCCAGATCCTGGAGGAATCGCATCACCTGAGTCTGATTCGATTCCTGGGTTTCAAGTCTGTGGACTATGCCCCGCAATGGATCATCCGCGGGGATCGGGATGTCAGCCGGGTCCATGGCTGATCAAACTGTCAAGGTCACCTGTGGCCAGGTGACAGATGCACACCGTAGGGGGACAGGAGTGCACCGCGAGGTAGTGAACCCTATGGCTGGCTTCTGCGGATAGGAAACTGGGTGGTTGTGGAAAGCGGGACCAGAGGAGTACAACCGGGATCCTAACGGAAGCTAGAGCCAAGATTCCCCAGGGCGCGGAGTCTAAGACCCAGCAGGTCTTCTCCAGGGCCTCTAGTGGTGAGGATGTTATGCTGCAGGCTGGGACCAGGTCGCGGCCCCTGGAGTTTCCTAGCTCACGCCCCGTAGGATAAGGGGAAAAGAGGGGAAACAGCAGCACAAGATATGAGAGAACCGAATAACAAGCTGAAGGTCAGGGGCCACAAGCAGACAAGGATAACGAAAGAACGAGCCGAAGGTCAAGGGTCACGAGCAGACAGGGATAGTCGGGGACAAGCCAATAACGTAACAGAGAGACAGACGTAGCACACGGCAGGCAGGAACCCAAACACACAATGCCTAACAAACACGTTGATCAGCAAAGCAGGCTTGCAGTGCACAGGTTAATATAGTGTTCTGTGATAGGGCCTGGGGTGGAGTCAGGCTGGGAGGAGATTATAAAGGAAGCCAGGTGAAAGGGTTCTGGCCTCTAAGATGAACACATGGGAAGGAAGGTAAGCTGACAGACAAACACTGCTGCATATCCATGACAGTGTGTGTAGGGGAGGGGTTTTGGGGGGTCGTGGTTGAGTTCCAGCACCTATTGTTTGAGGAAAAAAATCCCTGGTTACATCAATATCAAAAGCTTAATTGACAATGACACAATGACAGTAGGACTAGGCCCTACCCCCGGGCTATGCTCACAGCTTTTGACTGACAGCAGCTGGAGCCAATGGCTCCCAATTCTCTAAGCCAAGCCTGTGAGAGTGGGGAGAGGGGAGAAAAGCTGCTGCAGACGTGCATAGGGCTGCATCGAAATCGGGCTCAGTTGAGTATTAAGGGCCCCCCCTTAATACTCAACTGGGGGGGTGGGCACTATTAACCACTTGCCGACTGCCTCACGTACATATACGTTGGCAGAATGGCACGGGCAGGCAAAGCAACGTCCCAGGCTTAGGGTAGCACTTTGCAGGGGGGCAGCATGAAAAGAGTCCCTGCCGGCTTTCGCTACACTTTTAGTGCAGCACCAGTCTTATGAGGTGGACTGGGCCACAAGACAAATTGGTCTGGCGTCCCCATAAAGCGGTCGCACTTCTGCCGGTATGATAGGGATGGTGTGAACACAAGGGACACTGACATGGTCACGTATACCTGTCAGTTAGGCAGTAGGACTCTCCTGCAATCCTTTGCTTGTGTCAGTTGTACATATTAGGGAATCTTAATTTTATTTCTGTTGATTGCTGATGAAAAAAATAAACAGATGGATTTATTTGTTCCTGCCCCCAATCCTTCCTTTGCTCACTGTCTGGACCACATACCTTCATCACTGTGCTATGTTTTCTGCTGGACCACTGGCATGGTTATATCCTCTTAGTCCTCCATAAATTTAGCAGTGCCACCTCGTTGATGCCATCTCATCAGTGCCGCCTTATCAGTGCCCATCAGTGCCGCCTTATCAGTGCCCATCAGTGAAACTATAAGCAACACTTTTTTTTCCATCCGTTCATTTCTCTTTATTTCCTGCCCCATAGCCAAACAGGAAGTGAGAGGAAATCTCTGCAGATTAATGGAATCCCCCCCCACCCCAAGGCCCTCAGATCTAGTGTGCCCACTGGAAAATTTAAACAGGAAGGGGTGTGACCTTGACAGGAAGGGGTGGATAATATTTAAATTAGTGATTGCACAAGTTTAGTCAGGCCTAGGGCAGCACAAAACCTAAATACACCACTGACTTAGTGGTAGGCCCAGATAGATCTAGGGACCCCCCCTAACCCCCCCTAATAAAGGTTTAACCCCTTGATCACCCTGTCACCAGTGATCACTGTATTAGTGTCACGGGTGATACTAGTTAGTTAGATATTTTTTTATAGCGTCAGGGCGCTCGCTGTAAATCACCCAATAAAGGTTTAACCCCCTGATCGCCCGGCAGGGGATATCAATTAGGTTTTAGGGTCAAATAGGGTCTGCGTCGCCCCAGGCAGCGTCCGATTAGTGCCAGTAGTGCTAACACCCACGCACGCACCATACCCCTCCCTTAGTAGTATAGTGTCTGAACGGATCAATATCTGATCTGATCAGATCTATACTAGCGTCCCCAATAGTTTAGGGTTCCCAAAAATGCAGCGTTAGCGGGATCAGCCCAGATACCTGCTAGCACCTGCATTTAGCCCCTCTGCACAGATCAGCCCAGCCCACCCAAGTGCAGTATCGATCAATCACTGTCACTTACAAAACACTAAACACATAACTGCAGCGTTTGCAGAGTGAGGTCTGATCCCTGCGATCGCTAAGCGTGCCAGATATGGGGTCAAGATGTATAATCTCTGTGACAGGGCAACAGGCTATACATATCGTTTTTTGGTTTACGAGGGAAGAGAGAGGTACGTAGAGCCGGAGAACTGCCCAGACTACATAGGGAGCGCTGGCAAGATTGTGTGGGACTTGGTGTCACCCTTTTTCGTAAAGAGAGACTGGTGTTGTGGAGAAACCCCTCTGTGTCCATGAATATAACCTTAATATGGGAGGGGTGGACCTCAACGACCAGTTGTTGGCGCCGTATCTAGTTGCCCGTAAGGCCAGATGCTGGTACAAAAAAGTGTCTGTATACTTATTCCAATTGGCTTTGCTGAACACTTATGTGCTATACAAAGCTTCAGGACGAACTGGATCCTTCCTTAAAATCCAGGAAGAGATCATCAAAGCCTTTCTGTTTCCATACGGTGCTGTGCCCCACCTTCCCAACACAAATGCAGTAAGCCGGCTGCATGAGAGGCATTTTTCGTGTTTGTCCTCCCTGGTACCCCTACCCAACAAGCCCCCCGAAGAAAATGTTGTGCCTGTAGAAAGCGTGGATATAGGCGTGACACCTGCTATTATTGTCCCTCTTGAATGTTTTGAACGCTACCATACACTAGTGAAGTATTAGCATAGGGCAGTGTTTCTCAACCTTTTTTCAGTCGAGGCACCCTTTAAAATTATAGACAAAATAAAGGCACCCTTTAAAATTATGGACAGTCCCAAGGCACCCCATTCTAAAATGTAAAAAGCTATTCCAAAAGCTTTCATACAATGCAGCATCCAGACGTAGGACACCCAATGTTAGAGGTGATTTATTCTTCCAAAGCAAACACTTTTGCACACTGGTACTGACTAGTATTCCAATATTTTTCTTCTGCCTCGGTTTCTCTCTATCAGTCTGCTAATGTGACCCCAATGCAGAGGGAGAGAGGCAGAGGATGGTCAAACAAGGATGCTGTGGAGGCAACAGATATCCTCCTTATTAACTGATGTCATTGGTTGTTAGGATGCCAGTGTATAGAGAGGCTTTGTATATTTAAAAGGCATGCTTGATCCACCTGCTGGCTTGTATAAAATTTTTGATAAATTTTTAGGTATTTTGCCAAGGCACCGCTAAAGAAACCTCAAGGCACCCCAGGGTGCCTGGGCACCCTGGTTGAAAAGGCTGGCGTAGGGTACAGCACTGCACAGACTAGGACACACACAGGGTCTCCGAAGATGCCATTGCATTTTTAGAGACCCAAACCTGGAACAGTTACAACCGTTATAACAGTAACAACCGTTACACAGTCACAACTGTTACAACCGTTACAACAGTTACAAATAAAAGTGTAAAAAAAAAAAAAAATGTTGAAAAAAAAAACAAATAAAATAAAAAAGCCAAAAATAGTTGTCGTTTTATTCTTTTTCTTTCTATTGTTCTCTCTCTATTCTTCTCTGTTTTACTGTTTTTTTTTAACTGCAATGTTTTATTGTTACTATGTTTTAACATGTTTGCTTTTCAGGTATGTAATTCTTTTATACTTTACTGTTTACTGTGTTTTATTGTTAACCATTTTTTTGTTTTCAGGTATACCATTCAGCTGCAGCACTGATTTATTTATCTTGACAGCAACAGTGTTTGCTCCCACGATATGTAAATCAGCGACCCCAGCGCTGTAGAAGGTGATTTCACCATCACAGTTAAAAAAGAAAAGAGCATATATGCCAAAGCATGGGGGCGGGGGTGGAGGGGCGATTTGCCCCTAACATTAGGGGCGGATTGCCCCCATGCTTCGGCATATATTTGTTAGGCACAGATTGCATTAAAAAATGCTTTCTTTTTACTATGTTTTATTGTATTTGCTTTGCAGGTATGGTATGTCTTACTGTTATACTGTAATGTTACTTTGTTTTATTGTTAACCATCATTTGCTTAGCAGGTACACCATTCAGCTGAAGCACTACCCCCCTTCTATTGGGATATGCAGCTGCACGGACAGGGAAACACAGATCTGTACAGGGCCTGTAGTAAAGCACCCTGTGTGAATGGACCCTTATACTGCCTTGTTACCAGGGGTACCTTGTTATAACACACAATACCACCATGTTCCCAGGAGTGCCTTATTATAACACACAGAATACCGCTAAATGTTATATGGGGTACCTTGTTATAACACACAGAATACTGCTAAATGTTACCAGGGGTACCTTGTTATAACACACAGAATACCACAGTGTGTTACCAGGAGTGCCTTGTTATAACACACAGAATACTACCATGTTCCCGGAGGAACCTTGTTATAATGTTATGGATTGCTTAATACTCTAATTAAATCACTATTTCTATTATGTACACATATACATGCTAAATCTCCTTACTCAAAGTGACCCTCCAGACACCCCCTCCCATCAAGGAAAACAGAAATGCTGAGGCCTCCAAAAAAGACTGGAGAAACCCGGATGAATCTGGCTAGAAGACTCTTAGATAAGGGATCACCCAATCCATGGATGACAGCACAAGCTACGACTGTGATACTGCATTGCAAACAATGACTCATGCTTTACTATAAATGGGGCTATATGCCCAAGCAAATAAAAGAGAAGTTTCATTTAGCTGAACAAAGGTGTCAGCGTGTTTTCTTCTTCTACGTGCACGTATATTTACACTTGAAATTAGGTCAGGTGCAGATACTCAAAACAGACACTTGTCTGATTCTAAAACAATCTGGCAGCCCAACGTGGGGCCCTGGGTTGTGAACGAGAGGAGAGCCGACCAAGAGGCCACGAGAGGAACCATCATGGGCGGGACAGAGACTGATTACCTCTAACAATACGGTAAGATATCACTTTCATATCTTGCTTAGTATATCCCGGTCCCCGTGTGGGTCCGTCTTTGTGTCCGTGTCGGCTGCCAAAGGTCACCATAGACAGGTAATACTTGCCCGGGGTCCATTACATGAACCTATATTCAGATTATCTGCAGCCTGTAAGAACATTGTGTTGTATTTGTGTTGTATGGGTCTGTGATACATGATGTGTGATGTTGAAATAGATTGAAACACAGGGACCCAGCTGACGTGGACAAACTCCTTTGGAAAGGTGATAGTGCGGTGTAGCACGTCACCCAGAAGGGGGCGTCAGGGACGTGGACAAACTCTTTTGGAAAGGTGATAGTGCGGTGTAGCACGTCTCCCAGAAAAGGGCGTCAGGGACGCAGATAGCATGGAAGGAAAATATTCTGTGTGGTCATTATAATTCAAACATACATCTATCTATTACAATTCGTGCAAATGTCATGTTATAATTGTGTTTATGGATTGACTGAGGATCTTATTGTTGAATATTAACTGCTGTACTTCTTATCTGCCTGTTAAATGTCTTGTAGAGGGAAGTGAGTGGTCACACACTACCCGACCAGTATTCTGTGGCCGTCTCGGACGGGCAGACCCCGTGACTAAGTCTACATTTTGGAAAGACGCACCAGGGGCAACCCAGGTTGCAGTCGAGCACTGTAGACAAATCCTCTTCTTGTTGAGGGAAGTGAGTGGTCACACACTACCCGACCTGTATTCTGTGGCCGTCTTGGACGGGCAGACCCCATGACTAAGTCTACGCTTTGGGAAGTTGCACCAGGGGCAACCCAGGTGGCAGTCGAGCACTGTAGACAAATCCTCTCCTTGTCTTACTATCTGTTTCGTCCTTGTTAACTTGAGATTGGGACATAGTCTGAACCTGTACCAGGTGATGAATAGAGGAATTGTCAGACCCTTTCAGAAAGGCAACCTTGTGACCCATCTAAAATCCTGAGCAGACACATAAATATCCCAGTCATCAAGACAGAAAATATCGGGGCAGAAATTGCTTGAGCCAGAGGAAGGAAAACTTGCATGTGATTTAGTTACGGAGAGAGAGGGGGGAAATTATGTCAAGAAAGAAAAAAAAATGGCGAAGATCTGTAGCATCACCATTCCTCCAGGGGGTAGATTGCAGCCGGAGGAATGGCGGAAAATACTGAAGGAAAAAATGGGGGTGTTATCTGACAATGGTCTACTAAAAACTGCAGAGGCTTGGTTCAATGTGGCAAGAGCAATCCAAAAGGAGAACTGGGTGGAACAGGAAACCCAGCAGGGGGGTAATGTTGTATATGTGTACCATGAAGGAAAAAGTGTCCCTGATGCCCTACCTGACCCACCCCCATACGAGGGGAAGAGGGCTGACCCTAAAAACACACCAACACCCCTGTACCCTGTGTTGAATGTTAACGGTTCGTATTTTAGCCCAAACACCTGTGTAACTTTAATGCCAAGTTTGAACGGGTCTGTGACAGGGGGATCTGCAGCTGGCAGCAACCAAGCCACTGTGCCGCCTCCCATTGTCCATCTCCCAGACAGCGCAATTCACGTCTTGCCCACAACACAGAACCCGTTCATTGGCAAACCACCTGCTGCGAACATTCCCAACCAGCTAGGCCCCCTCCAGACACCTCCCCCGCCTGTCCTGATACCCCAACAGCTATTACCCTATGTGCCAGGGCCTGGCTTGCAGCCCATACCTTTAGCCCAAGACCTGGCTCAACACATTACTCAGAATACTCGCCATAGCAGTAACCAAGCTCCCAGTGCCCACTACTACTGAAACACACATGAATCCCAGTGGTCAGGATACCCAGATGAGCCCGACCCCCAAGACCCCTGGAGTGGCCGACCCCAAACTCAACATCCGCCAGCCCCCAAAGTGATGAGGGGCATTAAAGCAGGGGAAGGTGCCCCAATAATGTACGTTACCTTTACCCCGCCCCAAGTAATGTCATTGGTGAATAGCCTGCCTGACCCAGAAAAGCAGCCAATGTCCTTTTATCGCAGCATAATACAAATACAGCATACATACTGTATGCTGCGGCTTGGAGGGACCTGTACAACCTCTGCCGCACAAAAGCAGGTGACGCCTACTGGCCTATCATGGAGAAAATTTTTAAAGTAGGTAGAACATTTAACGACACTGACTATGAATCAGGCCTAGAATTTTGCGACCAATTACACAATTGGGCTAAGGACAAGCTGGCAGACCAGGCCACAACTTTACAAGACATAACACAGGATAATTTAGAAACTGTTGAGAAATACCATACCAGGTTAGTGCAGACATTCACTGACCTAGGTTTTAATGTGCACATGAAAGCACATGCACAAATGCTCTCAGCAGCGTTTGTCACAGGCCTAAACGACTCCATAAAAAAGGGGTTGATGGTATCTAGACCCGAATTTCATACGATAGCCCTAGACTCACTTTTATTGGTGGCAAAATGGCTAGAAACCAATCAGAATACAACCACAGTCTGATGTATTGACTAATTATGTGACCGCATTGTCTCGTGAATTAACCCATATCCATGCACAAGAGTTTTCTTCCATTCCAGACCCAGACTCCGACACAGGAACCCACAAGCTGCTGCCCGGAGACTGGGTACTAATAAAAAGATTTAAAGGAAAGCACTCACTGGAACCAAGATTCGACGGACCATTCCAGGTTCTGATAACTACTGCCACCTCTGTTAAAGGGGTTGTAAAGGTTTGTTTTTTATTTTCTAAACAGGTTCCTTTAAGCTAGTGCATTGATGGTTCATTTACCTTTTCCTTTAATTTCCCTTCTAAATGTTTTTTTTCTTTGTCTGAACTTCTCACTTCCTGTTTCTCCTCAGTAAGCTTTCCCCCATTATCCGAGCCGTTCTGGCTGGGGGTTAGTCAGCGTGCTCGCCCCCTCCCTTGGGACTACATCCCTGAGGGGAGACGCTGTGTTCTGCTTTTACAGGTGGCGGGAGGGGATGCCTCCCTACTTCGCCCCCCCCCCGCCGGTGTTTCTCCAGACTTGTCCGTGCGATTGGCAAGCCGGAGAATTTATCCGCCTGCGGTGCGCTGTTTACCATAGAGCTGACCACTGGCCAGGTGGTCCCCAGCCTCTCTATGACCCTTGGAGGCCGGAAGCGACGTCATGACGTTTTTTTTTTTGCTGGAAAGCCTGTGTAGCACCTTCTACCATAGGTAGGTACTAGAGGTGTAGTGTTTGTAGGTTCTGTCAGTGCAGGTAATTTTAAGCAGGCCTATGCTGCGAGCTAGGCCTGTTTGTTTTTGAACTGGGGGCAGGGAGTGGTTAGTGTAGCAGTGGGTGTGACTGACATGTACTTCAGCTTTTGTGCGCCTCCCCTGCTTCCAGTGAGAATGTTCTGGAAGAGGGGCAGGGCTGAGAGTGTGGCATGGAGTACATGTGAGGAACCCTGACCAATCCCCAACTAGTATTGGCAGGGAGCAGGCCTCCTACATTTACTAACAGTCAGCCTGCTAGGGGTGGAGTTTTCGGCTGGGTGAACTGAAGGATGGAGTGCTAGACTGCGTGCGGAGGAAACACCCACATCTGGGGGGGGGTGGATCCAGCGGAGGAGCTCGGGAGCTGAGAGGGAGCCTCTCCTTACATGGTCATGGAGAGGTGTCCTGGAACAGGAGCTTGAGAAGCAGTTGGTCCGCAAGGTCTGGGTAAATCCTTCAGGAAGCACTCAGGGCAGGAGTCGGTGAGTGAAGCACAGTGGAGATCTGGAAGAGGCATGCCAGGGGAGCTGGGTACAGAGCCAGAAGAAAGACTGTGTTTTTTTTTGTCAAATAGTTGCAGCCTGAAGGTGCAGGATTTGCAAGTCAGATTTGCTGGGAACAGTAGTCCATCGTCAAATATTTTTTCTAACTAAATGTTCAGGGCCATCAAGAAGGGGTACTGCAGGTCCCCGATGCAGGGCCGCTTTTAGGAATTTTGGGGCCCCTTACACAGCTTCAGGCAGAGGAGAACCGAGGGGGGGTGCTGCCGCCGCAAATTGAGAAGCGGGGGGGGGCAGCCACCAATTGAAATTGAGAAGCGAGGGGTGCCACGAATTGAGGAGCGAGGGGGGCTCCCACCGCGAATTGTCGGGGGGGCTTTGGGCTTTGGGTGCTGACGAACAAAAAAAGAACAGAAAAAATGGGGGGGTTGCCATCCGGGGCCCTGAAGACCTCCGGGCCTCTGGGGACTTCTGGCCCCTTACAAAAAAAATATATATATATTTATAAAAAAAATATATATATTTTTTTATAAAAAAAGGGGGGTTGCCATCCGGGGCCCTGGGGACCTCTGGGCCCCTTACGAAAAAAAAAAAAAATATATATATATATATATATATATATATATATATATAAATAAGAAAGAAAAAAAGGGGGGGTTGTCATCCGGGCCCCTGGGGACCTCCGGGCCCCTTACAGGTGTACTGCCTGTACCCCCCTGATGGCGGCCCTGCCCCGGAGTATTAATCATCAAGTGAACTACTCATAGGACTTATTCAGAGTGAGGCCTAGTCAGCTCAAAATGGTGGGACAGGATGTCTAATGCATAGTTGCAAACAGTCCCGTTTTTCCCGGGACAATCACGAATTTGGGACCCTCGTCCCAAAATGTATTTTGTCCCGCTTATTTTCCCGGGATTTTGCCCCTGCAGACACAGGGATTATTTCCCCTTGTGTTCAGTGGCGAGGGGAGGAGCAGTCAATCGGCTTCTCCCCTCTCCACTGAACACTGTGTTCACACACGAGAGAGCCGGGAACTGTACTCCCAATCAGATCTGCATGTGAAAGTCACATGGACTGTGGAGCTGCCACTGCCTCTGCCTCCAGTACACACGCGGAGACGGGAGGTGAGAGCATCTGCCCATATCTTCTTTTTGGGTGAGGTCATGTCACTTGCTCCGGGTTTACGCTCATCCACCTCTCTGCATTCTCCTACTCTCTGCTAGTATCTGTCCCATCTGTTCCCCGGGGCCAGTGAAATGCTGTGTATAAATATGGTGCACTCAGCATAGATATCCCCCTGAACTCCGCTGCTCTCGTGTCGCTCTCTACTCCTGCCCAGAGGCTGCCGCTGCTAGGGGACACAGATCTGTAAGGAGGGCTCCGCTGCTGGGGGACACCAGATGTAATGGAGAGCTCCGCTGCTGGGGACATCAGATGTAAAGGAGGGCTCTGTTGCCGGGGACACCAGATGTAAATGAGAGCTCTGCTGCCGGGGACACCAGATGTAAAGGAGGGCTCCGCTGCCGGGGACACCAGATGTAAAGGAGAGCTCTGCTGCCAGGGACACCAGATGTAAAGGAGGGCTCCGCTGCTGGGGACACCAGATGTAAAGGAGGGCTCCGGTGCCGGGGAACCAGATTTAAAGGAGAGCTCCGCTGCCGGGGACACCAGATGTAAAGGAGGGCTCAGCTGCGGGGGACACCAGATGTAAAGGAGAGCTCCGCTGCCGGGGACACCAGATGTAAAGGAGGGCTCTGCTGCCGGGGACACCAGATGTAAAGGAGAGCTCCGCTGCCGGAGACACCAGATGTAAAGGAGGGCTCCGCTGCTGCCAGCTGCTGGGGACACTGAAGTAAGGAGGGCTCTGTTGCTGGGAGACACAGATCTGTAAGGAGGGCTCCGCTGCCGGGGACACCAGATGTAAAGGAGGGCTCCGCTGCTGCCAGCTGCTGGGGACACTGAAGTAAGGAGGGCTCTGTTGCTGGGGGAGACAGATCTGTAAGGAGGGCTCCACTGCCAGGGACACCAGATGTAAAGGAGGGCTCCGCTGCCGGGGACACCAGATGTAAAGGAAGACTCCACTGCTGGGGACACTGAAGTAAGGAGGGCTCTGTTGCTGGGGGACACAGATCTGTAAAGAGGGCTTCGCTGCCGGGGACACCAGATGTAAAGGAGGGCTCCACTGCCAGGGACATAGTTCTGTAAGAAGGGGCTCTGCTTCTGGGAGCACCTGATGTAAGGACGGACTCTGCTGTGGGAACCTGATGGCATCTCGTGGCAGGTGACATGCTTAGGGGTCCCACTGATTCAGCATTATGGTGAGTTGAATGATTTAATTCTATATTACAATGTTAAAAACTCTGCAATACACATATTTCTATTGTGGTGTAGGATCTGGGCCTGCTGTTCGTCCATCCCTCTTTCCTTCTTTCCCTCTCCGTCTCCATCCCTCATTCATCTCAGACTCTAGCCACACCCCTTCCTAGACTCGCCCATTTAAGCCACGCCCACTATACAGCGTAAACCACACCCATTTGTCTTTGCACGACACATTTTCCTGTTACGCTATGCCGCGCCTACAAATGAATGCCCGCCCCCTAATTATAGCAAGGCTCCACCTACATGCAAAAAAGTGTTTCCGATGATTTTTTTTTGCAATGTTGGCAACTATGCTAATGCTGTGGTACAGGAAAGTGATGTGCAGGAGCAGAAGTGTCCTGAAGGTAGAAATCTGCGGGGAGAGTGCAGAGGAGGAGAATGGTTTGAAGTAACGCTGTCAAGATTAGAGTCCACCATTTTTGTTCTATCCAAGGAAATGTAAAGCATAACCGCTATAACATTTGCAAAGGTAATGAGTAAATCTAAATTACATTTTCAATGTAAAGCCGGCACAGCTATAACATTGCAAAAACCAATTTATGCTATGGACATCCCATGTCCCTTCCCCCAACCAAGTTCAATCCCCCAAATAAAACAACAAAACAAAGCAAAAGACTCTTCATTGTCTACAATAGTGATGAGCCGAACACCCCCGGTTCGGTTCGCACCAGAACCCGCGAACGGACCGAAAGTTCGCACAAACTTTAGAACCCTATTAAATACAATGGATGCGAACGTTCGAAATCTAAAGTGCTAATTATAACAACTATTATGCATGTTATTGTCCTAAAAAGGGTTTAGGAACCCGGGTTCTGCACCAGGGGACATGTATCAATGCAAAAATAAGTTTTAAAAATGGCAGTTTTTCTGGAGCAGTCATTTTAATGATGCATAAAGTGAAAAAAAAAAAAGTCAAATATTCCTTTAAATATCGTACCTGGGGGGTGTCTAAAGTATGCCTGTGAAGTGCCATGTGTTTCCCGTGTTTAGAACTGTCCCTGCACAAAATTTAATTTCTAAAGGAAAAAAAAGCCATTTAAAACTGCTTGCGGCTTTAATGTAATGTCTGGTCCCGGTAATATGGATAAAAATCTTTAGGAAAAATGGCATAGCTACCCCATCACACACCCCCCCCCCCCTACCCCAGCCCATTACCAGCCCCTTTGGGTCTTGTATGGATATTAAGTGAACCCCGCACACAAAATAAAAAAGGCCCTATATACTCTGAACAGCCGTATATAGGCGGTGCATACAAGACAGGGACTGTAGGTTTGTTCTTATGTAGAATCTGTTTGTAATTTTGAACAGGTACATTGTTTAAGTGTAGCTCCAGGCAAAAAATCTATTTTTAAGCTTTTTGGAAAACATAGGGAAGGGTTATCACCCCTGTAACATTTGTTTTGCTGTCTGTGCAGTGTGCACCTGTTCAGAACAGTTCACCTCACTTTCCGTCCTAATGACAAATGTTTTTTGAAAATTTGGGGTTTTTATTGAAACAAGAGTTGGTGATAAAGCATCAGTAGAGAGAAGACACTTTTTTTCCCATATTAACTCTTACAGGAGAGAATTTGCCTTCCTAGGGGTAGATTTCCTCTCACTTCCTGTTGTATCCTTCCGTTTGCAAGGAGGAGTCGTTTGTAAGTTGGATGTTTGAAAGTAGGGGCCTGCCGTATATACTCAGTTAAAATTTGCCCCTTACATGTTGGTGTTGCCACAACACTGTGAGCCCTCACAGTTACTCTTGGTGGGCGCAGGAATGTGCCCTGCTGTGAATTATTAGATCAAGAATTGTAATTACATGCCCCTGTTAAACAGGGGCAGAAAAATTGGGCCTTAGGCACTGGTGCCACAACACTGCAACCCCTCACAGATACTGTACTTGGAGCACAGCAATGAGCCCTGTTGCAAAGTATTGCATCAAAAATTGTAATTACACGCCCCTGTTAAACAGGGGCTGAAAAATTGGGCCTTAGCCACTGGTGCTGGTGCCACGACACTGCAACCTCTCCCAGATACTCTAGTTGGAGTGCAGGAATGAGCCCTGCTGCAAAGCATTGCATAAAAAATTGTAATTACATGCCCCTGTTAAACAGGGGCATAAAAATTGGGCCTTAGGCACTGGTGCCACAACACTGCAACCCCTCACAGATACTGTACTTGGAGCACAGCAATGAGCCTTGTTGCAAAGTATTGCATCAAAAATTGTAATTACACGCCCCTGTTAAACAGGGGCTGAAAAATTGGGCCTTAGCCACTGGTGCTGGTGCCACGACACTGCAACCACTCCCAGATACTCTAGTTGGAGTGCAGGAATGAGCCCTGCTGCAAAGCATTGCATAAAAATTGTAATAACACACCCCTGTTAAACAGGGGCTGAAAAATTGGGCCTTAGCCACTGGTGGCGGCACCCAGAAACAAAAATGTTCTTCCAAGCTATCATCATCAATTGGATCATTGAGGAGGAGGAGGATAGTCAGTCAACATAACAGGACAGTCTCTCAGCATCAGCATCAGTCTTGAAGGGATGTGACATTTGAAAATAAATTAGTCTGTTATATCAGCTTCAGGTGTTTGGTAGCTGGTGGTGATCCAAGACTGGTTCATCTTTATGAAGGTCAGTCGATCAACAGAGTTGGTGGACAGGCGCACCCTGTGATCCGTGACAAATCCTCCAGCAGCACTGAATGTGCGTTCTGAAAGAACGCTGGATGCAGGACAGGCCAGTAGCTCAATTGCATACTGTGCAAGCTCTGGCCAGTGATCCATCCTCAAGACCCAGTAAGCCAGAGGATTTTCGGTGGGGAAGGTGTCCAAGTCTGACCTTGCCCCTAGGTATTCCTGCACCATGTATATCAGACGCTGGCGATGGTTGCTGGAACTGATCATACCTTGGGGCTGCGGACTAAAGAATTGTCTGAACGCATCGGTCAGATGGCCACCTTCCCCACCGCTCCTTCTTTGACTGACCGAAGCCTCAGCAACTCGTTGTCCAGGACCAGGAGTTTGTAACCTCCCAGTCTCTGGGAACGCGTTGCACAGACCTTTCTGCAAGGCCTCCCGGAGTTGTCTCATCCTCTGCTCCCTCTGCGACGGTAAGATAAGGTCCGCAACCTTACCCTTGTACCGTGGATCAAGGAGAGTGGCCAGCCATTAATGGTCCCTCTCCTTGATCCGAAGAATACGAGGATCCTTCCGCAGACTTTGCAGGATCAGGGAGGCCATGCAGCGTAGGTTAGCTGAGGCATTCGGTCCGGGGTCCTCTGGGTCACTAAGGACGACATGATCCGCAGCCACCTCCTCCCAGCCACGTACAAGTCCACTGGTTTCTTGGGACTGTAAATCATCCCTAAAAGACTGCTGATGATGATGCTGAGTGCCAGGCTCCACCTCCATGCTGACACAATCCTCCTCCTCCTCCTCTTCTTCCTGTGCGATGGGTGGGACAGAAGGAACACTGTCTGGGTAAAGGGGGCCTTGAGAGGCAAGGAAGTCCTCCTCTTCCTGCCTCTGTTCTGCCTCAAGTGCCCTGTCCATTATTCCACGCAGCGTACGTTCCAACAGGTGGACAAGAGGTACAGTGTCACTGATGCATGCACTGTCACTGCTCACCATCCTCGTGGCCTCCTCAAATGGTGCCAGGACAGTGCATGCATCCCTGATCATGCCCCACTGGCGTGGTGAAAAAACCCAAGCTCCCCTGACCCTGTCCTGGTGCCGTAGTCACACACGTACTCATTGATGGCCCTCTGCTGCATGTGGAGCCGCTGCGGCATGGCCAACGTTGAGTTCCACCTGGTGGGCATGTCACATATAAGGCGGTTCTTGGGCAGGTTCAACTCCTTTTGCAGCTCAGCCAGGCGAGCACTGGCATTATAAGATCTGCGGAAATGCACACAGACTTTCCTGGCCTGCCTCAGGACATCCTGTAAGCCCGGGTACCTGCCCAAGAACCGCTGCACCACCAGGTTAAGGACGTGAGCCACACAGGGCACATGGGTCAGTTGTCCCTGTCGGAGAGCGGAGAGGAGGTTGGTGTCATTGTCGCAAACTACCATTCCTGGCTTAAGCTGGCGTGGCGTCAACCACCTCTCGGCCTGCCCCTGCAGAGCAGACAGAACCTCTGCCCCAGTGTGGCTCCTGTCCCCCAAACACACCAGCGCAAGCACGGCATGGCATCTTTTTGCCTGCGTACTTGCGTAGCCCCTTGAACGCCTACGGAGCACCGCTGGTTCCGAGGACAAAGCACAGGAAGAGGCCACGGAGGAAGAAGAAGGTTCTCGCTCTGTCACGAGCAATCGCGGGTGCCCGGCGGTCATCGCGCCCGCCGGGCACTCGCATCAGCACCGGGGGCGAGCAGGGGGCGCGCGCGTGCCCCTAGTGGCAACAGGGCGAATTAACGTAAGATAACGTGGTTTCGCCCAGCCGAGTCAACCTGCCGCAGTAAAACTGCAGGGGCTGATCAGCAAGTGGTTAAATGAAAGTGTTTTTTTTTAAAGAAAATAGCATTTGAAAAATTGCTGCGCAAATACTGTGCGATGTAAAATATTGCAACAACCGCCATTTTATTCCCTAAGATCTCTGCTAAAATATAGATATATATATATATATATTATATAATGTTTAGGGGTTCTGAGTATTTTTCCAGCAAAAAAATGCTGATTTTTACATGTAGGAGAGGAATGCCAGGATAGGCCTGGGCTGGAAGTGGTTAAAAGAGAAGTAAATAGAGGGGGCGCTAAAAACATAGCTCAACTGCATGGTTTTAATGCCTCCCTCTCCACCGCAAGTCTAACCAAGCCCTTACTTGCCAGCAGCCGCTAAGGGGGGGGGTAGCAAAAGCGTAGATCAACCACCTGTTTTTACCACCTATTTGACGCACATGTGTGTAGCGACCTCACCTCTCACTCCCTCCTTCTCTGTCAATGTCAATGGCTCTCGTCTAGGGGACCAGGCAGGAGAGTGTGACGCACCACCAGCTCGTACCCTCCAGTGTGCAGAGGTGTGAGCTATACCCAAATACCTTCGGGTCTGTGCCCCTGTTCAGAGCCAAAGCTCCCCTTGAGGATGATCCTTTAACTCCCAGAAAGCCAAGTTCCACACCATTGAAAGTCCAACACTTATTTATTCTTGTAGAGCAATAAATAGTCCTTTGCGAGCAGACTGGTTAGACAACGAACAGACAAGGTGAAGAGGAAGGTCCAGGCACAAACATAAACTTATTACTCTCCTGTTTCAGTGTGTGCAAACAGGCTTGGCGCACGGTCGCTGCCACCGACCGTGAGGGTGGTTGCTGCCACCGACCGGGTGAAATAGGATTTAGGCCTCTGCCACCGACCTGGGTTTCAGTTGGGTCACTGCCACCGACCATGAGAACATGAACTACCTTCTTGAGATGTGGCCCCTGTCAGGGGAGTCATCCATCTGGACGGTCACCAGAGGCCTCCACCGTCACCAGCCAATGCTGCGCTGGATCTCCGGGAAGGTCACTTCTCTGGTCCCCCTTGCCCTAGATTCGGGTCCAAAACCGGAGGACACCCTAGGAATCCACCGTCCCATGCGGGACCCAGTCAAAGCTCCAGAGGCCTCCAGAGAGTACCTCACCCCAGACCTAAGGTGTCGGGGGTGGAATCACAGCTCCATCTCCAGGCCGAGGGCACCCGGAGACCACCAGCACGCACCCCCAGGCTGAAGGTGCCTGGGCGTGGACCCCGAGCAGAAGATGTCCGCCCCTTTTATCCCCTCTCCCAGCATGCACAGCAGGTTCCCCGCCCCGCTGTACTACCGCTGCGAGAGGACAAAAAGGGTACAGACTTACAATGGTGGTTCAACCCCGGCCTATGGCGACAGCGCCACCTACAGGCCGCAGGGAACTGGACACCCTTGCATCCTCCACTGGCATAAATTGGTCCATGAACCCTAACAATTGCTGCATCGGAGCCATTTATCACTCAGATGCCTCCCCTAAATGTAACCACCCGCTACATGTGATTTAGGCACTACACTGGCACATTACCGAGCTCGCATGTCCTTAACCACCTGCCTACCGGGCACGAAAACCCCCTTCCTGCCCAAGCCATTTTTCAGCTTTCAGCGCTGTCACAATTTGAATGACAATTGCGCGGTCGTGCGATGTGGCTCCCAAACGAAATTTGCGTCCTTTTTTTCCCACAAATAGAGCTTCCTTTTAGTGGTACTTGATCACCTCTGCGGTTTTTATTTTTTGCGCTATAAACAAAAGAAGAGTGACAAGTTTGAAAAAAAACACAATATTTTTTACTTTTTGCTATAATAAATATCCATTTTTTTTTTTTTTATTTAAAATTTTCCTAATTTTAGGCCGAAACGTATTCTTATACATATTTTTGGTAAAAAAAAATCGCAATAAGCGTATACTGATTTGTTTGCGCAAAAGTTATAGCAGATACAAAATAGGGGATAGATTTATAGCATTTATTTTTTATTTTTATTTTTTTACTAGTAATGGCGGCGATCTGCCATTTTTATTGTGACTGCGATATTGCGGCGGACGCATCGGACACTTTTGACACATTTTTGGGACCATTCACATTTATACAGCGATCCCTGCTATAAAAATGCATTGATTACTGTATAAATGTGACTGGCAGGGAAGGTGTTAACACTAGGGGGCGAGGAAGGGGTTAAATGTGTTTCCTAGATGTGTTCTAACTGTGGGGGGAGGGGACTGACTGGGGGAGGTGACCGATGGTTGTCCCTATGTACAAGGGACACGCCATCGGTCTCCTCTCCCTGACAGGACGTGGATCTGTGTGTTTACAAACACACAGATCCACAGTCCTGCTCGGTTACTGGGCAATCGCGGGTGCCCGGCGACCATCGCAGGTGCTGGTTACGCGCATCGGGTCCCCAGCGACGCGACTAGCTGCTTTTAAAGCCGCAACGTCGTATGACGTCCGGTCAGAACAAGAGAGTCTTCCGCCCGCCGTCATTTTACGGTGGACGGTAGACAAGTGGTTAATGTGACCAAATATATCTGATGACAGGTCCACTTTAAACACTCTATATCACCAACAATAGCAGTGGCAACGGGATTGCTTCAAAGGAGGCCAGGGACAGGTGACCTCCAGGAGCCGGCCTAGCAATGCCTAAGCACATTTTTAAAAGTGAATCCTATATTAGCATCTAATGAAACTGTAAATAATATATGATAACAACCATAAAGCACATACTGTATGTTCTGCACCCACCATGACCTATATATGTGATGTTGTTTGATGTGTGTTTCAGTTTGCAGACACCTGGTTATAATAATCTGTGGGGAAGGTGGAGGTAGACGCAGCAGGAAGGTGCTCAGGATGTGGTCTGATGCTGCGCTCTGTTATCGGCGAGAACGGTGTAACCTTCCGCAGCTGTGTGCCGAATATCAGCCTCCATGTCTGTGTACAGAACTCCAAATAACCTCCGATAACAGATCACACCTGTGGCCCAGAAATCAACACCGGCTACAACTGCTGCTATTAGTGGAATTTTACACGGTGCACGCTCCAGAAAATAACTGCATTACCATCAGGCGAAATTTCTCAATGACATAACAAGTGCTTAAAGGCTAACTCCACCTTTTGCACCATTACATGTTACACTTGTATTTAGGCCTTCAGACCTGAAATGTGCCAAAAAGGTAAAAAAGAAAATGACTGTGGCAGCGAAATGATTAACATAATAAACCGGACAAAAAATAAATAAAAAATGAGTCCCCTACTAGGGTGACCACGTGTCCCGGATTGCCCGGGACAGTCCCGCATTTTGCAGATCTGTCCCAGGTACCTTTATGCCAGGACAATACAGTGTCCCGGAATGAAACTGACACGGCCATTCCCCGGGCCGATCTGATGGCCCCAAAAAAGGCAGCCACATCACCGCTTTACTCACTGACAGTACTTGTCCTGGCCGGGAATGCCTGGAGGAGCACAATCCCCACCCCCTGCTTGTGATTGGAGAAATCATAAATCCTGACTATTGTGTCTAATGACTGTGCTGTGATTCATTACAGCACAAGCTGATTTTTGGGATGGGGGGGTGTCCCTGAATGGTAGTTTGGAAATGTGGTCACCCTATCCCCTACAGGCTTATGCATATGCTAGTATGCACTGCATACTAGCACTTTATGACAGACTTACCTTTCAAACAAAGCTCTCCAGCAGTGCACTGTCACCACTGCCAGGGCTTCCATCTTCATCCGGTCTTCCTACCAGGAAGTTTGCGGGCTCCGGCCCTCTGAATGGTTGGGCGGTGATGATGTCACTCCATAGCATGGTTCTCTGCATTGCACAACATATTGTGTGTCATGAATGCAGAGCGTCATGAATGCAGATAGTCACTACACAGGCGAATTGTGAATATCTCCTAGATCCGTGGTCTGCATCTGCGGCCCGGGGGCCAGATGCAGCCCTTTGCTTGCCTTTATCTAGCCCTCAGGCACTACTCATACCAACAATGTGGGCATAATTCTTGCCACTAAAACCAACAATGTAGCACTATTCCTCCCACTGATACCAATGATGGGCACCCTTCCACCAGCTGACACCAATGAGGGGCACTAGTCCTCCTGCTGACACCAACAATGGGGCACTATTCCTCCCACTAACACCACCGATAGGGGTATAATTCTTGCCACTGACACCAATGATGGGGCACTGTTCCTCCCACTGACCCCAACGATGCAGTATTATTTCTCCAACTGACACCAACCGTGGGGCACTATTCCTCCCAATGATGGGCACCCTTCCACCCATTGACACCAATGATGGGGCGCTATTCCCCACACTTTCACCAACAATGCAGTTTAATTTCTCCAACTGACACCAACCATGGGGCACTATTCCTCCAATTGATACCAATGATGGGCACCCTTCCACCCAGTGACACCAATGATGGGATACTATTTCTCACACTGTCACCAACAATGGGGTTTTATTCCTCTCACTGACACCAATGATGGGACACTATTCCTCACACTGACACCAATGATGGGGCACTATTCTTCCCACTTGTACAAATGATGGGGCACGATTCCTCCCACTGATATCGATGATGGGCACCGTTCCACCCACTGACACCAATGATGGAGCCCTATTCTTCCCAAGAAAAATGTGGCATTGTTTACTCCCACTGACATCAGGACATTTTCTACTACCACTGGCCACTGTCCGGCCCCCCTAATGTCTGAAGGACAGTAAATGGGCCCTTTGTTTAGTTTGGAGATCCCTGTCCTAGATGGTGCATATTTAGGAGATATTCATTGTAGCTACAGGTAAGCCTGATTGTAAGCTTACCTGTAGGTACAAGTTCAAACAAAGTGTTTACTACCGCTTTAAAATGATTCAGCCACTTTAAAGTGGAGTTCTGCCCAAAAGTGGAACTTCCGCTTTAAGGAATCCTGACATGCCGCATTTGGCATGTCATTTTTTTGGGGGGGGAGCAGGTACCCAGTTTTCACAGGTACCCAGCTCCCACTTCTGCTCTGGGCCACATAGGCTACTCCTCCTCTCCCCCTCCCTGCAATTTTCTGGGACACGTCACAGGTCCCAGAAGATCACCAACCCACTCAGGATATGCAGTGCACACCCGGCTGTAAAGCCACAAGCCGGGTGCCCACAGTTGTGATGCCGGCGCTGCGGAGAGGAGAGGGAAAGGAGCGAAGGTTCAGGCGGCCCCATCGCTGGACCGTGGGACAGGTAAGGGTGTGTTTAGTAAAAGTCAGCAGGTACACTTTTTGTAGCTGCAGACTTTTAATAAACACAAAAATGTGTGAAGCTCCGCTTTAAGGGCTGGTACACACCAGAATCACACCAGGAATGGGGGCCGCTTCCTTATGCAATTTCTGTGCGTTCCCCTGCAGTGTGATTTTGCAGCCCATTCATTTGAACCAACACCAGAATGCTCAAAAAGTAGTGCATGCACTACTATTCAAAAATGCTGCATGCCTAATCGCATGGTACTGCAGGACCATGAGATCTGGTGCCTTCAAATGAACTACATTTGCAATCTTTGTTTGCAGCAGATTGCAGTGCATTTTGAATGTGGTTTGGGAAAAGCAAATGGAACGTACCTTTCCCGCTCTGCTTTCTGTTGTGAACCAACCCTACACGATCGGATATCCTATGGATTCTAATCCGATAGTTTTTTCCATCGGAAATCCGATTAAACTGTCTTCCATCAGTCTTGCCCACACACCATCAGTCAAAAAACGGACCGTTTCAAACGCGGTGACGTAAAACACGCAGTGACGTAAAACACATGAGCCGAGAAAAATTAAGTTTAATGCTTCTGAGCATGCGTCAACTTGATTCTGAGCATGCGTGGGTTTTTTATCCGATGGATTTCCACACCGACGATCGGAATTTGCTATCGTTTTTTTCCCATCGGATAAATTTAAAACATGTTCTATGTTTTCACACCGATGGAAAAAAGACCAATGGGGCCCATACACGATCGGTTCGTCCGATGAAAACAGTCCATCGGACTGTTTTCATCTGTAAAACCGATCGTGTGAACACGGCTTAATTGGACCCTGGATGCACAGAGCTCTATTTTCTCAAAACGCAGCTAAAGTGGCTCAACCTAAATGCAGGTAAATTTGTTGGAATGGCACCACTGAAAGGTCATTACATGCATTTATTTGAGTATTGAATTACATTTAGCCTCCCTTGAATGAGGTTTTGGCATTTAGCTGTGGTGGAGGGCATAGGGGCACCATCAACCGCTATTGAGTCTGATAACTGTTGTGTCTGGACGGAGCTTAGCGGTGCACTCTCTCTGTTTAGGGCATTGTGTGTCCAGGGATAAATGCATGGGCTGTAAACTGCGGGCATTCTGGGCATTTCTCCCTGGACGCATACTGCCCTAAATATATACATGTTAGCTGCACCACCTAGCCAAGTTCAGCTGCAGCAGCTGTCACACTCTCATAGAGTCCAGCGACAGATAAAGGCTGAAGCCTCATACACCAAAAGATTTACCTTTAGTTCTTCCCCTGGTGGCATCCCATGGCTTCATGCACATGGCTGTACAGAGGCTGTACAGTGTATATAGCCTGATTGCGACATTAAGGACTTAAACCTACAGTGTAAATATTAACACATTTTCGCATTGATAAACGCCTCCTTGCATACGTTTTATTCTTCGTGGAACTTGTGGCTTCAACATCCCTATCACAAACCATAACTTTTTATGTCCCCTTATGTTTGTAATATTATACTCCCTCTTCTTAATTACCAACTGATACGCTACTATCTGTATTTACATACCCTTGTTTCCATCTTTTTCCATGGCTCTTTAACCTTTGTGGCTCTCCTGTACCGGATCACGTACCTAGTACGTGATCTGGCACTCCTGGGTAGGGAGCGCACTGGCTGTGGTGTGATTAGACACAGCACAAGCCGATCAGCAGGTACCAGCCAATTGATGTCCTCTGGCACCCGCTGATCAGCGAAGAGGGAGACAGGACAGAACTCTACATATATAAACAATACAGATCTTAGTCCTATCAATGGGGATGTGGCGGTTTTTGTTTCCCTGCAAAGCACATCCCTTAGTAAAAGTACACACATTTTTTCACAGTACACACATAAACACTGGCTAGGCACACATTTAACCCTTTGATTGTCCTATATGTAAACCCCTTCCCAGCCAGTGTCATTAGTACAGTGAGAGTGCATATTTTTAGCACTAATCACTGTATTAGTGTCACTGGTCCCCAAAAAGTGTCAGTTATTGTCAGACTTCCCGTCACAATATTGCAGTCTCACTATAAGTCGCTGATTGCTCACATCTAGTATAAAAAAATAAAAAATAAAAAAATCCAGTATAAATGCCATAGTTTGCAGATGCTATAACATTTGCGTAAACCAATCAATATACACTTAATGGGATTTTTGTTTCCAAAAATATATAGTACATATTGGCCTAAATCTATGAAGACATTTTTATTTTTGAATGTGTTTTATAGCAAAAAGTAAAAAATATAGTTTTTCGAAATTTTCTGTACTTTAAAAAAAATCACACATTCTGCTTACTTATTTCTAGGCACCAAGATGTTCATTTCATACTTGTATCCTGTATACATTCAGGACCTATTTCTGTATTATTATGTGCCTTGTTTATTTTTCTTATGTTGTTTTTGCTTCGTGATGTTACAGTCTTTAGTTAATAAAATATATTGAAAATAAAAAAAAGACATATGACTTTACAAAGATAGTTATTGTTATTAAAATGATTGTTTAAATGGATATTGATTGCTTTTTATAGCTTCACAAAACCTGAAGAAGTGGGATTTTGGGACCCACGAAACGCGTCGTGATTAGGTCGTATAATTCCCCCCTGCTAGAGCCATTTTGAACTTCATATTACTGAGTTCCAGCAAAAGACAAGAAGGTGAGTGAAATGAGCGGGGTGGAAGGAATAATGATATGTTGTGAAATATATCTGTAGAACTCTTATGTACCTTGTTTGTGTTTTTGTAAAAAAGAAGCTATATGCCCCAAAATGTTTTGTACTTCATTTAAAATTCTTTAAAGCAGAGTTCTGCCAAAATGTTTATTTCTTTTAATTCAGCAGCTACAAATACTGCAGCTGCTGACTTAAAATATGGATACTTACCTGTCCAGGGCGCCCACGATGTCCTCACCCGAAGCCGATCTGTCCCTCGACACTCGGGTGGAGGCGCCGCCATCTTCGGTAAGGGAATCAGGAAGTGAAACCTTGCAGCTTCACAGCCTGGTTCCCTACTGCGCATGTATACTGCGCAAGTCACGCTGCGCGTCCTCTGGGACCTGTGTGTCTCCCAGAAGACAGCGGGGGGGGGGGGGCGGAGGAGGGGCCGGACATGGCGTAGATCGCCATGGAGCCTGCGGCGATCTATGCTCGGAAATGGGAGCAAATACCTGGATTAGACAGGTATCTGCTCCCCCCTGAAAGGTGCCAAATGTGACACCAGAGGGGGGGAGGATTCCGAAAAGCGGAAGTTCCATTTTTGGGTGGAACTCCGCTTTAATAAAAGTAAATTTACTAAAAAAAAAGAAGCTATATTGGTTGAAATATACCAGAAGTTCTAATGTTTTTTTTTGTTTTTTTTTCACAATCAAAGAGTTTTATTAAAGTTTGTTACAGATAACAAGTAATAAATCAGGCATATAAAATACAGAATTGAACATTCAGGGCTCAGTAATATGCAGAGTCAATAGGCATAGGCATAACAAAATATAAAGCCCTGATGATAGTAATAGGGTAACCTAAAACAAACATAAATTGAACATATATTTGAGTAAATGTAATGGTGGGGGAATGGGAAAGGTAAAAAGAATGGGCAAGAGGGAGGGAAGGGGTGGGAGAAGTGGAATGATTGAAGCATGGCAGTATAGGTAGAAGGGAAACAACAACCCTCCGTCACATGTATACATTCTCTATGATAGGGCTTATGTAGTAAGTGATTGGAATTCAGAGGAGTATGAGAATACGACCCAAGGTTGCCAGATTTCGGCAAAATTGGTGTTACCCTCCCTCTTCATAGCTGCAATTTCTTCCATTTTGTATATATGGTGTATTCTATCCAACCAGTCCCTAATTTTTGGCACCTGTTTGGTCTTCCAGTGAAGGGGTATAAGTGTTTTCGCTGCAAGGAGGAGATGTCTAGTGAGGGATTTCTTATATTTGCTTATGGTGAAATTGTTAACGTTAATCAGGCAAGCTGCTGCTGTAAGATTGAGACTGGTTTCAGTTATGAATTGGACCCATTTCCTGACCTCATCCCAGTACTCTAGAATTTTTGGACATTCCCACCATATATGGAGGAAGGAACCAATAGCGTGATCACAACGCCAGCATGTATTTGAGGCTGTGGTGGACCATCTCCCAGACCTCTGGGGTGTAATGTACCATTGGGTAAGAATTTTATAAGAGACCTCCTGATATTTAGCGCTTAAGGAGCATTTGTGTGTCATAATACATGCCTTCTCCCATTGTTGTGTCGATATCGTAATTTTGAGGTCGTTTTCCCATTTAGCCTTATGTTTCGAGTCGTCTGTGTGCTGAGCCTGGGTTAACCAGGTGTAGGCTAGAGAAGTGGTATGAGCTACTGAGGATCTCTTGAAGCAAAGTTTCTCAAATGGGGACATTGGCCTACAGTACGATGACCTAAATTTGCTGTTAATCAGGAAATCTCTTAGTTGCATGTAAAACCAGAGGCCCGGGAACGGCCCTCCCCATTCTGCCTGCATAGCATCCAAAGATTTGACTTTTGAGTCTGATAGGCATTGGGAGGTTGTGCATGTGTGTATTTCTTTCAGGCGTTGGCCCGGAATAATATCGGGATTGTTAGTAACTGGGGTCAGAGGCCCAGGTACGGAGGCAATATTGTATCTGCCTGCAATTTTGTGCCAGACCTGAAGGGTGTTTGCTACTAAAGGATGTGTCTGAGTTTTGTCTGTTTTGGAGTGTTGTGTCCAAGGGTAGAAAAGTAGGTTGTTTGGAGTTAAGCTTTGTTCCAGTTGGATCCAGTCTTTATCCTGACCGTGGCAGTGCCAATCTAGTATCCTAGTAATGTGGGTAGCTTGGTGGTATTTTTTAAAGTCAGGCAAACCAATTCCTCCCCTATGTTTGGGGCGTGTCAGCAAATCAAAATTAATTATTGGTTTCTTGTCTGCCCATAGGAAGCGTCTCTGGGCTCTGAGGAGGCTTGTGAAAAAAGCCTCTGGGATTTTAATGGGAAGTGCATTGAAGAGGTAGAGCAGTCTTGGGAGAACCGTCATTTTTAAAATTGAAGCTCTGCCAAACCACGAGAAGGTCTTGGAGGACCATTTTCGGAGTTCTCTAGTCAGTGAGTTGAGTAGTGGCTTGTAGTTGTATCGGTAAAGAGAGTCTAAATCGTTAGTCAGGTGTATTCCTAGGTACTTCAATGTGTCTCGTTCCCATCTATAATTGTAGTTGTCCTTCATTAATTTTAGTTGATCAGGAGGAAGGTTAATATTCAGGGCTTCAGATTTGGATTGATTAATCTTAAAATTGGATATAAATCCAAACGTCTCAAAAATTCTTTTTAAGTTAGGGATGGATATGTGCGGCTGTGATAGAAAAAATAATAAATCATCCGCATAGGCGGCTACTTTGTATTCTCTTTTCCCTATCTTAAAGCCTGAGACATCCTCTACTAGGTTTATTTTCCTTATCAGAGGCTCCAGAGAGATGATGAAGAGAAGGGGGGAAAGGGGGCATCCCTGTCGTGTACCATTGTGGATCTTAATGGATTCAGAAAAGGTATTGTTGACCTTGACCTTTGCACTCGGATTTCGATAGAGGGCTGTGATCCAAGAAAGCATATTTTCATTTAAGCCAATATGGGAGCATGTGGCCATCATATAGTCCCAGGAGACCCTATCGAAAGCCTTCTCAGCATCAGTAGAAAGCAACAATCCCTTTGTTTTAGAGTGTCGGGAGAAGTGTATTAAGTTTAGTGCTTTGGTGATATTATCTCGTGCTTCTCTGCCCGGCATGAATCCTACTTGTTCTGGTCCTATAATTTTTGACAGTAGGGGTTTCAGTCTGTTAGCTAGTATTTTGGCCAAAAGTTTCAGATCTATATTCAATAGGGAGATGGGTCTATAGTTTGCACATTCCGTCTGGTCTTTGTCCGGTTTGGGTATTACTGCAATGTGTGCCATAAGGAAGTATTCCGAGTTATGGTCAGTCTTAGCTAGATAGTTAAATGTGGACCTAAGGGGCTTTATAAGTAAATGTGTGTAGGCTTTGTAGTACTGTGAGGTAAAACCGTCTGGACCTGGGCTTTTCCCTGCTTTAAGGCCTTTGATTGCCTCTAAAATTTCTTCGGTATCAATGGGTTCTCCTAATTTCGTTGCGTCTTCCTGAGTGAGCGTGGGAAGTTGGCTATCCTTAAGGAAATCAGATATCGTTTCTTGTTTTGTGGTTGTCAAATGTGGTGGCTTATGTTGTTCTGGGAGGTCGTAAAGTTTTGAGTAATACTTCTGAAAAAGGTCAGCTATTTCAGTAGTCTTATGTCTAGGAGTACCATCTTTATCCCTTATGGCATGTATGTGTCCTGCCATGGTGGTATCTTTTAATGCTTTGGCTAGTAGTTTGCCACTTTTATCTCCGTGTTCGAAATATATACTTTTTTTGAAAAAGAGGGCCTTTCTAATTTTGAGGTCAAGTACAGATTTGAGGGCGGCCCTACAGCGCGTCAGTTCTTCTTCTACCTTGATGGAGAGTGATTGTTTGTGTTGTGATTCCAATGTGGCTATTTGCGAGGACAAATTGACTATTTCTTTCTCCTTCTCTTTCTTTTTCCTGGCGCCCCATCTCATAAATTCTCCCCTTATCACACTTTTGTGAGCTTCCCAGTTATTTAGGGGATTAGTATCTGCGTCTACATTGCTTTTAAAGTATTCATTAATCGCTCCATGAATGTCGTCTTTTATGGTCTGATCAGTCAAGAGTGACGCATTGAGTCTCCAGCTAAAAGTAGTGCGCTTCGGAGGGTCAAAAGTCAGTGAGATGGATGTGGGTGCGTGGTCGGATAGGGAGATTATACCTATCTCAGCCCTTTGTAGGTTGCACAAATCCCTTTGTGAGATCAGGATCAAGTCAATTCGTGAGTATCGTTTATTTGGGGAGGAAAAAAAGGTATAGTCCTTCTCAGTGGTGTGTATAGATCTCCAAGTATCTACCAAAGATAGGGATCTTAAAAGTGATTTGATTCGCTTGAGGATTCTATATGTTACAGCTGTGTGTCCCGTGGAGGTGTCTATGAGGGGAGAGAGGGGAATATTGAAATCTCCTCCCAAGATGATACACCCCTCTGCAAACCATTTTAGCTTGTCTATTATCCTATGACAGAATGTGATGTGGGCGGCATTTGGGAAGTAAACATTGGCGAGTGTAACAGGTGAGCCTGCCCAAACGCCTTTGAGGAAGAGGAAGCGGCCCTCTGGGTCTGAAAGGAGTTGTTTGACTTCAAAGGGGGAATCCTTGTTAATCAATATAGAAACTCCTTTTGTTTTGGCTAGAGGGTTTGTGGCATGGTACATTTTTGTAAACATGTTATCAGTGAATGTAGGGACATGTTTGCTCTTGAAATGTGTTTCTTGTAAGAAGACTACGGACGGATGGACTTTTTTAAGTTCTTTTAACAGTTTGGATCTCTTCTCAGGGATGTTGAGGCCATTGACATTGTGGGATATCAGGGTCGGGGATTTTCCTAGATGGGTATAAGCCATGATCTAATTTGTGTAATTACGTATCGTATGATTGAGATTCCGGTACGGTTTGCCTTATAGTCGAGGGGTTTGTGGTTAGGGCAATATCTGGTTATTAGGTGGGTTATGGGTAGGTTAAGGAAGGGAGTAGGGGTAGTGAGATTGAAAGGGGGGTGAACAGATAGGGGAGGTTGAGTGAATGCTCACGTTACACCTGATAGGTGGGGAGCAAGTAAGTTGTCTTTAAAACGAGACAACGATGTCAACTCTGAGGGATATAAGGGAAGCGCAGCGGCACAAATTTGGCAGTGGAATGATGTTTACCAAAAATGTATCACTAGAATGTGTTGTGTGTGAGGTTATCTCTCATATAGAATGAGAGCAGAACTGGGAGACCTGGGGGGAAGTGAGCATCATAGAATTGTAATATAAACTCAAACCGATAACTTTAACAACGTAACAGCAGTCAAGGGAGGAGAGAGGCAAAAAGACCTGAAAAAAAAACAAAAAAAAAAAAAACACCCATATCCCCCCTCTCGAAAGGGGTTCTAAGGAGGAGAGTCCTCACAGATCTACCAGATTTTCTGAAAAAAATTCTTGTCTGACGTGAAAATAGTGAGATTCTGTAGGCATTAGCAGCATATGGAAGCCCCTTCCCCTCACCCCGCACCGTGCGTGTAGCCTAGTGCCCCATGTGGAACATACAGTTAAGAGGTCAGACATACCCCAATAAGTGCTTGTGTGGGTTGGCACAGAGCATAGAGCAATAGTCACATATACAAGACCCTCATTACCAAAAATCGGTGATCTCCGATAAATGGTTACATTTTGACAGGTTACAGTTAGACCGGCTTGAGAACAAGTCTGACTCCCTCAGTACATACCGGTACATGTGAGGACAGTCAAAATCCAGGTGCCAGAGCAGATGCATTTTTGTTCTCTCTCTTTTGTCTAGGGAGCGCACTCTCCTTGCATCATTAATGCGGTTATTTTGTATACTCACAGATCCGGTTGCTGTAAAGGGTAGATGAGGGTATGCACTTACTATTCGTCTGATGTCGGTCTGTCACTCGTCCTGCCTCCAAGTGGAGAGATTATGCAAGTTAAACCTTATCAAAAGCAGTATAGTTCGTCGCTTATGAGATCTTATTCCTAAGTCTTCAAACACTATGGATACCATGAGCTTAGATTGTAACACTTATGTAAGGCGTTTAGGGTCAAGAGATCTGGTATCCCCCCTACGGTGTTCGTGGGAGAAGGAGTTATTTTGTTAGACCTTGAGGGTAGGTTCAATAAGGCATGTTCATGAGCGTATCATCTGTGCTCAACTGCCCTACTTTTAATCCGAGAGGGGTGTGCGGATATCTCCCGGGAAACAAACCAGGTAATATTTTACTAGGGTAAAAGGGTTATCTTAAAATAACATAACACCTAAACAGACTGAATTCTCATGTAGAAGTTTCGATCTAAAGTTTCCTGCTGCGAGAACAAAAAAAAAAAAAAAAAAAAATTTTTCCCCTTTTTTTTTCTCTTTCCTTCTCCTCTTCTTTAAAATCTTGGGGGGACATCCCCCTCTCTCTTTGTTCTCCTCCCTTGCGTCAGTGAGTTCTGTAAAAGTGAATATTAGATTGTTTACTTGGATCTTGGGTTTCTAGTTCCTTTGAAGGAAGAGGGAGAGTCGGAGTTGCTCCTGTTGGTATTTCTGCGGTAGGGTCCTTGTTGGGAAGGAGGACGGATGGGTGTTGAACCAGATCCAGATTGGTAATTGTTGATTTCCGGCGGCAGCAAGAATTCCGCGTACCAATCAGGGAGATCTATTGGGGTTATTTGTAGATTTTCGCAGAATTTTTTTAAATCGTCAGGGATTTTGAGCAAGTATTGTTTGCCCATATGAGAGGCTTGTAGTGCAAATGGGAATTTCCATCTATAGATTATGCCTTTTTCTCTAAGGACTTCCAGCAGCGGTCTCAGTGCTCTTCTGTTCTTTAGGGTAATTGGTGACAGGTCTTGGAACAATTGCACTGTGGTCTCATTAAATAGGATTTGGTCATTGGATCTTGCTTTCTGGAGAACGTCTTCTTTTAGACCAAAGTTGGGTAGGCAACATATGATATCCCTGGGTGGGTTTCCATCTGGTGCCCTAGGTCGGAGAGCCCTGTGAGCCCTGTCAAATTCTATGGGAGATTGTTCAGGTCTATCTAGGAGCTTGTTGAAGATGGAAGTCAGCGCCGGTTTGACTTGGTCTGGTAGAACAGTCTCAGGAACACCTCTGATTCTTATATTATGTCTCCTTCCTCTATTATCCAAGTCTTCCAAATGTCTATTCATTTCAATCAAGTATTGAGAGTGGGAGGTAGTGATGTCATCCAGTCTGACCATTGCCCTGTCTCTCCTTTTTCCCGCTCGTTCCGTTACAGCCATTTGTTCGGAGAGCCTAAGCAGCTCCGTTTTAATGTCCGTAATGGCGGAGGTGAATGATCTTTTAATATCCGCAGCTATATCTGTCATGATAGCGTAGGTCAGAGGTCTGTCACCTTCATCGTGGCCCGCTGCCGAGTCCTCAGATGGCGGTAAGGAAACTTCGTCGTCTTCTAATTCTTCCTCCATATTTTGCTTGTGAGGTGTCGTCATTTTGGAGTTTCTCCTTCCCCCGCTGTATCTGTATTTGTTCAGGTTTGTTGAAGTTATCCTTCTTTTGGGGGTAGTCAGAGAGCGGAGAACGTGGTCATGTGTTCCCTTTCTGATTTGTGTGGTCATATTCACTATGTGTACGGTTAATTTTCAGGCCCAGGTCTCACAGCAGCTCAGTTCCCACTCACACATCTGCCATCGGTGCCGTGCGCCAAGCCACTATCCCTAAATCCTAGGTGAGGATAGTAGGAAGCAAAACATTTTTGTGAGAATATAATCACAATAGGAGGGGTAGGTGTGATTAGTGCATTAGTTGCGGTGAGGGAGGGACTTCTCTTGCATCAAGTGGTAAAGTGGGAAAGACCGGCTGCCATTCAGTATAGCAGGATTTTATTACAGCCGACTGTGTGTCTCTGTTTGATTGCACCTGCAGTATAGTGGTTTATCGGTAGGGGGCAGGCATGCCTGAGTCTCTACTACTGTTAGGCCCAGGGTGTAGCAAGATGGCCGCCGTTCAGGATCACAGGGACAAGGCTATCGTATAACTGGCAGTCACCTTGATCTGAATGTCAGGTCGTCTCACCTGTGGTTTGGATGTAGTGGGTCCTCCACTTTTCAGAGAAGTTCCAAGCCGTTTGGTAGCAGGGTGGGTGTCCTCGTCTGATCTTGGGTGCAGCAAGATGGCCGCCGGACCCTGCAGTTTATCTCCGGTCCTAGTTAGGTAACCCACCTTCTGCCTGCCTTCAGATTTGATGTGGGATAATGTGGTCGTCCGGGCCGCGCTCCGGATCTGTCGCTGGGTGATCTGCGGCGTTAGTTACCGGAGCGGGGTGGTTCAGAGGCAGTCACGGGTCCCAAGATGGCGGCGGCGCGGCGCTGGATGGATTCGGCCGCAGGTCTGAGGGCCGGCCTACAGACCTCTCCAGATCAGTTATCCTGCCGTGGGGACAGGCAATCTTCCGTGCTGCGATCCGGAGGTGTCGCCGTTTGGTCCGCAGGCTTATCCGGTCAGGATGGATCCGGTGTAGGTACAGGCCCCAAGATGGCGGAGGCGCGGCACTGGTCAGGTTCAGCCACAGGCCTGAGGGCCGGCGGGCCGGCCTAACTATCCTCCAGACCCCTCAGACCCCGGTAACTGTGTCTTTTGCTTTGCAGCAACAGGGTGTAACCCCGTACTATTTTTATTTTCTCCTATGTTGCCGGATGGCAATAGATTAGGGCTCAGGCTGCGGAGCTCAGCCAGAACACGTCCTTCTCCTCACGTCGCTGGACACGCCCCCCATGTTTTTATGACTATAATAAAATGATGTGTTTTAGTAGTATTATCAAAGTAATACAAAGTAAACCACACTTGTAGCTAGAAGAAGGAAAGGAGAGAACAGCTAGCCTTATATCTTTATATGTGATATAAAGACCTATATGTATATAGAGGCAGTGCTAAATTTCTCCCTGCAACTAAAAAACTCAAATAACAAATAGAAACCTGATCAAGGTGACACACATTTAGTGCATAAGGCCCCTTTCACATTAAGATCAGCAGAGGATCTGCCCGCTGATCCCCTGATGATCAGAGAAGAGTGGGTGGATGACAGGTCCGTGTCTGCTCAGTTTATAAAGAGTGGACACAGATAAAGCTCACTCTGCTCTATGGGAGGCCTGGAGTTAACGGATTCCACTGTCTGTTTATATGCAACTGCTCTCCAATCCGATCCACCTAGACGGAAAGGGACAGACCCCCTTCAGTTTTTTTTTTTGGCAGACCAGATTGGACTGGAGGTAGGCGGGTGTAAAAAGATACAAGTCCAATTACACCCGCTGGTCGAGAGGGATGAATAGACCGTCCGCACGAAAAACTGATAGACGGACCTGATCAGACCCTTTGTGTGAAAGGGGCCGAACCCAACAAAGTGACGTCAATTTACCCACCATTTTTTGCTATTCAGCACTGCGTTACTTTAACTGGTAGTTGCGCGGTCATCCAAGGATGTACCCAAATAAACTTTATATAATTTTTTGCACAAAAAAAGGCTTTCTTTTGGTGGTATTTGATCACCACTGAGTATTTTCTTTTTTATAAATTCTGGAAATATATATATTTTTCACTTTCTGCAATAAAAAAATAAAAATGTTTTCATAAATTTAGGCCAAATGTATTCTGCTATATTGTAAAAAAAAAAAAAACAATAAGTGTATATTGATTGGTTTGTATGAAAGTTATATGATCTATTATTATTATTATACAGGATTTATATAGCACCAACAGTTTACACAGCTCTTTACAATATAAAGGGAGACAGTACAATACAATAAAATACAAGAGGGTTAAGCGGGCCCTGCTCATGAGAGATTGCATTCTAACAGGTTTACAAACTATTGTATAGATACTGAAATAGTTATTTATTTGTTTATACTAGTAATGGCGGCGATCAGCGACTTATAATGAGACTGTGATAGTGCGGTGGGAAATCTGACACTAACTTACACTAGGTGGGAACTGACTAACTGACATTGACATCAACAGTGACATGTATACAGTGATCAGTGATAATACTATACACTGTCACTGTACTAATGACTTTGGCTAGGAAGGGGTTAACATCTCGGGATAATCAAAGGAGTTAAGTGTGTGCCTAACAAGTGTTAATTTGTAATGTCTAACATAAATTTGTTTTTTAATTTTTAATGTGTGTTGATTGCTAAATATCTCTTTGTTTCTTCTTCTTGCATTGCAGGGAGAAGAAACAGAGAGATCGTTCCCTCTGTACAGAGCCCTGTGTTGATTGTCAGCACAGGGTTCTGGGCTTAGATTGGACACATAAATCACTGGCCGAGACAAGAGTTGGTGGACAGGGGTGCATGTGAGCCCTGTACCCGCAAGAGGCCAGCGACCTACAGGTATGTCGCTGCGCCTGTATGGTCCGCCCGTCCGCAGTACATTGTGGGAGAGCAGTCTGCAAGCAGTTAAATATGACCAAGTGCATAAAACATCAACAAATGTGCAATCAATATGAATTAAGATACTATACTTCATGCATACTCACACACACACAGAAATAACATGAGCTGTGCAGCAAACTATTTGTGTAATTCACACAAAAAAATAAAAAAGGTGCTTGATTGTCAGAAAATGAAATAAATAAAAGCCTCAGTGACAGTCTCTCTTGCAGCCCAATCCACAAACACGTGTTAATCCTCCTTCTCTAATGCGCCATTCACTCAGTGTTCAAACAGGGAAATGCCCTTACCAGGATGCCATGACCTCCTGTGTACAGAGTGTGAACTCTAAAGCCTCCTCTGCAACTTTCCATCCATCACCATCCATTTCACTCTCCACATAAAATAGCCCCAAATGGATAGAGAGGAAGGAACGCTCATATACTGTAAATCTATAATAACTGCTTTATTAAAAATAAATAAAACTACTCACATAATCCAATAAAAACAACAGCATTACAAAAAAGTCCTCCACGGTGTCCCCTGATCGGTACTTATGGCACAGCATAATGATGTCACTGTGTCCCGACCACTGTCCTACGCGTTTCATCCTAAATAGACGTATGTTTAGTATTATTATTATTATACAGGATTTATATAGCACCAACAGTTTGTGCAGTGCTTTACAATATAAAGAGAGACACTACAGCAACAGTACAATGAAATACAAGAGGGTTAAGATGGCCCTGCTCATAAGAGCTTGTGTATTGTGTGTATCCACTTGAAGACCAGTCCTTTTCTGACACTTTTTGTTCATAAGTAACAATCAGTATTTTTTACTATAAAGTTACTTAAAACCCCCAAACATTGTGTATATATATATATATATATATATATATATATATATATATATATATATATATATATTTGACCAGAGAACCTAGAGAATAAAATGGCATTTGTTGCAATTTTTTATGTCACACGGTATTTGCGCTGAGGTCTTTTTGGTAAGATCTAAAAGATGATGTTACGCTGAGTAAATAGATACCTAACATATCACACTTTAAAATTGCGCACACTCGTGGAATGGCGACAAACTATGATATTTAAAAATCTCCAGAGGTGACGTTTTCAATTTTTTTACAGGTTTGCCAGTTTAGAGTCAGAGGGGGTCTAGAGCTAGAATTTTTTCTCTCGCTATAACGTTTGCGACGATACCGCACATTTATATACAGTATGCAGGTGCGACCTACGTATGTGGTCGCCTCTGTGGGAATTTTTGCACGGCAGGTGTACACCCTACTTCTCTACCTTTTCAGCTAAGAGGGTGCAGTGAGGGGCAGTATTTTTACCTCCCTCAACAACAAGTGTAAACAACCCCTTAGCGTTGCTGTCTTAAAGGGGTTGTATAGGTTCGATTATTTTTTTTTTTTTAAAATAACAAACATATCAATGGGCGGCACAGTGGTGTAGTGGGTAGCACTCTCGCCTAGCAATTAAAAGGGTCGCTGGTTCGAATCACCAACCACGACACTACCTGCCTGGAGTTCGCATGTTCTCCCTGTGCCTGCGTGGGTTTCCTCCGGGTACTCTGGTTTCCTCCCACACTCCAAAGACATGCTGGTAGGTTAATTGGCTTCTGTCTAAAATTGGCCCTAGCATAGGAATGTGAGTTAGGGACTTTAGATTGTAAACTCCTTGAGGGTAGGGGCTGATGTGAATGTACAATGTATATGTAAGGCACTGCGAAAATTTACAGCGCTATATAAGTACTTAAATAATAATAATAATAATATCCTACTTACCTCCACTGTGCAGTGTGTTTTGATTAGCTTAAGAGTGGCCCCCATCCTGCTGTTCTGGGGTCCCACGGCGGCTGTCTCGGCTCCTCCCCGCTGAAGCTAACCCCCTCTTGAAAGCTCTTTATCGAGGGGGTTAGCTTGCGGGCGTGTCAAACAGTTGGCATGCATTGACGCCAAGTGTATGACTCGGTCCCGCCCCACCCGGCGGCAGCGTCTTTGGATGTGATTGACAGCAGCGGGAGCCAATGGCTGCGCTGCTATCAATCTATCCAATTAACGGCCAGACTCAGTGGAGAAGAGGACGCCGGGGCACGCGAACAGCAGGTGAACCGTCTCAAGTAAGTAAAACAGGGGGGGGGGGGCTGGGGGGCCCATGACAGCGAGGTGTTTTTTCACCTTAATGCATAGGATGCATTAAGGTGAAAAAACACAAACCTTTACAACCCCTTTAATTAAAAACTTCCGTCCTCTGCCCCTGTTCCCCTTGCATACCCCCTAGGCGGTAATCTTTATGCGCTGCAGGGGTTAATACGAGTGATTGACACTCATCAAGAGTGCCGGCTATGACCACCCTTTCTGCCCCCTTAGCTTCCTCTATTCATAGAAGCTGTACTATTTCTTTCCACAATTAAAATTGCTCTGTGAATGGAGGTGGACCATTCATTCATTCATCCGTCATCCATTCATAGCCCACTTTTCTTTGATGTGTAGCAGAATCTCTGACCTCTTTCAACCTAATGGGAACCTTCAAGGCCAAAGATAGCTGACATCCTCCAATATGTGGTGGGCAGTGTTGCCAACTGCCAGTATTTTTACTGGCAGCCAGTAAAAAATGGGTCATTTTCTCCTGCCAGTAAATGCCAGTAAAATAAGAAGGTTGCCAGTAAAAAATATGGCTTTGACGCTTGGCCGGGACCATCCGAGTGCCTGCTACAGTGTGTTCGGACTGTGCCGGCAGTGTGTCATGTGAAGTCATGGTGCAAGGGAATGGAGCAGCCGGAGTCTCATGTGCAGGTCTGCAGGACGGGAGGAATGCAAGCTGGGAGTAGACTGTAGGGACCACCTGGCATAGAGAGAGAGGGTCACTGAATCAGGAGGGGACGTGTCATGTCGGTGAGGTGCCATCATCATCTGTGCTGCTTCACACTGCTGTCAGTGTCACTGTGAGAGTCATTTTCATGTATGTGTGCCGCCCATTTTAATTTCTTGCCCTCTCGATTCTTGTCCCTGAGATACTTATTTACTATATCGAAAATAAAATAAGAAATATGTGTAGCGGGCATACACTTTCTTTGTGTATTTAAAACTGGCAGAGACACCAGTAGTGTGCAGTTCCCTGCAGCCCAGCAGGTGGCGCTGTCGCCTTGGGCTGGGGTTGAACCATTGCTGTGTGCCGTACCCCCTTTTTGTCCTCCCTCGGCAGCGGTATGGTGGGGCGGGGAACCCGCCGTGCTTGCTGGGAGAGGGTATAAAGGGGCCGGCCATCTTTGTCACGGGGTCGAGTCCCAGGCACCTTCAGCCTGAGGGCGGTGGTCGGATGGAGGTCCTAGGCGGTCTAGGCCCAGAGGACGTTCGGAGGTCGTGTTCCATCCCAGGCACCTTTAGCCTGGGGTGAGGTACTCGGATAAAGGTCTGGAGCTCAGTGCCCACCACTGAGTTCCGCGAGGGAAGGAGATCCTAGGGAACCCCGGGAGTGGGTACCCGAATCCAGAGGCGTAATGGACCGGTAGGGGGTACTTGCTTGAAGACCTGGTGCAGCATATTGCCAGTGACAGGTGAGCCTCCACCGGAGACCGCCTGGAAGGATATTCCCCCCTCGCTCGGAGACCGCAACCCACTTTTAGGAAGGAAAGTGTAGAGTTCATTGTGTCTGGGCCTACTCGTATCCACACCCCTCTGTCTGTTCTACTCTTTGAGGGAGTCCAACTGTCTGTGCATTACTCTGTTATCGGAAGAATAAAGGAGTGTTGGACTTTAATGGTGTGGGGCTCATTTTCTGGCAGACATTGTTCAAGGTAACCATCAAGAGGAGGCTCCAGGTGCAGAACACCGACCCGAAGGTAAAACAGGAACTTTGCTCACACCACACAACTATCTGCAGTGAAGGCTTGGCGTTGTGACCCCGCTCTCTCTCCTCTAAGGTACCCCCTAGACAAGAGACCGACGAGCTGATAATAGAGTGAGAGAGGGGAGGCCGCTACATATGCTTTTGCCTTAATATCTACCTTAAATCACTTTGCTAATTGCATATTGTAACTTGTTTGTAGCCTAAATACTGAAATTTGCACTTAAAACTGTCATTTTGTAACTTTTTGGTATGCCAGTAAAAACTTTGCTGTGCCAGAAAATTTTGGATGTCGTGTCAGTAAATTTCAATCTGGTAGGTTGGCAACACTGGTGGTGGGTTGTGAGGTATAGTGGGTGCAAAGGTGGTAAAAGTCATTGGGCACCAGACACTTCTTGGATGTAAAATAGGTTTTATTACCTTGACAATCCTTTTTCTTTTTTTGCAAGGGAAAGAGGGTTAGGGCCAGGACACCCTTAGATAGTTCAAAAATCTCAATTGGCAGACTCCGAGACTTCAACAGGAGGACAGCCGTAAAGGGAAAGGCCCCGGCAAGGTGCCATTTCTGCACGTGCAGGATTGCTATCTCCTATGGCAACAGTACTTAAACAGTTCCTAACTCAAGGTGGGAGGTTGAGGGGCATGGTGTACCACAATAGGAGGCTGGGTGGCGCTGTGAGGGCTGAGTGCTCTTATGGATCCTGTGAGCACTGTGGGAGGTTGAGGAGTGCAGTGGACCACTATGGGAGCTGGGAGGCACTGTGGAAGTTTAGGGGATTTGCAGGTAGCCGGAGACCTGGGAGGAGCGAGGACATGGTCTGGCAGTAGGATTTGCATTTAGACTTGCAGGAAAAAACATAGCAAAAAAAATAATAATAATTATTGTGCAATTTTAGGGCAATATTCTTTTTTTTTTAACACAACAGCTGGCTACAACTATGTCAATTTTAGACTTTAGAGAGAAATGACAACAGTTGATTAGCAGTGATGCTCTGCAAGGCCGTGACAGTCTGCAGGCTCAATATCTGCAGAGCTCAGCCATGCACACACCTGCACCTTCCGCTCTCTGGCTGGAGCAATTGTCACCCTATGTGGGTTATGTGGGCGAGCATGCTGAGCGTGAGATTTCCGTGCCAGTTATTCTCGATCAGGCTGCGGCTAAAAGGAGGTCACGATTTAAAATAAACAACGTTCCCCATTTCCTGTAAGACTGCCGACAGATTCCTCTGCCGCCTACTCTCACCAAGCTGTAGAATTGAGTGTTGTCACTAAAGAGCGAATTGACATAAGATGATTTGTAATATGCAAAAAGTTCCTGCTCACTGACCTAATGGACTCACTAAAGTTTTCTATATCAAAAAGTAAAAACATATTTTAATTGCATAACATCCAGTTTTAGTAGCTAGCAAGAAATTTCTACATAATATAAATCAGCAATTATTTGGAAATAAAAGTATTTATCGGCAAAACAGTGGTTGCATCAGATGCAAAATTCCTAAAGATGCTGGATATGTTTTCCCAACTAATAGGATAGGAAGTCCTAAATAAAACTAGATGGCTTGAGTTCGACAGCTCTTTTATGCCTTTAGTGAATCAACCCCAATTTCAATTAGAAGGCCCTATGCAAACTAGGCATTTATCCTGTGTGTGTCCAATCCCAGCTTTTTAGTGTGTCCAACTGCCCATAAGGCCATAGCTCCCAACTGTCACTGATTTCGAGGGACTGTCCCTCATTCAGAACAAAGTCCCTCTGTCCCTCTTTCCTCCTCATTGTCCCTCATTTTGGTCTGATCTATAAAGTTCTATATAAAATGCACTATATATATCTTTTAAAAAGTGTTTCACAATGCTAAGCTTTTCATCCAATTTCTAAATGATAGCATTTGTAATTTTCAGAAGCCAATATAAAGGAATAGTAGGGGTAAAAAAAGCTGTTGTGGGTCTAATACTGTATATTCCATTTTTTTTGTATAATTTTCTTTTAAGGGGGCGTGGTAGGGTGTGTGCCCTATGCCTACATACTTTTGCTAATATATTTAAAGATATGCTGTCTGTTGAAGGATGGGAGATGATGCCCACATCCCTAAAGCCTCGTACACACGGTCGGACTTCCATCGGACTTTTCCGTGGTTTTTTGTCCGAACGGAGTTGGTTGGGAACACCCATAGCATACACACGCTCTGACTTTTCTGCAAACTTTCTTAAAACTTCTTACAACATTGCGTGTTTTTTCTGCTCTTTTCTGATCTTTACTGCCACCCTTTGGTCAACTTCTGCTATTGTTTGTTGATTTTAACATTAGTTGTTTTGTCCATCGGACTAAAGTCCGATGGTTATCGGTACATACGGTCGGACTTTGCTCCATCGGACTTTTGTTGGGCAAAAGTTTGTCCGTTTGCAGACCCAACTTTTGTCCGATGAAATCCAAAACCAAACGAAAAAAGTTTGTCCAATGGAGCGTACACACGGTCGGATTGTTGGTCCAACTTGCTTAAAACGAAGTTTGTTGGGCAAAAGTCCGACCGTGTGTATGGGGCTTAAGTCAAGCAAGCTACAAAAAACTTTTGCTCTTATGGGACTTTATAAGGCAAGACCTCCCCATAAAGGGAGGTCTTGCCTTACGAAGTCCCATCAGAGGAAAACCTTTCTGTAGCCTAATTTTGCAAATAGGTGCCCCTCATTCCAGTCTCAAAAAGTTGGGAGGTATGTAAGGCCTGTCAAAGTCTACAGCAGGCTGAAAAATTTTGCGACTCGATGGGGCTGAATGCTGTACCTGCGTTCCAACCAGGCATACGCCCTTGAACGCATGCTACTCGGTACAGCATTCAGCCATGCCCAGCCATATGTTATTCAGCCTGGCTGCTGTACCCGTGCTACCCAGACACCTTAACCTCCCTGGCAGAATGATTCTGTCTGATTTTAGGTGCTGAAAGCGGTACAATTATTTTTCATGGAAATTTGGCGTTTTATATTGTAGGCCTGCAATTCTTAATAACTCACTTAAATCTGTCCAAACAAGAGTCTAATAGACATCACGGGTATGATAAAGTTTGAAACACAAAATCATAAATTATATTATATTATAATTATATTATAATAAATAACTATTAATAATTATAACAAATAATAATATAAAAATAATAAAAATCATTCAATAATGTAATCAAATCAAAAACACTGAAAGTTGCTCAGTTGCAGAATTATCGCTGTCATTACTTTCAGTGTTTGATGACGAATTTCCCCACAAATCACTATCACTCAATTCTGCAAGAGATTCTACTGTAATATATTATCGCTGTTTTCTAGCTGGTCTAAAACCACTCTTGACATAAAGGGACACTTTTTGGTTGCTATGGACAATCTCCAAATTCCAGGCAGAATTTTTTTTATTTATAATATAAAGGTGCATGCAGGACACTGGACAGACCACTAGGGACAAAGGGGATGTGTAATTATTTTATACAGTACTGTAATCAGTAAGATTACAGTATACTGTATGTGTATTGTGTTTTTACTTTTTTGAATTTGGCGCCGATCTCCGCCCCCGTGCGCCGCAACGTCGCAGGGAATGGGGCTCGGCGGCACTGTGTGTGAATCGAGCGAGACACGGCTCGCACACACTGCGGGGAGACATCGCAGGATCCAGGGGACAAGGTAAGTAACTCTCCCTGTATCCTGCGATGCAGCCCGAGTGTGGCTCGCGGTTACCGCTTATGGTACTGAAATTCCACCCCGAGCCAGACTCGGGAATACCGCCAGGGAGGTTAAAGGCCGAGATTGGACTCACATGGGCTAACTAAACACCTAGTGAAGGGGCTGAAGGTGCTCCAAATGGACATTCTTGATTCAGAGGAAGACAAAAGGGAGAAAAAAAAGCACATTGCTGCTGTCAGAAGAGAGCCCTGTGTTTGTTTACCTACACAGGGCTCTCTTCAGTGATGTCCGGAGCTGATTGTTTGGGTGCCGGCGACCAATCAGCGGCCACCCTGTCGCAGTATATCTGTGGTGGGCGGTCGTTAAGCGGTTAATATTTAACCCAGCACCAGTTCCTGCATGGCATCTCTCCCGTAGGCAGCTCACACTGCCCTCTGCGAACCGCTGCGGGTGTCAATACAATGTTAATGACACCCCCAGATCGGTTCACAGATCACAGTGCGTACTGTGGATTCGGACAGGAATTGGATCGGATGGGTGAGAACACTCATGCGATCCTATTCCAGTGCGGGGAAAAAAAAAGTCCTTGCACCTTTTTTATGCGAATCCAATGCGAGTTCAGCCATACAACTGTATGGCTTAACTCGCATTGCACGGACATCTCATGCGATCGAAACCGCAGTGCGGGTGCGAATCACATGCATTGTCTGTGTTCGCTATAGTGTGAACCTGGGCTAAATGTTGGTAATATATTCAGGTAATATGTGCAATGGCATTACAGCCAATTGAGATGACAGTTTTTTTTTTTTATACTTTAAAGTTGCACTTCTGCTTATTAAAAAGCAATATTTTTGTCTGTTTATGAAATTGGTTTTATTTATAAAGACATTATATATCACAATGGCTAAATCTGTGTCTGTAGTGCATGTTGAAACCATAATACCATAAATAATAACCTGTTTTTAGATTTTTACTCCAGGAGTATATAATGAGTTTGGCAATTCTAGAGAAATGCCTAAAAAATGCATTACAATTTTTAGGCTGGGTTCACACTGGTGCGGTCAAACATTGCATGTGATTCGCACCGCATTGCTGTGCACATCACATTCTTTGTCTGTGAGATGAAGATTCTGTCATATGGCTGAAATTGAATAGCATTCGCTTCAAAATGGCGCAGGACCCTTTTTTTGGTCTGCACTGGAATCGGATCGCATGGGTGTTCACACCAATGCAATGCGATTCCTGTACCATTTCATAGTTCACACTGCGATCTGAGAACCAATTTGGGGGTGTCATTAACTTTACATTGACACTCCCAGTGGTTCACAGATGTCAGCGTGAACCAGTGTGCAATTCAGGTGAGATGCGGGAACCCGCACTGGAATCACAGGGTTTCCCCCATCGCACCAGTGTGAACCGGGAATTAACTACCTCCGGACTGCCCTATAGCAGGTTTACTGTTACAGGGCGGGGCCATATACACGATCCTGCACTTACGCCTAGTGAGCGCGTGCATGCCAGCGGCAGCCCACTTCCACTGTGATTAATCACAGCGGAAGCTGGTCTGCGGGTGCTGGGCATTAGATGTCTTCCGACACCCGCCAATCATCGGTAAAACGTAAACAAGGCAGGTCTACATTCTGACAGGGGGGGAAGGGATGGATTCCATCACTTTCCCTAGTAAAAGCACCTCACACAGTATACATAAACACCAGATAGGCACACAGTTAACCCTTTGATTGCCCTAGATGTTTAACCCCTTCCCAGCCAGTGTCATTAGTACAGTGACAGTGCATATTTTTAGCATTGATCACTGTATTAGTGTCACTGGTTCCTGCAAAGTGTCAAAAGTGTCAGTTAATTTCTGATTGCCTGCCGCAATATCGTAGTCCCGCTATAAGTTGCTGATTAGTATTGAAAAAAATAAAAATCCATAAATATATACCATAGTTTGTAGACGCTATAACGTTCACGTAAACCAAACAGTTTATGCTTGTTGAGATTTTTTTTTTTTACTAAAGACATGTAGCAGAATACATATTGGCCTAAATTTATGAAGAAATTAGATTTTTAACATTTTTTATTGGATATGTTTTATAGCAGAATATAAAATAAAAAAATATCTAAATATTTTCTAAATTGTTTTCCTTTTTTTGTTTATAGCACAAAAAATTAAAAATGCAGAGGTGATCAAATGCCACCAAAAAAAAAACTCTATTTGTGGGAAAACAAATTACATACATTTTATTTCTGTGCAGCATTGCATGACTGCGCAGTTGTCAGTAAAAGCAACGCAGTGCTGTATCACAAAAAATGGGGGGGGGGGGGGTAATCCTTCTGGAGGTCAAGTGGTTAACTAAACTATGACTAAAACTAAAATAGCATATTAGTCAAAAGATTATGACTAAAACTAAATTGAAATTTGACGTCAAAATTAGCACTGCCTCTGACAAGCAAAGTAAGGGAACCTCTCTTTGGTTCTTTCCTGGCCATTATTATAAAATTACTTTAAAGTGTTACTAAACCCCACAACAGTAAAATCAGTCTGTATATGCAGTAAAGCATGCTTGTTATACTCACTGTGGAACCTAAGGGGTTAATTCCTCTGCATTGTGTAACAAAGGCTGTTTGATCCTGTCTCTTCTGATCCTCCCCTTCTTCCAAGTCCCCAATATATCTCCTGATAGACCAGAGGCTTGGAGGCACTCTGCACATGCTCAGTTTGGTGTGTATTGCTAGAGAGTTTTTTTTTGGGACGGTGCATGTGATTAGCACATGGCCGATCAGCGCTGTTCAGACAGAGGGTCAGGGGTTATGCAGCCTCATAGGACATTCAGAGGAGAATGATAACTCCTTGTACAAGAATTAACCAAACACTGATAGAAGTCACAAGACTTCTTTATACTGCTGATGAGAAAAGGTATTTAGCAGTTTATATTTACTAAAATAATTGCATTTCCATGCTCTGTGTACTGTGGGAGACCAGATTTATTGAATGCAGGGTCCTGGGTTTAGTAACACTTTAAGGGTTCCTCTGCGGTCAAAAAGTTAAGAAAGGCGGCTCTAACCTCTTGGCATGTATAATATATATAGAAAACCAATAGACAATTATTATGCAGAAAACTCTTATTTATTGACAAGTAAATATTGCACACCAATAAATAGCACAGACAACAAAAAGAATTGCACAGCCGTTTAGCTCCAGGGGTATTCAATGTCGGATCTGTCATTGTGTCTCCGAGGTCATAGGCATCTTTCTGGACCCGCAGACCTTCACTCCCTTGTAAGGCTGAAGATATATACTTTGCGTGTGAAGCATGCATTGTGCATTGAAGCTGCATCAAAATTGTATTCTCAGGGTGATCCTCTAGCAAGATCCTGAGAGAACCTAGAGTAGGAAACATAAACACACGTCAATACTGTATACCATCTCTGTTGCACAAAAAAACAATCAAACTCAACATTTCTGAAGTTCCGGTCTGGGCTTTGAGCAGAACCACCCTACTTTAGACAGTAGGAGCTTCTTCTTGGCCCAAAGAATGACCAGTCAGAACCTACAGCAAAGTTTTGCCACACAGATCAAAAAGCTGATGTTTGGACACCAGTAGGGTTAAGACTGAGTTTGGTCCACACCTTTGTTCGGTCGAGCCCAGAAGGCAGCTGTAGGTACTGGGCCAGTCACCTGTGGGTGGGGGATTCCCCATCTCACAGCTGATGTACCACTGGGGTTGGGGGGGAATGATTGTGACATCAAAGACCTAATATGGCCACATTGGCCATTTAAGTCAATGATGTTACAAGCATCCCCATCCCTTTGTTTTGCGTGTAGCTACGTTGCGGGGAATCCCCTTCATGCAGGTGATTGGCCCAGTACTGACAGTTTCCTTCTGAGTTCAGACCAAACGCAAGTTCATCCCTAGTCACCAGTTGGGTATGCAAAGCTGAATAACCCTTAAAGTGATACTAAAGTCTTGTTTTTTTTTTCATTTAAAAATAATAAACATGTCATACTTACCTGCTCTGTGCAGAGGTTTTGCACAGGGCAGCCCAGATCCTCCTCTTCTGTACTCTTGGCTCCTCCCTCCTGAGAAGTGCCCTCACATAAAGAAGTTTGCTATGGGGGCACCCAAGCCGAGCCGCTGCTCTGTTTGTCCATTCAGACACGGAGCCATGCCTCGGCCCCGCCCACTCTCCCTCCTCATTGGCTCACTGACTCTGATTGACAGCAGCACGAGCCAATGGTGACCGCTGATGTCTCAGCCAATGAGGAGGGAGAGTCCTGGACAGCCAAGACTCTTGTGCAACATTGCTGGTTTGAGATGCGGCTCAGGTAAGTATTAGGGGTCTGGGGGGGCTGCTGCACACAGAAGGTATTTTTTATCTTATGCATTAAGATAAAAAACCTTCTGAGTTTAGAACCACTTTAAATTGTACGACTAGGCAGAGAAAAAAAAAATGTTTACCATATATCAGTAAGATGAAACAAAAAACCTTAATAAAATAAAATCATTTGCAGGGCGTCTGGGGTGCATTTTTTAAAGTGCCTTAAACATATAAAAGATGCACGTTTATGCTATAGGCGCATGGTTTAGTGTTAGTGTAATGCCTTGTACACACAATAGGAATTTCCGATGGAGTTTTTTCATTGGAAATTCCAACCGTGTGTGAGCCCCATCGGAGAAATTCCGATGAATTCCATCGTAATTTAAATATAGAACCTGTTCTATTTTTTTCCGATGGGAGTTTGGTCAGAAAAAGGTCCGATCGTGTGTACGCGGCATAAGAGTTAGAGTTTTTTGAAAGTGTGAACTTAGCCTAACAAACAGAACTTCCTGTCCTAGGGTGACAACACTCCATAGAAACAGTGCAGCGAGTGAGTGTTGTTCCTAGGACAGGAAGTGTGTTACTAGAAAGATTTGTAAGAATAATAGTAAACACACTAAAAATAGAATGACAATTTATAAGTGGCGCTAAATGCATATAACAATCATATTACTATATGCTGTGATTCAAAAATAATTAGTGATATATTATTAAATCCTAAAATTGACATAAAGAAAAAACCATAAAAACCGTGTATAAAGTGTTTATATATATTTAAAGTGGCTGCTGTTAGAATTTTGTGCACTTTTTCTTCTGTTAAACAGCGCGGTGGGGTAATCATTAGGGCGGTGTTGTATTGATTACCAATTTTTTCATTATTTGTATTATATAACCACTTGCAGCTATGGAAGCCATTAATTACTTGTCGAATAGGCAGATTAATGCTGAGTGTGTCTTCTCCACCAATCAAGAAATGGTTGTATGTGAGGAAGACTACTCAGGGGCACTTAAAACGCTAGAAAACCTGCTTGAAAAACAGGTTAAAGCGTGGTGGGATGTGTTCAATTTTGAGCACTACAGCAAAGAGGGATTAATCTTTAGAAGTTTGAGGTGGGAGGTACCCCCTCAGGATGGGCTCAATGAAGCTAAATATATGGATGAATGGCTTTGTTTTTTTAACAGAGTTAGTAGCGAGTTGCAGGATTTGGTCTTAAAAAGGAAACAAATCAAATTGAGCATATTAAATGAGAAGATCAAAGAAATACAAATTATATTGGAACCAGTTCAGGAATCAAGTTTAGTTAAGGAATTTAACACTAACATGAAAAAGAAACTAGAGAAGGTCGATCGAGAGACTCAAAGGAGGAAAGATAAAAAGTATAATCGAGATGCCAATGATTATAAAACTAATAACATTTATGCCTGGCAAAATGCCATTACCTCATCCGAGGATCCTGTAGTGATTAAAGTGGATACAAAACTCAGTGTACCTATTTCTAAAAAAGATCCACCAAAAACAAATGGAAATAAAGGAAATAAAGGAACTCTGAAGAAAGGAGAACAGGGGTCACATGGTCCTATTAGGACTAATGCTCCATACACCTCTAAGGAAGTTCAGCATGGACCCTACTATGAGTCACCGGGACCACAATATCATTATCAGGGGAATCCGAACTATCAATCACCCCGTCCCTCACAATATTATGGGAGAGGTACGCCATATAACCACTACCCACCACAGGGCTATGAACAATGGCACCAATACCCCCTCTAGACTACCCACAGGGTCCGGGACATATCCCCACACATAATCGCTTTCAGCCATTGGCTGAGGAGGACTATGGAGGATATCATCAACAGTCTTTTTTAGGGGCTCGGGGGAGGGGTGGGAGGGGAGGAACACCAAAGAGGAATTTTCACCCAAACAACAGGGGAGGTTCTTCAAACCCCCCGTACAGAGATTCCGTGCCTTTCCAAAGAGACAACGGGGATGCAGGGCAGGAAAGCGGAAACAACCCAAAGAAAAGGATGAGGCACAATTAACTACTGGCATTTTCAATATAAGCAAAATCTAATTGAACCCTAAAGAATTAAATATACTGGGAATGGGTCTTAAATGTGCCCCAAGAAGGGTGATGAATAAATTCGATGTTTATATTGACACACATAAATTTATAAGAACTATGAACATGAAGAAGTACTTTTTAAGTCACCCTGTGGAAGCCACTACTAGAAGTAGAGTGGCATCAGATAAAGTTGATAGTGGCCTAAAAAATAGGTCCATATTCAATCCTCAAAACTCAAGTAACCACTTTATTGAGGTCTTCAAGCAGTTGGTTCTTAGGGATATCGAAGAACTTCCTGAGAAAAGGAATGTGAATCCAGGTTACATAAAGGAAGGAATAAAATCCCTGGAAAAGAATAAAAACATTATTATACGCCCGGCAGATAAAGGTGGAGGAGTGGTACTGATGGACAGAGACTTCTATCAGAATCAGTTAACTGATTTATTGAATGATAGAACAACATATAAAAGGTTGGTCTCTGACCCTACGGAGGCGTATCAAATACAGCTTGAAGCTCTTGTGGAATGGGGGTACCAGATAAACGCTTTAAATACCAAGGAAAAAAGATACCTAGCCCCATCAGTGTGTAGGATCCCAGTGATCTATACACTTCCAAAGATTCACAAGAATGCAACTGTGCCACCAGCTAGACCCATTGTTAATGGGATCGGGTCGGTTACAGCTAGGTTGGGTGAGTATCTTGACAAATTTCTCCAACCTAGCGTGAGAAGCACTAAGGCTTATCTGAGAGACACCTCAGATTTGTTGCAATCTTTGGAGGGTGTGAAGTTCAAATTAGGATCAGAAATCTTTTTGGTGACAGCGGATGTAGCGTCGCTCTATACCATCATCCAACATGAGGATGCTGCATTAGCATTGAACTGGGCCTTGAGTAAAAGAGAGGATATTCCATATATACAGAAGAATTTCCTGGGACAAGCTCTAGAGTTTTGCATGTCGCATAATTATTTTTGGTTCAATGGTTTTTTCTTTTCTCAATCTGTTGGCGTAGCAATGGGAGCAAAATTTGCTCCCAGCATAGCAAATTTATTCATGTCAGAGTGGGAGGATAGACATGTTTTTTGAATCAGAAACCACAGATCATTTTTTATCGTAGATTTATAGATGATCTCTTGATGATTTGGGAGGGTTCTGAAGGTGCTCTAATTGAGTATCTGAATATCTTGAATGAGAATACTAACAATATCAAATTGGAGTATCAAATTAGTAACCTCTCTGTCAATTTTCTGGATGTGACCATTGATTATTTAGATGGAAGATTGAAAACAAAGGTTTTCTTCAAACCCACAGACCGTAACAGTTTCTTGTCTATTAGGAGTGGACATCATCCGGCCTGGATTAAAAACATACCAAAAGGCCAGTTCCTCAGAGTGCGACGAAACTGTACGGATGACAATGATTATCACACCCAGGTGGCCACACTAAAAGAGAAATTTGTTCAGAAGGGATACTCAGACAACAATTTAGATAGTATGATACAGCAAGTGGCAGAGCGCCCAAGAGAACAATGTCTTAAGAAGAAAGATGCCAATATGAATCAAGGGAATAATGAACATCAATGGGCATTCTTATCAGGGTTTCATGTTCAATATAAGGAGATCAAAATGATCTATAATAAGCATTGGCACATTCTTAGTAGGGATATACATCTGGGGCAGTTTTTACCTACTAAACCTAGATTTATTTATAGAAAGGCCCCAAGTTTTGGAGATCGGATTGTACGAAAGATTCTTGATCCACCAGAACAAATGCTAAAGATTGATTTAAAAGGTTTTTTTCCTTGCAATAAATGCATTTGTTGTAGGACAGTGAAGATCCATAATAGGGGAAAAAAACAGGTTATGAGTTCTGATCTCAAGACCTTTGACATTAATGAGTTCATCACGTGTAACTCCTCCTACGTGGTGTACTTATTATGGTGTCCATGCGGGTTGCTCTATGTGGGGAGGACTAAGAGACTATTACGTATTCGTATCTCTTACTAATTTTAACAATTAGTAAGCAGTTGGGGTAGTGTAATATTAAATAATACTTTATACTCTGAAACGGTGGTTTCTAAATGATCTATGGGGACATCTTGATGCCTATGGATGCTGAGGACCGGCGAATTGTGGTTACGGGGACACTCGATTGGCTCTTCTAGTTAGACAGGATGCTTGGCTATAGATTTTTCTTGTTGGAGAGACGTCCCCGTTTGGATATGACACGGTACGTCTCACCAATGATGTCTGTGGAGGCTCTGGGCGGGGAGGATACTTCCGCCCTTAGAGCTCCCGGACTCGATGAGTCACTTCCGCCCACACGCAATGTAGGACGTATCCGCAGTTGACGGAAGTTTCACGGCGTGTTGGGGTGAGTCATCACTATGCTGAAGTGGTACAGCTGCTGTTCGCCCTCTGATGGTCGATTTTGGCGGAGGAACTTCCGCCAGTACTTGATGAGATGCGCCGGCGCTGTGATATGTCCTGTATCCACCAATTGGAGTGAATAGTATAAAGGGAGGTTTTGCTTACTGTGTAGCCAATCCCATGAATAAGTCTCAATGACGAAACATGTCGGGGTGTGGCTACACAGCAGGCTATTGAAGATTCGGTAAAGCATGTGTGGAGTGCTGTGTGTTATATACTTTAAATTTAGCCACCTTTGGAAACGGTGACCATGAGCGGAGAGGACAGGTAGAGAGAATATACATTGTGCTGTTCTGTGCTCTGTGCTGATCTTGGGTCTACCGTGACCACTATTCGTTGGTGGAGACAGTTTGAAGTTATTGCTGTGGATTCGGTTGCAGTGTAATCTTGCTTATTTTGATTGGTTACCATGTGAGTGCAATATTTGAAGATTTTGTAGTACAATAAAAACTGAATTTGCAGTATTACACTATTCTTTGCACTTTTATTTTTGCATTTATATGGAGCTTATTTGAAGATCACTGTATCGGATGCTGAACCATTCCACCCATTTGAGAGGTGCTATTTGCATATCTGCCAAAACACGAGAGTGTGAGGCATTGCATTGCGGTGAGTGTTTCATCTGAAGGGGGTTTGATTCACTTGAACACTGTGGTGTGGTGGAAGAGAAGAGGAATTTAATCCAACTTTTGAACACTTATACTACACACTTATATGGACTTTATGTTTCATTTTACCACTTTATACACGGTTTTTATGGTTTTTTCTTTATGTCAATTTTAGGATTTAATAATATATCACTAATTATTTTTGAATCACAGCATATAGTAATATGATTGTTATATGCATTTAGCGCCACTTATAGTTTGTCATTCTATTTTTAGTGTGTTTACTATTATTCTTACAGGTTTATATATATTTAAAGTGGCTGCTGTTAGAATTTTGTGCACTTTTTCTTCTGTTAAACAGCGCGGTGGGGTAATCATTAGGGCGGTGTTGTATTGATTGCCAATTTTTTCATTACTAGAAAGATTACCAGGTAAAAAAAATAGAAGCCTAAAAAAAAAAAGAAAATTAATGTAGTCACCACATTATGGACTTGTATTATGCTGCAATATACATTTACACTTTAAAGCAGAACTTTACCCTAAAGGGGAAGTTCAGTTTTATGCCCCCCCTCTACCTTTTCCACTTGTTGAGGGGTACCAAGTTTTGACAAGTAACCACTCCCACTTTGGCCGCAGTAATCAATCAGAAGTTCTCCCTCCCCCTGAAACCTTATGGGACATGTCACAGGTCCCAGAAGGCTGCAAGACTATTCACAAAGCGCAGCGTGGCTCGTGCATGCACAGTGGGCAGCCATCTGTGAAGCCGCAAGGGGTCACAGCTGGCTACCCACAGTAAACATGCTGGTGCCAAGGTCCCAAAGACCGGCAAAAAAGTGGTCCGGGTGAACACGGCGCTGGATCCCTGTACAGGTAAGTGTCCTTTTATTAAAAGTCAGCAGCTACAGTATTTGTAGCTGCTGACATTTATTTTTTTTTTTTCCAAAAAGGCTGAAGAACTGTTTTAAAGAACATCTGTAGGCCTTTTCACATGGAGCGGATCCATCCAAGTGGAATCCACCTGCTCGGCGGGGGATCTCTCTGCTGATCCCCGCTGAGCAGGTGGATGACATGTCCTTGTCTGCTCCACTATGCTCCGCTGTTCTCTATGGGGTGGTTGGATGGAAAGGGACAGCATGTTCGTTCCCATCCGATTGTCATCCGTATGGCCATATGTCTGTTTTCAGTAGATTTTATCGGATCGGATGCCCCGGCGGGTGTCAGCGGACATCTGCCTCCCCATAAAGAACAATGGGTGGTCGGATCGGGTCCACCTGTAAAACTGACAGGTGGACCCGATCGGTCCGCTGGTGTGAAAGGGGCCATACTAAGAGAAATAGTATAACACAACTCTTTCAACAGACCAAAAGGGAGCAAATAAGAGAAGGGTTTATATAAACTCTAAGGAGAGCTGCATACAGTGAGACATGATGCCAAACATACTGAAAATAAGATTTCGGGTTTTCATGCTCTTTAATTTTTGTGGCTTCTTCTAGAGAACAGGCGCGGTAACATAGAATTGTTATTGTCTCATGAGATGGTTTTATTTTGACTCATCGGCAAGACAAACCATTTTCCTTTCCAGACAATGGTGATTCACAAGTCCCGCACATTTATCAGAACCCCGTCATCTCCCCAACACTCACCTTCCTCCTCCAGATGATAGCCAGGACGATCAGAGCATACAGACCACTCTTGAACAGAACCATGATATAGGATATCTTCCCCTGGTTTATGTACATGGTGTAACTCTCTGGAAAGAAAAGAAAACATTGGAAGGCTTTTTCTTTATCCCCAGTTGTGATTTAAAGTTTAAAAAAATAGTAATTGTATTACCAGTTGGGTCCTATACCTCTAAGCCCACCTTTCATACTAACACGTCCGCCTTTTTCATACATGTGCATATTACCATGGCAGCTCTAGGGAGATTACAAGTCGTTGCTATTGGTAATGACTTTCTATGAAACCCATTGGCATTTGCACCTAACTCTCCTCCAACCTAATCTCCTAGTCCTGCCTTGAGAGCAGGTAATGGGGGCACATAGTAAGACCTCCAGATTATAGTAATGCTTTTATCATTTGGAGAACCAAGTTAAGGGTCTACCTGTCAACACCACTATGTTTATATTCTGTGTCCCTGATAGGGACTCTATTCTCTATTTGACCTGGCATCTGAGTGTAAGGCCTCCTTCACTTGGGGCATATAAATCTGTACCCTGTGTAAGGCCTGTGCTTACCAGGTAGTCCCATTGCTGTCAATTGGCATGCAGCAAGGACACATCTGCTGCTCCAAATGTGTCACCCATGCAGATAAACAGCCCAGGAACTTTGGGCGGACCTTTCCATTTATTGCAAGGTCTGCTTTAGGCCTGCCCCTCTTCTACCTTCCATACCTTTTTATTGGTCCATTCATTTTGATGACCATCCTCAAAGACCAATAGAGTTGCTGGCTTTCCGAGGGGTCAACTTTGTGTTTGTGGGGGTTCAAGAGGAGATTTGAAGGTACATACAGTATAGTTTCTATTGGGTATCTGCATTTTATTTCTAAGTTTAGCTTGAATATGGTAGGGGCAGTTTTTTTTTTTTACATCAACATTTTATTAGCTGGATATCCCAAGGTGCTGGATCTGTTATACAATATGCAAGTTATTAAAGTGCTATTTAACAGAGAAGTACCAAAATATATTGGTCGAAAATGGTGTTATCGGCAGTTTGTTGATAAGAAAAAAAGGTGCCGATATTGGCACCGAAAACGCTGCGATTTTACCACAATTTTAAAGTGCTTATGGCGTGTTTTGTATAGGTCATGTGACTCCAAAAATGCGATAAAAATGTAACACGGGTGCGTTATAGATGCGTTCTTGCTGCATTTTCAATACTTTTAATTGGAAGGTGCGTTTTTTTTTTTAACTGACTAAAAATGTAGCAAGCAGGATTTTTAACACCACAGTGAAGAGCAAGGGACCAGTGTAAAGGGATACTATTTTCTTGAGCTTTTCTTGCGCTAAAGGTGCCAATAATGGGCGACAATAAATTCATATTCATTTACATTCATGATAATAATTAAAAAGTTGAATATAATACAATTATATTTCAAAATATGTATATATTTTTTTAAATCTGTCATTTTTGGTTTTTGACCAAGTGCATCCTGCATTTTCGGTTTTGGTACCAAAATTTCCATTCGGTGCGATTTAACGCCTAAAAGGGAGTCAATTCTATGTAAACATCTCCCTTCCCCCCTCAAGCAAAACTTTGCTTCTTTCTTCCTGAGTTTTTTTTTTTTTTATATTCTTCATTGACCCCGTCACCATCCTGGCCCAGGACATATACCTTGTCCTGGAGCCTCCCGGGATACTTACATTACATCTCCAGGAGGCTGCATGATTGGGCTCACTTGCTGGCTGGGAGGCAGGCATGATAGAGGGCAGTCTAACATATCACCGGTAGCTGGCTACCTGCACCCTGAAGAGGCAACCAGCTGTAAAGGACCAAGGTGGCGGTGGAGGACCCAGTGTGTGTCACCCGAAAAGCAGATTGCAGTGGGGTAATGCTGGAGTCACTGTAAGGGTGAGCATGTGTTTTGAAGAGAAAGCATCAGTGAAGATAACAGGGCATAAAAGCAACTTGGAGGAGGGTGTAATACTTAAAAAATTTACCCCAGGCTACATATAGATTGAGCTTTGGACGGTGTGGGGAAAGGTTAGGCCCCTTTCACACTGGGGCGGGCAGGTGGGGTGGCGGTATAGCGGCACGATTTATATCGCCGCTATACCGTCGTATTTACCGCGATATTCGCCCGATAGCGGTGCGGTTTTAACCCCCGCTAGTGGCCGAAAAAGGGTTAATACCACCCGCAAACTGCGGCTACAGCCGCGGTTTGCAGGCGGTATTACCGCGGTGTCCCATTGATTTCAATGGGAAGGAGCAGTATACACACCGCTCCTTCACTCCTCCAAAAATGCGGCTTGCAGGAGATTTTTTTTTTCTCCCGCCAGCGCATCGCCTGAGTGTGAAAGCCCTCGTGCTTTCACATTGAGAATACTGGGGCAGGAGTATTTCAGGCGTTATTTATGCGCTATTTTTAGCGCTAAAACGCCTGAAATACGCCTCAGTGTGAAAGGGGCCTTAGACAGTGTCAGGTGGCCGGCTACCTGTTGGGGACATTTGCCCTGATGACCAACCTGGAAGAGATAGGAAATCTTCCAATGAAGACAAAGACAGTAATAAAATACAGATGAGATGCCAATTTATCAAAGTAAATATTGGACTTCAGTCCAACTTACAAAATAATAGATTTTTGGTACTCTACAAGAAATTCAATAAAAAATCACTTACCTTTAGAAACACCACAATCTGCAACAAAAAGAACAGAGAGTAAATTATTATCAGCAATTTATAGGTCACCTAAAGCAGTATTAACCAAATCAGGTTTTATGCATTAGTGTTATATGTGAATTATTTTTACACATCTAGGAGAGACTTTTGTTAGGGCAACAAAATAAAAAAATAGAAATTGCTCTCTATATATATTTACTACAAACAATGAATGTATGGTTAAAGAACTAAATACAAAAATAAAATGCAGTGTTTTATCTGCCAAAGGATTTATAATTTTTGTCCATCCAGTCCTGAGATTTACACAGTTCTGCCACACAGCACAGCCCTGTCTGGCAGGAGAGGACACCTAAACAACAGTTTAATAACTCTTAAGCCCCGTACACACGATCGGATAACCTATGGATTTTCGTCCGATGGATTTGTCCATCGGAAATCCAATGAAACTGTTTTTCATCAGTCTTGCCCACACACCATCAGTCAAAAAACTGACCGTTCCAAACGCCGTGACGTAAAACACTCCGATGAGCCAAGAAAAATTAAGTTTAATGCTTCTGAACATGCGTCGACTTGATTCTGAGCATGCGTGGGTTTTTGATCCGATGGACTTGCCCATAGACGATCTGAGTTTTCGATCGTTTTTTTATCCATCAGAAAAATTTAAAACATGTTCTATTTTTTCCAACCGATGGAAAAAAGACCGATGGGTACCATACACGATCGGTTGGTCTGATGAAAACCATCCATCGGACGGTTTTCATCAGTCAAACCGATCGTGTGTACGGGGCTTGACAGGTCTTGTCCTCCCTATGCCTGGGATTAAACAGCAGAGAAAAAGCAGAACGCTGGTTTGCTCATCTCCCTTTCAATCTACTCTCTCCTCCTATCAGCATATTCCTACAAGCACATATAGCGCAACTGATTGTCTCTCTGTACTGCTTCTTCCTTCCCTGTGTCTGAGCTCTGCTGTACAGGGACTGCAAGAAGCTGACACCAAGTCAAATTAGGGTACTTACATTTAAAAATTGATTCCTGAAATAAAAGATGCATATGATGCATATACCCGTGCTCCAACTCTGCAGCGTGCTGCTCAGTCACCTAACTTGCATTTCTAATGCTCAGAAATGCCCACTCTGTGCACTCCCTGCACTTATCTTGCTACCTGGCTCCCTACTCTGTCTTGCCTCATTGTCCCTGCCCATTAAGCCTTGTGATTGGACTCCTCTTTCTGACCCCTACCTGGAATATGGACTACCCTTGTGGATTGCCTTGACCACATGCTATTTTCTGGATTATTCTTACCTGCCTGCCCTAACCACGGAACCATTTCATGGAAAGTTTTCCCAGAAGAGATGAGGCTGTTATAACCTTAAAGGAAAGGGATGGTAATGGCAATGATTTTGCAATGGAATGACCAACAAGCCCACATAGGTGTGATGGTCAGGCATTCACAAACCTAGCCATGTATTGTAGCTGCTCAAAGGCATGGAGCCTTCACTATTACACTTTTGGTTTGTTTTTGGCCAAGCATAAACTTTATGATACCTAAAATCATTTGATTCTGTGCCAGTTTTACATACCTGATTTTCCCCTAACCTCTTCAGAGGCATCACTGCTTCCTCCAATAAAGCCTGCCTCACATTTGAATTTGTTGTCTGTGTTGAAATATTCAGATCTTGTCAGAGTGAGGCGTTTGCTGGTGGAAAAAGTGGCGTCACCCTCTTTTTTGCTCGCTATATTTTGGTACAGGCCATTTCTTGGTACGCCATTAATAGTCCAATTTAACCGTACATGTTCTGGGTAGAAGCCACTTGCCACACAGACCAGTGAGATGAGGTTGTGATCTTTGAGCTCTTTTTTGTTTGGAAGAAAGATTTTGACTTTGGGGGGACTCTGTTCCATACCATTTTCTTGGAAGAAAAACAGAAAACATAGGAATTCACTTTGGCTGTCTTGTAAGAGGAGAACATACAAATATGTTAAACTGTATATCTTGCCATTACTTTTCCATGGAGTGTGAAAGGATTAGAGCTTATATTGTTGTCTGTGTCCTCGCTAGTGAGATTCCCCCTCTCTATTAGTCCTAGTGACCATTGTTACAGAAATTAATGGAAGTCCCAGGGCGACCTCTTTTGTCTTTTTGGAAATTAATGGGAGATGCAACGTTTTAAAGTTGTCACTGGATTAGAAGGTGAGGAAAATCATCCAATGGGAATGCCTTTTCTGGGTACAAAAGTTACATAGTTACATAGTTAGTCAGGTTGAAAAAAGACACAAGTCCATCCAGTTCAACCATAAAAAAATTAATTAAAAAAAAATAAAAATAAATAAATACAAATAAATAAAAAAATATCGTACAATCCCATATACCCAATTCTATACCCACAGTTGATCCAGGAGGAAGGCAAAAAACCCCAGCAGAGCACGATCCAATTTTCTACAGCAGGGGAAAAAATTCCTTCCTGATCCCCAGAGAGGCAATCGGATTTTCCCCGGATCAACTTTACCTATAAATGTTAGTACCCAGTTATATTATGTACATTTAGGAAAGTATCCAGACCTTTCTTAAAGCAATCTACTGAGCTGGCCAGAACCACCTGTGCAGGGAGTCTATTCCACATTTTCACAGCTCTTACTGTGAAGAAACCTTTCCGTATTTGGAGGTGAAATCTCTTTTCCTCTAGACGCAAAGAGTGCCCCCTTGTCCTTTGTGTTGACCGTAAAGTGAATAACTCAACACCAAGTTCACTATATGGACTTTATATATTTGTACATGTTGATCATATCCCCCCTTAATCTCCTCTTCTCAAGAGTGAATAAATTCAATTCCTCTAATCTTTCCTCATAGCTGAGCTCCTCCATGCCTCTTAAAAGACTAATGCCGCGTACACACAACCGTTTTTATTGTCATTGAATAAAACTGCATTTTTCTCAACGTGATTCTTCTCAAGCCTGCCTTGCCTAAACACTATCGTGGAAAAAAATGCTCGAGTAAAGCGCAGTGACGTACAACACGTACGACGGCACTATAAAGGGGAAGTTCCATTCGGATGGCACCACCCTTCATGTTAGTAAAGTTTGTTGAGCGACGATTCGCTCTTTTCAGCCTCGTGCTTTTCAGTCCGTTACAGCGTGACAAATGTGCTATCTCCATTACGAACGCTAGTTTTACCAGAACGAGCGCTCCCGTCTCATACTTGATTCTGAGCATGCGCATTTTTTTTCACGTCGTTAAAGCCCACACACGGCCGTTTTTCATGACGTGAAAAATTAGAGCATGTTCCAATTTTTTCATGCCCGTTTTTCACGTTGTGAAAAATGCTCTGAAGCCCACACACGATCATTTTTAATGACCATTTAAAAAAATGTAATTTCTCTCGTCATTAAAAACGGTCGTGTGTACACGGCATAAGAAGGGATTTTCCCTAACTTTGGCGAGAGCTCCTCTCACTGCTTATTGTGTCTCTGGAAATCCAACATTTTACAGTTGTCACCAGGGGGGGACACATGTTCTGGTCACAACTGTTCCAAGAGGGGAAATCCCCCCCCCCCCTGCTTTTCACCATTTTTTTACTCTCAACCTGTTGTATCTCCAAAACAGGAAATGAGGAGAAATCCAACATTCTACAGTTGTCTCCAGAACAAGAGGTGAGGTGACACCTTGTCTGGGAATTCTTCTCACGTTTTACATTTTATCTTGTTATATTTCCAAGACAGGAAATGGAGGGAAATCCAAATTTTTACAGTTGTCACTAGAACAAGAGGTGAGGAGACACCAGTGCTAGTCACAACTGTCTAAAAAGGAGATTTCCCTTAATTGTCCACCATTTTGTCTCCCTTCCTGCCATATATCCAAGACAGGAAATGAGGGGAAATATTTTTTTTTTACAGTTGTCACCAGAACAAGAGGTGAGGGGACACCTGCTCTGGATACAACTGCCCAAACAAGGAAGTCCCCTCATTTTCCAACATTCGCCAAGACAGGAAATGAGGGGAAATACCATTTTTTACAGTTGTCATCTGAACAAGAGGTGCGGGGTCCCCAGCCCCCCAGCAAACAACTGTCTAAGAGGTGATTTCCCCTTATTTTCCAACATTTTTTCTCTACTCCTTTTGTATCTCTACAACAGGAAACGGGGGGGAGGGATCCACATTTTCACAGTTTTCACCAGAACAAGAGGTGAGGGGATACCTGTTCCAGTAACAACTGTCTAAGAGGAGAAATCCCTTCACTTTTCATAATTTTCTCTCCCTTCCTGTTGTATCTCCAAGACAGGAAATGAGGAGAAATCCAAAATTCTACTGTTGTCACCAGAACAATATGTGAGGGGACACGTTTTCTGGTCACGACTGTCCCAAGAGGCGATTTATACCTCCTTTTTGCCATTTCCTGTTGCAGCTCCAAGACAGTAAACAAGAGGAAATCAAATATTTTACAATTGGTGCATGTTTTACAATAGGTGCAGGGAACCTGTTACGGTCACAACTGTCTAGGATAGGATTTCCCCTCACTTTTCACCATTTTATCCTCTTCCTGGTGTATTTTCAAGACAGGAAATAAGGGGAAAAACATTTTTTTTTGAATTGCCACCAGAACAAGAGTTGAGGGTACATCTGTTCTGGTCACGACTGTCTAAAAGGGGATTTCCCTTTACTCTTCACCTTTTTTTTTCACTCTTCCTGTTTTATTTTCAAGATGGGGAAACAAGAGGAAGTCCAGATTTTACACCACCAGAACAGGAGGTGCAGGGACCTGATCCTGTAGCAACTGTCTAAGAGGAGATTTCCGATCACTTTTTAACATTTTCTTTCACTTCCTGCTGTGTCTCCATCAAAGAAAACAATGGAAAATCTAAAAGAGGGGATGACACCTCATTTTAAAGGGATTTACTCTAACATCCTGCTATGAGGGGAAATCTCTGGAATGGGCCAGACAGCAAAAATCAACAGAAAGTAGTTACAGAGAGCAATTTGTTTTTTGTTTTTGTTTCTGGATAAAGGTTTTACATGAATGAATAAATAAATGTCAGTGGTTTATCTTAACCCTTTAACTGCCAATTTTGCTGGACAGCTTGGTTAGTTAAAAGAAATTTAAAAATAACCAGATTTCTGGCCAAATTGTCAGTTGAAAATAAAGGGAAAAAAAGCCTAAAATAAACTAATACAGCCACCACATTTAAGAACAGGTAAGCTGCAATATATTACATTTTTGTTTTTGGGTTTAGAAACACTTTGGGGGGATTTACTAAAACTGATGCAAACAGAATCTGGTGCAGCTGTGCATTGTAACCAATCAACTTCTAACTTCAGCTTGTTCAATTATCCCCAGTTTACACTGCTGCGACTTCCGCACGACTTTAAAGCCCAATCTCAACGCGACTTCGGCATGACTTGCATGCGACTTCCTTAACAGAAGTCAATGCAAGTCGTACAGAAGTTGGACCAAAAGTAGTGCAGGTACATTTATTTAAGCCGGAGCGACTTGAGTCGCACCGACTAGAACAGTTCCATTGAACTGAATGGGGTGCAACTGCTAATGCGACATGTGCTCCAAAACTCAGAGCGCTTGTTGAATTAGTGTGAACTGGGCTTTAATGTGGTTCTAAAGGCTGAAGGTTTTTTACCTTCATGCAATCTATGCATGAAGGTAAAAAACCTTCAGTGTGCAGCACCCCGTTAGCCCCCCTTAATACCTACCTGAGCCTGATCAAGCATTGTGCACCAGAGCCTCGGCACTTATGGGTCTCTCTCTCCTCATTGGCTAGAGACACAGCAGCGGGAGCCATTGGCTCCTGTTGCTACAAATCACAGCCAGTGAGGAGGGAGCTGGGGACGGGGCTGAGCTGCACCCTGTATGTCTTATGGACATACAAGGCTGGCTTGGGAGCGAGCATACATGAGTGCCCCCAGAGCAAGCAGCTTGATCTGGGGGCACTTGGCAGGGGAGAGGGCCAAGAGTGCCAGCAGGGGACCCGAGAGGAGGAGGGTTGGGGCTGCTCTGTGCAAAACCATTGCACAGAGCAGGTAAGTATAACATGTTTGTTATTTTAATTAAAAACAAATACAAAAAATAGAGGTTTACAATCACTTTAAGCTTTGACAATAAAACCTGGAAGCTGATTGGATTCTATGCAGAGCTGCATCAGATTCTGTGTGCACCAGTTTTAGTAAATCACCCCCTTTAAGTTTTTAGAAATGCAATCTTATGGGTGTGCTTGATCCCTTCTTTAGGCTTCGTACCAGTGGTGGTCAACTTTCTTGGTATGAGGAGCCTCAAGTGCAGCCCTCGACATCACCAAAAGGGCCACAATCAAAACAAATCAGCTAGTATTTAATGTCAGAGAAAGCAGACACACAACAGAATATAGTCAAACGAGCATGATAGAGAAGATTGTCATAGATTTTGGACATAATACAGAAGATGGTCAGAGACTGCAGACATAATAAAGGAGGTGGTCAGAAACTGTGGACATAATACAACACATGGTAGAGACTGTGGACATAATACTAGAGATTGTAGAGACCGCAGACATAATACAGTAGGTAGTCAGAGACCGCAGACATAATACAAGAGATGGTCAGAGAATATAGGAGATGGTTAAGGACTGTGAACATACTACAGGAGATGCTCAGAGACTTTGGGCATAATACAGGAGATGGTAGGAGACTGCAGTCATGGTACATGAGATGGTCAGAGACTGCGGACATGCTGCAGGAGACTTTCAGAGATTTTAAACACGCTATAGGACTTGTTGGAGACTGGGGACATGCTTCTGGGGACAGTCAAAGACAGGAGATACATTACATCAGACTGCTAGGAATCATTGTTATAATAGGGCAATAGGAAACACAGATAGGTGTCTGCAGGGGCCCTGAGGGCAGCACAAAAAGGGCTAAAGGGCCGTATGCAGCCCCCGGGCCGCAGGTTGGGCATCTGGGATTTATACAATTTATTTGTATAAAACGTGAAGAAGGAGCCTAGGGCATCTCCCAAGCTTGCATCTGTAAGAAATTAAAGTGTATCTAAACCCAAAAAGCAAAAATTTTATATATCGTAGCTTACCAGTTAGCCAATAAATGTTATTAATAAAACTCCAAACCTGCTGCACTAATTGATGACTTACAGTACTCTACTACTACTCTACTATTTTGAAGCTACATTTAAATTTTTGTTTTATTAGCAAACCTTTAATTTTTCTAAACATAAGGCTTATGCTACATCTAAATAAGATCAACATATAAATAAATGTATAAATATCAAATACAGAAAATGTTAACAAAATAACACATATTACATAGTATTAAAATTATAATATAATTTTCTTTAATTATATTAAAATTATAAAGCACCATCATATATAATAACAAAATTTAACCTTTGTTTTTTGTTTTACTCACCAAGCACTGAAAGCGTGGTGCCGCCACCAAATTCTAATTTATTCCCAGAGCTCACAGCTGTATATCAACATATAAAAACTCTCCCCTACTTTTTGAGCTGAGGTCTCTCAAATCTAGTCTTAAAAAAGATGATGTTTTTCCAAAAATGAAGAGTACAACATAGTGAAATCTGCAGACTTACCCAGCACATGGAGAACAGTTCCACTTCCAAAAATTACTGCGGAGCTAGACACAGTGAGGGGCCATTGGTGGTAAACCTCAAAGGAGCATTATGGTGGTAAAAGGGAGTTTTATTAAACTTTTGGGCCTGTAGATGATAGAGGACTGCAAATCCTCACATGCCCTGCTAGATTGGATGGATGGGTTTGCTGAGACTTGTAGTTTCTTGGCAAATGCAGGAATGGAATTTTACCAACTTTGCCGAAAACCATGCCTTAACAGCTTAGGGTCAACCGTGAGCATCCTCTGTGCTCTTCCATTAACTCCTTAGCATCTGTGTACCTATAGTGGCCGCTGTCTTGCAACATTCAAACCTTAAACATATCAATATTGTTAACTGACAAATGGGTGGATTTTTGTAAAGGCCCTGCTATTTTTTATAACACAGTGCTCCCCCAGTCCTCACCATAATACACAAAGATACAAAAACAGCTTCACCCAGACATGCTAAAAAGTGCCTAGCTTGTCATAAACCAAGCTAGGCTGAAGGCTGTAGTGGAGTTTCACTGCTAAACATTTTTGTATAAAGTATATAAAGTATATAACTATGCATTTCTATATAATAAAACAATCCTGGGTTAGTGGAGGTTTAAGATATTAGAAGGCATAAAAATAATAAAAAAAATCTATTTTACTCTACATGATGCCATTGAGTAACCATGTTTAGCTGGATTCACATTAGATGCCTGTGGGTGACCATGTTTAGGCAGATTCACATGAGATACATTGGGTGACCATGAGTTGCCTTCTGATTTATCAGCTATGCCCAACTGCTCTGCCAGTTATGTAGTGATTGTATTCTAACGTTTTTTTTTTTAACTATTCTATTCTATTCTGCAATAGAAATAGCAGCAGGAGGAGTGAGACTCTGATGGAGTGGCCTGAATCAAGAGCTTTTACTAAGAGAATTTGCAAGTTAGTTGGTATTAGGGCCCGCTACCATTGATGCAAAAGTGCAATATCAGTTTTAGGAGGCTAAAGGCTTTACAAAAATGTTCCTCGCCTTACATACACATTTTTTTTAAATATTGCCTATGCAGCAAACTTTTTCTTTTCTTTTGTCTGGTAAGTGGTATTTTTGTGTATGCTTGCACTCTTGAAGGACCTGCTTGAGGATTTCTGAGACCATCAAGGCATGACTTGATCTCTAACCCATACACTGGGGCATATTTATAAGGCAGTGAATGTGACGTTCATCAAACATTCACTAGTGGTGAATGAATCATTGTCATTTAAAACACATGCACTAGGAAAATTCACCTGCAGTGAATGTTTGGTGAATGCCAGATTCACCACCTAATAAATATGCAACTAGATGAACCATGTGTAAAAATCACACAGCATGCACAAAGCATTAGACACATTTATATAATGACTTAGGACAAAGTACTAAGCCTACATGCTAAATACAATAACCTCTATCAGCCACATGTTAGTTTCCAGCTTCACTTGTTCATTAAATCTGTTTTCAAAGAGTTTTCTATACTTTCGGATATGACCATTACTCTGTCAGCTGGCCTATTATTGAATGTGTTCACAAGAAAAGAGCACTTGGATGGAAGAGTTTCACCAATAATATAAAACATTATGGGGGTGATTTACTAAAACGTGAGCACTCAGAATCTGGTGTAGCTGTGCATGGTAGCCAATCAGCTTCTAACTTCAGTTTGTTCAATTAAATTATTACAGTAAAACCTGGAAGCTGTTTGGTTTCTATGCAGAGCTGCTCCAGTTTTAGTAAATTCCCTCCAAAGTTTTTTTTTTTGTAAACCTTTTAGTGTCTAAAATAAGTAACAATTCAGCTTGGGAGTTCAGACATTATTCACAATTATCCCAAGGCAGAGAGCGTTACTCTGAGTTCTTGCATGTATGCAGCATTTTGCTATAGAATCCAATATTTTAACAGAAGTTGCCACCACTTGGCAATGGCAACCTGAACTTAAAAACCTAAAAATTATTTTTACATTATAAAAAAAATCTGCTCTAATCTAAAATATATAAATCTGTTTGAATCTGTTCTCCATATGTGTCATCCATTTTTCCATACAATACATTTGCTTAAGAGCCATGGTATATCAATAATTTATACATTTTCTTTAAATAAGCTAATTTAGGCTTAAAGGGGTTATAGAAATTGGCAACAGTATTATCGCTTACCGAGAACAGTCAGGATGGTGCCAATTCCAAAATACTGTCTTTCGTTAGTCACAGCTGCAAATGGCCGTACTAAATCCAGACGAGTCTACCTTGGCACTAATTACAATTTCCTTGGCTGGATCCCAATGGAAAAAAATCTCCTGAGATCTCTAAATAAAATACTCTCTGGCTTCCTTTGTAAGCTAGTATGCCTTTTTTAGGTTACACATAACTTGGCTGTTATATAACTATCTGTTATCTAACTGCAGTCATTTGAGATCAATTGAGATCTGCCACCACCATGGCTCATTTGTTGTAATTATCATTAAACCTATTAAACTAAGATAAGATCTCTAAAAACTTCAGGATTGTCCAAGTCCTTTAGACCTCTATACAGCCCAAGCCTTCAGGGTAGACATAATTACTTTGACAAGAAGCTTAATCTATTATGGTAAAAAAAAAATGTAATAAATCCATTGGATGTCCTTTAAGGACCAAGGTGGACATCACAAACTTATTAATGTATAATAAAGAGACATCATTTTTTTTTTTTTACTTACCAAGGACTGAGATAATTGTACCCCCTCCAAACTCTTGTTTATTGGCAGTATTCACAGTTGTACATTGGTGTATAAAAACTTTGCCTTTCACACGATTACCCAAAACACAGACAATGCTGCCACTTACCCAGGATAGAGAGGAATGTCCCCCCTCCAAACTCTAGCTTAGCTCCAGTATTCACAGCTATACATTGGCGTATAAAAACCTCACCTAATGGTCATGTCACACTAGCAACACTGTAGCAAAGATATGTAGCAGCTATGGATATCTTTGCTTGTTTTCTCTTAGATATATTTACTTCTTTAGCTGGCTACAATGCTTCTCAATGCAACATCAAGTTGCTGGTGTGTCATGGTCATCTGCATTGGATAACATGAGCAATTACTGAATCTGAGCGACAAATCACTTGTGAAGTGGACATACACAAAACAAAGACATTGTGGCCACTTACCAAGGACAGAAAGCATTGTTCCCCCTCCAAATTCTTGCTTTGCAGCATTACTCACAGCTACACATTAGTGTATTAAAACCTCAATTCTTACTACACTTACCCAGAACATTGACAATGGTGCCACCACCAAAGTACTGTGTGGAGGATCCAGTACACAGTGGGTTAGTTCCAGCCAAAAACCTCCCACAGTTTGACCTTATGTTTTTATTTTTGTATTAATTCTTAACTAATACTGTAGAACATAGATTAGAAGACTTTGGCATTTTAGAATGGTAACTAACTAATTATCCATATGATGAATTATCCAGTATTTGGAAAAATTAAAGATAGTGAGTAATCAAGTATTTGTTTGCAGGCAGTTGACCAAAGCCACCACTTGCTCATAAGCAGATCCTTAGCTGTATTTGGTCCAAATTAGATAGCTAGAGCTTCAAGTTACTGTACTCTCAACAAGTCTTTAGACTTTTTAGAACTTTCTTTAACTTTGTGTTATGATCCTGTTGAAGAAGCACCAGCTTGATAAGACCCAAGGATGACGTGATTGTTCTTTTTGACATTGAAGACTTGGAAGTGTTATTATAAAACGCTGTGGGCCGTCTTAATCTTCCTTAGCCTCACAACATTAGATGTCACCACTGGAGTTATTGTAAAGGGCTTACATTAATTTTTATCATGGTGCTACCGCTGCTCACAATGTTACACACTGCTACAAAAAGGGTGTTTTCTAGCTTTTACAAGCATGCAGTGGTCTCTCGTACTCTGCTCTAAAAGTCTCTCTGTGTCCACAGCTGTTATATTAATAAAAACGTATAAACTAATGAAGTATAGAGGCTGCTATCACTGACCTCTCCTTCTGAAAATGCTAGTTGCCTGGCTAAACCAATGGCACTTTCTGGGTAAACAACCTGGAACAAGTACACAGATGAAGAGTTGTGACTTCATTGGGACGTTCCTGCTCTGCATGCTTGTTTTGGGTCACTGATCTAGGGCCAAAGAAAGCCAAACAGCTAGCTAGCTAGCTGGGGCCAAAGAAAGCCAAACAGCTAGCATTTTTGAAAGTAGGCCAGCAATGGCACTACCATATTTATCTCAGCGCAGGTTGCCTTTAGGACTCATTTAAAAAAAAACAATCCACTGTATGTTATATTATCATAGCTAGAGTTGTGTTGACCATCATTTTGGGGTCAGATAATTCAGCAATGGGAGTTTAAAATGATTATTTTCTCTATTTTTTGCAGGACAGGAAAGTATGCAATAATTTATATTAAGCCACTCATGCAATTCCATGTCCCCGAAGAAGTTTTCACTCTAATGTCCTTACCACAGTCACACAAATATACACATTGGGGGAGATTTACTAAAACCGGTGCACACAGCTGTGCATAGTGACCAATCAGCTTATAGGTTTTATTGTCAAAGCTTAACTGAACAAGCTGAAGTCAGAAGCTGATTAGCTACCATGCACAGCTGCACCAGATTTTGCACTCTCCAGTTTTAGTAAATACCCCAAATAATGCCATAGTAAGCCCTAATTTGTTTCCAGAAGTGTTTATAATATCTCTGCAACCTGTCATAGGAGCAATATCTGTGCTGTTCTAAAAAAATACTAATTACCCGGTTATCACGATAATCCCAAAGCTTCACCTATCAGTGAGTCACTGACCTAAAAATAATAGGCAGCCATTATTTCTAATATCCAAACCCCTTACGTTTTACACATGTAATGTTGTAAAACAGAGAATTGTATTATAATGACTTACTGTAGACGTTTTAATTTAATTAATTTATTAATTAATTAAACTTTTTATTTTGTTTATAATTTAATTTTACAGCTCTAGAACAAGCATGTACTAATTCATGTGTAGAAGTTTATATAACAACTTACCCAGGACAGAGAGGATGGTTCCAGCTCCAAAATATTGTGTTCCAGTACTGCTCACAGCCACAGAGGTATATACTAAATCCCATATACCGCACTAAGTACCAGCACAGGAGCCACACTACCCAATTACAGAAAGATAGGATAGCTGAATATTTTAAGGGGAGCAGTTTTCGGTGTTAAATAGCACATGCCACCATTATAATAACACTTGCAAATTAGAATGATATTATTTTCAAGTATCCTTTTAGGAAAATCTCACCTGGGAAAGCCTACTGTCCCCCTAACCCTTTGGCAAATGTGCATTGAATATACTAATCAAATCACACCATCATTGATTAATTTACTTTGTTCTGTAGGTAGTGTTGGGAAGGAGAGCACTGCAGTAGACTTGCTTATTGTGGAAGCTAATAAATACATGAACCAAGTTTTCCTTTTGCAGCATAAGAAGAATTGCGTCTAATTGAATTTGTTGAAGTTAATGAAATAACTTACCTATGACAGAGAGAATGGTCCCTGCTCCAAAATATTGTGTGTTGTATCCACTCACAGCCACAGAGCTCTGTACTAAATCCCACTAACCACAATCATTAGCATTGTTGGTTGCCCATGCTACCCAACAGCATATTCTAGTAAATGTTTGAGACTTTAGGGTTGAAACAGTCTTAAGACTCATATGTCAGCATTACTGAAAACATTGGACCTATTTCACAGATTCACTATATGTTAAATGTTTATTGACACCTGACCATCACACCTATATAAACTTGTTGGATGTCCAATTTCAAAACCATGGGCAATGATATTGGCCTCTCTTTGCATCTGTAATAGCCTCCAATATTCTGGAAAGACTTTCCACAAGATTTTGGAGTGTATATGTGGGAGTTTGTGTTAATTTAGTGAAAAAAAAGTATTTGTAAGGTCAGGTACTCATTTTCAATGAGAAGACCTAGCTCATAATTGGTACTCCAGTTCATCCCAAAGTAGAGTTGAGGTTCGGACTCTGTACAGGTCACTTGAGTTCTTCCACAAACTCATTAGGCCATGTCTTTATGAATCTGGCGTTGTGAACAGGGGAGCAGTCATGGTGGAACAGAAAAGGGTCTTCCCCAAACTGTTACCATAAGTTTGGAAGTGCACAATTATCTATAATTATGTACAGTACCCTTCACTGGAAACACCTGAACTCTCTTTGGTTTGGAGAGGAAAGGCGTCCTCATACATTGGGCCTATTGTTAGGTGTGATGTTCAGGTTTTGAGAAACATTTAGCCATATAGTGTATAGGACATCTAGATTCTTAGATGCAGTAGCCTGAAACATTTTTGTTTGTTACCCGATTACACGATATACCTCCTTATAATGTTATTTGTTTATACACAGTATCCTTTATGTCACATAATTTAGGCATCATCTAAATCAGTGATTCTGGCCTGGGTGCAGCTATCCTCTTATCTTGTTCTTGTGACCCTAGATACATTTGTATCCAACCCATTCAGATTGCGTTCACATCTAAACTACATTATGACACAATCAGCTACCATAGGAAAGCTACAGTAGATAAAGAACTCATGTCAACCTTCGTTTTCCAGCTTTGCAGTGCAGATCATTGTGGAAAAATGCAACTTACATGAATTTTACTGCATCAATGTAGGATTTTAGGCCCCATAGAAATGAATAGGGACTTAGTAGACTGCAAATGTAGTATTTTTTACTGAGAAATATTGCAGTACTATATATGGCCAGCTAACAGATCATTATTTGAAAAGAACATGCAAAATGCATGCAAATAAAGGCAGCCAATTGCGTTTAATGAATAGTTAGGTCATTTAGCACATTTATTCTGTTTTAAATTAATTATACAATACTCCCATCCTGCTCTAAAAATATGAAATCCAATAAGTTTAGACTCATGGGGACTAAGGGGTTAAAAAAATGCAACAATGTATTACTTACCCAAAACTGACAGGATAGTGCCACTTCCAAAATACTGCCTCTCAGCATTCACAGTTGCACACTGCCATACTAAATCCTTTTCCGGTTTATCATGGCACCAAGTCCATTAATATTGCCATCTTACCACTGATTTTATTAATATTTCCAATGCTACACCTCAGAATCATAAAATCAAGGGATCCCTAAAGAAATCCCTAAAGGAAATACTATAAGGTGTATTTAGAACCCCAGCATGATGGCTAATTACCCATACTAACAGCCAGTTTGTCTTTACTTAACTGGCTGCAATAACATCCTGATGTCCTAAGTCCAATCAACAATAATATGTGCAAAGAAACATTCTAAGACCATTGTTAGGCTTTACTAAGGCCTGATCCTGCCAATATGGGGTAGATACAGCTATTTTGCTAAGAGAAGAAGACCTTAAATCATCATTTGTGGTCTGTTGATTAAGTAATACTTAGGGTTGTTAGAAGATTGTGATCTTCAATGACCAAGTTGGACTGCACTCATATTAACAGAGGTTCTGAGGAACCATGGGGTTCCGCCACAGGTTGTGAAGAAAGCAGTGGCAGGTTAATCTCCTGCCTCCACTGACCACTAAGTAAATGGTCAGTTCTTCACTGACCACCAATGTGAATGATTGCTACAATTTTTTTGTCGGTTTCTTTTCTGGTCATTATTATTTGCTCCATTTCATAATTATTGATGAAGATAATATTGTCAAAGAGCTGAGATGTTAAGCACACCCTATTATTTATTATTTTATATAACACTGCCTACAACTTACTGATCATGCTAATGTACCATCAGTGTAGATATAAATATTTTTTGGGGGGTTTGCTGACAGCTACAAGGGTTCCTCTATGGTATAAAGGTTGAGAAAGGCTGTATTAACACATAACAAAAGGACACGTAATGCTTTTTAACTTACCAAGCACTGATAGAATCGTTCCTTCTCCAAAATCTAATTTAGCAGCAGTATTCACAGCTTTACACTGATGTATAAAAACCTAAACGTTGATGGACTTACCCAAAACACTGACAACGGTACCACTCCCGAAATAGGCTGCAGAGGCACCAGAACACAGTGGCTTGGTCCCAGCCAAAAACATCCACAGAATTTAACTTATCCATATTTAGAAATATCGAGGTGATTTAAAAAAAGTTTAGATCATCTTTGGATTTATGGAATTTAATTTTTGTGTTGACAACCAGAAGTTTGTTTAGTTTTTAGAATGTCATATGATTATCATGATTTTGGCATTAATAGTTGGCTCAAAATGGATTGATGATCCTTTATGACATTAGAGCTTTGGTACAAGCCCTCCAAGGTTGTCACCTGCTGTCTAAAGTCTTTGATGTGCCTTCATTACATGGTAAGACGCCATATGTCTCCACTGGGGTTATTGTAAAGGGGTTCTATTCATTTGTATCATGGTGCTACTAGTACCCACAATGTTACGCACTGCTACAAGAAGTGGATTTTCTAGTTCTCGCAGGCATGCCTCCTCTGTAGTTTCTGTTAAAGTGTGTTTGTGTCCACAAGTATGCCATGTAAAGTAGGTAGCTGCTGGCTTTGCTTAGTGGTGCTGGTCCTGGAACTATGCAAGCACCATCAAATGGGAGGTCAATCACCCACAGCTCAAGCAACCCCTACCAACCTCTGGAGGAACCCTAGGCTTCCACAGAGCACTGGTTGGGAATGGCTACATTTTGTCTCTTTCACATGGGTGCCAGTGTTTACCTCCCTCTGACAGTGGGGGTTAGCATTAAAACATTGCAGCTCAACCACCTGGTTTTACTGTCCCCCAGCCACCTTTGATAAACAGCCCTCAGATTTTGATTTGGTATTGTAATTTTTACAGGGATGGACTGTATTATTGTTCGTTTTGGATACATTTTAAAAAGGCTTAAACAAGCTTCTTCTTATTTTCTATATTTACATACACTATATTGTCAAAAGTATCGGGACACCCGCCTTTACAGTCACATGAACTTTAATGGCATCCCAGTCTTAGTCTGTAGGGTTCAATAATGAGTTGGCCCACCCTTTGCAGCTATAACAGCTTCAAGTATTCTGGGAAGGCTGTCCACAAGGTTTAGGAGTGTGTCTATGGGAATGTTTGACCATTCTTCCAGAAGCCCATTTGTAAGGTCAGGCCCTGATGTTGGACGAGAAGGCCTGGCTCGCAGTCTCTGCTCTAATTCATTCCAAAGGTGTTCTATCGGGTTGAGGTCAGGACTCTGTGCAGGTCAGTCAAGTTCCTCTAACCCAAACTAACTCATCTATGTCTTTATGGACCTTGCTTTGTGCACTGGTCCAAATCATTTAGTGGAGGGGGGTTTATGGTGTGGGATTGTTTTTCAGGGGTTGGGCTTGGCCCCTTAGTTCCAGTGAAGGGAACTCTTAAGGTGTCAGCATAACAAGACATTTCTTGCTCCCAAATATGTGGGAACAGTTTGGAGATGGCTCCTTACTGTTCCAACCTGACTGCACACCAGTGCACAAAGCAAGATCCATAAAGACATGGTTGAGCGAGTTTGGGGTGGAGGAACTTGACTTGTCTGCACAGAGTCCTGACCTCAACCTGATAGAACACCTTTGGGATGAATTAAAGCGAAGTCTGCGAGCCAGGCGTTCTCATCCAACTCTCACAAATGCGCTTCTGGAGGGATGATCAAACATTTCCATAGACACACTCCTAAACCTTGTGGACAGCCTTCCTAGAAGAGTTGAAGCTGTTATAGCTGCAACGGATGGGCCAACTCAATATTGAACCCTACGGACTAAGACTGGGATGCCATTAAAGTTCATGTGCATGTAAAGGCAGGCGTCCCCATACTTTTGACAATATAGTGTATGTTTACAGCATTTTACAGGGTTTATCAAACCAGCCACATGGTTCTATGTCCAACTGAGATTTTAGCCTCATGTCCCCACCTCTGTCAAGATTACACAAATTATTTGTACTGCAGGTACAAACCAAATGGTTATCAGCCAATTGACTTCTGGCTTGTAAAGAAAAACCTGTGCGCACATTAACATACAAAGTCAATGGACATACAAGGGGTCTTCAAAAAGTTTTGTCACCTTTATATATAAATATATATATATATATATATATATATATATATATATATATATATATATAAAATCTCAGTTTAAAAAAAATTTGGAAACTTTTGAAGAACCCATGTATTATCCTTAGTAAGCACTGAACCCAAGTCTTCAGTACTACAAGGCAAGTATGCCATCGCAGATCATGGTCTAACATACCTAACATATTGCCAGAAGTGGCAAAGTAACCCTTAGTATAGGTTACTGCTTTTACACATAAAGGGAACCTGTTTTGAGAGCAAAGTTTCCAACTTCCATCTAGAAGTGGTAGATACTAAGCTGTCATTTGAATCCCCTGGCTTCACTACTTAACAAGCCACTGATTTTGAACAAGTATGCATGCTTGTTTTAAATCATGGTAGGGCATTCGTCATTTGAAACCCTTTCATTTTAAATAAGATTGCAAATTAAAGAAATATAATTTGTTAAGAAAAGCATGGATTTCCTTTGATTTTTCAGCTCTTAGCTGTGCAATAATGTTAATGTCAATGTAACGACTTACCCAAGACAGAGAGAATGGTGCCTTGTCCAAAATATTGTCTTTGATTGCTACTCACAGCTACAGAGCTCTATACTAAATGTCACCAGCAAAGTGTCCATACAACCCAACAGCGCCCACAATGTGTTTTTGGGTGTATGGTTTTTAAGCAAGAAAAAATGCTGTTCTTTTCTTTATTCCCACCAAGATACTTGGGTATGCAAAGGTAACACAGATTCTCCTTATTTTCTAAGCCATGGAAACAATTACTTTGATAGGTGAACCTTCTTTACTCCTTTAGTGAATCAACTCTATCGAGTTAAGGAGAAAAATTGGAGTGGGAACTGCCATGGTGTTTTCATATCTACAGTTGCAGTAAAATATTTCCAACACACGTTCCTGGAGGTGGCTTCTAACAAGTGACTACTGTAGCAACATCCACCTGGAAACTGGTATCAACACAAGGTTAAAGCATATACCATCAGCATACCACAGATCATCAAATAGCCACCAAAAAAGTTTATTAAGGCGATCGCATCACAGCAAAGGGTTGCAACATTTTGGAGCCATGCAGGACCCCTTCATCAGGCTTGTGATAAAAAAGGGGTCCTGCGTAGCCCCAAAACATTGCAGCCCTTTGCTCTGATGTGATTGCTTTATTAAACTTTTTAGACTCTATTTGATGATCCGTGGTTGGGTGCTATATGCTTTAACCATTCCTACAGATGGGACCCTTTTTACCCTGTAACCAATAATAAAAATGCAATGCCTGCAAGATTTTCTTACCACTTACCTGCTAAACCTTGCATGGTATAATTGCCTCTATTAACCTGTCTATAGGCAACTAAGAAAGGAAAATGTTTGCACTCGTAGACTTAGCATGACACCAAGAAGGTCTAAATATTTCACTTACCCAGCACATAAATAGTAGTTCCTTCTCCAAAATACTGAACACTGCCGGAGCTCACAGCCAACCATTACAGTATGAAATTCCTCAATGTCCTAGCAGGTGCTCAGACACTGATAACATCTAACTGACTCTGTGGCTTTACAGTAAAAGTACTTGGTATTAACATAGCTGGGATAATTCTATTTTAAAATAACGCTGACCACATTGACTTTTTAAGTCTTTGTCTAGGCTTGTCTGTACCAAACCTTTCCTGGAAAAAAAAGCAACTATGTTGCCTGTATTATCACTGTTGGCATCTGATTTTTTTAAATACACTTAGAGCACTTAGTGCTGAAAACTAAGCTTGTGTTGATTGTCAAAGTAAGCTTTTCTTGGCTGTGAGAGCAGACTCAAAAATTGACCATCTTTAAACCATCATCAAAGATGCAAATTGTAGTTACAATAGAATTATTGTTATCCTTTCATCATTATTACTATTCTATATCTTGTCTGTATCAAACCTTTCCTGGAAACTAAAGCAACTATGTTGCCTGTAATATCGCTGATGAAATCTGATTTTAGAATATACGACTAGAGCAGCCTTTTTCAACCAGGGTACCCAGGCACCCTGGTGTATCTTCAGGCTTCCTCAGGGGTGCCTTGGCAAAATGCCTAAAAATTCCCCAAACATTGTGTACAAGCTAACAGGTGGGTCAAGCCTGCCTTTTAGTTACTCAAAGTCAGAGTTTTTTATTGTGCACCAATACAACCTTCCAGCCGCCAGCCTCCTAAAAACCCTGTACAGGCCCCCAAAGTCCCCCTTATCAACCGATGACATAGATGACACCGATAAGGAGGATGTTGGGTGCCTGCACAGCATCCTTATTTGCCCCTTCCCCTCCTCTCAGCAATGGGGTCACAATAGCTGAGTGAGGGAGAGAAATTGAGGAAGAAGAGAAACATTGGAATACTAGTCAGTACCAGTGTGCAAAGGTGCCAGTGTGCAAAGGTGTATTTGCTTTGGAAGAATAAATTATGTTAGGTGCGTTAATGCTGCCACATTATGAAAAACGATTACTTTTTTTTACATTTTAGAATGGGGTGCCTCAAGATTGCCTGAAAAAAGTTGAGTAACAGTGGACTAGAGCACTCTTCCTGGATCCACAAATTAACCATAAACACCATATGTATAGTGAAAACTCTTGTTAGTTTTGGATAAAGTGGGCAAGAGTTAAACTCATTGATAGATTTCTGCTGTCTATGCAGCATTGGGGACATTTATGTTCCATTTTAGTTCCAGTAACTCAACAAGAAGTCCTCCAAACAATTAGTAGTCACTAGTAGATTTTCCAACAACTGTTCGTACAAACGTTCTTATGAAAAATTTTTGCACATTCGATGACTAGAAAAATGTTGTTTGCAAGTATTTCAAAATTACGTTTGCCTTCAACAATCAGTTTTGTAATGAATGGAATTTTCCAAATGGGTCTGTCCGGGTCCGCTCTGCATAAACTCAGCAGACACGGACCTGTCATCGTTGCACTCTGCTCTAATCAGCAGGGGATCAGCGGACAGATCCCCTGCTGATCAACAGAGTCTGCCCCGTGTGAAAGGGGTCTAATAGAAGTAAATTTGTTGTCCATCCTGCTCTTTTGAATTTTATCAACACTGTAGTTGAAAAGGTCGATTTAACCCAACAAATGATTTGAAAATCGAATGAACGTTCTTAAAGGTTAAGTTCCGTAAAATTTTACATTTAACACCCATATTCAGGGTGTAACATGTGTAACGAATGGACCGGCCCCCGCTCACCCCCCAATCCCCCGCTCTGACAGCTGGCAGGGATCTTCTCCCCCCGCTAGCTGTCACAGTTTAAAAAAAATACGAGCAGAGCAGGGCTCCCCCCACCCGGTCACGTCACTCATTCACAGTCCTCTGTGAATGAAAAACGACAAGGTCCAGCAGCCTTAGCGGCTGTCGGCTTGTAGTTTTCAGTGAACTACCATGGCACTGTGGTAGTTCATTTATTCTTCCTGTCAGATTATATCTGCTTGCCCGTACAATGTACAAGCTCACAGCTACACTGACAGGTCCGCAGGAGACCTGCATGGCACCAGCAATGCTTTAGATGCTTCAGAAAAAATAAAATAAAAATAGATGCACATTTTTTACCTGCAAAATGATGTGCATCTATCATTTTTTGGTAAAAGGTGAACTTATTCCTTAATATTTGAACACAATTCTACTAGTGTATGGCCAGTTTAGACAATTGTCTCTGAAACAGGGGTCCTTTTATGGAAGATTATCCCTTACCTCTTGTCCCAGAGACACCTCTAAAATTTTGGATTTTCCATCACTTTCTTTCTTGGTGACAATAGTCACCTGTACAGATTGTGTATCTCCTCAATTCCTCAATGGGTGTGGGGGGGGGGGGGGAGGCGGGCAGAGACAGCAATTAAAACTTGAAAGAGGGTCTGACCTTCCCCAACTCTGTCCAAAACTAAATAAAATAGGTTTTGCCCAGAGATACACTATAATTTTGGCTTACTTTATATACTTCGAGGCTGGTTTACTAAAGGAGTTGAGAATGTTTACACAATAAATTATGTGAATATTCACTACTTTGCTGCAGTTGTTAACAATGGCATGACCTGCCTTCTGAAACTATTCCAAACAGAAAACCACAGATATGCCTGGTATCTGTCTATTTGAGTCCACTTAGGACAGTCAAAATTCCTAAGCCCTGATGATGTGGGTCTGTTTTCTGCTCTAAACCAATGTCATCAATAAAACCTTTGAACTCTTGGACCTTTGCTTAATACACTCATTGGGCTGCATATAGCAATGCAAACTTGACAGGTGGTCTAATCCTCGCCAACTTTAGCCAAGACTAATGAAAGTATTTGCCTGAAGATATACTTTAATTTTGGCTTACTCCTTATGTATTTTAAGTTCAATTTACGAAGGGAGTTGTGAATATTCAATTATCCAATCATGTGCAGAAGAATTAAGTAAACAGGAGTTTGTATTTGACATGATTGGATAGTTGAAGTTAATTCTGTGAACATTCTCAACTCCTTTAGTAAATGTACCTCCTTGATATATATTATTTTGATATGAGTGCTGCACATTATTGGGTATTCAAAGTGTACACATATACATCTTATTTACCAAACATTAATTTTGCAAAGTGAAAAGCCTCTACTCCTTTAGTAAATCAACACCACGTTGCAGAACAGCTTTTCTCAAGCAGGGTTCTGTGGAACCCTAGGGTTCCTCCAAATGCTTTGAGGGGTTCTTTGAGCAATGGGCCATTTTGACTTTCAAATAGGTAACCATTGACATTGGTGATCTGTTTAACTAAGGACATTCTTTCCTACTGACCACAATTGTAATGGATCTCTCCTCCCACTGGCCACCAGTGTAAGGTGGCCAATCTTACAAGGAACACCAATCTAAGTGGGCCCTACTTCACTGACCACCAGCAAAGGGGAGCATTTCAATGACCACCATGGGATATTTCTCCACTAATCACCAATGTAGAATGGCTTTAAACCATTGGCCACCAATGTGAGGGAAAATTTAAATTTTTAAGGGCTGTTATTTTTTCCTGGTCATTATTGTTATTGTTTCACATTTTATTTCATTTCATTATTACTGAAAATGCTACTATTGTTTTTTTTTCTGGTCATTATTATTGATATTACACAATTTATTTCAATACTACTGAAAATATGTTATAATACTATGCCACGTTCACCTCTTTTTTTCATAGTTAACTTACAGGCCCACTAATGTACCATGAACTATAGATATCATAGTTATTAGCAGGATTTATTTTAAGGGATCCTCCATGTTAAAAATGTTGAGAAAGGCTGCATTAGAATTACTGTGGAAACAGTGTACAGGAATTTACCAGCATGCTCCATGTTTTCCATGATGGACTCTTCTAAGTGCTTCCATCCTTAAGCCGGCCATAGACAGTTTGGTTCCTGCTGAACCGGCCGAGATTCAAACCATGTATGGGCAGGCTGATTATACCCAAGTTAATCAATCGATCCATGGTTATAGGAGAGAAAATCGCTCCATCTATGGCCAACTTTAGATACTTTATCTTGTCCACCTCTTGATCCATTCTAGCCATGCTTGAATCTAATACACTTGCAAAAATACCATAGTATATATACAAATTTGTTGACATGCATCTTTAATGAAACATCTATTAATACCAAGTTGCTAAGGTCTACTAAGTCACGACAACAGTATTATATTAGATTATAGATCAAATTCTGTCAAATTCCCATAATTCCAATTCTTCACCCCTTTAAATGGCATTTCTTAGATTATTTAACTGTGACTTACCCAATACATGCAGCACGGTGCCTTCACCGAAGTACTGAACTTTGTTGTAACACACTGAGATACCAAGGCACCAAAATCTCAACCTTGTTGTTGGTGTATCAAGCTGGAATCACATCAAAGGATCCTGTCCAATCTTTTAATTTGTAACCCCTGTATTTTATATCATAACTGTCATCTTTTGAAGATTTTTGGCAACTATGGAGACAAGCCAGTAAGAAAATTGGCTTCTTTAAGGCTATTGCCTATGTTAGTCTGCTTGGCATGTACAGGCCAGGGCAGGTTTTGTTTCCAGTTGGAAACATTTTATATATTGAATAGTTGCCATTGCAGCTGTTGAGAGTTATTTGTAGGTTGCTATGGAATATTTTGGTAGACATATTGGAACTTTTCCATTTTTAAATCTCTGACACAGAAAGCAGAAGATACAGATCTCTGTCTGGAGTTTGCAACCTGACCATACTTTTTACTAAATTATACCATTAAACCAGACACCAATAGATTCATCTGAACATAGCATTTTATCTGATTAGTAAACTGCTGCTTGAATACAGTCTTTGCTCCTGGAGGAAGACCCCCTTTCACCGTACAATGCTTATGCTACTACTGTGAAACACTTTAACAAAATAATTCAGTTCCCAAATGTCATGAATATTCGGAAAAGAGATTACAGAAATTTGTGGTCAAAACTGACTTGGACAACACCTGTGTTGCCCACTTACCCAATACAGATACTATCGTTCCTTGGCCAAAATAAAGTTGGTCGTAGCTGCCCACACAGGAAAAGTGCAAGTGTAAAACTGTCTTGCAAGGGACTTTTGCAATCATTGCTATGTGTGCAACATGCTTGATCTATCCATCTACATCTAGCAGAAATATCAACAGCTGCATAAATGTGAATTACATTAGGGATGGATTAAAAAATATGCATCCACATTTTTTAAATTGCTTTGGCCGGGTGCACAGTCATGAGTTGATGTGTGCTGCTATTTCCACTATAAGCCCCTATAACATGTGACGATGGATCAAAAAATGTGTGAGCTTTTTTGCCCAATACCAACTAACCACATTAACAACAATTGCTAACATCTGCACAAGCTTTAAAGAGGAATAGCTTTTGGAAGCTGGCCATCTTGGCAGAGGTAGGGGTTTGCTTCCTCAGGTCAGAGCCTCAAGCAAAGAGAATATTTAACAGCACCATAGTAACAACAGTTCAGACTAGCAGCCAGAGGCAGCAATGCCTTTATATTTCACAATGGAGATATACAGCTATGAGGCTGTAAGCACCGGAGTGCTTAGCCACACTCACATTACAAGGAATACTGCTATTTCTGCCAGAGGAATCCAAAATGAAAGGCCTAGGGCATGGGGTAGGCAACCTCAGCAATAGCTGTGGTGAACTACAAGTCCCTTGAAGCATTACAAGACCTTGGTGACCACAGGCATTTCTTCCAGAGGCATGGTGGGATTTGTAGTTTTAGCACATCCAGAGAACCAAGGTTGCCTACTCCTGGCCTAGGGTTAGGGTACTTCTTGGGTCATGTAATTAGACATGAGTGGGCCATGACTGGTGCAACTGCAAATTATTACACAGGTTATCCAAAAGACATTTAGGTCTCACGGAGACTGATCATTTGCTTAGCTCCTCTTAATGCCTTTCCTCCTGGTAGGAGGAAAGCTGCTTAAAAAGTGTGGTAAAAAAAATTCCATGACAAAAAAAAAGTTTGTTTCCTCCACTTCTTATATTTGTCACTTCTGACGCATCTCTTTATTAATTATCTACTTAATGGGAAGTTCTGGTAAGGACAGAGATGTGAGAATGGTCATTGCTGACTTAGTTTTTAGTGCTGCTGGCTCCAGGCTTTCCTCCTTAGGGCCTAAGTTGATAGATTTTTTGTTCATACAATAACTGATTGTGCTCCAATACAAGTCTATGGGAATGTAAAAGCAGTTTGAAGCACATTGCTGCAGCTTAGATGGAGGCCAGCTGCAGGTCATATGCACCTGTCTGTAAACTGTGAATGATCTTACAAGCATCTCAAACTGAAGTCAATTTGCAGGTGAATGTGTCTGAAAGGAAGATGCATTTGCTTAACAGCACAAACCCAAAGCCAGTCAACACAAGCCCTTGTACTGCATTCCCTACCCAGTGAATAACTGATTGGGGCCTGACTTGAAAATTTCATCTTTCAAGGCTAAGTCCACCTTTTCAAAAAAACTAAGTGGAATTCCAGCTTACACCTATCCCCCCCAACACCTATACCGATAACCTGTGTAAGAAAGATGGATACACTTATCTATTTTCAGCGTGATGTGGTCCCGTTTTATGATCCGGCTCCCTTGTGTCAGCCAGGGGGAGAGAAAGGAGCACCAACAATGGATTGGAAATAGTAAGCCTATGTGTGACATTGTTCCCAGGAATTCTATCCATTGTCAATTGCTCTCTCCTCTCCCCTGCAGCCACCACTGGCGGACACAGGGGAGATCACATGACCAGACTAGAGTTGTCTGAAAATAGGTAAGAGTGCAGTGATTACCTGACCCATGCTCCATTGAGAACTACAGGTCCATCTGCTGCAGTGGCAGACAGGATTTGTAGTTTATTCGTTCAAAATTTGAAATCTGCACACTTTCTACATGTAAATGACTAAGAAAGTACTAAAGCCACTGCCTCAAAATGAAAGCCAGGGAAGTAGTATTTTCAGATAAGGAGGTCTTCAAGGGCAGCTTCTGTACTTCCTCACTTATTAGGGATGTAACCATTACCTGGCCACTACTTTTATTAGGCTGGAGCTGTACAGGATATTTTTAGTAGCTAGCTGAACATTAAAGTGGTTCTAAAGGTTATCTTTTTTTCTTTAAAATAATGAACTTATCATACTTACCTGCTGGATTGAAATCAGGCAGGGGGGCTGTGGACGGAGTTGCACACTGAAGTTTTTTCTTTACCTTCCTGCATAGAATGCAGGAAGGTAAAGAACCTTCGCCCTTTACAACCACTTTAAAGTTATTGGAATTTTTTTTTTTTTTTAATAACAAACATGTTATACTTTCTTGCTCTGTGTAATGGTTTTCCACAGAGCAGCCATTATCCTCTTCTTCTCACGTCCCCTGCTGGCGCTCCTGGCTCCCCCCTTCCCAATCTGAATGCCCACCATAGCAAACTACTTGCTATAGGGGCACTCGTACGGGCTTGCCTTTGATCCAAGCCTGTGTGTCCATAGACACAGAGAGCACGGCTCTGCCTCGCCCCCCACTCACTGGCTGTGACAGCAGCAGGAACTAATGACTCCCACTGCTGCCTCTCTGTCCAATGAGGAGGGAGAGAGCTGAGAGAAGGTTTGTTACCTAAATGCAGAGAATGCATTGAAGTAAAAAACCTTCATTCTTTAGAACCACTTTAACCACTTCAATACCAGCCAGTTTCCCCCCTTCCTGCCCAGGACAATTTTTAGCTTTCAGCGCTGTTGCACTTTGAATGACAATTGCACTGTCATCTAACACTGTACCCAAACAAAATTTTTATAATTTTCTTCCCAAAAATTGAGCTTTTTTTTGGTAATATTTGATCACCTCTGCAGTTTTACATTTTTGTGCTATTAATAAAAAAAGACAGACAATTAAAAAAAATAACTGATGGGCACTGGCGGCACTGGTAGGCGGCACTGATGGCATTGATAGGCGGCACTGATAGGCGGCACTGATGGGCACTGATAGGTGGCACTGGATAGGCAGCACTGATGAGGAGCTACTGACAGGCATTACTGAGTGGCACTGATTGGCACTTTGATGGGGCACTGACAGGCATTACTCATGGGGCACTGATTGGCACTTTTTTGGGCACTGTTGTGGGAACTGATCGGCACTGACATCTATTTATTATGGGGACAGGCTGGCAGGTGTTGGGCACTAATTGGCAGCTGATGGGCACCTTTTGATGGGGGCTGTGCTGATAATCATTGTGCTGATTATCAGCACAGATCCCCCGTCTGACAGGGAGAGCCGCCGATCGGCTCTCCCTGTCAGCGTGAACCAAGGATTCACGCGATGATCAGCTGTGATTGGTTACAGCTGATCAAGTAGTAAGAAGCCTTTGTCAGAGGCTTCATACTACGTTTAGAGTTGCGGTGTGTCATACTCACACACAGCACCTCCGATCGCTGCACACTCACGCGACCGCGCGGGCTCTGTAATCCTAATCACATCATATGATGTCCGATCAGGATAACACAACCACTTTGCCGCCGTCATTCTGCTATATTTATATATCTATAGGAGGAACAATTGATCACTAAGCAAATAATACAAATGGCTCCCTATGGAGTAAGCTACACAAGCTGCATGCAGTAGCATCTTGTAGGGTTCTATCAGACACGACTGCAAAATTCCAAGATCATGTGATATTGATCATATCATATGCTTCTTTTGTAGCTTACTTATTTCTTAATATTTAAGGGTATCTAAACCCAAGAATAAATATTAATAGTATTGCAGCTAACTGGTCCTTAGATGTGGTGGCTGTATTAAGCAAGCCATAGATTATACAATTTTCTTTCCTTCCACCATGGGTGGAAGGAAAGAAAATCGCTCAACTGTGTTTATGGGGGAATCCCTCCCACAGTGCTATTGTGTTCTGCCAGCGGGGAGCCTTTCCTGCCGGCAGAACAAAATGATCACTCCTGGCTGCTGTAGGTGCCAGCACTGACCGCATGAAAAAAATCCAACAGGCTGGTTGTACTGAAGTTGATCGATGGACCATGCACAGCTGCTTCATATTTTGCACTCTCCAGTTTTAGTAAATCAATCGTTTTTTTTTTTTTTTTAAAGCAGTAGTAAACTGCAGCAGAGTTTAAAAGAAAAACACCTGTAAAACAATGCCATAATGTGCTAGTATGCATCGCATACTAGCACATTATGAATTACCCACCTTAGAATGAAGCCTTCCAGTGGCATGCTGTCACCGCTGAGAGGGCTGACATTCCCCCCCCCCCCCCCGGTTTTTCTTCCGGGTTCTTGAGCTTCTGCGCTGTAAGTGGCAGGAGCTGTGATGATGTCACTCCCATGTGTCTGGCACGGTATGCTGGACCTTCCGAGCACATGCGCCGGTGAGGTCACTGGCTGCATCCAGGGTGAATATCCCCTAAACGGTGCACGTTTAGCTTTTAACTTCAGCTTATTCAATTAGGCTTTGACAATAAAACCTGGAAGCTGATTGGTTTCTATGCAGAGCTGCGCCAGATTTACTGTACACTCTCCAGTTTTAGTAAATCAACCGCAATGCAACATAAATAAAGTGTACAGAAAGTAACCAGCTGACAAGAATTCTGTCAGGTTCAACTTTGAAGTCACGCTAAAGTTGCACAACTTCAAAGCCACACTGATGTGAACCAAGGCTAAATCTACGAAATATAACTAAATATTAACATTTATAGGTAATGGCACCAGAGATCCAGGGACTATCTGATTGCCTTCTGGGCAATCAGAAAAGTATTTTTTTTCCCGCTGGATTAAATTGGATCATGCTTTATTAGGGTTTTTTGCCTTCCTCTGTGGGTATAGCATTCTGTATATGGAGGGTTTTTTTTTATATATTTTTTTTCTATTGAGGGACTAGATGGACTTATGTCTTTTCTCAACCTGACTAACTACCGGTATGTAGCTGTGTAACTTATTAGACTGCCAGTAAATATTTGAATCTCAAATCTGTTTGATACCTTAAGCCCTATTCACCAATATGCAAGCCTTAACATGGGCAACATTTTTTTATGCCTTTTTATACAAAACTTTTATAAATCCTAAATACCATTAAGAACAAAATTTTCACATCAGTTTTTAATTTATCTGTTACTTACCCAAAACATGCAGCACGGTGCCTCCCCCGAAATAGTGAACATTGCCAGAGAACACTGAGAGATCCGAGCACCAAAACATCCAGCCAACCCAATCCACCAAATCTACAGCTTGTCTACTGACTCAATTCTACTAAGAAGTAACAGGTTTAGTCCTCACCACCCATAGGAGGTTACACTAATTAGTTAATGCAATACTGCCCTTCATTCCCAAATTTCATATAAAGCCGGTCAGTAAGTTACGTAAATTCCACCATTTGACCACCTATCATCAAATTAGTATTTGTATAGATTTTCATAGATGAAAAAAAAAAGCCTAAACAAAATACACCATTGCTGTATTCATCACTTACCCAACACAGAGAGAATTGTTCCCTCTCCAAAATACTGCCTGTCTCTGTTGGCACACAAGCTGACTGCTGCTGTAAAACTCCATCCATGGCACATTATTGGCACATACTGTATTCATTAGGGACATTAATAATATTATATATATATATATATATATATATATATATATATATATATATATATATATATATATATATATATATATGTAAATGAAACGTAATTATAATAAAATATATAATATTATTAGCCATATATATATATATATATATATATATATATATATATATACAATATTATTAGCCATATATATACTATACTATGGCTAATAATATTGTATATATATATATATATATATATATATACAGGTCCTTCTCAAAAAATTAGCATATTGTGATAAAGTTCATTATTTTCTGTAATGTACTGATAAACATTAGACTTTCATATATTTTAGATTCATTACACACAACTGAAGTAGTTCAAGCCTTTTCTTGTTTTAATATTGATGATTTTAGCATACAGCTCATGACAACCCAAAATTCCTATCTCAAAAAATTAGCATATCATGAAAAGGTTCTCTAAACGGGCTATTAACCTAATCATCTGAATCAACTAATTAACTCTAAACACCTGCAAAAGATTCCTGAGGCTTTTAAAAACTCCCAGCCTGGTTCATTACTCAAAACCGCAATCATGGGTAAGACTGCCGACCTGACTGCTGTCCAGAAGGCCATCATTGACACCCTCAAGCAAGAGGGTAAGACACAGAAAGAAATTTCTGAATGAATAGGCTGTTCCCAGAGTGCTGTATCAAGGCACCTCAGTGGGAAGTCTGTGGGAAGGAAAAAGTGTGGCAGAAAACGCTGCACAACGAGAAGAGGTGACCGGACCCTGAAGAAGATTGTGGAGAAGGACCGATTCCAGACCTTGGAGGACCTGCGGAAGCAGTGGACTGAGTCTGGAGTAGAAACATCCAGAGCCACCGTGAACAGGCGTGTGCAGGAAATGGGCTACAGGTGCCGCATTCCCCAGGTCAAGCCACTTTTGAACCAGAAACAGCGGCAGAAGCGCCTGACCTGGGCTACAGAGAAGCAGCACTGGACTGTTGCTCAGTGGTCCAAAGTACTTTTTTCGGATGAAAGCAAATTTTGCATGTCATTCGGAAATCAAGGTGCCAGAGTCTGGAGGAAGACTGGGGAGAGGGAAATGCCAAAATGCCTGAAGTCCAGTGTCAAGTACCCACAGTCAGTGATGGTCTGGGGTGCCATGTCAGCTGCTGGTGTTGGTCCACTGTGTTTTATCCAGGGCAGGGTCAATGCAGCTAGCTATCAGGAGATTTTGGAGCACTTCATGCTTCCATCTGCTGAAAAGCTTTATGAAGATGAAGATTTCATTTTTCAGCACGACCTGGCACCTGCTCACAGTGCCAAAACCACTGGTAAATGGTTTACTGACCATGGTATTACTGTGCTCAATTGGCCTGCCAACTCTCCTGACCTGAACCCCATAGAGAATCTGTGGGATATTGGGAAGAGAAAGTTGAGAGACGCAAGACCCAACACTCTGGATGAGCTTAAGGCCGCTATTGAAGCATCCTGGGCCTCCATAACACCTCAGCAGTGCCACAGGCTGGTTGCCTCCATGCCACGCCGCATTGAAGCAGTCATTTCTGCAAAAGGATTCCCGACCAAGTATTGAGTGCATAACTGAACATAATTATTTGAAGGTTGACTTTTTTTGTATTAAAAACACTTTTCTTTTATTGGTCGGATGAAATATGCAAATTTTTTGAGATAGGAATTTTGGGTTGTCATGAGCTGTATGCCAAAATCATCAATATTAAAACAAGAAAAGGCTTGAACTACTTCAGTTGTGTGTAATGAATCTAAAATATATGAAAGTCTAATGTTTATCAGTACATTACAGAAAATAATGAACTTTATCACAATATGCTAATTTTTTGAGAAGGACCTGTATATATATATATATATATATTTATTTATTTTTTATAATAATTAAATTTAATTTATGAAATGAAACTTAATTATTAATTATTATAAAGAATATATTTAGGGCTGGATCGCACCACAAAACGCACCCCAGATCTGTTCCAGATGCGTTTCTGCATGCATGTTTTTAATGCGTTTTTTGGCACATTCTTGATGTGTTTCTGGATGCATTCCAGGTGCTTTTTTCTTCTTTTTTTATGTATTTTTTTCAGTGTACTGGGGTCCTGTGCATTTTTTATGCATTTCAGTGCATTCTGGTGTGTTTTTGATGTATTTTACTGCATTCCAGTACAGTCCACCTGCAGTCCAGTACTTTTTTTTCTGGAACTGGAACACCCTGGAACCGACTGCACTGGTGTGAATTATCCCATTGAAACCATACAACCTACTTTCCATGCGTTTTTGATGCAGAAAAAAAAGCACTGGACTGCAGGTGGTGAGAACTGTCCCATATATATATATATATATATATATATATATATATATATATATATATATATATATATATAATTAATTAATAATAGTATCTGCCACTTAAGAATTGATATAACTATATTATCACAGGGGAGTCATGCAATGCATAGCTTACATTTGCTTTTTTAAGCTGGATACACACTATACAATTTTCTTTAGATTTTTTCATTTAGATTTACCAAAACCATATAATATGATGTCAAACCTAAACACTTTCAATTTGTATGCAATCAGGCCGGGCCATGCACTACATAGTTGAAGGTAAATCTAAAGGAAATCAAACAACAAAAGTTGTATAGTGTTTATCCAGCTTTACACATGAGCTCTCGATGCTGAGTAAACTGCAATGCAATACCCAGAAGGTTTTGACATCTTGGGGTTGATTTACTAACTGAAGAGTGCAAAATCTGGTGCAGCTCTGCATAGAAACCAATCGGCTTCCAGGGTTTATTGTCAAAGCTTAATTGAACAAGCTGAATTTAGACACTGATTGGCTACCATGTAGAGCTGCACCAGATTTTGCACTCTCCAGTTTTAGTAAATCAACCCCCTTCTGACTTTAAACCATGGCTGCGTAGAATTAAAGCTCCAGACACTGTCCTGTATCTGCACAATACAATTTAATTTAAAATGTAAAATTATTGACTGTTACATCGTAAGATTCATCTCTACACAGATGACATCTGTATCCAGTTGGCAAACTGCAGTATGGGCCAGTGCTTCTCTTCCAGACAGAATGTTTATTCTTACACACAAAAACACATAATTTTTTTTTCTAGGTTTATGTATGATTTTTAGAAATAAAATGTAATATTAAAATGTAATTTTTCCTTTTAGTGACTTACCCATTACAGAAAGCACTGTTCCCTGGCCAAAATACAGTCTTTCGTTACCGGCACACAAATAAATGGTAAGTGTAAAACTTCCCTGGATGGGATCGGCACAGTCATGGCCTTGTACTCGTAGGTAACTGATACTTTACAGATATTAGCTATGGCATCATTTATATTACTTATATTACTGCTTTAACTAAATTATTACATTATTATTATTACTATCTATTATTATGGTGATTATGATGATGATGATGATGCTTAAAAATTATAATAATAATAATATAGACAATAATATTTATTTTAATATTATTATTTATAAAAATGAAAATAAGAATAAGAAAATAACAGAATATCCAGGAAAGTGTTAAAATGTGTCCACTAACTAGAGGGGAGGAGCTCTTTAAACCCCTCAGCTCTTTAACTTCAATAAATGAGAGGAAGTCTTTGCGTTCTGAGCCTTTATCTAAACTTAGCTGAATTAAAGCTATACCCTGGGATTTAAAAAAATAAATAAAAATACTCTTCGAGTGGAGTTGACTAACTGAAGGAGTACAGAATGTTTATTTTATGTTCACTTTGGAAACTGCAGTCTAGTGCACTTGGACTGTTCAATTGTGCAAAGAATAGTTACAAGCCAGCTACAAGGTTTTATCTATCCCCCAGCAAGGGTTCACAGGGTCTGTGTATCATAATATGGAAACTGGCACAGACAGTTAGCCATGACCTTTCTCCACATGGATGTAAGGGGGCACTCTGCTGGGCACAGAATAATGTAAGGAGGGACTCTGCTGGGCGCACATGGTTGAAAAGGTGGGCTTTGATGGGTACACATGGATGTAAGAGAGGGGGACGACTCTGCTGGGCACACATAGATGTAAGGGAGATCTCTGCTAGTCACACGTGGATGTAAGGGCGGAACTTTGCTGGGCATCACACATGGATGTAAGGGGGGACTCTGGTGGGCACACATTGAAATAAAGAGGAACTTTGCTGGGCACACGTGGATGTAAGGCAGATCTCTACTGGGCAGTACACATGGATGTAAGGGGGAACTCTGCTGGGCAGAACACATGGATGTAAGGGGGCACTCTGCTGGGCACAGAATAATGTAAGGAGGGACTCTGCTGGGCGCACATGGTTGAAAAGGGAGGCTTTGATGGGCACACATGGAAATAAAGAGGAACTTTGCTGGGCACACGTGGATGTAAGGCAGATCTCTGCTGGGCAGTACACATGAATGTAGGGGGAACTCTTCTGGGAAGTACACATGGATGTAAGGGGGCACTCTGCTGGGCACAGAATAATGTAAGGAGGGACTCTACTGGGCGCACATGGTTGAAAAGGGAGGCTTTGATGGGCACACACGGATGTAAGAGAGGGGGACGACTCTGCTGGGCACACATGGATGTAAGGGAGATCGCTAGTCACTCGTGGATGTAAGGGAGATATCTGCTAGTCACATGTGGATGTAAGGTGGAACTTTGCTGGGAAGCACACATGGATGTAAGGGGGAGCTCTGGTGGGCACACATGGATATAAAGAGAAACTTTGCTGGGCACACGTAGATGTAAGGGAGATCTCTGCTGGGCAGTACACATGAATGTAAGGAGGAACTCTGCTGGGCAGTACACATGGATGTAAAGGAGGTGGGGGGGGGCTCTGTTGGGCTGCACACATTTGTAAAATATACAATGTGCCCTCATTCTAAAAAGTTTAGAGACCTCTGGTGTAAACAAGTGCCTGTGCTTCTCATCATACAGCAAGACTCCATCATAAAATACTGAAAAAGAATAGTTTTGTGGCCCATAGATGCATGTTGATGGGTTATTAAAAACAAAAGAGAAATCCTCATGGAGGCATCGAAAATCCATGTAGATAAAGTCGGCTACCAGGTGAGGATGGATAAAATGTCTCTTTTTTTCCATCCAAGGACTACACACGTTTTAAACAGAGCCAACACTAACGCGTTTAAACCCATAAAGGCCTCACTCATATAAAATGCATGCAAAGTGAAGATGCCCTTAAGGATTCACTGTCTACTTGTTGGATCCAGCCAGGATCTGGTTGGTACACATGGGGCTTGCACATTTTAATGTAAGCAATGGCATCTCAAGTTCACAATAACTATTAATGCCTCACTTACAAACATTGAATGGTTTATGGCTGACCTTATCTATTCATTTTACTAATACACTCAGTGATATCATAGAAATGTTAAATGTTACGGAATCAGACTGATATATTGAGGAATACCAAATCTATTAAATTGCTACAATTCCAAATATTTGCTTTATACATAGACATATTTCTGCACCAAAGAGTCCTTAGGTGTGGCATACAGCCACAGCCAGCAGCCTGTAAATATCAATGACAGGTTGTCAGATGCCGTGGCTGTCCCCTGGATGCAAACTGTCAATGTCCAGGGCCATTCATCCGCCCCTGTACACATGTAACCACTCAGATGCATGGTTACAGAAGTACAGTCTTGATGTCTGGCAAACTTTAATTATATTTTTAGGCTATATGCCTCACCTGTGGGCTCCTAAAAAAGGAAATACGCTGTATTCTGGCACTGTATGGCTAAACACATCCATATGCAGGAACCTCTAGTTTCTAGATATCGAAAAGAAAAGAAAGATTTTCTTTAGTCGTGACTTACCCAGAACATGCAACACAGTACCTCTACCGAAATACTGAGCATAGCCGGAGCACATCAACACACCTATGTACCAAATCTATATCATAGTCATCCTTTAAAGGATGTCGTAAAAAGTATTGTATTGTGATACTACAAATACAAATTATAGTACAATACACAATCACACAAAAAAAAAAAAAAAAGAAAGAACCCACAATTAAAAAAAAAAAAGGAGCAGGCTAGATGGACTTGGTGGGGTATATTTCTGTTACTCTAAGCCAGCCTTACCCAACCTTTTTACCCCAGGGCATCTCCCAATGTAATTTTCAGGTCGTAGGGAACTTCTACTAAAACCAATTTTATTTTTCCAATTTTCAGTGGAGATAAATACCTCTTACATTGGTGGTCATTGGTAAGAATGCAACCCTTATAGTGGTGATCAGAATGCCACCCTTGCAGACATCTAAAAAAATTATTGGTGTCAAACTTTTGGTTTTGCCAAGTGATGTTGGTCCTAGATGCAAGCACCGTCAAATGGGAGGTCAATCAGCCACGGCTCAAGGAACCCCCTACAAATCTCTGGGGGACTCCTGGTCGTGAATGGCTGCTTTAAACTATGCAAACTACTTGGATGAGAAGTGTAACTTATTCAACATTTTAACAAGTTAAGTCAAGGAGAATGTGACCAACTACTACTATCTACACCAGGGGTCCTCAAAACGACAGCCCGGTGGCCAGATCCAGCCTGCTACAAGATTTTATCTGACCTGCAGCAACTATCCAGTAAAATATCCCAGCTGGCTGTCAATAGATGCTCTGGTCTCTGCATCTTAATACAGATACTGGTGCATCTACTGACCCTTCTGCACATGGATGTAAAGGGGATTCTAATGGGCATGCATGGATGTAAGGAGGATTCTAATGGGCGTGGATGGATGTAAGGGGGACTCTGTTGGGCACACATGGATGTAAAAGGGGATTCTGTCGGATACACATGGATCTAAGGGGGACTTTGCTGGATACACATGGATGTAAGGAGAAGCTCTGTTGGGCACTCCTGGATGTATGGAGGGGAATCTGATAGGCACTCCTGGACCTAATAAGGGACTTTTATAAAAACAGATTGTTTTGGCCCACAAATATTTGTAAAATACATGATGTAGCCATCAGACGGAAAAGTTTGGAGACCCCTGACCTACACCATGACCTGGCCGAAAGAGAACCTTCAAAAATTTGTGAAAAAAGTGTCCCTTTAAGACTCCTGTGAGTGTTATAGTTTGTCCCAACCTTTGTCTGCCATTTCTACTGGACAGCTTGGTCTGCAGGCACATGTCTAGAAAATTATAAATAGAGGCATGTGACTGAAATAAAAAGTAATTTTCCTTCCAGATACTAATATTACATTTATAAACCACATATACCAGATTACAAGATTTTTTTTCTTAACGAATGTGGTCCTTAAAGTGTATGAAAAGTCAAAGCTGTTTTTTTTTGTTGCTCTGGATAGAGTGGTGAGGGGTTAGCCCACCATCACATTTCTGGGGAGATAAACCCATCTCTACTTTTTTTCTGACCATTTATACCAAGAGAGAAACTGATGGGAAATGCAAACTTTTTGAGTTGTCACCAGAGCAAGAGGTGAAGGGAAGTCTTCCATTGGGGACACCTGTTCCAGGAACAACTGTCTAAGATGTGAATTCTTCTCATTTTGGGAGATTTCCTCTCATTCACTGTTATGCCTTCCAGGCAGGAAATGAAAGGGAGAGCTTCGTAACAGGATGCAGACTGTAAAAAATAATCTGATCGGGGTTTTGACTTTTCTTTACCCTTTCTAAAAATATTTTTGGCTATGCATAGACTTAAAGTTTCTCAGCCAGGGTTCCTCCAAAGATTGCTAGGGGTTCCTTGAGCAATTTCCACCTCTCAGATAAGTTCCCACTGACACCGTTGATCTGTTTAGCTATTTGTAAGACCCCTTTCACACTGGGGCATTTTCCGGCGCGTTTGGGCTAAAAAAAGCACCTTTAAAGCGCCTGAAAAACGGCTACCCTGCAGTGTCAGTGGCAGGATGCGCTGACAGGATGTTAAAAAATGTCCTGCAAGCAGCATCTTTGGAGTGGTGAAGGAGCAGTGTGTACACCGCTCCTCCACAGCTCTTGCCCATTGAAATTAATAGGAACCGCGGCCGAACCGCCGGTTTTAACCCTTTTTTGTCTGCTAGCTGGGATTAAAAGCGCCCCGCTAGAGGCCGAATATCTCTGCAAAAATGACGGTAAAACGCCGATAAAAATAGCGGCACTTTACCGCCGCCGTCTGCGCCCCAGTGTGAAAGCGGCCTAAGGGGGTAATTCTTCCCAATGACCACAAATGTAAGGAGCATTCTTTCCACTGACCATCACACTAATGTATCATGAGTTTTAGGTATAGTAATTTTTAGCAGTGTTTCCCTGAGACCTTAAAGTTATTTCAAGTGTTCCTCCATGTTTAAAAGGTTGATAAAGTCTGATTTAGAGTAACACTTTGTTTACATTTGTTGGCAAATTTAACAAATTGGGCATATCAGTGATACAGTTAATAGCAACACTGAGCTGGATATCTACAAAAAATGTAATTTACAGTACTGTGTTTTCATAAAGAAGATCAGAATTAAAGAACATATCAGAAGTGGATATTTGCTCAGTTAATGGCTTACCCAGCACAGATAGTATTGTCCCCTGTCCAAAATACTGTCTGTCATTACTGACACACAAGTTAACTGCCAGTGTAAAACTCCATTGCCAGTCAATGCAATATTTTTATTATTAATATTTTTTTTTACTTAAAGGAATTTTCTATCTGAGAAGACTAGCAAAGTAGTTAAGGGCATTTTAGAGATTGCTATTGATTCTATTAGTCTTAAATTTAAATCTTTCATTCTCTATCAGAAAGCTGCATGGAATTGGGATAATAATGCACAATGGAAGACACCATAGTGAATTTAGAACTAACGTAGAACATTAATCTGGGGACTAACAGACTCAGCAGAGACATGTCACTAACTAAATAGTGAGCTTTTGCATGCCTAACTGTTTTTTTATTGCCCCCAATTTTTTTTCTTTAAAGACACTCACCCCTTATATGAACAGTATTTCAACATTACCTATATTAATATTAATAACATATTTTCAAAAAGGAAATTTGGAAGTAAAGAACAATCCAAACCACCTTAGAATAGACAATTCAATTCTTACTTACCCAACACGGACAGCACTGTTCCCTGACCAAAATACTGTCTTTCGGTACTGACACACAAGCTGAGTGCAAGTAAAAAACCCCCTTGGGGTTGAAACACTGCTGTGTGTTAACATCATTGTAACATAATATCAGTTACTGGCAACGTTGTGGTATTATTTAAAGTGATTACCCAGAAAAGAGACTCTGTCCACTTACTTCTACAAGGTGGCTGTTCAATGATATAGTCTACAGCTCATTAACTTACATAGAAGAGCAGTAACAAGGAAAGGGTATGAGTGCCACACACTGCCCAAGAAGTAGCAGTTGGACCTGTCTGCCTTGGCACATAAGCCTTTATATACATCATCTCTTACTGACAGTAGCCTAAATTATGATAAATACACAAACCCACATAATAAAAGATATATTCCTGGCTCAGCCTTACATAATACAGAATAAACAGTTCCCAGGCTGAACTCAGGCTTCTGTGAGCTCGCAGGATGCTATAGCTGCATAGAAACTATACCTGAAATTTATTAATTTTGAGGACATTTTGGAGATTTTGAACTCACCCAGAACTGAGAGAATCGTTCCAGCCCCGAAGTAAGCTGCAGTGTTTGTCACAGAGGGAAACCCCTCGCAGAAAACTGTCTTCTCTCTAGCAGAAGTTTTTCTTTGAGCCTAATTATACTCTCAATGTGATAGACACATATTAATGATTATGTTTAACTGAACTTTTTCTCAATTGCTTGCCATCACATATTTTATCTGATTTCTATTCATTGCCAGATCAGATATTAGATTAGATAAGTGGGTAAAAAATAATTAAAAAATAATTATTTGATTGCCGTGCTTTATAATTCTCAGCCTTGCCGGAAAGGTGGAGTGTAGTCTGATAGACAATTTTTCTCTTTTGATATTTTGATCTGATTTTTTTACTTAGTCAATAGTTTTCTAAGTAGCCACAGTCATCCATGTTGAACAATCTTCTTTTGTACTTATGGAGAAGTTTAGTTAGGTTAAAAGACTTATATAAATGGTCGGTCCAGACAAAACTTCGATTTTATTGTCTGGTGGATGCTGGAGAGTTAAACTATCTGACCATTCCTTATCTCTTTAGAAGTCTCTTGGTGAGATCTCTGTACTGAGTTCCCAGTTCTGCATACTTCCTGTGTTCTTTATGAGGGGTTCCCACCACCCATGATTTGAGCTCCTGTGTTTGCACACCTTCTGTGCCAACTATAAGTGGGTTCCCACCATTCCTGTTCTGGTTTCGACTTCTGTACACTTGCTGTACCCATTATGAAGGGCTCCCAAACAGCCCCTAATAAATTATTATTTATATTATCTGTAGACCTACTGTGGCTATTATAAGGGGTTCCCACCATCCCTGCTCTGGGTTCCTGGGTCTGCACAGCTGCTGTGCCCATTATGAGTTTCCAGGTCTGTACACCTGCTGTGCCCATTATGAGGGGTTCCCATTATCCCTGCTCTGGGTTCCAGGGTCTGCCCACCTACTATGCCCAATGAGGGGCTCCCATTGTTACCGTGCTGAGTTCCCAGAATTACTGCTAAACTGTTATTTATATTAGGGAAAATGTAACAAGAGTAGCTGAATCACACAAAGATGGATGGGAACACTCAAAATGCCCAGATGGACAGGAACAAAGCTGGAAATTATGGCAGAGAGATCTCATTGTTGACATATCCAAAACATATAAGAAGCCGGTGCTGGCTCAGCTCAAAAGGGTTCCAGTTTTTAAAATAAAATATTAGTACATCTGTTTAAAAAAAAAAAAAGTAAAAAAAAGAACATTCAGTAGAATTGATTGAATTGTTCCAGTTCTTCCTAGACTGGGTACATAGTCTTGGATATAAAAGCAGACAATGCTCAGTATCTTCTACTGGGCAGTCATACATGTCCTTAGTGTGGTCAGCGTTGCATTCATACAGGTCACCCAAGGGAAAAAAAGGGTCAAAAGCTGTGATGACCTGGCAATACAAGAGAGCAGGGACAGAGCCACCCACCACTTGTGAACCTTGGTGAGCGACCTGGCTGTAATAGCCATTATAGTTGGCAGCACATCCTTCCTTACACAGAAGGCAGACACAGAAATAATTAGGACAACATGGAAAAATTGGCCATTGCTGATCCAGACCTAGCTGGGACAGAGCATAAAATTGGTGTACTGTTCCCCAATACTACTGTACTCCCTGTGTGCCCCCAGCATAGATTTGGAGAAAGAATTAGGTTTACATAGCTGTTTACAGAATAACAGAGGCAAATAAGGACCAGTTTGGTCAACCTAATTCAACCATTACTAAGAAGAATATGACTCACCAAGAACTGCCAGAATGGTGCCTTCACCAAAGTAAGCTTGATAGTTGCACAGGGTTTAGAGTCAATTCAAGAACCACATTTAAATTTTACATATTAAATTACCAAACCCAATAATGTGCATAATTATAGAGACTTTCCATCTGTCAGCTTGTATCCACCTTTATTTATTCCATTTACAGGGCTACTAAAATGGAAGTCACAAGCCGGTTATTGCTCAGGTTTTAAATATAATAATGTGTTAGTGTATCAGATGTGATTATAGTTAAGATGAAGAAGGTACAGTATGTATCAATTTTTCCAATACCCAAATGACTTCCCGTCCAGTACCTTCATAGGCAATTAGTGCTAACTGACACCTTTCATCTGATATTGGCAACTAACATTGGAACACGTAAATGGCAGGTATCTCATGTTCTCTACACATGCACAGAAGATTAACCATCATTAGTAGGTCTTTTTTGTCCTAGGTTTAGGTGTCAGTTTAGTTTTATCTTTCTTTTTAAATTCTATTTAATTACATATTAGAAACAGCCACTTACCTAGAACACTGAGCACTGTCCCACTTCCAAACACTGGAGGGGCATAAGAGTTCACAGTGACTTTATGAGCTTCCAAAATAAGCCGACTTACATATCTGAGAATGTAGTGTTTGGTGACATCTCAATAGGGGTGTCGATGTGAATCAGTTTTATTTTTATTGAGCTCTGCCTTCTGCACAAACTCATTTATTATTTCATCCTGTCTTTTAGAGGTGAGATCTATTCACCTTGTTTTCAAGTCTAGTATTAGGAAATAAGCCCCCTGTTGCTTTTGGTGGGTGCTACCAGGTGCGAATCATGTCCCATTTAAGTAAATAGGGCCACTCTGCAAGTACCCCACAACTGCATGCATGCAGGTGGCGAGAAAGCAACACAAGGCTGCCTCCCTTAACCCCTTGTTTGCTGTACTTCACAAGGTTGCAGGATGCTACACCCACAAACCATGACAAGGTCTATAACTTGTGTACACCCTTGGTCACTGCAGCAAAAGGGGGTGCGGTTGGGGCGGGGGTGATAAAAACATGTTTTAACGATGGGGTTTTACCACCCCACAAACTGCAAATGTGAATTAGCCCGTACGATCCTGAGCCCCTGATAAGGCTGCTTTCACACTGATGTGCTGTGGTTTACCTGCACCTCAGGTGCAGCGCAGTGCATCTGCAACTTTTCTGGGTTAGCTGCACTTTGCCATAGACTTCTATTATATCCTGCAGGTATGATGCACTTTCTAAAAGTGCACCAAAACTCCTGCATTCAGAAAGTGCACCAAACCCGCAGGATATAATAGAAGTCTATAGCTAAGTGCAGCAAACCTGCAGGAAAGCTGCAGGTACACAGCCCTGCCCCCGCAGTGTGGGTAAACCGCATCAGTGTGAAAGCAGCCCTATACTATTATGCCCAGTGTATTGCTTCACACTGACCTGAAGAACTCTTCTTTCCTGCTGCTGGCACCACTCTGGAGACCGCTAGCCGGGATAAGATGTGGAGTGCAGTTGGTCACTCTGCATGGGACAAGAGCCAGAACTACAGAGGATGAATCAGCTTATGTGGCTCTTGCTACCTACTGAAGCTCCAACTTTACAAGTAGTCCCTCTGCAATGCACTCTGTTTGATGCTCTGGAATGGCAGGTCAGCAAGCCCAGACCGCAATCTACCAGTCACCTGTTTGCGATCTACTAGTAGATCGCAATCTATAGGTTGCTGACCCCTGGCATAGATAATATTACATTAAGACCCCTTTTACACTGGGGCGGTTTGCAGGTGCTATTGCGTTAAAAATAGCACTTGCAAACCGACCCTAAACAGCGCCTGCTGTTTCTCCAGTGTGAAAGCCCGAGGGCTTTCACACTGGAGCGGTGCGCTAGCAGGACCGCTCTAAAAGTCCTGCTATCCTCATCTTTGGAGCGGTGAAGGAGCTTACCGCTTCTGCCCATTGAAATCAATGGGACAGCACGGCTATACCGCCAGCAATGTGCCTCTGCAGAGGTGCTTTGCGGTGGTTTTTAACCCTTTTTTGGCCGCTAGCGGGGGGTAAAACCACACTGATAGCAGCCGAATACCGCCGCAATTCCGACGGTAAGGCACCGCTAAAAATAGCAGCGCTTTACCGCCACCGCACCTCCCGCCCCAGTGTGAAAGGGGCCTAAAGCCCAACTAAAGTGGCAGTCCAATAAGCACCAAATTTAGACCTAGTGCTGAAGTACTCAACGGGGGTCAGACTGACCCCCTCTGTTTCTTTGCAATGTAAGTCTGTGTGAGGACAATTGGAGGGTGTGCCTATTACTCTGCTCTGCTAGTAAAGACCACTAGAAAGAAATGTACGAAGCAGAGGTATTTAAAAAAAAATATATAGATTCTAGTCTTCCTGCTGTTGTTACTTGGATAGGAAATCAGGGGAATCCCCCTGAATTAAAAAGATTTTAGTAATCCCCCTAAATTAAAAAAGATTTCTTCTAACTTCTAGTCTTGGTGCTGTTTTTACTTGAATAGGAAAGAAGGGGAATCCCCCTAATGAGGGCACAAAAAGCAGAAAAATGCTCACAGAGGCTCTAAACCTTATTTGCTCTATCCAAAACTGTGAAACGTTTTGGGTGGAGATGTCTTTATCCTCAATGAACCCTCTAGCCCAGAAATCTAACTCTTAACCACACCCAAATCTTAATCTCAACCTGACCCAATAATGTAAGCCTTAACCTAAACTAAACCAGGGGCGGATCCAGGGGGGGGGCAACAGGGCAATTGCCCCCCCCCCCGAGACCATCTGTCACACTCGCTGGCTCTGTTTTTTTGTTTTTTTTGCGCCTGATCTCCCGGACTTTGGGGACCCGGTACTGACCGGCCATAGGTCCCCTGGACCCCAAACTTGGCACACATGTAGCTCCATGTCTCATCTATAAGTGTCCTAAGGCCAGGGAGAACCGATTTTTCAAAGCCGGGCACTCCTTCCATAGACTCCAATGTTAAACGGTAATTTCTCCGGTGATTTTGAGGACTTGGTACCGGCCGGTCGTAGGTTCCCTGGACCCTAAAATTGGCACACATGTAGCCCATTGTCTCCTCTACAAGTGTGAAAAGTTTGGTGTCTGGGAGACCTACGGCCGGGGAGAACCGATTTTTCAAAGCCGGGCACTCTTTCCATAGACTCCCATGTTAAACATCAGTCTAGTCATGGGCACAGTGAGGCATGGGCACAGTGAGGCATGGGCACAGTGAGGCAAAGTGAGGCACAGTGAGGCATGCAGATGGACATCCTAGGCTTATACTCGAGTCAATACGTTTTCCCAGTTTTTTGGGGTAAAATTAGGTGCCTTCGGCTTATATTCGGGTCGGCTTATACTCGAGTATATACAGTACTTGTTCTGCGGCTGCCGCTGCCTCTCTGAGTCTCTCTCTCAGTTTCTCACATCAGCCGATCAGCGGCGCTGAGAGAGAGACTCCTCTAATGTAGTTACGCGGCGCACTGACATGATACCAGGAGCGGAGGAGGAGGTGGGTGGAGCCTCTTCCCTGCACTCGTTGCTAACGCCTGGGCCGCTTGGCGTCTAGCAATGAGTGACGTCAGTGAGTCACGTGGGGCCGCTCTGCAGGCAGGTGCGATAGCGTGTGGCTCCACAGACTGATAAGAAAGCGGGCGGCTACACTTGCGGCGCGGTTTGTGGGTGGGCGGCGCGGTTCGTGGGCAGACCGTGCTGCTCAGTGTGTTGGCAGCGCAGGTGAGAGTAAGAGAGCAGGCTCATCTCTCACCGCCCGTGCCTGCCCTGCATTCCTGCAGTGACTTCCGCCCTCACTGTGCAGGCAGCAGAGAGATTACATTATCTCTCTGCTGCCTGACTCTGGGAGTCTGGAACACAGCAAGAGACAACCAAAACTACACCTTAGCAGGCAAGTTAGTGACAATCCGCAAATTGTGTCAGGTGACGTGGCAAATGACAATCTGCATCTGGTGGCAGGTAAGTGACAATCAGTAAGGTGTGGCAGGTGAGTGGCAAGTGACAATCCGCAAGGTGTGGCTAGTGACAATCCACAAGGTGTGGCAGGTGATGTGGCAAGTGACAATCTGCAACGTGTGGCAAGTGACACGCTCAGGGCTCCCACTAATTGCAGGCGACGGTGGCAAGTGACACACTCAGGGTTCCCAATGATTTTGCATTGAACCATTTAATTTTATATTACAATGTAATAATAGAAATAATGCGCTTCAATCATCCTGACACCATAACAACCATGGTGCCGGGATGATTGAAGCGCCAACACCAGCCATTTCCCCGATAAATTTCCCACAAAAAAACATATTTTTTGGCAGTGCGCCTCCCGAGAAAAGACTCTGGATCCGCCCCTGAACTAAACTCCTAATTTTTAGGTGAAATTCATTTGATCACAACAATAAATACTCTATTATCATGGCAATAATTGCCAACACGTTAATGACATAAATATTATTATATGGAAAATTATTCTCGGAAAAGGAAAACCCTTCCTAGATGCCAGTTGAACAAGGGCAGATTCTGATAGTTGCAGGAAATCCCACCCAGGTTACTGCACACCCACCAGTAAAGAGGGCCTCTCATCTATTTACATCTTGCTGTCTGAAGTTGCTGTTCATTAAAAAAACACTAAGACTGTATTTTCACTATTCCTCAATGTTAAATCCCATTAGGGGTTTTTGTAAAGGGGCCTCATAGGTTTGTATCACAGTGCCCCCTGTCCCCACAATGTTACAACCTCATACAAAAAGAGCAAATGGCAGGGCCAGGTGTGCTAATATCAGGAAGACTCCTAGCTCTCTCACATTGCCAGTAAGTAAAGGCTTGTGATTAATGTGGTTTCTGAAATAACAAATGTAATATGTTCTCTGGGAACTCTTTCTAAAATAGTCTGTTTGATCCCCTATATTTAAAGATGAAGGAGAAAAATAAGGCCCTCCTATTTCAAAAGTAACTCTCCAAGTACCGAACAGCCTTTGACTAATATGGAAAATAACAATAGTAAATAAATGAAAATAAGATTTTGAAATTAAGCTAATATTCTGATAATGAAAAAAAAAAAAATATGCACCTACAATGAATTTAATTTGTAGCCAAACATTTTTTTTTAACTAACTTGACAAGCTACCTTCCTGTAGTGTATCTGCCTTGATACGCTGTGCTTTGAGGCTTGCTGACCCACTTTCTTAGGGGTTTATTGATCTAACAAGAGATCACACCCAGTGATGTCATAACTTAACCCAGCCCACCTTCTACCGCCTGTGATTTTATCCTTCAATTAATAAAAGTAAAGTAAAGTGCACTTTTTAGTAAGCACGTGTTTTATTTTTTATTTTATTTTTTTTGTTTATAAACTTTTTTATTGTGTACAAAATAATGGTACAAACATTATGTCATGACCTCATAGTAGTTTAGATATGACTTTCACATTTTGCATGCTTGCTATTCCATATTTTTGTTATTGTAATAAATATGGAGATTTGTAGATTAGCCACTAGAGGGAACTCTCAGTGATTTAAAGTGCAAGGATTTGAATTTGGATGGCACATGGAAGGGTTACAACTAGGGTTGCCACCTTTTCTTCAATCTAAACCCGAACACTTTAGCGGCACACAGCAATTATTATTTTTTTGGGGGGAACACTGTGGACTCTGGTGTAAAGAAGAACTCTGATGTAAGGGAGTTTCTGCTCACCAAACCTCCCACTTACATCAGAGTTCCCAGCATTCCCCCTTAAATTAGGGTTCCCAAAGCCCCCCCTACATCAGAGTTCACAGGGCACCCCTTACATCTGAGTTCCCTTTAACTTACTCATTCCCTTGGAGGCAGGAAAGAGAAGGGAGGGAGACTTTACTCACAGACAGTGGATGGTAAGCTCACTCACCCGGGGATGGAGGCTCAGGCATTGACACCTTTCATCCACAATGTATCTGCTGGTTGCTGAGCTTCAAACTTCCAGCCCACACATCCATTTCCTGAGGAACAAAACGCTGGGGAATGGTGTGTGGGTGGGCAGACAGAGGGATAGGGGTGGGAGGGGGAGGAGCAGATAAAGTGGTACTTGGTTATTTGGGGAGCCACACTCCATTCTGAATATTGTGTCTGGGTTTCAGGCGGTCTGAAACCCGGACACACGATTCAAAACCCGGACTGTCCAGGAGAATTCCAGATGGGTGGCAACCCTAGTTACAATGCCTGTTTGGTTCTTTCAGCTATCTCAATTGACTTGACAAGGTTTTCACTAGACAGGAAGTGATGAAAAATCTGCAATATGAACCCTTGCAATTTCTGTCTATCTCTCGCCAACTAGTAAAAAGGTTTGTTAAATCCCCCAAGTGATCCAATCTGCATAACACTTGTCCCCAATAAAATCAATACTGTGGTTTGTAAAAAAACTATCATGTTTATTGCTGTCAGTGCTGGCTATAGCTCCACTGTCAGGAACAGGTGTGACCAAACGCACATCCAATATACCAAACTTTGTAAAACAAACCAGATAACCAAATAGTGACACACAATGAACAACTGCCCAAAGTGACACACAATGAACAACTGCCCTGCAGAAAGCAGGGAAAGCAAAGCATAGTCGTAACAGAGCCAGGGTCACACATGGGAGATTAAGCAGAGAGAGCTGGGAGCAAGACAGAACATGGAGAGGGTAACAGGAGACGGAGAAAGCAGGTGGGAGGGATCAGGCTGCAGGGTCGAGGTCCAGATACAAGATCAAAGGAACGCAGGTCAGGGGCACATGAAGACATACACCAAGACAAGGAGGAGATCTCCCCAATGTCCTTATGGAGGGGGACTCTCCCTCCGAACAATAATCGCCTCCCACCCACCTTCCTCCATGCCAGAAGTCGTCTCAAGCAACGTTAGTGTTAGTGTTCTCTCTCTTCATACTGTACTGTACTTTGTTTCATATGTTTGTGGTTCAAAAAAAAAAGTTCAGAACGGATTAGCCTGATTTATGTTGAACCCTACGGGAAAATTTGCCTCCGTTCGCGACCAATTCGGTTCACAACTAGTGTTGAGCAAACCCGAAGCGAAGCCGTACCGAACTTTAGCTTTTTCCCGAACCCGAACCCGGACTTTTCCCAAAAGTCCGGGTTCGGGTTCGGGTTCGGTAATCTAATAACGCATTTAGAAATGCTTCAGGGGCCAGCCAATCACCTTTTGATTAGCTGGTGTGCCCTTAGAAGCCATCATAGCCATGCCTACTAATGGCATGGCTGTGATTGGTCAGTGCAACATGTGACCCAGCTTCTATATAAGCTAGAGGCACACAGCACACACGTCACTCTGCTTCAGAATAGATAGGGAGAGGATCTAGTCTGCTGCTGCTGCTTTTAGGGAGAGATACAAAGATAGAAGAGGTAGTCCTGATTCTACAATCTGAGGGAAAAGATAGAGAGATAGTGTAGTGTAGGGCCAGGTTCCTGTGTTGGTGCTTTCAGGGAGAGAGAATATTATATAGGAGTCCAGATTCAGAGATTAAAATCAGCGATCTGCATAGGTTTACCTGTTTGTGTTGCAGTGCAGTCTTTTTACACTGCTATGAGCCCAGTGTCAGAGAAAATCTAACTTTTAGGGGAAAAAAAAAGGCACTTTATTGTTCTCTTTTCCAAAAGACCCATAGGGCAAAAAAAAAAAAAAGCATTTTATTTTGCTCGTGCAAAAAAAGACCCGTTTAGGGCAAAAAAAAAAAAAAAAATTTGCACTTTAATGTACGCTTGCAAAAAACGCAGTTTAGGGGCACAAAAAAAAGTTTGCAGTGTGTTATACATATTTTGAGGTGTGTGAAATAAACAATTTCTATATAGTTTTCTCCTACTGTGCTATACTAAAAAAACAACATTTTTTTTTTATAGCATTTTCTGCAGTTCTGTAGCTGTGCGATTCAACGGTTACATACTGTGGGTGTGTTCTGCTCTTCCAAAAAACGCCGTTTAGTGGCACCAAAAAAAGTTTGCAGTGTGTTATACATATTTTGAGGTGTTTGAAATAAACAATTTCTTTATAGTTTTCTCCTACGTTGCTATACTAAAAAAACAACTTTTTTTTTTTAATAGCATTTTCTGCAGTTCTGTAGCTGTGCGATTCAGCGGTTACGTACTGTGGGTGTGTTCTGCTCTTCCAAAAAACGCAGTTTAGTGGCACCAAAAAAAGGTTGCAGTGTGTTATACATATTTTGAGGTGTGTGAAATAAACAATTTCTATATAGTTTTCTCCTACTGTGCTATACTAAAAAAACAAATTTTTTTTTGAATAGCATTTTCTGCAGTTCTGTAGCTGTGCGAGTCAGCGGTTACGTACTGTGGGTGTGTTCTGCGCTTCCAAAAACACCCATTTAGGGCAAGATCCTAAATTTAGAAAATATGAGGAGAAGGTCAAAGGGACGTGGTGGCCCCGGTCGTGGTGCTGCTGGTGGAGCTCCTGTTGCAGGGAGAGGACGTGGTGGATCTGTACCAGATACACGCACAAGTGAAACACCTTCCTCAGGTGCGAGTAGGCGACCGAGCCTGTGGCGTTATTTTGTCGCGCCTAATGAGGCTGTAAGAATGTTTAGGCCAGGACAAGTACAGGCGATAGTAGATTGGGTTGCTGACAGTGCCTCGGGTTCCTTCACATTGTCTCCCACCCACTCTTCTGATGAAAGAACAGAGTTGGCACCTGAAACCCATGTCCATCAGTCTTTCACCTCACCCCCTTGCAAATCAGCCAAGCAGTCTGAGCCCCAAATCATGCAGCAGTCTCTTCTGCTTTTCGATGACTCTGTTAGCAGGGTTTCCCAGGGCCATCCACCTAGCCCTGCCCCAGAAGTGGAAGAGATTGAGTGCACCGATGCCCAACCACTTATGTTTCATGATGAGTACATGGGAGGACCATCGCAGTACGTCTCGGATGATGACGAAACACAGGTGCCAACTGCTGCTGCTTTCGCAATTGTGCAGACAGACAAGGAGGGCAGGGGTGAAGACTGGGTGGAAGATGATGTGGAGGACGATGAGGTCCTCGACCCCACATGGAATCAACGTTATGCAGGTGACCAGTGTAGTTTGGAGGAAGAGGCGGTGGTCGCACAGAGCCACCAGCACAGCATAAGAGGGAGCAGGGTGCAAAAGCGGAGCGTCTGTCAGCTAGACAGTATGTCTGCTACTGCCCAACGCAGCAAGGGACCGAGCACACCAAAGCCAGGTCCAAGGAGTTCCCTAGCGTGGCAGTTCTTCACACAATGTGCTGATGACAAGACACGAGTGGTTTGCAAGCTGTGCATTCAGAGCCTGAAGCGAGGCATAAACGTTCTCAACCTGAGCACAACCTGCATGACCAGGCATCTAAGTGCAAAGCACGAGCTGCAGTGGAGTAGACACCTCAAAAACCAAGAAAGGTCTCTGGCTCCTCCTGCTTCCTCTTCTGCTGCAGTCTCGGCCTCTTCATCCACCTCTGTAGTGACAGTGGCACCTGCCACCCCGCAAACAGAGGATCTGCCATCAACACTACCACCTGGGTCACCAACCATCTCCACAATGTCCCATGGAAGCGTTCAGCTCTCTATCTCCCAAACATTGGAGCGGAAGAGGAAGTACCCCCCTAGCCACCCGCGATCCCTGGCCCTGAATGCCAGCATTTCAAAACTCCTGGCCTTTGAAATGCTGTCATTCCGTCTGGTGGAGACGCAGAGTTTTAAAAGCCTGATGGCATTGGCTGTCCCACAGTATGTCGTGCCCAGCCGCCACTATTTTTCCAGGCGAGCCATCCCTTCCCTGCACAACCAAGTGGGGGACAAAATCAGGTGTGCACTGCGCAACGCCATCTGTGGCAAGGTCCACCTAACTACGGATGCGTGGACCAGTAAGCACGGTCAGGGACGGTATATATCCCTAACAGCACACTGGGTAAATGCAGTGGCGGCTGGGCCTGAGGCAGATAGCAGTTTGGCGCATGTCCTTCCACCACCGAGGATTGCAGGGCGCTTCAGTTTGCCTCCTGTTGCTAACTCCTCCTTCTCCGCTTGCTCATCCTCTACCGCCTCCTCATCCATTCAGCGTAACACCTTCACCACCAACTTCAGCACAGCCAGGGGTAAACGACAGCAGGCAGTTTTAAAACTTTCCTGTTTGGGGGAAAAACCCCACACCGCGCAGGAGTTGTGGAGGGACATGGAACAACAGACCAATGAGTGGTTGCTGTCAGTGAGCCTCAAGCCCGGCCTGGTGGTGTGCGATAATGGGCGAAATCTCGTAGCAGCTCTGGGCCTAGCCGGTTTGACGCACATCCCTTGCCTGGCGCATGTGCTGAACTTGGTGGTCCAGAGGTTCCTTAAAAATTACCCCAATATGCCAGAGCTGCTGCAGAAAGTGCGGGCTGTCTGTGCGCACTTTCGGCGATCTTACCCTGCTGCTGCTCGCCTGTCAGCGCTGCAGCGTAACTTCGGCCTTCCCGCTCACCGCCTCATATGTGACGTGCCCACAAGGTGGAACTCCACCTTGCACATGCTGGCCAGACTGTGCGAGCAGCAGCAGGTGATAGTGGAGTTTCAGCTGCAGCAATCACGCGTGAGTCGCTCTGCGGAACAGCACCACTTCACCACCAATAACTGGGCCTCCATGCGAGACCTGTGTGCCTTGTTGCGCTGTTTTGAGTACTCCACCAACATGTCCAGTGCCAATGACGCCGTTCTTAGCGTTACTATCCCAGTTCTATGCCTCCTTGAAAAAACGCTTCGGGCGATGATGGAAGAGGATGTGGCACAGGAGGATGAGGAGGAGGAGGAGGAAGCGGGATCATTTCAAAGGCTTTCAGGGCAGTCTTTCACAAGTGGCTACGAGGGTGGGTTCCTGCACCAACAAACGCCAGGTACACAATTGTCCGGCGGAAAGGGAACAGTTCTGGAGGATGACGAGGTGGAGGAGGAGATGGAGGAGGAGGAGGAGGAGGAGGAGGAGGCATTTTCACAGCAGGGTGGCACCCAGACCAGCTCGTGGCCATAACTGGTGCGTGGCTGGGGGGATACAGAGGACACAGACGATACACCTCCAACAGAGGACAGCTTTTCTTTGCCTCTGGGCAGCCTGGCACACATGAACGATTACATGCTGCAGTGTTTCCGCAATGACCGCCGAGTTGCCCACATTTTAACTGGTGCTGATTACTGGGTGGCCACCCTGCTGGATCCCCGTTACAAGGACAACGTACCGTCCTTAATTCCCTCACTGGAGCGGGATCGTAAGATGCGCGAGTACAAGCGCACGCTGGTAGACGCGCTGCTGGTGGCATTCCCACCTGACAGCGGGCGTACGGTGGAAGCACAAGGCGAAGGCAGAGGAGGAGGAAGAGGTCGCCAACGCAGCCGGGGCACCGGCAGCACCTCAGAAGGCAGGGTTAGCATGGCTGAAATGTGGAAAAGCTTTGTCAGCACGCCACAACAACCAGCGCCACCAGCTGAGATGGAACGTCTTAGCAGGAGGCAGCATTTCACCAACATGGTTGAGCAGTATGTGTCCACAAGCCTACACGTACTGGATGACGGGTCTGCCCCCTTTAACTTCTGGGTCTCCAAATTGGGCACATGGCCTGAGCTTGCCCTTTATGCCTTGGAGGTGCTGGCCTGCCCTGCAGCCAGTGTATTATCTGAACGTGTATTTAGCACGGCAGGGGGCGTTATCACAGACAAGCGCAGCCGCCTGACCAGAGCCAATGTGGACAAGCTCACGTTCATTAAAATGAACCAGGCATGGATCCCACAGGACTTGTCCGTACCTTGTGCAGAATAGACATGTATACCGGTGTTGTGACAAAAACTGTCTGGCCATCAGATTGTGTCCGGCCCATACTGCGAAGGCGCAGCGCTTGCGCAGTACAGAGGACAAGGAGATTCACAAAATCTCCGAAGATGAACGGCGCCTGCGCTGTGAGTGCAGGTTCAAGCCCCACCATCCAAGTGGACATACGGTAGCACATAATAACAGGGCCCCTCACGGGCTTGGTTCGATCGCCACGCTTCGGGCACGGCCTCACTTGGCTCGTCTTGAACCACGGATGGTGTGGCCTTCACCTGAACTCACCACGCAGGCGCCGTTCGTCTTGGGAGATTTTCGAAATCCCCTTGTCCTACATACTGAGCAAGCGCAGTACAGGGTGGACACTATTTGACGGGGGACAGAATTCGACACATCACCGGCATTACACAGCCATTGTTGTATTTTTGAATCAGTGTTGGCTACCTCGTCCTCCTCCACCGCCGCTTCCACCTACACAGCCACATCCACCGCCACTTCAACCTCCTACTCCATATGGACCTCGTCCTCCTAGGTCAAGATTATTATTTTTTATTTTTATTTTTTTTATGTTATTTTAAGTTATTTCCCTATCCACATTTGTTTGCAGAGCACTTGCCATGCTCTTAACAACATTTTGCTGCCATTTGCAGCCCTCTAGCCCTTTCCATTACCTTTTTAGAGCCTTTTTAGTCCTTAGAAGTCCAGGTCCCCATTGACTTTAATGGGGTTCGGGTTCGGGTCCGGGTTCGGGTTAAAGTTCGGTCCCGAACCCGAACTTTTTTCCGAAGTTCGGCCGAACCCGTCGAACCCGAACATTCAGGTGTCCGCTCAACTCTATTCACAACAACCAAATAATTGATAGGGGTTTGCATCCCTCTCCACTCTATGCAAAACTAAAAAAAAGTTTTGCCTTTAGTTATACTTTAATGACACAGGTGCATTAATGCACATTAGGGCTGCTGTAGAATTCAACGTCTATGTGAAAAAGCCCTCTTGTGATTTGGAGGGGGCAGTAAAAATAGGTGGTTGAGCTGCCTTTTTATCACCCCCCCCCCCAATTGTCCTCTCTGCTTTAGCTTCGAAGGCAGCTGGATTGAGGTTGTACTCATGTTGTGGGGGTACCCCACACTTTTTGTTTTTTTGCATGGGGCCCCCCTAACCACTTCAGCGCCAGAAGGATTTACCCCCTTAATGACCAGGCCATTTTTTGCAATAAGGCACTGCGTCGCTTTAACTGAGAATTGCGCGGTCGTGCGACACTGTGCCCAAACAAAATTTATGTCCTTTTTTTCCCCACAAATAGAGCTTTCTTTTGGTGGTATTTGATCACATCTGTGGTTTTTATTTTTTGCGCTATAAGCAAAAAAAGACAGACAATTTTGAAAAAAATATTACTTTTTGCTATAATAAATATATAAAAAAAAAAAAGTTAAAAAACTAATTTCTTTATCAGTTTAGGCCAATATGTATTCTTCTACATATTTTTGGTAAAAAAATGACAACAAAGCGTCTACAAAATAGGGGAAAGTTTTATGGCATTTTTATTATTATTATTTTTTTTTTTACTAGTAATGGCAGTGATCAGCATATTTTTAGTGGGACTGCGACATTGCGGCTGACAGATCAGACACTTTTGACACTTTTGTGGGACCAGTGACATTATTACAGTGATCAGAGCTAAAAATATCCACTGATCACTGTATAAATGACACTGACAGGGAAGGGGTTAACACTATGGGGCGATCAAGACGTTAAGTGTGTCCTAGGGAGGTGTTTCTAACTGTGGGGGGGGGGGAGTGGACTGACTGGGAATACAGAGAGATCATTGTAGTGCCCTTTCCAAATGGTTGGGACGCTATGTGTAAATTTAGGGGTATGTCTGAGCCATAGTTGGGCTCAGATCAGTTGATTGTTCAAAATTTGCTTCTGCTCTGGGTGTGATACTGCCTGGCAGTAGTGTTCCCTGTTTTCCTGTAGGTGGCACTGCCACCACTGGCCCAGGTTGAACTACAGGGGTATCACTACACTTTGGGTGTCCTTTTTCGGCAGCTGTGCAGTGGGCGTGGTGGACCCGCTGTGCATGATGGGAGAGGATACATAATGGGCAGACGCCATTGATTGGAGTCCTGTGTGCGCGCCTCATGGCCCGCATGGCATGGGGTGCGCGTGTGTTCTAGCCCCGGGCACCTTTAGCCCAAGGCTACATCGCTACCTGGTAGGCCCAGCTCTGCTGGCTGGGGCCTATGCCTTTGGAAGGGATCCCAAGCTGCCCACCTGCGGGAAGCCCACCTTTAGGAAAGGAGGCCAGGGGAGGATCTGCCCCAGAGGAGACTGGCAACGGTAATGCTGTCTCGGGAGAAGGCCTGGAGACTCACCTAAGGAGGGATCCATTGTTTTAAGCCCTACAATACGTCGATCTGGCCTAAAGTTTCTCTCTATTGCTTGGCTGGGAGGTTCGGGACTTTCATAATCCTGTGGCAGAGGATTCCTGATCGCATTCTTAAGTTCTCAGATAAAGTTGATCCGTGCGTCATCCCGGCTGCTAGGACCAGTAAAGGGGACTATCCGGGTGAGCAATACCCACTCAGGCTTGAGTGGCGACGTTGTGCTTTTAGTGCTGCGTGCCTGAACCTTCCCCTGTTCTTCTCTCGTTTCCTACTTTCCTCTCAAGTTCCCTCAGCAAGGTAAATAAAGCCTTATTGTTGGGTTTTACATCTGTGTGGACATTGGCCTTTTCTGGAGACTTTCTATACCCTGACAACGGAAGCCTTGGAGGTAGTTTGCAAGACCCAACAAAACCTGCCGGTACCTTAAATGGGGGTAAGTGCTACACTAGGAACAGACGATCACACTGTACTCCCCTAAAAGAACGGAGATCTGATTTGTTTACATTGGCAGATCCCCGTTCTGCTTCTCTGTGGAGCGATCACGGGTGTCCGGCGGACACGGCGATTCGCGCAATAGAGCCGACCTGCCGCAGTATAACTGCGGCGGCTGGTCGGCAAGTGGTTAAAGTGCATTGCAAATTGGAAGGGCCTGATATGAATTATGGGGGGAACCTCACACTGTTTGCTTTTTCAACCACTTGACCTCAAGGCCTTTTTCTGACACTTTTGTTTACAAGTATAAATTTGTATTTATTGCTATGAAATTAGTCAGAACCCCCAAACGCTATTTTTTTCATTGCAGATGCTCTAGAGCACAGGTGTCAAACACAAGGCCCGCAAGCCGAATACGGCCCTCCAGGCCATTTCATGTGGCCCTCGCACCTCTCCTGCAGCTGCAGGAGAGCTCCAGCCCTCCTCTGGTCCTACTCCAGACCCTTACTTTCTGCTTTCAAGCAATGCATTCAGCTTCTTCCCAGCAGCAGCATAAGGAAAGAGGGATGCACTGTGATGTATGGGAGAGTGGGGGACTCAACTTCTGATGGTGGGGTGGCTCTTGACATCTAATGTAAAGGGGAGGCAGTCATTGCAATTTGGCAAAGGTGATGGTGACTGCGCTGTGAAATGCTAGGTGAAATGTAGAAATATAGAAAAAGCTAGGGTACTAGCTCTAACAAGACCCACAGACAGCGCGGGGGTTCTCTGTTTATAGTCATTGCAATTTGTTATTATCACACGGTTTTTGAAATGGAATTATTTTGGGAAAAAAAAATATTTTTTTGAATTTTAATGAAAAAAAACACAATACATAACCAATTGTTGTATAAAATATAAAAGCTGATGTTATGCTGAGTAACCAGTTAGCCACTAGTGCGGCTTTTACAAGAGAGCCAACCGCCTGCTCTAAAAAATGGTATACATTCTTGGATAATCACTTGAAGTCCAGTGACGTACTGGTCAGTGTTCTGGTCACTTTGTTTATATGGCCAGGGATTTCCGATCATTAAAATAATTTGGCCATATAAAGTCACCCGTTGCTAGGGAAGTGACAGGTTCCAGCACTCGCTGCTTCCTTACCAACAATGACAGTGGAAAATGAGAAGAAAAACCTGCTACTACATATGATGTTAGACTCCTGCCCAATGGGCTGAAATCCATTGTTTGGACAAGGGAGCTCATTCTTAATGAGGACAACTAGTTTGCAAGAGGAATAAAAGTTGTCATCAACATCAAAGTGGAACAACCAATGCTGACCAGGCGTAATGGTGTTTTAACATCTTTACCCCAGCAATTTAAAAACAATCCACACCTTCAGCCATGTAAATCAAGAAAAAAATAAAATCAATACAGACTTCCTGACACCAAGAATGGGATTATATAACTAGGACAGGATGGTTCCACAACTTCCACACCTCCCATCCTGTTCTTGGACAGTCAATATGTTTCTTGGCACATTCCATGGTGGTTGGATTATGGTGTCAGTAATACCTGTGATGATATAACTGTAAGTAGGGTATGTTCCTGAAACTCATTAGAACCAAAAAAGTAGTTTGGAGAACCTATAAAATGTCTTTAAAATTACAGAACAAGTTCAATAGAACATGACTTACTAGTACTAGGTGTAGCAACATTACAACCTTATTATAATTGACCTGCAGGTGGTCCCAAAAGACAACTTTCACAATAGCAAATTATATAGTTGACACCTTTCTCCCCAAACATTTTTTCTTTTAATTAATCACCCAGTGATATCCTGAGGAAACAAGTGCCTGCAGACAGTTGGATTTTTTTATCTCTTTATCTCTGGTGATCAGACCATTGTTTCTAATTTGTTTCTACAGTTTATTCTATAACTTTCCCATCCAGTCTGTAAATAACTGTTTCCTGAAATTATTGGTTATTGGCAGGAAATGATAACAGCTTGGAGGATACTGAAATACTTTCTTTGAAACACTTTCTAAGAAGCTAACAAAAAATTAACACTTTTAGAACTTAAATGATATTGCAGAATTGTTCACTGTAAAAAAAGGGTAAATTCTTCATCCTTTTCCCATTGCACCGATTTTTAGAAAATAGAGGGAATATACAGCAGAGTATGGCACAAAAACATGATATGGTTTAACAGGGGTCTCCCATCATTCTAAACAAAGGGGAGGTTCACTAGACATGTGCGATTCGTTTCGAAGCATCCGAAATACGAATTTATATGCTTCCGAATTTTACGAAATACGAAATTCAGTTGACGAATTTCGGATCCGAATTTTAGAAAGGTATTTTTTGCTTTTTAAATTCATCATAATGAATGTTCGTAATTGTTACGAAAAGTTAACGAACCTAAAGAAAATTTGTATTCAATCCAAATTAAATTTCAGACACGAATTTCGAAATACGAACTAACAGCCCAGGCTACAATACCTTTCTCAATATGGCAGTCGTCGACTCATTATGCTCATTATGAGGGGCTCCCACCATCCCTGTGCTGTGCTGACTTCCTCCTGGGGCTGTACCTCTGCTGTGCTCATTATGAGGGGCTCCCACCATCCCTGTGCTGTGCTCATTATGAGGGGCTCCCACCATCCCTGTGCTGTGCTGACTTCCTCCTGGGGCTGTACCCCTGCTGTGCTCATTATGAGGTGCTCCCACCATCCCTGTGCTGTGCTGACTTCCTACTGGGGCTGTGCCCCTGCTGTGCTCATTATGATGGGCTCCCACAATCCCTGTGCTGTGCTGACTTTCTCCTGGGGCTGTACCCCTGCTGTGCTCATTATGAGGGGTTCCCACCATCCCTGTGCTGTGCTGACTTCCTCCTGGGGCTGTACCCCTGCTGTGCTCATTATGAGGAACTCCCACCATCCCTGTTCTGTGCTGAGTTCCTGGATTTGTTTGTAGCCCATTGCCGTTAGTTCGTATTTCGTAATTTGTGTCCGAAATTCAATTTGGATTGAATACGAATTTAGATTTTGGTTAGGTTCGTTAACTTTTCGTAAAAATTACAAACATTCGTTATAATGAATTTAAAAAGCAAACCCAGGAAGTCAGCAGCACTGCTGACTTCCTGGGTTTGCTTTTTAAATTCATCATAACGAATGTTCGTAATTTTACGAAAAGTTAACGAATCTAACGAAAATTCGTATTTCGTACGAATTCAAATACAAAATAACGGCTAATACGAAACGGAACGAAACAAAACAAATTTATTGACGGCGCCCAGGTCTACAGTTCACTGTCCTTCAAAAATTAGGGAGAGTAAACATCGCCCCATCGTTGGTATTAAGGGAGAGAAAAATCTGGTGTCAGTGGGAGGAATAGTTTCCCATCATTGGTATCAGTGGGAGGAATAATTTCCATCATTGGTGTCAGTAGGAAGAATAGTGCCCCATCATTGGTATCAGTGGAAGGAATAGTGCCTTATCATTGGTATCAGTGGGAGGAGTAGTTTACCATCATTGGTGTCAGTGGGAAAAACGATGCCCCTTCATTGGTATCAGTGGGAGGAATAATGCCCCATCATTGGTATTAGTGGGAGGAATAGTGCCCCATCATTGGTATCAGTGGGAAGAACAGTGCCCCATCATTGGTATCAGTGGGAGGAATAATGCCCCATCATTGGTATTAGTGGGAGGAATAGTTTCCCATCATTGGTATTGGTAGGAGGAATAGTTTCCCATCATTGGTTTCAGTCTAAGGAATAGTGCCTCATCGTTGGTGTCAGTGGGAGGAATAGTGCCCCATCTTTGGTGTCAGTTGGAAGAATTATGCCCCATTGTTTGTGTCAGTGGCTAGAATTATGCCTCATTGTTGGTGTCAGTGGCAGGAATAATGCTTCAAGGACCGCATAAATGCAAGTAAAGAGCCGCATCTGGTCCCCAGGCCGCAGTTTGGAGACCACTGATTTAAAGTATAACAACAAGGTATCTATGGGGTGGATAAAGACCCAAATAGTGGCAAGTGGGGGATGGCGGTTGTGCCGCGTCCCTTATATGTATAGATATGTATATTTAAAAAGTATCAAAAATGTATTAAACAGATATAACACATAATAACAACTAGAAAAACTCCTAAAATCCAGACAAGTGTTACTGGTTGTGATATGGTTTAAAGACTTTGGGACTTTTTCAGACATACAGAAGCCCTTGTTGTCTTGGATTGCCTTGGAGAGGGCTATTTACAAGCTGAAACGCCAGAGCAGTTGCACTGTGGCCTTGTTAACTCAAAGGGTTATGTTCAGCAGCAGTACTACCTACCAAGCATGACAAGGGTGTTTAATTTTTGCCACGGTCAAGACATATGTACGCCCCCTGAATGTCTTTGTGTAGGTGGGAGGTCAAGGGGCAGTAAAACCAACTGCTTACTTTTACTGTCACCTAGCCCCCTGTGTGAACCAGATTTTAAAGTGTATCTCCAGGCCAAATTTTTTTTAAAATTCCTTTAAGATGGCACAGGAAATTATCCTTTGCAAAAAAAAAAATTCTGTCTGAATCCCGGTTGTGGAGATGCACCCCTCTCTTTGTGTTGGTGACCATTGTCACTGAGAAAAAAAAGTGAGGGGAAATCACAAATTTTATAGTTGTCCCCAGAAGAAAAGGTGAGGGGAAATCTGTGGAAACCTGTCTAAGAGGGGAATTTCCCTCCTTTTAAGAGATTTCCTCTTACTTCCTGTTTATTTCTGGGACATGAAGTGAAGAGAAATTTCCCAATGGCACACAAACAGCAAAAAATAAACTGCAAGGGGATTTAACCTGTACATTATAAAAAAAAAAAGTTTTTTTGCCCGTACAGTATATGCATTTTAAATTAAAATACTCAGTTTCGAAGGTATACTGTACTTGGTAAAGGGATGTTCCATCCAAAAGTGATATTAAAGTGGAGTTCATTAGACTGAGTTGGTCCCTGGGCAACACACACATTTAGAGATACCTAATAATATGTTTTGTGGATTGTTTGAGCAATTCTACTTAGATAGCGTCTTTGGTGGATAGGGAACCCAAGGCCTCGACACTGCATGACAAGAGTACAGTAACAATCATTTAGCACAGTGGTAAGAAATATGAAGCAATAAACATCCAAACGTTTGTACAAGGTTGATTATTAGCTGATCTACCTGAATAAAGTGGCTTAGAAAAGGGGTTCTTTGGACCTCTTAGCAGGGCTGGATCTAGCCTGTCTGATGTGGGGGGTTCAGTAAAAGATATCAGGTGGGGGCAGAGGATGGGAGGTCAGCAGGTTAGTGTACAGAGGTCAACAGGGCAGAGGATAGGGTCAACAGTTTGTGAGGCAGGAGTCAGCAGGGAGAAGGACAGGGGTCAGCAGCGCAGTATAAGTGGTCCGCAGGGCGGGGGACAGGGGTCACCAGGACAGTGTGTAGCCAGCTGGCTACTGCTTGACCAGGGAATTTCACAGTTCACAACTGCAACATAGCAGCCTGCTACACACTGTGCAGATTGCGGCTGTGTGTAAGAGAATCTGGTCTCAGCTTTATGCTGTGCAGAGGTATGCAGGGCGCAAGACACGGGTCAGCTGGGCAGTGTACAGTGGTCCGCATGGTTGAGGACAGGGGTCACTTCTGGCACAGTATTGGACAGAGGGCACTCAGCAGAGCTCCCTTACCCATCCCTGCACTGCACACAGCCTGGGCACAGGCAGCAGAGCCCCTCCTCCCCACACAGTACATAGCTAAGATCAAAATCCCTTACACACAGCTATGATCTGCACAGTGTGTAGCTGACTATTGCTCGACCAGGGAATTTCACAGGTCACAACTGCAACATAGAAGCTAGCAGATTGTGGCCGTGTGCAAAGGGAATCTGATCTCAGGTATGTGCTGTGTGGGGAGGAGGAGCTCTGCTGCCTGTGCCCAGGGTGTGTGCAGTGCAGGGATGGGAGAAGGAGTTCAGCGGCTGGGCAGTGCAGGGCAGGGCATCCAGGGTGGTGGGGGAGGGGTGGTTGGCTTTGAGGGGGGGGCGGTTCTGCAACTGGAATCTGGAGCACAGCCAACTCCAGCACCCCCCCCCCCCCCCAAAGCTCATAAAGCTATTGTGCCATTAATTTTATGACTAGTCATCATCATAGAGTGTGGATAAGGGGACAACATATCCTCCAAAAAGTAGTTGGTCCGCAGCGAAGACTGGTTCACCTGATGGCTTTTCAGTGATCTACAAAAAACATTGAACCTCTATGGGTCAACCCAATCTTGTCATAATCCCAGGTTGTGTAGACCAATCCACTTTACCATCCAATGTATTCATTACATAGGTCGTTCTTTACATATTTTGTAGGCTGTGATTTTACGTCTTCACCACTAGAGTGTAGAAGATCTCCTTTTTTATGTTATCATTTATGAGTCGCATGTTCTCTGCTTAAAGTGTAACTAAAGGCAAATGTTTTTTTTTTTTTTTGCTTTAGATACAGTGGAGGTGGATTAGAACATCTGTAAAAAAAAATTAATTGCTGTCTGTGTCCCCATTAAGGAGACCCCCCTCGCAATTTGTCCAGTTTACCATTATCATTGAAAGTAAATGTAAAAGAAAATCCCAAATTTTGGGTTGCCCTCAGAAAAGTAATAGAGGTGAAATCTTCCAATGAGGACACTAGTTCTGGTGAGCTGAGGGTCCCCAAGAAATTCCCTTAAATGCAGGGATTTTCTCTAACCAGATCGTACGATTTTCATTTAGTCAGTACAGTTGTTTTCCGAAAATACAATACAAATACATTACAACACATGACATGAATTTTCGTGACTTATAACCTATTTAATTTCTTCGTGCGACTATTAAGCGAAAAAAGTCGTACGATCTGTCGCACGATATTCGGATCGTGTGTACGGGGCATTACTCTATCCAAATTGAAAAAGAAAAAAAGTTTTGCCTTTAGTTCTTCTTTGTAGAATGTCTAACTACCATTTCCTCAAATGCTAACAATGTTCATTCTTTTTTTTTATGCATTTTTTTTTCTTTTGTTGAATTTGCTTCACTTTCACGGTGGATGTCTGCCAATGACCCTTTCTCATGACTGAATTCTCCCTCTTCTTCCTTCCCTTCCTCCTTTCTCCTCACCCCCCCCCCTTTTTCTTCCACCTTTTGTGTTTTTTTATATATTCTTTATTCACATTCCCACCTTTTTTTCCTTTTTACCCTTCTCTGGTTTTATGTTTGTCTTTTTTTCAATCTTCTTTCCGTTTTTTTATTTATTTATTACAAGTACTTATATAGCACCGTGAATTTCCGTAATACTTTACCTACTGTATATTGCACATTTACATCAGTCTGGCTCTAACACTGAGAACTGAGTGATCAAACACTGCCTATCGCTCGGTTCTCAAAGCTCTGTGAGCAGAAAGCTGGTGACTGTCAGTTACCGCTCTCTACTCTGCCCCCCCCCCATGCTCACTGGAGTGCTGGGCTGTGGAGGGGTGGGAGCGGCTGGCTCAGGCTCTTAGTGGCTCACTACAAAGCTGAGCCGGGTGCCGGTCCAGGCATGTGGGCAGATCCCAACCATATGGTCACAATCTTTCCCCAGCCTGGACTGGTTCTGTGATGTCAGCTGACAGCGGGTCACAGAATTACCTGCACTCCTGTGATCGATAAGAGATGCACTGCCAAAAAAGCTTTGACTAGTTCTCCTTTAACTTTTGATTCCCTGTTTCCGGTTGATCTCATTCTAAATCTCCGTTTAGTCTGTGTCGTCCCTCTGCCACTGTCTCATTTTTTATTGTCATTAGTTTGGTCTTGGTCTGTTTAATGTTTTATTCTTTCACCCTGGGTTGCCTTCTTTCTCCACATAACCACAGTGCATTCCCTTCATCTCCCCAAGGTGGCGCTGTGTTTACATCTGGGTGGCAGGGCGGCCTGGGTTGCCATGGCGTCAGCAGCCCTGCCACCTAGCATCCTCCCCCTGCTGGCCACGCTGCTCATGCGTGGTTCTCTAGGATTGGGTTTCCTGGCAGTGGTGGTGCTGGGTTTGATGGGCTGATGTGACCGATCGTTCTTGAATACCATCACGGGGATGTACTCTTTGGCAGTTGAGACACACCTCCATACTCCCTAACAAAGGTGCTTAACCACAGATTACTGTACTTATTTGTTAAATTGAAATGTGATCTAGAGTGTGATGAGATGTTTATTTTGGTGGGATTATGAGATCAGAGGGCGGGGGTGTCATCTTTTTACTTTGGCAGCACATCTTCACATGCAAGTTTCTTTAATAAATGGGGGCACTGGGCAGGGGGAGGTCATTTGGCAGTGGTTAAGTTCCTCTTTTAGATGTAAACCTTTCAGACAGGCAGTAAATGCTTACCGCCCTCTGAAAAGTGATCCAGATCACTTTTCAGAGGTGGTGTAGCAGCACCTGGCAGGCACTACCACTTCCTGATACCTGTTTTTTTTTTATTGCCAAATGACAATTTTACATTGCAGGACCGTGTCGCATCTGCAAAGGGTTTTCTGATGGTGGCAATAGTGGACCATGCTTGTGTAATGTTTGTTGTTAGGCAACTTGTAATCATTGGAAGCCCATATGACAGGGTGACAACACAGGAGAACTATTGGTAGACATGGTCAGAGAGTTGTCACCCAGTACCAGGAGATGCCTGAACAAGGACCTCCATGACAGGATCACAAGGGATTATTGTAAAGAAAGCTGCAGATTTAGTGGCGGTTCACACGTATGCGAGTTCAATGCGGATCAGATGCGATCCGAAAAAACAAAGATTCACATATCATCTAAAAAAGCATTATTTCCAATGAAGGCTATTCATATATACTGGGTGCACATTTGATCTGGTTCAAAAAGGGGTCCTGTGCGAGGTTTAGTGCGGTGTGGTGGGAATTTCATCTCCATAGACTTCTATGGGACCAGATTGAAATCGCAGTCCAGTTTTCACATCACTGCAAATATTTTCTTTCTTGCCTAGCTTTTATAGAAATAAAATTGAAGCTGTGACCACTCCCTGCACAAATTCGCACAAAATGTGCATTGAAATCACACATGGCAAGCAGAAATCGCAATGCGAATTCGCTCCGTGTACAGATTAAAATTTGCAGCGCATAATTGTGAACTGGCACTTAAGGATATTGAAAAGTGCTTTTGAAATCACATTAGCACGTTAAATCTTAATGAGATGTGTTTGATTTTGTTTATATACTGTAGATCAGCCCAGGGGTGTACCTACAGGGGTCGCAATTGCGACCCATCCCAGTGCTGAAGGGGGCCCATGTGGCCCCCCTGTACGCCTGGATAGGAGGGGCAGTGGGGACGGCTGCATATAGAGGAACCAGGGCAAAAAAGACCACTGGGTTTTTTATGTTTTGCCAAACAAATGAAAAAGCACTGAAATGTATTTTTAAAAAAAAGTTTTTCTTTGTTTCTGTTAGAAAAGTTTGCAAGTAAGTAATTTATTTTTCTTCTTCACCGATGAGCACTAATGAGATTCTATGGTTTTGTAACTGCATTTTGCTTTGTTGCAGGACCTTTTTCTATTTTGAGTTGTGTGGATCCGAGTGTGCAGCGGTGGTCCAGGCACAGGTATTTTACTTCACCTACCTTTATGTTTTTTATTTGGAGTGCAGCGCCATCTTTTTCTTTTTTTGAGAGTTTGGGCTCTGTGGGGTTGAGGCCAGTTCTCTGTGCAGGTCACTCGAGTTGCTCAAAACCAAACTCATTATACCATGCCATTATGAAGCTGGCTTTCTGGAGAGGGGTACAGTCATGATGGAACAGAAAAGGGTCTTCACTAAAGTGTGCCCACAATGTTGGAATTGCACAATTGTCTACAAAATGTTTGTATGCTTTAACATTAACAGTTCCCTTCACCAGAAACACCTCAACTCATTTATTTGGAGGGGATTCCATATGGGTAGGTGTGATGGTTAGGTGTTCACTAGGGATGAGCTGAACACCCCCCTGTTCGGTTCACACCAGAACTTGCGAACAGACAGAAAGTTTGCGCAAACTTTAGAACTTGCGAACAGACAGAAAGTTTGCGCAAACTTTAGAACCCTATTAAATACAATGGACTTGAACGTTCGAAAGCAAAAGTGCTAATTATAAAGGCTAATATGCAAGTTATTGTCCTAAAAGTGTTTGGGGACCCGGGTCCTGCCCCAGGGGACATGTATCAATGCAAAAAAAAGTTTTAAAAACGGCCGTTTTTTCGGGAGCAGTGATTTTAATAATGCTTAAAGTGAAACAATAAAAGTGAAATATTCCTTTAAATTTCGTACCTAGGGTGTGTGTATAGTATGCCTGTAAAGGCGCGCTTGTTTCCCGTGCTTAGAACTGTCCCTGCACAAAGTGTCATTTCTGAAGGAAAAAAAGTCATTTAAAACTCACTCGTGGCTATAATGAATTGTCGGCTCTACGCCATACATAGAAAAGTCATTGGTAAAAAAAAAAAATGCGTGGGGGTCCCCCCAAATTCAATTACCAGACCCTTCAGGTCTGGTATGGATATTAAGGGGAACCCTGCCGCAAATTTAAAAAAAAATGCGTGGGGTTCCCCCAAATATCCATACCAGGCCCTTCAGGTCTGGTATGGATTTTAACCACTTCTCTACTGTGCACGAAAACCCCCTTCCTGCCCAAGCCATTTTTCAGCTTTCAGCGCTGTCACATTTTGAATGACAATTGCGCGGTCGTGCGACGTGGCTCCCAAACGAAATTTGTGTCCTTTTTTTCCCACAAATAGAGCTTTCTTTTGGTGGTATTTGATCACCTCTGCGTTTTTTATTTTTTGCGCTATAAACAAAAGAAGAGCGTCCAGTTTGGAAAAAAAACACTATTTTTTACTTTTTGCTATAATAAATACCCATTTTTTTTTTAAATAAAATTTTCCTCAGTTTAGGCCGATACGTATTTTTCTACATATTTTTGGTAAAAAAAAAAAAATCGCAATAAGCGCGTATTGATTGGTTTGCGCAAAAGTTATAGCGTGTACAAAATAGGGGATAGATTTATAGCATTTTTATTTTTTTATTTTTTTATTAGTAATGGCGGCGATCTGCGTTTTTTTATTGTGACTGCGATATTGCGGACACTTCGGACACTTTTGACACATTTTTGGGACCATTCACGTTTATAAAGCGATCCCTGCTATAAAAATGCATTGATTACTGTATAAATGTGATTGGCAGGGAAGGGGTTAACCTCTAGGGGGCGGGAAGGGGTTAAATATGTTCCCTCAATGTGTTCTTACTGTGGGGGGAGGTGACTGACTGGGGGAGGTGACCGATGGTTGTCCCTATGTACAAGGGACACACCATCGGTCCCCTCTCCCTCACAGGACGTGGATCTCTGTGTTTACACACAGAGATCCACTTTCCTGCTCGTTTCCCGGGCAATCGCGGGTGCCCGGCGGCAATCACGGCCGCCGGGCACGCGCACCAGGGCCTTGTGAATGCGGCGAGCGCGCGCCTCCTAGCTCGTTTTAAAGGGAGGACGTCATATGACGTCCTCCCAGAACGAGAGTATCCTCCGCCCGCCGTCAATTGACAGTGGGCGGGGGACAAGTGGTTAAGGGGAACTCCACCCCCAAAAAAAATGGCGTGGAGTTCCCCCAAAAATCCAAACCAGACCCTTTATCTGAGCACGCAACCTGGCAGGTCGCAGGAAAAGAGGGGGGGGACGAGAGAGCGCCCCCTCTCCTAAACCGTACCAGGCCACATGCCCTCAACATGGGGAGGATGTCCCCATGTTGATGGGGACAAGGGCCTCATCCCCACAACCCTTGCCCGTGGTTGTGGGGGTCTGCGGGCAGGGGGCTTATCGGAATCTGGAAGACCCCTTTAACAAAGGGGACCCCCAGATCCCGGCCCCCCCTATGTGAATTGGTGATGGGGTACATTGTACTCCTACTATTTCACAAAGAAAGTGTAACAATTTGTAAAAAAAAACACAGACACCGTTGGGAAAGTCCTTTATTAAAAATAAAAAAATAAAAAATAAAAAAAAACATTCCAGCGATGAAATCCAGTGTCCCGCGGTGATCCGATGTCCAGCGCTGTCCACACGAAACGTCATTGGCTGAGCCTGAGCGGACCTGACGGGGCACTTCCTCCGCAGTGTAATAAATGAATAGACCCGCCCCTTCTAAAGTTCCCCATCAGGTCCGCTCAGCCAATGACATAGGTGTAAGGCTAAGCGGACCAGATGCGGAACGTGAGAAGGGGCGGGTCTATTCATTTATTACACTGCGGAGGAAGTTCCCCATCAGGTCCGCCCCCTCGTATGTCAGACCCCGCCTACGTCATTGGCTGAGCGGACCTTATGGGGAACTTCCTCCGCAGTGTAATAAATGAATAGACCCGTCCCTTCTCACGTTCCGCATCTGGTCCGCTTAGCCTTAAACCTACATCATTGGCTGAGCGGACCTGATGGGGAACTTTAGAAGGGGCGGGTCTATTAATTTAATACACTGCGGAGGAAGTTCCCCATCAGGTACGCTCAGGCTCAGCCAATGACGTTTCGTGTGGACAGCGCTGGACCACGTGTGGATCACCGCGGGACACTGGAATGTTTTTTTTTATATTTTCCCAACGGTGTCTGTGTTTTTTTTTACAATGTGTTACACTTTCTTTGTGAAATGGTAGGGGTACAATGTACCCCATTACCAATTCACATAGGGGGGGCGAGATCTGGGGGTCCCCTTTGTTAAAGGGGTCTTCCAGATTCCAATAAGCCCCCCCCCCCGCAGACCCCCACAACCACCGGGCAAGGGTTGTGGGGATGAGGCCTTTGCCCCAATCAACATGGGGACATCCTCCCCATGTTGAGGGCATGTGGCCTGGTACAGTTCAGGAGGGGGGGCGCTCTCTCGTCCCCCCCTCTTTTCCTGCGGCCTGTCAGGTTGCGTGCTTGGATAAAGGGTCTGGTATGGATTTTTGGGGGAACTCCAAGCCATTTTTTTTTTAATTTGGGGTGGAGTTCCCCTTAAAATCCATACCAGACCTGAAGGGCCTGGTATGGATATTTGGGAGAAACCCCACACATTTTCTTTTTTAATTTGCGGCAGGGTTCCCCTTAATATCCATACCAGACCTGAAGGGCCTGGTAATAGACTTTGGGGGGACCCCCACGCATTTTTTTTTTTTTTATCAATGACTTTTCTCTATATTGCCGGGAGCCGACAATTCATTATAGTCGCGAGTGAGTTTTAAATTACTTTTTTTCCTTCAGAAATGACACTTTGTGCAGGGACAGTTCTAAGCATGGGAAACAAGCGCGCCTTTACACGCATACTATACACACACCCTAGGTACGAAATTTAAAGGAATATTTCACTTTTATTGTTTCACTTTAAGCATTATTAAAATCACTGCTCCCGAAAAAACAACAGTTTTTAAAACTTTTTTTTGCATTGATACATGTCCCCTGGGGCAGGACCCGGGTCCCCAAACACGTTTTATGACCAAAACTTGCATATAAGCCTTTAAAATTAGCACTTTAGATTTCTCCCATAGACATTTCGAATTTGCCGCGAACACCCCAAATTGTTCGCTGTTCAGCGAACGGGCGAACAGGCAATGTTCGAGTCGAACATGAGTTTGACTCAAACTCGAAGCTCATCCCTAGTGTTTACAAACTTTTCACAATTAATGGATGTTGAGGGAATCAGCAAAACTGATGTTTACCTTTGAATATAAGTAACCCCCCTGCATGACTTGTTGACTCACTTTTTATCACAGGACTCACTTTTTATCACAGCTAAGAAACGGGATTATGAGAAAAAGTCCAGATGGCAAGATATTTCCAGAGGATCTGCCAACTGACTTGTCCCTTTCCAAGTGTCATTGGCTTAACTACTGACAGAAGAAGGTGCCAGGGTCACGGGGCCCATGAGGTGAGAGGATCCTTCCACCTATCCTTTGCTATGTGATCATATTACAGTAATTACACAATTAAACAATCTCTGTTTAAAGCGGAGTTCCACCCAAAATTGGAACCTTTGCTTAATCCACTTCTTGCCCCCTTACATGCCACATTTGGCATGTCATTTATTTAGGGGGGGGACTTCCTGTCCCACTTCCTTCTTCCGCCCAGGGCCCGCTTAGGCGACTCGTCATATAACCTAAAGCGGGCCCCTCCCTGTAGGCGATCACCTGGGACATGTGACAGGTCCCAGGCAATCGCCTGGCCACTCAGATTGCGCAGCGCCGCTCGCGCATGCGCAGTGAGTGCCCGGCCGTGAAGCCTAAAGCTGTCACGGCTGGGTGCCCACAGTAGGAATGGAGGCGCCGGCGGAGAAGGGGGGAGAGGAGCGAACAGTGGAGCAGGTAAATTTCTGTTTATTAAAAGCCAGCAACTACACTTTTTGTAGCTGCTGACTTTTAATAAACATAAAAAAGGCTGGAACTCCCCTTTAAGGTGGCCATATACTGAATTTTGGATGGTTCCTAACAGACCAATCAAAATTTATTTTGTGGGTGGCCTTGCTGGTAGTCTCTCATCTGATGTCAAGGAAGTCAGGTGGGGAACTTTTGGTTGAACAGCAGTTATATCCAACCAGATGCAGCTGCTGATTGAGTATTCCGACAGCTGCTGTCTCCAGCTGTAATAACACAATAGGCTCAGTTCCCCAACTACATTATGAAGTACCGTAATCTATTGTGTGTATGGGCAGCCTTAGACTTGCTCAACTTTTATTAAATGCACAAGAAAAAAAATATCAACGCACAGGGGTGGATTTACTAAAAGTGGAGAGTGAAAAATCTGGTGCAGCTGTGCAGGGTAGCCAATCAGATTCTAACTTCAGGTTGTTCAATTAACCACTTGCTTACTGGGCACTTAAACCCCCCTCCTGCCCAGACCAATTTTCAGCTTTCAGCGCTGATGCTCTTTGAATGACAATTGCGCAGTCATACAACGCTGTACCCAAATGAAATTTTTATCATTTTTTCCCACAAATAGAGCTTTCTTTTGGTGGTATTTGATCACCTTTGCGGTTTTTATTTTTTGTTAAATTTTTTGTTATAAAATTTTTCTCCTTCATTGATGTACGCTGATGAGGCTGCACTGATGGACACTGATTGTCTGCACTGATGGGCACTGATGGGCTGCACTGATGGGCACAGATGGGCTGCGATGATGGGCACTGATAAGGCGGCACTGGTGGGCACTAATAGGCAGCACTGGTGGGCACTGATAGGTAGCACTGGTGGGCAATGCGAGATGACACTGAGAGGTGGCACTGATGGGTGGCACTGAAGGGCATTGATAGGTGGCACTGGTGGGCACTGAGAAGTGGCACTAATAGGTGGCATTGATAGGTGGCACTGATAGCTGGCAGTGATGGGCACTGATATGTGGCAGTGATGGGCACGATGGGTGGCATTGATGGGCACTGATGGGTGGCAATAATGGGCACTGATTGGCACTGATAGGTTACACTGATAGGCAGCATTGCTAGGTGGCACTGATGAGGCACTGATTGGCACCACTGGTCGGCATTGATAGGTGGCACTCGTGGGCATTGATAGGTGGCACTCGTGGGCACTGATAGGTGGCATTGTGGGCACTGTGGGCACTGGCAGGTGGCAATGGCATGTGGCACTGGCAGGCGGTATTTGTGGGCACAGACGAGGCAGAATTGCCTCTTCCTCTTCGGGACCGATGTCCCTTGTAAACGAGCTAATGAACCGCTTTTTATTCTCCTCACGCTGTCAGCGTGAGGAGAAAAAAAAAACGATTACCGATCCTTTGTTTACATCACGTGATCACGTGGCTTAACTACCGCCCCTTACATGGATCTGTGATCACCTGAGTCTCAGTGACTCGGGTGATCACAGCGCACGCCGTTTGCACCCTGCAGGGGCGCGCGGGGAGCGCGCTATGGGGAGGACGTCTATTGACGGCCTCCCGGCATTTGGGGTCCGCGCTGTGGCTGTCATTCGGCTTTAGTGCGGGCGACAAGTGGTTAAGCTTTGACAAAATAAAATAAAAAACTGGAAGCTGATTGGTTTCTATGCAGAGCTGCACCAGATTTTTCACTCTTCAGTTTTAGTAAATCAATCCCATATTTCCAGAGATTCACTTTTTGGTGTTATTGTGGCATTCTGTTTTGTTTTGAGTTCACCCAAATAATTGCACCAATGGCAAGGAATTTGTGGTATGTCCTCATTTTACCATTGGCTACTAATGTCAGACAGAACTTTGTAAAGCCATATACCAAGGGGGTCTATTTATAAAAAATAAATAAATTGCTGTGTGAATGACACAGCCTTCACAAATAATCCCCGGAGTGTGTCCAATATGTTTAATTCCTATGATTGACAGCTCCATCTAGTGGCCATAATGCAGTCTTCTACTGATTAAAGGAGAAGTCCAGCCAAAGCTTGTTTGGCTTAGCTTCTCCTTTGGATCACAGGAGTGCAATTAGTTTTGCACTCCTGTGACCCTTTTTCAACAGAGAGCGGGCTGAAGTCCGCTCTCTGCTGACGTCACAGATATCAGTCCACGCACCGCGTCATCGCGACAATAAAGTCGGGATCTGCTTGGTGCCTGGACTGACACCTGTCTCAGCCTCTCAGTGAGCAGCCGAAAGCCTGAGATGGCCTGCCTCACCCTCTTCCACAGCTCAGCGCTCCAATGAGCGCGGAGGGAAATGAGCAGAGAGCTGTGACTGACAGCTGCTCTCTGCTTAGAGCTGTGAAAACAGAGTGATCAGTGGTGTTCGATCGCTCGGTTTTCAGTTCAGAGGTGCCGGGGACAGATGTAGCATCAAACCAATGCTGCATCCACCTAGGAAAGTATGATGGTGGAAAAAAAAAAAAAAACATACTTCTCTTTTAAGGTATTTCAGGAAAATATTGAATTAAGGCCACTAAACAGAGCTAATGACCATACAAAATAAGATTTATTAGACACATTACAGGGTTTATTTGTGACCTTTATTTTTGCTTTCAAAGTATTTTATTTTTATCAAGCACAAATAACAAGTTAATGCATTTAATTTAGAACAATACCTGGAGGATGACTCCTCAGGGGATCTGCATGTGATCTCATAGTCTACTAATATGTGGAGAAGTATTCTTTAATCTGGATGACAACTTGGCAGACAGCCAAGCTGGGTGGCCCCAAGGCAGCACCCAAGGCAAGGTCTACCAAGAGACAGGATCTGCTCTGACACCCCGGCACCCCTATCGGGATCTTTCTGTGCCGAGGGGGGAACCTCCCACCTCTCCCACGGCCCCACCCCGGGGTCCCAGGAACAGCCTAGCTATATGGGCTTGACCATGCGGTCAGTACTCGTGGCCTATTCGTCTGCCCCCTCCAGTCCCATGCTCACATGGGACAGGAGGTGTCCCTGGGGTCATCTCTAGGCGTAACAGGGGTTAGAGGAAAGGGGGAAAGAGATGTTAAGGGGGGAAGAGGAGTGGGAGAGGGGTATGTGCCTGCCCTTACACTGTGTGGGGGTGAGTAACCGACGGAACACCAGGAATAAGGGAGATCCCCACAAAGCTAGCCCAAGGTTCCCAGATCTTTTCAAACTCCTGGGTTGTATCTGTCAGGATACTGGCTAGTTTTTCTTGGGTTGTTATCCAAGATATTTTCCTCCTGGCTGCCAAAAGGTAGGTTTTAGGCTGCTTCCACACTTTGGCTATTGTGAGCTTTGCTCCTTTTAGTTTTTGTGTAGCCTTTGGGATTTGAGGTGGGCATTTAGGAGGGCTCGACCTTTCTTTTTGAATGCTCAGACATTCACACAGATTTTTTTTTTTAAACAGACCTGTGTAAATTTACATTTTGTGCAAACTGGCAAATAATTTAAAAAAATTATTTTATTATTATTATTATTTTTTATTTTTATTTTTTTCCTTGTCAATTTTGTTTATTGAATATTAAATAAAAAAGACAGTTACAATTAGTAATAAATAGTTACAACAAATGGTAATTTAGTTAAGTATATGATAATAAATTGGATGGAATTATACATATCTGAAGATTAGATATTTTACATAAACAGGTAATCAACTCGAAAATGAAATGTTAAGTTAATATAAACAATTGAAAAATGTAATATGTAAATATGTGCTAATACACTTAGTTCCAGGCATATTCAATTAATATATAGTCACTATGGAAAGAAAGCTAATTGGAAATCAACTAATTCAATAAAAACTTCAAAGATGTATAATTATTGTAAGTAATAACTAAATATAGTATTTATGTATAATACATTACCATTTAAATATGGTAATACAAAAAATAGGGAAATAGAAAAAAAAGGACAGAGTAATAGTAAAAGGGAAATAATGAAGGTAAGAAAGAGAGAAAAGAGTCTAGGGTAAGAAAGTTCTCCGGAGCATCTATATTGTAAGAATAATATTAAGTTAGTACAGAAGATAAATGTTCATGTTTAGTACTTGTTTCCACTCATATTGTTGTATAATATTATAGTATTATAGTATATCAAGGTCTTAATAGGGAATTGTCAGGGATCGTAGGAAGAAAATACGTCATCCAAGGATTCCATATTTTCTCAAAATTTTGTATAGTATCGTTGGTTATGGCTTCTGATTTGGAAAGGATCATTGCTTGGTTTATTCTGTTTTAGCTTCAGAGATCATTAATGTATTGGTTTTCCAAGCTTTGGCAATGATTTGCTTTGCGGCTGTGGCGATCTGGAGAAAGAGCCTAAATTGAGTGTAAGAAGTATGAACTGGTTTTATATTTAAAAGCGCAGTAGTCGTGTCTGGAATTATAGCTATCTTAAATATTTTAGATACCATGAGGAAAATTTCATTCCAGAACTTTTTTGCAATCGGACAATGCCAGAATGTATGTAAGTGCGTTCCCAGACCACCACAGCCACAAAAACAGAATTGGGAGAATTGAGGAGCATATTTCGCAATTTTAACAGGAACCAAGTACCAGTGCATGATTATTTTATAGTTTGTTTCCAAAGCAATTACCCTATTTATCGGCGTATAACACGCACAGGCGTATAACACGCACCCTAACTTTAAGAGGAAAGTTTCAGGAAAAAAACTTTCCACAGCCCTCTGCAAATAACACGCAGGCACAGTGAGTGTTATACGCCAATAAATACAGTATATTTTGAGAAGACATTTTTGTATTGGTCCAGACTTTATTCCATTCGGAAATGTCGATTTTAGTTCCAAGTTCTTTCTCCCATTTTTCCACATGTTAAGGTAGCTTTGAGTCAGAAGTAGTGATCAGATAGATGATTATATAACATTGAAATAAGACCTTTGGTATGAGGGTCTTGTTTACATATACGTTCGAATTGCGACATATTACTTAATTGATTAGTATCATGTAAATAAGGTTAAAAATAAATTTTGATTTGTAAGTAGCGAAAGAGTTCAGCAGCGGGGAGTTTGTGATGTTCACATATTTCAGGGAATGTTTTGAATGAGGTTAATGTTAAAAAATCAGCTAATTGTGTAAGGCCAGCAGAAGTCCATTTTTTGAAAGTATTAGGGTATGTGTGGGCTTGGTAAAATTTGGGGTTTCTGATAAATGATATTAAAGGTGTATGTGGAGATTGCAAACCTTTGGTTATTTTAAATTTATCCCAAATAGTAATTGTATGTTTGGTTATTTTATATTCAATTATTTTATGGTCAGAAGATATTAGATTAGGTAAGGATGTTGGGTTACTATCAATTGTTTCAATTGCTACCCAAAGAGGGATTTCATGTTTTGTATGATATTTGGGGATATTTGCTATTTGTGCTGCATGGAAATAGGTGGTAAAATTGGGAAAGCCTAGTCCACCTTTCAATTTTGGGAGATATAGAGTGTGTGAGGGTAAGCAGGATTTTATAGAGTTCCATATAAATGCTTGTGTTTTGCGTTGAATATTTCTCAAGAAGTATGAGGGTATTGGAATGGCTAAAACACAAAAAAGGTATAATATTTTTGGAAGTATAGTAATTTGTATGACATTTATTTTGCCTATCCATGATATTGGGAGAGTAGACCATTGTTTTAGATAATTAGTAATTTTCCATAATAGTGGGGGATAGTTAGCAGAGAATATGTCGGTGAGATCAGGAGTAATACCTAGATAAGTGAGGTGTGTAGATGACCAAGTAAAAGGGAGGGACGTTTTCGCTTGCTGTATTGTATCTGGAGAAAAATAAATATTTAGAGCTGTAGATTTTTGTGAATTTATTTTAAACCTGATATTCGGGCAAATTGGTCTAATTTATTGATAAGTTTAGGGGCAGTAATATGTGGGGAAGTCATAAAAATTAATGTCAAAATAAGCAAAAGCTTATGTCGATGACCTGCTAATTCTATACCTTTGATTGAGGGATCTGCACGAATGGATTGGGCAAGGGGTTCAATTAATAGGGCAAATAGGAGTGGGGAGAGAGGACATCCCTGGCGTGTACCTCTATTAATATCAAACATGTCAGACTTGTATCCTGCGTATTTAGCATAAGCTTTGGGTTTATTATATAATGATAAAACCCAGCTCAGAAAGTGGGGGCCAAAACCCCATTTTTGTAGAGTGAAATGTAAATATGACCATGATACCGTGTCAAAAGCTTTTTTAATGTCTAGTGATACAAGGCATGTAGGTATTCGTCTAGTTTTAGCTGCTTGGATCAATAGGGCTGTTCTACGGACATTAGCTAAAGCTTGGCACAAGGGGGTGAAACCTACTTGATCTTTGTTGATTAGGGAACAAATTATATTATTCAGACGAAATGCCATAACTTTCGCTAGTAGTTTTATGTCTAAATTTAATAAAGATATTGGCCTATAATTTGCACAGGCTGAGTCATCTGACTGAGGTTTAGGGATCATTGTTATTATTGCTGTAAGGGTTTCTGATCTAAAAGATTGATTGTTGAGAAGGGAGTTGAATGCTTCTGTCAGCATGGGAGTTAATACATGGGAGAATTTTTTGTAGTAGAGGGCTGAGACCCCGTCAGGTCCTGGACGTTTGTTTGGTTTGAGGGATTTGATTGCCAATTCAATTTCACTAGGGGTAATGGGATTTTCAAGACTGTCGTATTGTGTCTGAGATAGAGTTGGGGGACTTAATTGTGAGAAAAATTATTCTGCGTTGGATTGGTCAAAAGATCCTTCTTTTTTATAGAGAGAGGTGTTTATGGAAGGTGTGTAAGATGTTTACAGGATTACTTGTGTATCTATCTTGAGAGATTTCTAGTTTAATTGGTTTAAAAGGGTTATTTCGTTTTTTGAGTGCTCGGGCATGGAGGGTACCTGGTTTATTTGCTTTAAAATACAATTTTTGTTTAGATTTACGTAGTGTTTTGTCTACTGATTCTGATAAGAAGAGGTCAAGTTTTAAGCTAGCTTTATCTAGTTGTGACTTTGTGGTTGGAGTAGGGTTAGATTGAAAATACTATGGCATTTATTAAACTAATTTTCTAGTTCTCGCTGTAATTTTTACTTCTCTTTTTTAATATAGGATGCTTTGCATATACAATAACCTCTAAGAACAGGCTTGTGTGCTTCCCATAATGTTATTGGAGATGTGTCTGGAGATTTATTGTTGCCAATGTATTCTTTTATAGCGATTTCTAATTCAGCGGAATTTCACGGGTGAGACAACAATGAGTCATTAATATGCCAGGTGGGGTCATGTTTTTTTGGGATTGGTGAGGTAAAAGTAGATATAATAGCACAATGGTCAGTCCAAGTATACGGTTTAATAGATGAGGCTATTAATTCTGGGGAACAACTCATAGTAATTAATATATGGTCAATGCGTGAGAATGATTTATGCGGGTGGGAGTAAAATGAGAATTGACGTCTGGTTCGGTTAATTTCACGCCATGAGTCTATTAATGGATATTGTAGGAGGAGTCTTTGGAAAGATTTGGATTGAGAATTAGACGTAGCTGGAGTTGGGGATTTATCAAGGTAAGGGTATAGTGTTTGGTTTGAATCTCCACATATCAAGGGTGTACCTTGTTTGTGAGTGTCTATTACTTGAAGTAAATGGGAGAGAAAGGATGTCGGTCTCTTATTTGGAGCATAGTAAGAGACTACTGTAATTGGGATGTCACATAGATGACCTGTGAGTATAAGGTAACAGCCTTCTGGATCCTTGATTTCTGCTAAGGGGGAATAAGGTGTGGATCGATGGAAAGCGATTAATACACCTCGTTGTTTGGATTTGGCTGAGGCAGTAAAAACCTGGGGGTAACTTGAACGAAAGTATTTAGGTGTTGAAGAATCAGTAAAGTGTGTCTCTTGGAGACACACTATGTGAGCTTTAGATGAAGACAACGACCTGAACACTTTTATTTGCTTTTGGGGAATGTTTAGACCTTGTACATTCAATGTAAGTACATTTAAAGGGGCCATATATAAATCTTAAGTAGGTTATATTTAAACATATCAGGTATAGCTTGTACCATCAGACTTACCCCGGAGAAGGACAGAGAGAAAGAAAGAAATAGAAACAGAATATGAAAGAAGAAGGAAATAGGAAGTATATATATAGTCAACTTGTAGTAGTTTAAATATGTGATAAAAAATAAAATGTTGGCGTACCAGGTGTGCATGTCTAGCAGACCTGGAGGCACAAAGTCTGTCTGGGGAGCCCCCCTCACCACAACTGAAGTGGAGGAGAGTCCCAAGACAGAAAAATAGGGGATGCAGTGACCGCTTCCCAGGTTCTTCTCTGCAAAAATCTAAAAATATAACAGTTAAACTTAGACAACCTTTTTGGTAATATAGTTAGGTATAAACTTATATGAGAGCAAAAAATAGATAATTCTCTATTTAATGACTAAAATAATTAAATAAAAAGTAGGTACTACTATTTTAGTTCAGTAATGTGTGTTTTATCGTATACTTCTATTCAGAAGTATTAGGTTAATTTCCCTAGGGTTATTAGAGGTAGGAAAGGTAGGGTATACTTTTGGAGTCAGATTAGTGAGAGATAGAGTATTTGTTGAAATGATTCAATTAAGTAGATGGAGCATTTGGAGTATAGTTTAGTTTTGTAGTGTACAAATGGGGAGGGAGAAGGGGGAAAAAAATAAATAAAAAGAGGGGGTGGGGTAGGGGAGGGGGTTTAGGGAGCTAAGTTAGGAGGGGGAATAAGGGGTAGGGAAAGGGGAGAGGGATTAAACCGGGAGGAATTAGAAGTAAATAAGGGATATGTGAACATATACTCTTATACTTTGTTTGTGATTAGGAAATCTTAACTGATGTGTTTGAGTTCAATACATAGGCCAAACTAGAGTTTGGATAAGTCAATCATGAAGTTGAGGGAGTTCTTTGTATAATGTAGAGACTATTCAGTCCATAGAGTCTGGAAGATCCAATTCTGGGGAGTTGAAGCGACCTCTTTTGGATGTAGCTTGTCTGCCTCTGTCAGTTTCAGGTTTTGATGAATTTTGTGGAGAGCTGGATAGCGTGCGCCGGCGAGGACTTGTAGATGATTTGTTGTATAGCTGGAGTTTTTGCAGTGTGGTCTGTAGTTCTTCCGTGGATCTACTTGTGTATTTGGTTCCTTGGTGGGTGAATTGAACAGCGAATGGGAATCCCCATTGATAAGGGATGTGGTGGTGTTGGAGATTTTGAAGTAGAGGTTTCATCTCACGCCATTTGGCTATTGTTATTGGCGATAAATCTGTGAATATTTGATAAGAATGTCCTTGAAAATTTAGGGTTTCTTTAATCCTGGCTGTGGCCATAAGCTTATCCTTAGTACGGAAGAAATGGAATTTAATAATTATGTCACGCGGAGGTCCTTTTGTCTTGTGTGGTGCTAATGCCCTGTGAATTCTATCGAATTCCAGTCTCTCAATAGGGATGGAAGGGGACAATTCCTGAAAGAGAGCTGTCATGGACGATTGAAGATCAGTGATTGATTCGGGTATACCTCTTATGCAGAGGTTTGACCGTCATGTTCTGTTTTCGAAGTCTTCCAAACGCATTTGCAAATTCAAATTTTCATCTGAGTAGCTCAAGTTCGTTGTCATGGGAAACTACATTGGTTTCAATGTCATCCATTCTGCATTCTAAGTCTGCAGTACGTTGGCCTAAGTCACAAATCTCTTTAGTCAATTTCTCTGTTATTTGGTCAGAGGTCTGTTGCAGAGCTTAAGAGCCCATTCACACAGGGGCAACACGACTTCCAGCGCAATTTTATGAGGCAACTCAGACACGACTTGAGAATGAATCACAGAGCGACCTGGAGCTACTTACAAGGCAACTCCAATTTGCCTGCAGGATAGGAGACATTCCAGTGGCCAATCAAACAAGAATCAGCTCTGTGGGAGGGAGGGGGGAGGGAGAGGTTTGCCTGAGAAATGTGTGTTTTCTTACTGGAGAGTTGCTCCTATTAAGACAGTGAGAGGCGACTCCTATTGAAATGAATGGTTACAGGTCGCCTCGGAGTCGGATTGAAGTAGTACAGGGACCTTTTTTGAAGTCGGAGCGACTGCAGTAGTGTGCATAAGGAAGGCTCCATTAACTTACATTGATTTCTTCAGCCAGCGCTACCTGAGGCGACTAGGGGCGACCTGGGGCGATTTGGAGTCGGATCCAAAGACGCCCCTGTGTGAATGGGCTCTTATGAAGCATCTTCTCTATTTGTTTCAAAATATTTGGGTGTAATGTCTCAGTTTGTTGTGTTAAAGAACCGGCACTTTGTTCATATTCTGTGTAATTTGAGTCCTGTGAAGAACTGTTTTGTGTCAGCGCGGGCTTTAGCTGTGTGAGGTGAATTAGACAGTGCCATTACAACAGAGCCTCTAAGCGTTTTTTCCTTGTGTGTTTTTGTCTTGGCTTTCCTGCGGGTCACTCCAAAAACCATACTATTATGTTCCCAAGGCGTTAGGGAAGATTATGATAGTAGTTTTTGATTATTTACCCTGTCATTCAGGTGTCCGTGGAAGCCGTGAAGACCTGAGAAGAACGGAGCCTCAGCAGAACATGTCTGACGCCGTCTGCTCCGCCCCTCCTATTATTATTATTAGTATTTTTATTAGCATTTCAGCATTTGATAAATAGTTAAAGATTCTTTGAAATTTAGATTTTAGTGATTCTAGAGCTTTGATGATTTTGACTAACAATAATGGGAAATAAACTTCAAATGAGACCATATGATTTCCAGAATAATTTTTATTGCAATTTTCATAAACATCAGGACCTTTTTCTGCTGTGTCGGTTCTGAAACACTTAGCTGGAAATAGTCTTCTCAATCCAGGACAAGTAGTTACACACCTTGGTGTATACCCCCGGGTATCCAGGTAAGGCACAGCCATAACCCCAGGATACAACTCCCTGCAGCTCTCCATTGCAAACCACAGGACCGCCAGAGTCACCCTGGGGGGAGATAAATAACAGAATCAAAATACACTCATTGCCTGCAACAACCTACTGAGTTCTTGATTTACATAAACTGTTGGGAAGGTTTTAGCAGTTGTAGGACAGCAAATACTGGAGGGGAACAGTTTTTTGCCCATTGGGTAATCTAAAAGTGAATAGAAGATATGGATAAGCCACCATTCACCTACACCTCTGAGCTATGACTGGCGTTCTTCTTTTAAGTCTATACAGGGACCCTTTCCTATGCAGTTGTATTACTAATCAGATTCAGTGTTTTTTGCTAGGCTGTAACTAGCCTTGGATGGTATTTACCTGTTTTTGGGCTTTGCAGGTCTACCTTGAGCTCAGTGGGTTGAATAGTTCTGCCATTATCTGCAGTTGTCACATTAAATTAGACTTTTTCTGTAATACTGAAGACATTTCACAGCTTATCCAAGCCACTTCTTCAGTTCTAATGAGTGTCAGGAAAATACCCCAGGACACTCATTATAAATAAACAAGTGGCTTGGGGGGCGAAACGTCTTCAACATTAAAGAGCAATTCCAGTTTGATGCAACTAACTTTTACTAGATTTACCATAACCTGGATAAATGAGAATACCTAATATTTATAATGCCCCAAACACACTGGAAAGGTGCCCCTTATAGTTATAATGCACTGAACCATACCTGTGAACAAGGGCCTCAGGGGTTGGCACACTCAAAACACAAATCCTGCCCAGGTAGAGCCCAGGAAAACACACTGGAAAGGTGCTCCTGATATTTATAATGCCACAAACCATACATCTGAACAGGGGCCTCAGGGGTTGGTTGAAGGGCATCAGGGGTTGACACACTCTAAACACACATCCTGCCCATGTAGAGCCCAGGAAAACACACTGGAAATGTGCCAGGAATATTTATAATGCCACAAACCATACCTCCAAACAAGGGCCCTTAGGGGTTGGTTGAAACATAAATATTCAAAGCTCAGTGTTTCCACTGTATTTACTGAAACCTTCTTCATGTAACAGAAGTAATGTTGGTGAAGGAATAACACTGCAGTTCAGAGGGTAGTGATAAATGGAGACTCTGGAGAGTACTCAGAATGGTCAGCGGTGGGTAGTGGGGTCCCCCAGGGTTATTTAATTTATTCATAAACTACCTGGAGGATGGGATAAACAGCTCTATCTCTGCATTTGCGGAAGACACTAAGCTAAGCAGGGCAATAACTTCTCCGCAGGATGTGGAAACCTTGCAAGAAGATTTGAACAAATTAATGGGGTGGGCAACTTCATGGCAAATGAGGTTTAATGTAGAAAAATTTTAAATAATGCATTTGGGTGGCAAAAATATGAATGCAATCTACTCACTAGGGGGAGAACCTCTGGGGGAATATAGGATGGAAAAGGACCTGGGGGTCCTAGTAGATGATAGGCTCAGCGATGGCATGTAATGCCAAGCTGCTGCTAACAAAGCAAACAAAATATTGGCATGCATTAAAAAGGGCTAATTCTCCCACTCTAAAAGACTTTGGTCCGGCCGCACCTGGAGTATGCTGTCCAGTTCTGGGCACCAGTCTTAAGGAAGGATGTACTGGAAATGGAGCGAGTACAAAGAAGGGCAACAAAGCTAATAAAAGGTCCAGAGGATATTAGTTACAGTATGAGGAAAGGTTACAAGCACTGAACTTGTTCTCTCTGGAGAGAAGACGTTTGAGAGGGGATATGATTTCAATGTACAAATACCATACTGGAGACCCCACAATAGGGATAAAACTTTTCTGCAAAAGGAAATTTAATAACACACGTGATAAATGAGAATTCTTCTCTCCATTCACTAAAATGAGAAAAAAAGCGGTTTAACCTTAAACTGCGTAGAGGGTTCTTTACTGTAAGAGTGGTTAGCATGTGGAATTCTCTTCCACAGGCGATGGTCTCAGCGGGGAGCATCGATACTTTCAAAAAACCGACCACAACATACAGGGATATACAATGTAATACTGACATGAAATCACACACATAGGTTGCACTTGGTGGACTTGTGTATTTTTTCAACCTCGCCTACTATGTAACTATGTAACCGCTCCGGGCACACTCTGAGATACATACAAAGTAAAATTTGTGGAGGACCACACTCTGTTATAAACTTCCTTTATGGAAGAATAATAATAAAAACTACATGATGCAGTGAAACACAAAAGGCTAACACATTTTATGATAAATAGTGCTTAATCATGAGCCTTCTATGCTACTTACAATATAATATACTCTATGTAAGGGATTAGATACGGATCCAGCTTGCTTTGAGATGCATAGAAGGGCTAACTTGAGCTTAACACATTTTGTATATTCCTGTATTACAGGTGGATGTGCCTGGAGCTGTGGTATTCCTTCACCGACATTACTTCTGTCTGTTACAGGAAGGATGCTTCAGTAAATACAGTAAGAACATTGAGCTATAAATATTCATCTGTTATAACCAACCACTAAGGCCCTTGTTCTGTTATGGTTCGGGGCATTATAAATATTAGGGGTACCTTTCCAGGTTGTTTTCCTTGGCTGTACATGGGCAGTATGTGTGTTTTGAGGGTGTCTTCTCTTGGACCTTACCGCAGCCTGGAGTATATGTTGTAGGACCAAGAACTTGAGCTGGAGTGAATACTTGAAATAAACCTGGTGTCAGGACCTGGGTCTAAACCTGCAACCTTTGCTGTGTCTGGCGATGTCTCTTCTTGCTGGAATGCTGGTTAGCTGAATCTTGTTTCTCTTGAACTTTGAGCCCTTTGCTCCTCCCATGAGCTTCCTATTTTAGCCATGCCTTTGAACTTCCAGTTTGCCAGATTATTGTGCTCTCTCCAGCCAATATCTCACTCTTGTCACTCCTGCTGCCATCCACATCTCAGCTACCAATCGTTACCAACTTTTGGTTTGTTCCTCAACTACACTTCTGTTTGATCCCTACCTGCTATAGCTGCTACCAGACCCCAGCTTGCTCACCTCCTGGTGGGCGATCCTGAGGACTTTGACCAGTACTAACATGCAGCAAAACTCATCTACACCATCAATTGCTCTGGTTAACACTGGTTAGACTTTGCAGCTCAGGTGAGCCCATGTCATCTGCCAGGGTGATCTGCTTGCATACCTATCCTGCTGGTCGGTGGGAGCCTCTTTACTGCTCTAGCTTCTGATCTCCATGCCTGACCCCTAACCATAACAGCTGGGCTGTAAAGGAACCTTCTTGCCAAACAGTGTCGCCGAGGAGCAATATAGAGCTGCCATATGGACACTGTAAGAAGGATTCATTGCCCACAGATTCAGGTATCTTTCACTAAAATATATGGGACAGTTGGAATAGAGAGAGAGATACACTGCAAGGTAAAAAAGAATGTGAATGCATATAATGGGTTATTATCTGCTTAGCTTTACTTATAGGGCCAGTAAAGGGTCTGCTAGTACTACTGCAACTTCAAAATACCCATCCTCTATCAGTGTTCTTTTTGGGTATCCTGCACCCCTTAACCTTCTCCTGTCACTGCACTCAGCAATATATTGTAAAGACTCTAAAGTGACTGGCACACCACTTATTTTCTGTTCCATCATATGCCAAGGAACAGACCCTAAGATTTAGATGTTGGCCCATCAAACCACCTGGGAGACCACATATGCCACTCAAGAGCAAGGGAATGCCTCACCTATTTCTGGGCAAATCTGGGGAGGGTCCTTTCATTTTCTTACCCACACTGCTCTCACCCTTCCAAAGCCATATTTACTTACCTGAGTCTGACATTTTGTGACCCCCCATGGCACCTCTTTTGGGAGTAATGACCTGTAATTCATTGATGTATCCACTATGGGGTCTCCTGGCCAGTCTTGTAATGCACAGGGTTCTCTTTTCCCTATCACATTTTCCAGTGATGGATGGCCCTCAGTGATTAAGGGAGCGTCATGGACATAATGACATCATTTCCGTTCACAGCATAATTGTACTGTGAACCCATGATGATTATTGATTCATTCATTATTCATGATCTACTCTCCATGACACCTGCACTAACAGGAAGAGGAAGAGATTTGGCTCTGAATTGCAAAGCAGTATGTTTACTGGGGACATGGCCTGAACTGCAATTTTTATTTTTAGAATAGCTGATCAATGGATTAAACAAAAAAAAAAAAAAAAAAACACAGGTGTTTTGAATTGGACTATTGCTATTTTGTTCTATTTTCTTTTGTGTATTTCTGGTGTGTACCTGGCAAGAGTCCTTTCCACCATCCATATACCCCACACAGATCATGTTCTCAGTAATTTTCCCAGGATAGGCATCTTGACACACTTGGTTGTTAAGAATGGGGGCCTGAAGGCACTGCAGGAGATTAGGATAATTAGCTAGAAAGAAATCAAAAGAGTTTACAGTTTGTAGGATCAGTTAGACCTGGGCTGGAACTTTTAAAACACATTATCTGTTCTCAATCAAGTTTCTGTGGAACCCTAGGGGTCTTTCAGAGGTTGCAAGGAGTACCTTGAGCAATGAGCAATTTTGTCTCCCAAATAAGTACCTACTTACATCAATAAACTTTTACCTATCTGTATGGAGGGATTGTTCCCACTGTCCACCACTGTAAAGTGCATTCGGATCACAGGCCACCAAATTAAGGAGCATTCTTCTCACTGACCACCAATGTAAGGAGTATTCTTCCCTCTGACCACCAATGTAAGGAGCATTCTTCCCACTGACCACCGATGCAGGGGCCATTTTTTCCACTGTTCACCAATATAAGGGGGATTATTCCCACTGTCTGCCAATGTAAAGGGCACTATACTGACGAGCAATGTAAATTGCTCTCTTCTAACTGTCCACCAATGCAGGGGCCATTTTTCCCACTGTCCACCAATGTAAGGGGAATTCTTCCCACTGTCCACCAATGTAAAGGGCAATCTACCGACCACCGATGTAAGGGCATTCTTCCCACTGTCCATCAGAGTAAGGGGCATTTTTACCACCATTCTAATGTACCAGGAGCTATAGACACAATACTTAGTAGTAGGAATTTTTTCAAGGGTTGAGGAAGACTGATGTATACTGTTAGTCCATCTCTTATTCCATATGGTTTCTTACCTCCATTACTCAGCGTATTCCCCCATCCAGATATCAGACAGCGAGTGCCCTCCATTGCACAGCGAGTGGGCAGGCTGACAGTTCTGACTTGGCTGTTAATCTTGACTGGTTTACGGAGCCGAATTAACATGATGTCATTATCGAGAAAGTTAGGATCATATTGTGGGTGCTTGATAGCTTTAGAGACCTTAATAAATTGTTCTGGTCCTTCCAATACACCAATGTTGTGTTCTCCAAGCCGGACCTCAATATTCCTAAATATGTGCAAAAAAAGTTTATCAAATAAACAATTATAGCAGTTTCCACTAGTTAATATATAGATGTAAATCTTTAATGGGATGACAGGGAAGGAGGACCCCCACCTTACCAACATCCAAATATTAGAGAAAAGGATTGAGAACGTGAACTTTCTCAGAAAAATAGCGGACTTTGTGGGCACAACATGAGGCAGTACGTATATAAACAAAATAATCTTTATTACAATTATATTAAAAGCTAGGGATGAGCCGAACACCCCCCACCTCCGTTCGGTTCGCTACAGAACATGCGAACAGGCAAAAAGTTTGTTCGAACACGCGAACACTGTTAAAGTCTATGGGACACGAACGTGAAAAATCAAAAGTGCTAATTTTAAAGGCTAATATGCAAGTTATTGCCATAAAAAGTGTTTGGGGGCTGGGTCCTGCCCCAGGGGATATGTATCAATGCAAAAAAAGTTTTAAAAACGGCCGTTTTTTCGGGAGCAGTGATTTTAACAATGCTTAAAGTGAAACAATAAAAATATTCCTTTAAATTTCGTGCCTGGAGGGTGTCTTTAGTATGCCTGTAAAGTGGCACATTTTTCCCGTGTTTAGAACAGTCCCGCAGCAAAATTAAATTTCTAAAGGAAAAAAGGTAATTTAAAACTGGTCGCAGATGTAATGAATTGTCGGGTCTCGGCAATACAGATAAAACCCATTGAAAAAATGGCATGCTGCCCCCCCCCCCACCAGTCCATTACCAGGCCCTTTGGGTGTGGTATGAATATTAAGGGGAACCCAGCACCAAAATAAAATAAAAAAAGTCTGGGGGTCCCCATGGCCCTATATACTCTGAACAGCAGTATATATACTATACGGCCTGCCCTATATACTCTGTAGAAAATTGGGCCTTAGGTGTTGGTGGTACCAGAATACTGTAACCCCTCACAGATACTCTTGTTGAGCGCAGGAATGGGCCCTGCTGTGAAATATTATATCAAAAATTTTAATTACATGGCTCTGTTAAACAGGGGCAAAAAAATTGGGCCTTTGGTTTTAGTGGCGCCAGAACACTGTAAGTCCTCACCGTTGCTCTTATTGGGCGCAGGAACGGGCCCTGCTGTGAAATATTATATCAAGAATTGTAATTGCATGCCCCTGTTAAACAGGGGCAGAAAAATTGGGACTTTGGTGGTGGTGGTGCCGCCACAACACTGTAAACCCTCACAGTTACTCTTGGTGGGTGCAGGAACGGGACCTGCTGTGAAATATTATATCAAGAATTGTAATTACATGCCCCTGTTAAACAGGGGCATAAAAATTGGGCCTTTGGTGGTGGTGGTGCCACAACACTGTAAACCCTCACAGATACTCTTGTTGAGCGCAGGAACGGGCCCTGCTGTGAAATATTAGATCAAAAATTTTAATTACATGCCCCTGTTAAACAGAGGCAGAAAAATTGGGCATTTGGTGGTGGTGCTGGTGGTGCCACAACACTGTAACCCCTCACAGATACTCTTGTTGAGCGCAGGAACAGGCCTTGCTCTGAAATATTAGATCAAAAATTTTAATTACATTCCCCTGTTAAACAGGGGCAGAAAAATTGGGCGTTAGGCAGTGGTGGTGGTGCCCTAAACCAAAAATATTCTTAGAAGCAAGCATCATCAAGATTGAGGAGGAATAGGATAGTCACTCAGCATAATAGGATAGTCACTCAGCATAGGCAGTCTTCAAGGGATACCACATCCAAAGAAAATTCAATCGGTTACATCAGCATCAGGTGCTTGGTAGCTGCTGATCCAAGACTAATTCGCTTTTATGAATGTGAGCCTATCAACAGAGTCTGTGGACAGGCGCACTCTGTGATCCGTTACAAACCCTCCAGCAGCACTGAATGTGCGTTTGGAAAGAACGCTGGATGCAGGACAAGCCAGTAGCTCAATTGCATATTGAGCAAGCTCTGGCCAGTGGTCCATCCTCAAGACACAGTAACCCAGTGGATGCTCTGTTGAAAAGGTCTCCAGGTCTGCTCTTGCCCCTAGATATTCCTGCACCATGTAATGCAGACGCTGGCGATGGTTGCTTGAACTGATCAGACCTTGGTGCTGAGGACTGAAAAGTTGTCTGTAGGCATCAGTCAGCCAGCCACCTTCTCCACCGCTCTTTCTCTGACTGAGCGAAGCCTAAGCAACACGTTGTCCAGCACCAGGAAATTATAACCTCCCAGGGTCTGGAAATGCATTGCACAAACTTTTCTTCAAGGCCTCCTGAAGATGTTTCATCCTCTGTTACTTCTGCAAAAGGCAGGATGAGAAAAGGAAAGAGAACTTTGGGACTTTAAATGAGGCGGTGATCAGGCGGTGACCTTATAAGGTCAGTTGCCTCCATCCCTATTAAATTGACATTATTAAATTGACACAAAACAAGACGACTAAAGGTTGGGACTTTATATGAAGCAGGCAGGTGTGAGAAATTTACATTTATTGGAGATCAATCATGAGTTTAATGAGGGTAATCATGGGTACACATAGAGAACCAATAAATTCCATTCAGAGGATAGCCATACAGCAAATCTCTATGTGTACCCATGATTACCCTCATGTAACTCATGATTGATCTCCAATAAATGTAAATTTCTCACACCTGCCTACTTCATATAAAGTCCCAACCTTTAGTCGTCTTGTTTTTTGTCAATTTAAAAGGCAGGATGAGTTCTGCAACCTTACCCTTGTAACGTGGATCAAGAAGGGTTGCCAGCCAGTAATGATCCCTCTCCTTGATACCACAAATCCTAGGGTCCTTTCGCAGGCTTTGCAGAATCACGGAGGCCATGCAGCATAAGTTTGCAGAGGCATTTGATTCTGAGTCCTCTGGGTCACTAAGGATCACATGATCCGCAACTACCTCCTCCCAGCCACGTACAACTCCTTGGGTTTCTGGGGACTGAAAACGATTCCTTGAAGACTGCTGCTGATTGTTATCCTCCACGTCCATGCTGACACAATCCTCCTCTTCTTCCTGTGTGTTTGGAATACCGCAGGAATACTATCTGGATAAAGGGGGCCTTGAGCGGTAAGGAAGTCCTCCTCTTCCTCCCTCTGTTGTGCCTCAAGTGCCCTGTCCATTATTCCACAAAGCGTGTGCTCCAACAGGAAGACAAGAGGGACAGTATCACTGATGCATGCATTGTCACTGCTCACCATCCTCGTGGCCTCCTCAAATGGTGACAGGACAGTGCATGCATCCTTGATCAGTAGCCACTGGCGTGGTGAAAAAAAGCCAAGCTCCCCTGACCCTATTCTGGTGCCATACTCACACAGATGCTCATTGATGGCCCTCTGCTGCGTGCGCAGCCGATGCAGCATTGCCAACATTGAGTTCCACCTGGTGGGCATGTCACAAATGAGGTGGTTGGTGGGCAGGTTGCATTCCCTTTGAATGTCAGCAAGCCAAGCACTGGCATTATATGACCAGCAGGAATGACCACAGACTTTTCTGGCCCGCCTCAGGAGATCCTGTAAGCCTGGGTACCTGCTCAAGAACCGCTGCACCACCAAATTCAGGACGTGAGCCAAACAGGGAACATTGGTCAAGTGTCCCTGTCGAAGGGCGGAGAGGAGGTTGGTGCCATTCTCGCATACAACCATTTCTGGCTGAAGCTGGCATGGCGTCAACCACCTCTGAGCCTGCCCTTGCAGAGCTGACAGAACCTCTGCCCCAGTGTGGCTCCTGTCTCCTAAGCAGACCAACTCAAGCACCGCATGGCATCTTTTTGCCTGAGTGCCTGCGTAGCCCCTTGAACGCCTACAGAGCATCGCTGGTTCAGAGGACAAATATGCAGAGGAAGAGGCCATAGAGGAAGAAGAAGAGGAGGGGGTGGAGGAGAGAGCTGTGGCAGAATCACCACTAGCATTTTGGAGGCGTGGTGGTGGAACAAGCTCCAACAATACTGAACCCTGTCCTGCATCCTTCCCAGCTGCCAGCAGAGTTACTCAATGCGCCGTGAAAGAAAGGTAACTGAGGTACAACACATTCCACAAATTCACGAAAGGGGGCAGAGTCTACAAGCTGAAAAGGCAGCATTTGCAGTGCTAGCAATTTGGCCAAGCTAGCATTCAGACGTTGAGCATGTGGATGGGTGGGACCAAATTTCTTTCTACGGTTTAGCAACTGGGGTAGGAAAATGTACCTGTTAAAATCAGATGGTGGTGTACTGCTTGCAGATTGGCCACAAGTACTTGGGACACCTATTGCATTACCTTCATTCCTCTCTGTGCAGGTTTCTGAGAGGACTGGAGGTATAGTGGAGTTGGAGATCCCAGATGAGGAGCAAGGAGAAGTCCGCCTTGTTCTTTGATGTGGGTCTTTCAAGTGCTGTTGCCAATGGACTGCATGGGACGTCATATGTCTGGTCAAGCATGTGGTGCCCAAGCGGCTGCTGTTTTGTAGACATGTGCACAACCAAAAAATTAGTTTCCTATCGTTTCGTTTCGTCTCGTTCCGTAGGTTCGTAAAGATTCGTAATTTCGTAAGACGCGAGTTTTCCTATTCGGACTCGTTCGTATGTTCGTAACAGTTTAATTTTCGTTGATACTGAATGATTCGTAGTTCTGTCTAAGTTATTTTTGTTGATTTGAAATTCGTAATTTTGTTGATATTGAATGATTCGTATTTCTGTTTAAGTTATTTTCGTACTTTCGTAACAGTTTGATTTTCGTTGATACTGAACGATTCGTAATTCGTAATTTTGTTAGATAATAATTTTCGTTTTTCTGTACACTACTCTGCCGTTTCTGTTGATTCGTAACATTGTTTTGTTTTCCTTGATTCGTGTCTACTGCCGTGCTTCGAATGGATTCGTAATTTTTTTATACTTTCGTAAATACATCTCGACGCGGTCATTCGCAATCTCGCGTTACTAGTTATTTTTATTTTCAACACGCGGCTATAGCCGCGTGTTGAAAATGAAACTAAAATACGTCCACGTGCTTCAAATGCATTCGTACTCCCGTAAATACATCGCGGCCATTCGCAATCTCGTATTTTAGTTTCGTTTTCAACAAGCGGCTATAGCCTCCGCCCCTGTACGCCATTTTGAGAGGGTGTAAGTGGTGTGGTGAGGGAGGAGCAGAGAGCAGTGCAGAGAGTGATATTGTGGTTTTTGTAGTTGTTTTTGTGTGGTTTGGTGGTTTTATTGCAATTAGAATGTCTGGGAGTGAGAATGGACGTGTGAGTCTTGTAAGTGAGAATGTTGGTGTTAGTGAGTGTGTTGGTATGAGAGTTGGTGTTGGTGTGACTGAGAGTGGAGGGATTGAGGACTGGAGTATTCTTATTTTACCGGTCCATGCAAAAAAAAATATATACTAATCTACTTCTCCTACCATGAATACGTAGTATATGCTGCCTGGGCTGGCCTAGTAGTGGCACTGGCTAACACAACAAAAAAAATAGGTAGGGGCAGACAGACAGCAATATAATAAAACACAGTCCCAGAAAAGGGAAAAAAACTAACTTTAGAAAATCCTAGGAGTAATAGAAATAGTAAGAAATGTATAATTTCTATATCAATCTCTTTGAATGACTCACAAATCAAACACCACCCACACCCTGTCTAGAATGTAGTCTGACAAAGAAGAAAAATACAATATGTCAGAGATATTACATAAATAAAATTATAAATTAGAATGTAGACTCTAGAATCTCAATCTAATATCCTTAAGAAACAAAGAATTTCTCTCTCCCAAGTAAAAAATTTACTCACAAAATCCAACAGAACAGTGCAACCTACCCAACCACACCCTATCTGGACTCTGGATGGAATGCACTGCAGTCTAACACAGAAAAACACACATACACACACATTATAGCACATGTCTATAAGAAACAAGCTCATTGGGGGAAGAGACAACCTCTTCAGGGGAAGGGACAAGCTTATTGGCCATTGGCCAAAGTCCAGAACTAATTCAGAACTAACGAAATAGAATTTAAGTTTTTACGAATTGTCGTTGTTTTCATTTCCGTTTTCCGAAGATTCGTAATTTTTTTTCCGTTCATTTTGATATTCGTTAATATGGATCTTTGTTCGTTATTCGTTGTTTTGTTTTTCGAATATTCGTAATATCTCGTTTTCGTTCATTTTTATTTTCGTTATTTTTTATCTTTTTTCTGTGTTTTCGTTGTTTTTATGTTTTCGTTTTTCACTTTTTCGTTTTTTGTTTGTTTCAAATTTACTAAATTCGTATTTTATTTGTTTTCCATATTCGTTCGTTTAGATTATTCGTTGTTCGTTTGTAATGTTATCGAACCGTTCATTCATTCGTATGTTTACGAATCAACGAATATAACGAATTTTGACGGATAACGAATTCGTAACTAAACGAATTGCACATGTCTACTGTTTTGGCTACGCTTGATCCGCTTCAGACATAGGTTGCAAACAGCAATGTTGCGATCTGCTGCACATGTGTCGAAAAGGCCTAAACCAAAGAACTTTTAAAAATTAGCGGGGAGTCAGCAGCGCCCTGCACCTGCGGATCTCTGCAGTGTGATGCAATAGGGTGGCTGCTCTTAAGCTGCCCCCTGGAGGGCATTCTGCCTCGTTGGAGATGTGCCTCCTCCTCCTCCTCCTCTCTTCTATCAGGCACCCAAGTAGAGTCAGTGACCTCATCATCCCCTCCCTGCTCGTCACTGGAGCAAACTTGGCAGTATGCTGCAGCTGGGGGAACATGACTGCCAGTTTATTGTCCTTCTTGGGCACCCCTTCTCTCTAGGCTCACGTTACTCCCTTCCTCAACCTGGGTACCAACATCGGAGCCTTCAAATCGCCGCGCATCCTCCAGCAGCATGTACCCGACACTGTGGTTGAATAGTTCGGGGGACTCCTCCATGCATGATGGTGGGGCTACGGAAGGAGTGACTGTGGACAAGGAGCTGCTGGAATAGGCCGCTTTGGCAGCTGCATTGGAAGGCAAACTACTCTGAGCCTGGGTGACAGAGGATGAGGAGGATGAGGATGGCTTTGTTATCCACTCCACCAACTCTTCTGCATGTTGTGGCTCAATAACACGACCAGCAGCAGAAAAATAGGACAAGCGTGCCCCACGGCCACGTGCAGAGGATGCACCATGTCTACGACCAGCACTGTTGACTATAGACACAGAGCCTGCTTGCCCTCTTTTAGTGGCCTGTGAGCGTCTGCCTCTCCTTGGTGGCCTTCCGGACATGATGTATATTTTATTTTGCAGACCACCAGAAATGTAGTAGCAAGTGCACTAGGACTGCACTGTATTGTGTACTGTGTACACCCCAAGAAAAGTAGTAGTAGCAACTGCACTATGACTGCACTGTATTATGTACTGTGTACACCACCAGAAAAGTAGTAGCAACTACACTACGGGTGCACTGTATTTTGTACTGTGTACACCACCAGAAGTGTAGTAGCATCTGCACTACGGCTGCACTGTATTGGGTACTGTGTACACCACCAGAAAAGTAGTAACAACTGCACTACGGGTGCACTGTATTGTGTACTGTGTACACCACCAGAAAAGTGGTAGCAACTGCACTACGGCTGCACTGTATTGTGCACTGTGTACACCACCAGAAAAGCAGTAGCAACTGCACTACGGCTGCACTGTATTGTGTACTGTGTACACCACCAGAAAAGTAGTAGCAACTGCACTACGGGTGCACTGTATTGTGTACTGTGTACACCACCAGAAAAGTAGTAGCAACTGCACCATGGTTGCACTGTATTGTGTACACCACCAGAAGTTTAATAGCAACTGCACTACGGCTGCACTGTATTGTGTACTGTATACACCACCAGAAAAGTAGTGGCCACTGCACTGTATTGTGTACACCACCAGAAGTGTAGTAGCAAGTGCACTACAGCTGCACTGTATTGTGTATGCATTATGGGGCATTCCGTGGTGCTAGAATTTGCCGCGAACGCCCCATAATGTTAGTTTTTCGAAGAATGGGCGGACACCCAATGTTCGAGTCGAACTTATGTTCGACCCGAACATCGAGCTCATCCCTATTAAAAACACACATTTTCAAATCACTACAAATACCCACTACTTGAACAGTAGTTCAACAGATAACAAATACAGTCATGAAGGCATGAATCCAATCATATAGGCATGTATAAGTCCAATATTCCAGACAGTATGGATAAATATCAAAATCAGGTCCATATCTCCTCCATGCGTGTTTGTAAACGCGTTCCGCAATTATTTGCTTCCTCAGGACAGACTGGGTATGTGCTACTGATTAACCTCAAAAAGACAGAAACCACGCGGGGACAAATCCAGGAAGAGGGCAGGAGGGCTTCCAAGAACAGACCTCAGATGATGACAGATGGCAATCACGTGCCAACTCCCAACGCTGGGCTTAAAAAAAACACCTCCCAGGGTAGCCAGAAAATATGGCTACTCTATCAGGGCAAGGATATTTAAGTTCAAGGGGGACCAAAGAAAGATGTAGGAAAGTGAATTACGCTTCAATTATAGATGTCTACAATATGGAAAAGCCCCAAATAGTAGATGAATGTAGGGTATTCCTAAGATTGTTTACTTAAAATAATCACAAGTGAGGCTTGTTGATCACCAGATAGAGAGATGCCTTATCGTGATGGAATACACCCAAGAAAGGAGATGTCACCCCACTTGGAAGCTCACAAATAGAGCTTAGCCAATCACCCGGTAGGGTGGGGGGGACCTCATTTAGGAAGTCTGTGTCTCTAAGATGTCCCCGCCGGCCCACTGTCAATAGGATGACATTTAGGGGGTCTATTTATCAATATTTTTACTCATAATTTGAAGGAATATTATGAGCTTAACTAACTCCATCTTGTTATAGTATGATTCTTGCTTTAGAAATACACCCATGTAGTTTACTCTGGTATTTCGTTTTTTTTTTCCTGTGTGTCACATGACTTCCCCGAAATGACGTTTGTACTTTGTTAGATAAAATTGTAATTTTTTTTTTCAAGATTCACATAACTGATTGATTTATTGATAGACATTGATACATACACTCTTTTGTCTGCTAAAGCCTTGTGTAAGATGGACATTTACCATTGTAGCAATACCCCCGTAGGGTCCGCTGGTATAATATTTTGGGCCTTCCGTTACCTTACTGTTCACCACGTCCGTCCTAGGGGTCTTCCTTGAAGAGTTTTTCACAAATGTCTGCACCAAACACTTAGTCTCTTTTTCTCAAGGGTTTTATTAAAGAACTTCCAGACAGAGGGATGGAGGGCTAGGGGAGATTTAGGTACCTTGCTTGCGGATCACGGATATTTTCCTAATCCAGAGGACAAACAGCTTCCACACTGGATGTAGCCACCACCGGATAGGCCTCTCTCACTGACCTAGCAGCCGGTGCGAGCTTGTTCAAAAGTCTCTGCCACAGACTTGTGTAACCACACACTTGGTAAAGTTCTGAACACATATTACACAGTACCAGGATCTTTCAGCCAGGCCGGCAGCACTGTGAGGTAGATTTTCCATCTGGATGTGTCCTCCAATTGAGTCCTCAATTGCTCGGTACCTTCCCGCAGGCAAGGAGGACACAGGACCATCCCTGGGTCAGTAGGCCCCAGAAAACTCCTGGGCCTACTCTCAGTAATGGAGCCTCGGGGATCTGCAGGCCCCGAGGCAGAAAAACTGCTAACACATCCCTGAGGCCAGGAGGACCGTCAGGTCAGGATCGGAAGACCCTGCAAAAACGGTGTCTGGTTCTTAAGTACCCTCTCCCAGAATGCACAGCCGGGTGACCAATCCCACTGAGCTGCTTCTGAGCAAGAGGTACCCAATACATCCAGCCTGCTGCATTTCTAACCCTGACCTGTGGTGACAGCGACACCTACAGTCAGGTGGAAAATGTGCAACTCAGCTAAACTGGAACAGAGACCAATAATTTGGTACAATTATTTTGAGTTAAACTACAGCTCAGACTATTAAGTTTACACTAGCGCCTACCCAATAGGAGCAGGGCGCTACACCATGTTTATTTTTACCATGTTTATTTTTCCTAAGATGCTGTGTTTTTTTGTTTTTTTTAAACATTTTACCATCTCGGTGTTGCTGATCTCCTCGATCCTCTTTCAGCCACTTCCAGTATACATACACTTGCTCGGCTGCACTGAACCAGCTTACTGACCGGGACAACAGAAGAGCATGCCTGTGCAATGTGTGTTGGCATGGGTGACAATGCAGGAGCATAAATGGGAGACAATGTCACCCCATAATAGGAAGTGCATGATTAAAGACTTAAATAGCAGGATGAACTGAGGTTATTTAATGGAAGTTGCATATTTAAAGGTTTGAAAACAACTGTTGAAATTAAATTCAAATGTTCAATTTGGACCGAACACTGAAAATACAGACGTTCATCCAGATGCCAAAAGTTTAGGGTGTTTGGCATGGATAAACCTTACAGCTTCTGGCTGTCAATGATTGCTGCAGAAGCAGCGGGTGCTTATACCTGCCACGTCCTTACCTACCACTGACATTACCTGGTCTATTCACTTACATGGCTGGTAACCCCCAGCAATGTAAGCAAAAAGGTGGGGATAGAGGGCTGACATCTTTTCCCAAATATGGCCACATGGGCCATTCAATGGGGTTCGGATTCAGCACCCAAACTTTACTCATGCTTGCCGAACCCTAATTGAACCAAACCTTGGCGTTTGACTCATCGCTGGGCTTGGAAACAAGAGTGAGAAGAAGTATCTTCACAATGAAGGAATTCCTTTCTTAACTACCTCCCGCCCACCGGATAGACAAATGACGGCAGGCAGGATGGACTGTTGTTCTGGGACATCATATGATGTCGCCTTAGTCTCACCACGTTTGTGCGCCCCATCATTGATGCAAATATGTGCCCATCAGGGATGCCAATCTGTGCCCATCAGTGATGCCAATTAGTGCCCATCGGTGAGGCCAATCTGTGCCCATCAGTGATGCAAGTCAGTGCTGCCTTTCAGTGCCCATCAGTGCCGCCCATAAGTGCCACCTATCAGTGCCACCTATCAGTGCCCATCAGTGCTGCCTATCAGTGCCCATCAGTGCTGCATATTAGTGCCTCCTCATCGGTGGCACCTCATCAGTGCCCTCTCATTAGTGCGCATCAGTGCAGCCTATCAGTGTCCATCAGTGCAGCCTTATCAGTGAAGGAAAAAAATTACTTATTTACAAAAAAACATTATAAAAAACTAAGAAAAACGTATTTTTTTTCAAAATTTTGGGTCTTTTTTTTGTTTTTTTAGCAAAAAAAAAAAAACAGCGGTGATTAAATACATCCAAAAGAAAGCTCTATTTGTGTGAAAAAAAAATTATAAAAATTTCATATGGGTACAGTGTTGCGTAACCATGCAATTGTCATTCAAAGTGTGATATCACTGAAAGCTATAAATTGGATTGGGCAGTAAGAGGGGAAAAGTGCCTGGTATTGAAGCGGTTAAACAGCTGACATTGGATGTGTCCATATTGCAAGTTTCCCCCTCTATTTTTGATCAGGGGACAACTCTCCATTTTTAGATTTTCTCTTACTTTCAGTCCTGGTGACAATAGCGAGTATTAGCAACTAGGATATATAGAGAGGGTGAATCCCCCTTCCAGAGACACAGTCAGAAATAATAACCTGACTGAGGTACTAAACCTTCACCACTCTATCCAAAACATGAAAAAATGTTAGCTCTCAATACACTTTAATCACTTAAGGAACAGGCATTTTCTGGCACTTTTTGTTTACAAGTAAAAATCTGTATTTTTTTTCTAGAAAATTATTTAGAAAGTCCAAACATTCTATATATATTTTTAGCAGAGATTCTAGAGAATAAAATGGCAACTGTTGCAATTTTTTATGTGACACAGTATTAGAGCAGTGTTTTTTCAAACTAAATTTTTTGGGGAAAAATACACTTTAATGAATTTTAATGCAAAAAAATAAATAAAATATGATGTTATGCCGAGTAAATAGATACCTAACATGTCATACTTTAAAACTGTGCACGCTTGTTGAATGGCGTCAAACTACTTGTAAATCTCCACAGGCGACACTTTACATTTTTTTTTACAGGTTACCTGTTTAGAGTTACAGAGGAGGTCTAGTGCTAGAATTATTGGTCTCGCTCTAACGTTCGTTTTGATACCTCACATGTGTAGTGCGAACAGAGTTTATATATTCGCGTGCGACTTATGTTTGCGTTAGCTTCTGCATTTGAGCACGGAGGGATGGGGGCACTTTTTTTCTTATTTTTTTTTACACTGTCCCTTTAATTATTATGATTTTTTTTTCACTTTATTCCTATTACAAGGGATGTAAACATCCCTTGTAATAGAAACAAGGGATGACAGGTCCTCTTTATCTCTCCTTTACCATTGATAGCAAAAGATAATGAAACATTTTTAATCTTTTGCTTAATTTTTTTTTAAAAATGTGTACTTCCACCCAGGGCAGCCATCAGGAATTTTGGGGCCCCTTACACAGCTTCAGGCATGGGCCCCCTGGAGCAGAGGAGAACCGGGGCGGGGGGCTGCCATGAATTGAGAAGCGGGGGAGTGCCATGAATTGAGAAGTGGGGGGGTGCTGCCGCCGCAAATTGTTGAGGTCGGGGGGGCTTTGGGTGCTGACGATCAAGAAAAAAAACAAAAGATTAAAAAAAAAAGGGGGTTGCCATCTGGGGCCCTGGGGACCTCCGGGCCTCTGGGGACCTCTGAGCCCCTTACAAAAAATAAATAAATTCAAAAAATAAATATACATATATAAAAAAAAGGGGGGTTGCCATCCAGGGCCCAGGGGACCTCCGGGCCTCTGGGGACATCTGGGCCCTTTACAAAAAAAAAAAGAAGAAATAAAAAAATAATAAATAAAAAAAAAATTTTTATAAAAAAAGGGGGGTTTCCATCTGGGGCCCTGGGGACCTCTGGGCCCCTTACAAAAAAAAAGAATAAAAAAAAAAGAAGGGGGGTTGCCATCCGGGCCCCTGGGGTCCTCCGGGCCCCTTACAGGTGAACTGCCTGTACCCCCCTGATGGCGGCCCTGCTTCCACCATAGACCGGAAGTGACATCATGACATTGCACAGGTCCTCCTCAAATCTAGGAGGACCTGTGCAATGTCATGAAGTCACTTCCGGACCTAGGACCTAGATCATAGAGATGAGGAGAGAAAATCTGTTTTCTCCTCACCTCTTTGACCAGCCGAGCAAACCATCGGATCATTTCCTGGGCTTGCCAGTAACGGGAGGGATCCAGCCACTTTTATGAGAAACAGGTTTGCCGGTTGAAAAACAAAATACCGGTGTTATGGCTTATAGCCATATACGTATTGTGTGTGGTAATTTTATTATTGTTTGATGTACTGTTTTTTTTTTTTTTAAATAAACGTAATTTAATTATCATTATCGATACACTAATACTTTTATTCTTGGTACAAGAAAACTGTGAAATTTTTTTTTTCTTATTAGGAACCTGCTTTTTAAGATTATACATTTGGCTGCCATTAACCATATTACTTACTTTTGGTAGCAGTGTGCAGCAGAAATAACCCATAAGGTGTTAAGAAGGGACCCTCCACAAAAATGGTATCCAGCATGTAGAGACACTTGGTAGGGTGCAGCATTTTCCTGGCAGGTGTAACCACCAACAATCTTATCATCATCACTGATGGGGACGGCAGCTGCAGAGATTCACCAAATTTTTAAATAGTCTTATTTGTCATAACCTATAAGAATGCATTCAACCTTTCTTACAGCTGAACCATGGCTTTCCCTTCAGTCACCACCCCACCTCTCCACCTTGTCCAACCAAAGAATGCTTTGCAATCATTAAAAAGATGCAAAGCATTCTTCGAATGGCGCCCATGTCGAGCATGGGGCCCAGACGCCAGTGGAGATCACTGGAGTAGTGGTGTCTTCTTCAGTGATTTCCAGCTGCTAGAGCTCATGTGTCAAACACAAGGCCCACGGGCCAAATCTGGCCCACCACTCCCCTTGTTTCCACCACCACCTTGTTTCAGCAGTCGGCAGCAGAATGGAAGACAGAAATCCTCTGTCAGATTCTGCACTTCTTCGTGCAGCCACGGAGAAGCTTGTCTCTGCCCCCCCCCATCTTAACAGTCGGCAGCAGAGAAGAGGACAGAACTCCTCCTACAGATCCTGCACCTCTCTGTACAGCCATAGCACTGCCTCGTCTCAGCATTCAGCAGATCGTGGCAGCTGGCTCTAGACATCCTCGGGTCCTTTTCCGGACCCTGCACTTTCAACTTTCCAGGTAGCAGCACAAGGTAAGGGGAGTGCACTGTGATGTAAAGGAGGGTGGGGAACTCTTGATATCTGATTTAAGGGAGGAGGGCCTGGGCATCTAGTCTTACAGATACAACAGGCCCTTTGAAGGCAACCATAATGCTGATGCGGCCTGCAATTAAATTGAGTTTGATACCCTGTTCTAGAGGGATCCCACAGTATGGTATATATATATATATATATATATATATATATATATATATATATAGTTACATTGGTCCAATCTGGACCAATGTAGCTATGTAAAATATGGCATACCTGGAATTCTTCTATGAAGAAAAGACGCCCTGAGTGTTGGGGTAGGTGTTAGAGGACGTAGTGCAGGTCTGAGAGGGATTGGGGATAGTAATTGTTTGCAAAGGTTAAATAAATGCAGGGTTAAGGTAGAATAAGTAGGGGTATAGGCAATAAGGCCAAGGGGGCTATGAAAGCACAGGGTGAAGGGTTAGGAAAGGAATAGTGGTGAGGTGGGGATTGCGGAGGTATTTTTCTTGTATATTTTACATTTTTTGCACACGATTTTTATTAGAATCACATTGAAACCATATTGGGATTTATAAGTTCTTCTCAAAGGGGGCACAGTCAGAGGACCAACTCACACTCACTTGATCCAAAGCTCAAGAACTAGAGTTATGGAACAGGGATATTCTATAGGACATTCTACATAGGAGTCTACATCCAAAAGTTATAAGATATTCAAGCCAAAGCTCAGTCCAAATATTCCTTTACTGTAAATTATTAATGTGTTTCCCCATTGAGTTCAATAAGTTCAAAAGAGTCTTTTGACTCCTGAATTACATGTGCACACAAAGGAGATATGTACACAGGCTGATGCACACACTTTTGGCAAGGTGATTGCTTGCCAAAATTGTTAATCTGATACATAAAACTCCATAACTGCAACAAGGAGGAACTGCAAAATACAGTACAAGAATGGTTGTACTTACAGAATATAAGGCAAGGCTTTTTGGTTCCCATTAGCCCATTAACAGGCCAGTTATCCAAACTCAGCCCTTCCCAAGCCTTGGTTTAAAGACACCCCATTCTCAACCAGAGTTCTGTGGAACCCTAGGGTTCTCCTAGACGTTGCTGAGAGTTCCTTGAGCTGTGGCTGATTGACTTCCCATCTGATGATGCCTGCATAGTTTTTTTTTCCAGCACCACTTGGCAGAGCTAGCGGCATTATATCAATGATCTATTTAGCTGTCTGTAAGGGTGGCATTCTGACCAACACTGCAAGGGGACCATTCTTCCCACTGGCCAGCAATGTAAGAGGCATTTCCCCCGACTCCCAATAAATTGGTTTCAGTAGGGGTTCCCCAAGACATGAAAAATATTTCAAGGGTTCCTCTTTGTTAAAAAGATTGAGAAAGGCTGCCTTAGACGGTTGAAGCCTAACATGTCTGACACAGCTGTATGTAAGGTGACGTAAATTGAGGTGTAAATTTAAGACTCTGTGGGGTTGATTTACTAAAGGCAAAAGCACTGTGCACTTTGCAAGAGAAGTTGCTCCAGAGCTTAGTAAATGAGCAGAAGCTCTGCTGACTTCTATCACCCAATCATGTGCAAGAAAAAATGCATTTTTCTTTTACCTTGCATGTGATTGGGTACTTTTTGCAAAGTGAAGCTTCATCTCATTTACTAAGCTCTGGAGCAACTGCACTTTAGTGCACAGCCTATTTGCCTTTAGTAAATCAACCCATATGAATGCTATAAAGCAATAGTTCTGTATGCATTATTGGCCACAGGTTTGTAATAAAATCATCTTGATGACGTCACCCACTCTTTGTATTGAGAAGTAAACAGTGAATTTTGAATTTGTGACGGAACTTAAGACCTTCTCATCTAAGAAGGCAGAACTGTACCTCATTACCTTTGTGATATTTTATAATTCTGCCCAACCAAAAATAATGCTTTCTGTAGTTTGTGATATATACTGTGTATATATATATATATGTTTTAAACTGTTCCTGCTCAAGGGGGAGGTAATCCCAATCCTCTTTTATATACAGGTTTGAATCCCCAGGAAACCATTGTTGTAGAGTATATTATAAAATGCATTTTTTTATTCTCCAAATACCAATAAGTAACACCAATAAGATAAATCATTGAATCAGATTTAAAGTATGCAACATCTGACATAATGAAGACCCTGGAGTCATACATACCAGCGAGCCCAAGGATGGCGAGGAGGAGAAGGATCTTCATGTTGAGTTTCTGAGTCCTTCTATGTTCTAAACTCATCATTATAACCTTTCCATGGACACATTTTTATCTCCTCTGTCAGGCCACATGTGTGTTCCCATACCCGTTCTTATCATGCCAGTTTTCTTCACCTTCATAACTGACAGCAAACAAGTCAATTGGCAGAGATTGGCTTTCATTCCTGTTTTTTATAATGTTGGCACTCATATCTTAATTAGCCCATTATTCTTTCCACTTGTCCTCATGTTGGCTGTCTTGGTAAAGTAATGTTTTATCTGGCATTAACACCTTGGCACCGGCGCCTCTCGGCCCTTTAAGGGGTTTCAGATGCCGGGAGGCAAGACGGGGTTTATGGCTGTCATAGCGGTCACATGATCGGAACGCTCCCGATCACAAGCAGCGATCGAGAGCTTTCTGTTAGCCGCCGATAACTGTGCTGGGTCACACGCTCTCGGCACAGCTGTTTTTGCAATGTGGTACGCAAATATGTTGCTGCTCAGTGCCAAGACCCACCCACCAAGAGGACGCATATTTGTGTGTAGTTGGCGCCAAGAGGTTAAAGAGGCATTGGGGATATTTACTAAAACCGGAGAGTGCAAAATCTGGTGCAGCTGTGCATAGAAACCAATCAGGTTCTAACTTCAGCGTGTTCAATTAAGCTTTGACAAAAAAAAAAGAAGAAAAACCTGGAAGCCGATTGGTTACCATGCACAGCTGCATTAGATTTTGCACTCTCCAGTTGTAGTAAATCAACTCCACTTTCACCTTGCAAAGGTTCTTTGTAAAGTCAACCCATGCACCTCCCAAATCACTGGTACTCACCTTACCAGTGTTCACCTGCCACTCCCTGCTCATTTACAGCTGCCATTGAAATCACTAGTGTTGGCCACCAAGGGGAGCTCAACATCACTTCCTTGATTATGTGATAGCGCTTGGATTTGATGATTCACTGCAAGACCCTGAGCACTGTCACCGGATAGAAGATCACATGCTCCCAGTGGGTATTGTCGCCATCTGCGACAGAGGAAAGAATGTAAAGGGACCGCTGACAAAGTCAATATCAGGCGTCTGGGGGGGGACCTTTACACCTTGCCCACAGGCTCCATTCACACTTGTGTGACTTATCATGCAACTTTGAACACATAAATTCACATGACAAGTCACAACCCATGTATTTCAATGGAAGCCCTTCAAATTTATGAGACTTAAAGTGGCAGCGACTTTAAAAAGGTTCCTATACTACTTTGATGCAAGTTTCATGTGACTTGAGTGCCATAGACTGCAATGTAAACTCTCAAAAGCCACATGAAAGTTGCACCTTAATGTTATCAATGTGACAGTTGTGCAACAATCAAAGCCAAAGTCGCACCCAAGCTGCACCCATCACAGTTGCATTGTAAAGTCGCAATGGAAATTTAACGATTTTGGAGTTGCACAGGTGTAAATGGAGCCTAAATTCCCAAGGTGACAGTGTCTCTTAACCAGTTAATGACCCCCCTATTGTAGCTTTACTGCTACAGGGGACCGCTCTGTATTACATATATACATTATTCTCCACTTTGGGGTAGTAGAGCTCTGTCCTGTTAGTGGGGATGTGCTGGATTTTGTATCCCTCCAAAGCAGGGAATAAAATCCAGCACAAAACCCTCTAGTGAAAGAACCACATAGCATACACAAAAACACTGGCTAGGCACACACTTAACCCCTTAATCACCCTAGATGTTTAACCCCTTCCCAACCAGTGTCATTAGTACAGTAACAGTGCATATTTTTAGCACTGATCACTGTATTAGTGTCACTAGTCCCCAAAAAAGTGTCAAAAGTGTCAGTTAGTGTCCTATTGTCCACTGCAATAACACAGTCCCCCCATAAGTTGCTGATTGCTGCCATTACTAGTACTGTATATCTAAAAAAAAAAAAAAAACAGTATATTTACGATAGTATGTAGACGCTATAACCTTTGCACAAACCAATCAATATACGCTTATTGGGATTTTTTTACTGAAAATATGTAGGAGAATACATATTGGCCTAAATGTATGAAGATTGAAGAAGATTTTTTTTATTTTTTTATTGGATGTGTTTTATAGCAGAAAGTAAAAAATATTGGGTTTTATTTTTCAAAATTGTCTGTCTTTTTTGCTTAAAAATAAAAACTGCAGTGGTGATCAAATACCACCAAAGAAAGCTCTATTTGTGGATAAAAAAAGGGCATCAATTTTATTTAGGTTCAGCGTTGCACGACCGCGCAATTGTCAGTTAAAGTAAAACAGCGGCGTTTTGCAAACAATGGCCTGGTCATGAAGAGGGGTAAATCTTCCGGAGGTCAAGTGGTTAAAACAAATAAGTATTAATCATTTCAAAGCAATAATAATAATAATGGTCTACTGCAGTCAGTGTATAGTGGGGGTTTTAACACAATGTACTTTTTTAGTGGAACTTCTTTATTAGGATATTACCAACACATTGCTACATATTGATTTTTTTACTTTTTTTTTTTTTTAGTTTTCCTAAGTGATTACATAATACATTTGGAGGAGGTCAAATCAGGGCGCCCCCATTCCTGCAATAAACCACTGCGCCCACGGCAGCCATCCCTCCTGCCCACCCCTTGTCCCGGCCTATATAAATCCCACCTTTGTGCAGCTACATCTCACTGCAGGCCATTAGTATGTCTGGAAGGCAAACAAGGAGAGGCAGACAGTCACGAGGCAATAAAAGAGGGCAAGCAGGCTCTGTGTCTAGAGGCAACAGTGCTGGTCGTGGACACGGTGCATCCTCATCAGTACGTGGCCGTGGGACACGCTTGTCCTTCTTTTCGGCAGCTGGCCATATTGAGCCGCAACATGCCGAAGACTTGGTAGAGTGGATGACCAAGCCGTCCTCATCCTCCTCATCCTCTCTCACCCAGGCTCAGGATACTTTGTCTGGCAAAGCAGCTGCCAAAGCGGCCTCTTCCCTCGGCTCAATGGCATCAGTCACTCCTTCCCTAGCCCCACCATGTCCTCCTGAGGAGTCCCCCGAACTGTTTGACCACAGTGTTGGGTACATGCTCCAGGAGGATGCCCAGCGTTTTGAAGGCCTCGATGATGGAACCCAGTTGGAGGAAGGCAGTAATGTGAGCCCAGAGAGAGGTGGTAGTAACGTGAGCCCAGAGAGAGGGGGTGCCCAACAAGGACAGCTATCTGGCAGTCATGTTCCCCCAGCTGCAGCATACTGCCACATTTGCTCCAGTGATGAGGAGGGAGGGGATGATGAGGTCACTGACTCCACGTGGGTGCCTGATAGGAGAGAGGAGGAGGAGGAGGCACATCTCCAACGAGGCAGGATGCCCTCCAGGGGCCAGCTTAAGGGCAGCACACTGACTGCATCACACCGCAGAGCTCCGCATGTGCAGGTCGCTGCTGTCTCTGCGCGTTATTCCAAAAGTTCTTTGGTGTGGGCCTTTTTTCAGACGTGTGCAGCAGATCGTACCGTTGCCATTTGCAACATATGTCTAAAGCGTATCTCGCGTGGCCAAAACATCAGCTGCTTGGGCATTACGTGCTTGACCAGACATATGTCGACCTGCCATGCAGTTCGTTGGCAATGGCAAGCCTACCTCAAAAGACCCACACCAAAGAACAAAGCGGACCTCTCCTTACTCCTCATCAGCTGGGGGAGAGATTCTGTCAGCTCTGAAGGGGCAGGCTCAGAGGTGGTTGACGCCACGCCAGCTTAAGCCAGGAAAGGTGGTTTGCGACAATGGCACCAACCTCCTCTCCGCCCTCCGACAGGGACAACTGACCCATGTGCCCTGTTTGGCTCACGTCCTTAACTTGGTGGTGCAGCGGTTCTTGGGCAGGTACCCAGGCTTACAGGAGGTCCTGAAGCAGGCCAGGAAACTCTGTGGGCATTTCCGCCGGTCATATAATGCCAGTGCTCGGCTGGCTGAGCTGCAAAAGGATTACAACCTGCCCAAGAACCGCCTAATCTGTGAAATGCCCACCAGGTGGAACTCTATGTTGGCCATTCTGCAGCGGCTGCACACGCAGCAGAGGGCCATCAATGAGTATCTGTTTCAATATGGCACCAGGACAGGGTCAGGGAAGCTTGGATTTTTTTCCCCACGCCAGTGGGCCATAATCAGGGATGCATGCACTGTCCTGGCACCATTTTAGGAGGCCATGAGGATGGTGAGCAGTGACAGTGCATGCATCAGTGACACTGTCCCTCTTGTCCACCTTTCGGAGCACACGCTGCATGGAATAATAGACAGGGCACTTGAGGCAGAACATAGGCAGGAAGAGGAGGACTTCCTTACCTCTCAAGGCCCCCTTTATCCAGACAGTGTTCCTGCTGGCCCCGGCTATCACACAGGAAGAGGACGAGGAGGAGGGGGAGGGGGAGGAGGAGGATTGTGTCAGCATAGAGGTGGAGACTAGTACTCAGCATCAGCAGCAGTCTTTAAGGGATCAATTACAGTCCCAAGACACCCGTGGACTTGTACGTGGCTGGGAGGAGGTGGCTGCGAATCATGTCGTCCTCAGTGACCCAGAGGACCCCGCACCGAATGCCTCAGCAAACCTACGCTGCATGGCCTCCCTGATCCTGCAAAGCCTGCGGAAGGATCCTCGTATTCGTGCGATCAAGGAGAGGGATCATTACTGGCTGGTGAAGCAGGTAATGCCACCACCCAGGTGTACTTCAGGTAAATGCAAGATCATTTTCAGTGACCCCCGGAGAAATCAAAATGACACTTGGAAACGGATAGTGTGTTCATTAGATCTCTGGCCTTTATTGATTTTTAGAGTGGCTTATATGTAAAAGAAAGATAGGAGGGGCTATGTCTTAACACATACGTTTCTAAAAATTATACAAACTCAGTATATTCTTATCTTATATTATACTGCTGAATTTAGTTTAGCAAAGGGCTTTTCCTATACAATCAGGCTACTACATGCTTAACCACAATGACTAGCAGAATGTGACTCTATGCAAACTATGAGTTAAGCTAAGTATGTCAAAGTTAATTTCTACCTAAAAATGGAGTTGATTATTTATACATATTTTATACATTCTATTACAATCCCCTCTTTTATCACGAACGTGATAATAACAAACCCTGAAGCCCCCGACATTCACCTGGACCACTTTCTCATAAATCATTATCCTAAGCATGTAACAATAAACAGATAATCTCAGCTTCATAGCAATTGTCCATGAAATACAAAGGGGGGAGGGGCGTGACAGTCCTTAAAAGCAAGTGGGAGGGGCATGAAAGCCTTTAGGCCAAATAAAAAATTGTCCCAAAGAAAAGCACAAAAAAAAATCTCTTGTATGGCTTCTGAATGTCCAATAAATTCATGAAAGGGAAGGAAAAAGAAATGTCCACAATATAATTCTCATTCTCCTAAACTTTTCCCAAAACTTTTGGTTCGATTCTGTGTTTACACATATTTTACAGAGATCCTTCTACCCCAAAACCCTGCCTCTTTGTAAGGATAGAACTCGATATCCACAGACAGACGGGAACTGATGCATTGGGCTAGACTTGGGTCTCAGGCTGGCATATCTGTATCACTCCCTTGTGATGCTCACTGGAATTTCGTAGACCTTGGGCGTGCGTCATGGCTAACCCTCAAGGTGTCATTCCAGGAATATTTTCCAGCAGGTCCGCCTTTACTCATCTCAGCATCTCCCATGGCATTTGAACAAAAAACATGAACAACGAAGATTTCCATGTAAAAGCTGTAGTCATCTCTTCATCCGGATCGGGTATAAGACAGGGTATGAATGGGGTATAGCGTAGGAATTGGATGGGCATTTCTTCATGTGCAGGGGGCTAGGGGTGAATGCTGGCTGGCTGGGTCGGATATTCCTCATCCAACATGAATAATCACAGAATCTATCTGATCAATTAAGGCTTTAACCATTGGAGGTATTAAAAATAATATTCCTCATTAACTCAAACATAAGTAAAGCATTCAGAAATATAAAATGTTTCTCAGCAACAGTCTTCATTATGTAGATTCAATATGTTTAACTAAACATTTTTTCAAATCCAGTATTACAGCAGGACTTCAATAAAACTTAAACAACTTTAGTTTTTCTATCCTCGGGACCCAAGTGGACCCGAGGAACTCAGAACAGTACATTTTACCCAAACACATATTCTGACTCAGAAGTCAGCCTCCTAACTTTTCAAATATATCTGATCATCAGCAACAAAACATTGATGGATAAACTTCATTACATCATTAACATATCTTCACGATTGAAAGATTCAAAAGGTAAATATCCAGAATAGTCACTCTGACTGTTATTCAAACAAACTTTCCCATCATATTTTAGTACCTCATGGACTCAATATATGCAGCAATGTATTTCGTGTATCCTGGTTACTTAACCCAAACTTTTAGAGAAATATATATTATCAGGAACATGGGCCTAATAACTTCTACTCCCTGAACAAGAAAACACAATATAAGACGACTCTTTGTGTACATTTTAAACAAACATTTAAGATATTTTACTAATCAAATAATACCTTGTGCATTAATTAAACACGATACAACCACTTTCTCCTTTTATTCACATCCATTTGGCCACTCCATTCATTCTTCATTTAGAAATGTTTTCCATATTTGCCCTTTGAACATCTTTTAAGCACCTCTTACCATTACTTTTTTTTTTTTTTTTTTATATCTATCATATTTTTCCCTAGCACATAGGATTACACAAACCTTAAGTTACTTCCTTTTTCTTTACCAACCACAATTCCTCTGGCGTAGCGCCAGGAATACATAACTTCCTTGGATGAGGCTGGCTCACACACCTGCGGTGCATTCGCACTCCGCACTACCCAAAAAAGTGTGAGTTTTCTAGGCAGTGCGGTTCGGCTTACATGCGAATTCAGGGCCATTGACTTCTATGGGAATGCTTCTGAATCGCACATGTCATTCAGTTGTGATCAGTATAAAATCCTGACCTGATATGCAATCCTGACCTGATCCTGATCAAAACTGACATGAAGCGTTGAACAACTACTTTGTCAATCAGCTGTGAAAACAGAGCTCAAACTCGCACTGCATATGTGTAAACCCAGCCCTAAACTTGTATTTAACCAAAAAAAAAGAAAATCAAACATTTTAAAATCCCCAATCATTGTTCATACAGCCTAAACACAATTAAAACCATTTGCACAAATAACCATTCCCTTGTCTTGTAACAGGCAATGTCCTTATACAATGCAAAAGTTCCCTTTTTTTTTTTTCCTTCTCAACATCAACAAAACCATAATACAATTTACTGAACACTGCGGGGCCCAGGGCAATTATATCACATTTGTTGATACTGAAAAGAAAACAACACCTTTTAACTTCAATAACGTAAGGATAGGCAATTACACAATTAAAACAGTCCCCAAAGTCAGACTCCAAGGCTCTGTTTCCACTACTGTAAGTTGCTGTGCGACTTGACACATGCGAAGTCGCATGATAAGTCAAAAACCCATGTAATTCAATGGTCCTTGTTTTAATTCGTGGGACTCAAAGTCGCAGCGACGCAAAAAGGTTCTTGCACTATTTTGTTCCTACTTCGGTGTGACCTTTTCTCACACTTTTGCATGACACTGCATCAAAAATCGCATTGCAAAGTCGCACTGCAAATCTGGGGTTGCAATAGTGGAAACTAACCTAAATGAAATAATCAAAATACCCCATGTATAAGTTGAAATGCTACTAAAAAAATTGTATCTGATCAGATTCTTCAAAAAAAAACATTTGGTACCAGCGCATACATGTAATTTATCAGTGACGTCACATTCCCCTTTTACTGTTTCCAATTAACTATGCATTGGGCATGGGAATATGTGCCCAACACATTTCATGAATAGACTGACAATAGTTGCAACATTTTAACAATAAACATGTATTTTTTTTAAATCTATATAGATAACTTTTCTGAATGAAATCCTTCTTTAATATTTTTTCCACTTCAGCAAGTCTCTCGGACTCGCTGAATATGGAATGCAAATATAGCAGTATGCTTTGCGCAAAAGCGTTGATGAAGGTGTGGTCGATTGTTTGATCCCCTCTTTCACTTGAAGTGAAATAGCAGATTTATGCAAGCGGACATATACCTCTGTGTATTGTGCTAAACAATACTTTGGATAGGAGGAATCACTCAAATAAAGCACCACACACAGATGAGTACCCTACTCTGTCCCTCTGACCTGCCCACTTTAGCAACGCTCTCCTACTTGGCAGGATCAAAGGACATATCAATTACTCAACAATCCGTTTGTATTCAGAAGAAAAAACAACTTATACTTTAAATTGGAATTCCAAGACAACAACAAACAAACACATAAAATGTAAGCATTTTTCTCTGAGCAGATGGAAGAGAATTCCCTATACTAACAACAACTTTCCCTATAGTATAGCTAAAACCCCTTTGTCCCATCTGCATCACAGTGACAACATTTATCATACATACAAAAGTACTTACCACTCTCACAATATTTGGATATAAGCAAGGGAGATTTCTAATACTGTAGACCACTTTGACTGTTTAACCTTAGGGCCAGTTCACACCACATGTAGTCCAGTGAGTTTTAAAAAACTAAAATAAAAATTCTGAAGCAGGTTATATGGTCTTCAATGGCATAGTTCACACCAGTGCTTGCAGTTCCAGTGCACTTCAGTTCAAGCATCCTTCCTGCACTGGAACGCTGCAAAAATGCATAAAAAACGCACTGGAGGGGTGAAAAAACACTGGACTGCATTAAAAATGCACAAAAAACGCACTGGAACGCATCAAAAATGTGCATGTAAAAAAACCACCTGGAACGCATCCGGACTGCATTTCTATGGTGCAAACCGCCCCCTACAGTCAGTGTATCTACACAACAAATTATCTTATTACTTCTATGCGACAGATAGAAAAGCGAAATTAGGTTGGATCACCGAAATATAATCCTCATTTACCATTTCAGCTCCTTGCCAAAAGGACTGTCGTGTACACTTTTGTACAGCGTTCCCAAAACGCTTCTAATTAGGACCTTCTGAGAGGTACTTTACAGCGTTCCCAAAATGCTTCTAATTAATTAGGACCTTCTCAAAGGTACTTTACAGCGTTCCCAAAACGCTTCTAATTAATTAGGACCTTCTCAAAGGTACTTTCAAAGGCGGATTTTCCCAAAAAATCCCCTATACACCAAGGTGTGGTTCGTATCCCTCTTCTACATAAATTTAGTTCTAGATGAAATTTAAATCAGAGCTAAGGTAAGAGAAAACAGTCTGTCGAAAAGACAAAAAGATTCTTCTTACCAAAGGTGATTTTTTCATCTCCACCACTGCCACCATCTGAAGCAGGTAATGCCACCACCCAGGTGTACTTCAGGTAAATGTAAGATCATTTTCAGTGACCCCCGGATCCGTGAGAAATCAAAATGACACTTGGAAACGGATAGTGTGTTCATTAGATCTCTGACCTTTATTGATTTTTAGAGTGGCTTATATGTAAAAGAAAGATAGGAGGGGCTATGTCTTAACACATACGTTTCTAAAAATTATATAAACTCAGTATATTCTTATCTTATACTATACTGCTGAATTTAGTTTAGCAAAGGGCTTTTCTTATACAATCAGGCTACTACATGCTTAACCACAATGACTAGCAGAATGCGACTCTATGCAAACTATGAGTTAAGCTAAGTATGTCAAAGTTCATTTCTACTTAAAAATGGAGTTGATTATTTATACATATTTTATACATTCTATTACAGCTGGCAACCCTCGTTGATCCACGTTACAAGGGTAAGGTTGCGGACCTTATCTTGCCGTCGTAGAGGGAGCAGAGGATGAAGCATCTTCGGGAGGCCTTGCAGAAAGGTCTGCTAGAGGAAGGGACACATATGGGAGAGATGCGCTGCAAACCCCGAAATAATGTGAAAAACAAAAAGAAAATGTTCTCCAGTGGGGCTTTTAACAGCAGTATGGTATGGTTTAAAGTAATAGCAAATGGATAGCAAAAGAAATACATTTATTATAATTGTACAGATGTCAGGATGCGTTACAACATATAAAAGAACTGGCCAACAGATACAATGCATTTTCCACAATACAGCCTGTATTAAGATTACACAAAGGGTGTACACAATGTTGATTATCAGATTGATGAAAATTTTGGAGTCCCGACACGTTTCGACCTCTGTAGCGGTCATCATCAGGGGGAAGGTAGACTCTATAAAACACATAGCATGATTTCAGAAATTTGAAAACATCATCATAAGTCCCATTAAGGGTCTAAAATGGTGAAGTATTTACCGCTGAAGTGGAATGGATAGTCCCATGGCCAGATGAGTTGGAGATCGTTGGGCGGTGAGGTGGACCCCACAAATGTGCCCGTCCCCCCAGACGGGGAAGAGCCCAACCCGAGGGGCTTGCAAGGAGCCACATGGTAGACATCCTTCAGTGGACAAGGGAGCAGGCATCTGCAATGAATACCCAATCAATGACCATATGTACAATACAAAATAGTAGGTGAATTAACTCTAAACAGAGTAGCAAAATTCTAGGGGTGTATGGACTAAACACTAACACAGTAACTCCTCAGGTACCAAAAAATCCCAGAATTAAGGCGGTACATGCCTATAAATGTTATATAAAGGTAATGGGGTTGGATAAAAAATTTTGGATGGAAGTGGGGTGAGTGGAAATGAATAGATGGTATGTGTTACTAATGGTGTTGGAAAGAAAAGTGTGTGTGTGTGCGTGAGTGTATGTGAGTAATGATAAACTGAATGTAGGTTAGAATGTTAAGGGCAATGCAGACTAATAAAGTGTGGTATCAACAAAAGTGGTGTAGAAATGTGAAGGAAGTAGAAGTGTGTGAAAAAATGTGAAAGGGAAGAAAAAGCAAAAATAAAAACAAAAATAAAAATAAAAATAAATAAAAAACAAAACAAACAACAAAAACAAAACAAACAGCAAGGTAATGATGGGAGTGAAAGGGATGTGGTGAGTGTGAGGGTGTATCCATGATGGTAACATTTACCTTGAGTGGATTCATATAGGTAGGAAAGTAAACCGCAGTAAAGCAGAAGAGTTGAGGGCTGGAAACCAGAGAGGAGTCTGTGTAGTGGCGTCCTTAGGGTCTGCGAGCAGTCATGTTGTGTTTCTTTTATATGTTGTAACGCATCCTGACATCTGTACAATTATAATAAATGTATTTCTTTTGCTATCCATTTGCTATTACTTTAAACCATACTAAACCATACCTTTGGAGCCAATTGGTTTCGTGTGGAACAGGCTTGGTGATAGTTTGTTCCCTAGTGTGGGTGCTCTTCTTGATACAGTTTTGATGCCGTTGGACAGAATATCTTTATATGTCTCATCATTGTAGAGTACAGGAAGATATTTAGTGACTATAGATTTTATCTGTTGGAATTCAGTACTGTATGGTGTAGAAAAGATTGGTACATGTTTATAGGGCATGATGGCTTTTTCCTTGTCTTTGTCACTGTTGCTCTTATTTTTGCTTTTATTTCTATCTGGTAGGGAGGTTCTAGATATATTTTCCACTTTAGATAAAGCTCTTTTAATGTTTTTTGTTGAATATCCTCTCTCAGTGAATCTATTTGACATTTCTGCCGCTTCCCTAGTGAAATCCTCGGCTACACTGCACTGGCGTTTGAGCCTAATAAACTGGCCAAAGGGTATCCCTTCGATGGTATGTCTGGGGTGAGCTGAATCAGCTCTGAGTAATACATTGCCTGCCGTGCTTTTCCTATGTAATCCTGTAGTTATACCATTTTTAGTACCGGTAAGTTTAACATCCAAAAAGTCTATGGTTGTTTTTTCTAAATTGCCAGTACATTTTAAACAATTGTCATTGAGATAGGTGAGCCATATTTCCAAATAGGCATTGCCGTCTGTGGTGATAAACAGGAGGTCATCTATATAACGACAATAAAATACAGTATCCATGCGACGAGGAATCCGTGTCCAAAAACAGGGGCGTGTCATTACAATTTTTGATGCAATACTTTGCAGCAGGGCTCATTGCTGCGCTCCAAGTACAGTATCTGTGAGGGGTTGCAGTATTGTGGCACCAGTGCCTAAGGCCCAATTTTTATGCCCCTGTTCAACAGGGGCATGTAATTACAATTCTTGATCTAATAATTCACAGCTGGGCCCATTCCTGCGCCCACGAAGAGTAAGTGTGAGGGCTTACAGTGTTGTGGCAACACCACCACCACCACCACCACCAAAGGCCCAATTTTTATGCCCCTGTTCAACAGGGGCATGTAATTACAATTCTTGATCTAATAATTCACAGCAGGGCCCATTCCTGCGCCCACCAAGAGTAACTGTGAGGGCTCACAGTGTTGTTGCAACACCACCACCACCACCACCAGCAAAGGCCCAATTTTTCTGCCCCTGTTCAACAGGGGCATGTAATTACAATTCTTGATCTAATATTTCACAGCTGGGCCCATTCCTGCGCCCACCAAGAGTAACTGTGAGGACTTACAGTGTTGTGGCACCAGCACCACCACCAAAGGCCCAATTTTTCCTACCACTGTTCAACAATAGAATGTAATTACAATTCTTGATATAATAGTTCACAGCAGGGCGTTCCAGCGCCCACCAAGAGTAACTGTGAGGGCTTACAGTGTTGTGGCAACACCAACACCTAAGGGCCAAATTTCTGCAGAGTATATACGGCAGGCCCCTACTTTCAAACATCCACCTTACAAACGACTCCTCCTTGCAAACAGAAGGAGACAACAGGAAGTGAGAGGAAATCTACCCCTAGGAAGGGAAATTCTCTCCTGTAAGAGTTAATATGGGAAGAAGGTGTCTCCTCTCTCTACTGATGCTTTATCACCAATCCTTGTTTCAATAAAAACTCCAAATTTTCAAAAAACATTTGTCATTGGGACGGAAAGTGAGGTGAAATGTTCTGAACAGGTACACACTGCACAGACAGCAAAACAAATGTTACAGGGGTGATAACCCTTCCCTATGTTTTCCAAAAAGCTTAAAAATAGATTTTTGGGCTGGAGCTACACTTAAAAATGTACCTGTTCCAAATTACAAACAGATTCTACTTAAGAACAAACCTACAGTCCCTGTCTTGTTTGCACCGCCTGTATACTGCTGTTCAGAGTATATAGGGCCTTTTTTTAATTTGGGTGTGGTTCCCCTTAATATCCATACAAGACCCAAAGGGGCTGGAAGTGGGCTGGGGGTACCCATGCCATTTTTCTCAATGATTTTCATCCATATTGCCGGGACCAGACATTACATTAAAGGCGCAAGCAGTTTTAAATGACTTTTTTTCCTTTAGAAATGTCATTTTGTGCAGGGACAGTTCTAAACACAGGAAACACGTGCCACTTCACAGGCATACTTTAGACACCCCCCAGGTACGATATTTAAAGGAATATTTCACTTTTTTTTTTCACTTTAAGCATCATTAAAATCACTGCTCCCGAAAAAACTGCAGTTTTTAAAACTTTTTTTTGCATTGATACATGTCCCCTGGGGCAGGACCCTGGTCCCCAAACCCCTTTTAGGACAATACCTTGCATATTAGACTTTATAATTAGCACTTTTGATTTCGAACGTTTGAGTCCATTGTATTTAATAGGGTTCTAAAGTCTGTGCAAACTTTCGGTCCGTTTGCAGGTTCTGGTGCAAACCGAACCGGGGGGTGTTCGGCTCATCCCTACTGCTTAGGCCCAAGCAGCAACTTCAATACATGGGCTGCATCCCAGGGACATCTCATAGGTCCAGCTGTCATAAGCATGTGAAAGACTTATAGGGGTTGATTTAATAAAGGCCCCCAGAGCTTAGTAAAATTAGGTAAAGCTTCACTTTACAAAGAATATTCAATCATATGCAAGGAAAACAAAACCTGCATTTTTGCTTAAACATAATTGGATGATGGAAGTCAGCAGAGCTTCCTCTCATTTTCTAAGCTCTGAGACAACTGCACTTGCAAAAGTGCACAGTCTATTTGCCTTTAGTATATCAACCCCTCAGTGTACCTATAGCCAAGACAATTTGGTCCCTGATGTGTCCTCTATTAAAAGATAACCAAAATCTTGTGTCTCGAGTTTAAAGTTTTGGGTTTGCGACTCAGATGCATGGAAGCTGGTAAGTCACCATAATAGCCAAGCAAGTAGCATTTTAAGAACATCGTCACCGATGGCAGTTCTTGTATAAAATGGTCTGCTGCTGGCGGTTTTATGTATTAAAATTGTATTAACTAGCCAAAAAGCAATAATAGGAGTATGCTCTTAAACAATAATGGTTACTATTTGTTGCCAACAAATACATTTAGACCTTCTTGGTTGATAATCTGGACATGTACAGACCTCGTACAACTATTCAGTCCTGCAACAAAGTACAACAAAGTACAAATGTTCAAAATGAACATGAATCTGTGTGAGTTTATTCAGATATATAGCTGTAGCGGGTGGTTACATTTAGGGGGAAGCATCTGCGTGGTAACTAGGCTCAGATGCACTAATTGTTAGGTCTCACGGACCATTTCTATCCCTGGGAGATAGTACTGGTGTGTAAGTTCACTGGGGCATATGGGTGGCGCTGTTGCTATGGGCCCGGGTTGAACCGCAGTACAAGGTTGTGTCCTTTTTGTCCCCTCTCGGCAGCAGTGCCGGGGGTGGGGAACCTGCTGTGCCTGTCGGGAGAGGATATAAACGGGGGCGGCCATCTTCCAGAGGGGTCGTCGGTTCCGCGCTCAGGCACCTTAGGCCTGGGTGCATGTGTGTTGCCTCTGGGTGCCCTAGGCCCGGAGGCCTGGTCGGGTTGTCTCTGGGTGCCCAAGGCCCGGAGACGGAGCTGCTGTTCCATCTCAGACACCTTCAGTCTGGGGTGAGGTACTTTAGAGAAAGGCCCGGAGCCCAGCAGCCTTCGGCTGGGATCCGCCGAGGACCGAGACTCCCAGGGATCTGCCTTGCGAAGGGACCCGTATCCAGGACGAAGAGGCCAGGGAGGTGACCCTTTCTGAAGACCCAGCGCAGAGTCGTGGTGACAGATGGGGCCTCTGGTAACTCTCCGGAGGGATGTTCTTGTCCTATAAGGGCTAGTTCTCTAACGGAAGGAAGTGTGTGTTCTTTAAATCACAGTGGCGGTGATACTACGCACCCAAGGTCAGTGGCAGTGACTTTCACCTTTTTCACCCGGTCGGTGGCAGTGACCAACCTCATGGTCTGTGGCAGAGACCGTGCGCCAAGCCTGTTCATGCTGATCAGAACAGGAGAAACCCAAATTCAAGTTTGTGCCTGGACCTCCTCCCACCTTATCTGACCTGTGTTTTTCCCAACCCGTCTGCTCTCAAAGAGACTGTTTATTGTGCTAAAAGGAATAAATAAGTGTTGGACCTTTCAGTTGGTGTGGACAGTTGCTTACTGGGGAGAATTAAAGACTTGTTTCTGACTACTGCAGAAACGAGGCCAGCACTGGAGGCTTTTTTACACTGGCTGCAAGCAGGCCCGAGAAACTAACACCGCTCAACCTCCCTATTCAGGAGGGTACAGGCTTGTGGTGCGGTGTGCCTCATTATTTTCCTGCGGAGGAGCCAAGCAGAAGAAAAGCAGGTAAAGTCTGGGGTTGGTGCGCTACACGTGGGGGCTCGAGTTCGGGATGTGTTTGTGGTCATGAAGTGAAAATCCCCCCCAGAAGCTGAACTTTTATTCCCCAGTGAAGTTCCGTGGAGGTCGGCCATGTTTGGAACTGCACCACGAGGAGAACCCTGACTGCGTAATTCGTGGGTGTAACGAGCCCCTTTGCTCGCTCGGTTCCACTCTCCCGACACTCCTCTGCTCTACTGGATCATCCGGTGCTCCAGGATTCAAACTACATCTATGTGCCATTCTAATCCATTTGTGATCGTTCAGAACAAACACCAGGCAGGCTGTATGTAAGTTCAACAGGAGACTTCTTTATTAGACCCAAAATCAAGTGTTATATACAGTAACAGAGGAGGTAACCAGAACATAAATTAACATGAGCTAATTAACTAAATCCTTTAGACAGCCAAGGTGACTCATAGATATGACCTTTCAGGGTAGACATCCCGTCTCCTCGCTCACCTGCTATACAATACACATTATCATAAGTGTAAACATCACACACTTAGCAGGGTCAATTAGCACAGAGGACAGACAGATGGCTGGAGGTGATGTCTTTAGCATATCCTTAGAGTGAACGTGTGAACGTCCCAACAGTATGAATCAGTCACTCTAATATGGCATATACAGGGTCCCCAGAGTCTGTGTGTCTTGGGGGGGACATGGACCTGAATCCAAAGTAACACCCCCTCAAGGGTACCCAGGCATACAGCTCACAAAGAGCTCCGTTCCCCCAAATGCCAGGGCCCATGGTCGCAAGGCAAGAGGCTTGCATTCAGTCCCCTCCAAAAGCCTCTGTCCCGGCTAGGTCTGTCACACATCTCCCCTTTTGGCAGAAAACTAACATAGGAGGAGACCCCAAACGGGTTGACTCCGAAGTTAGTCCATAGTTCTATTCCCCCAATGCCGGTATCCACACAGTACCCCAAATAAATTGCTCCAAACAGAGCATTACTTACCCAGCCAACCTCTGCCTCTCTCAGAGAACATACCCGCCGCTGGGGAGAGGCCTGGACTGGCCCTTCTCCCTGGAGTCCTTTCCGCCGCTGGAGAGAAGACAGGGTGACTGGGCTCAGTCCGTCATGCTGTTGGGGATCTGGGTCGACTGCCCGGCATCCCTGGGGTATACAAGTGGAGACTAAAGTCCCATCCACTTGTGGTAGGTGAACATCCCCCAGTGCTTGCAAAGCAAGGCTGACATCCTCCTGTCTCAGTGTCCCACCATTTTCTGGGGTTGTGTCAGTGAGGACTGAAGTCCCATCCAATACCACAGGACCTCCCTCTTCAGTTAGTTGAGAGCAGAGGCCCGTGGCACTCTGCTCTGTTGCCAGCTCTTCTGCTGGGTTGCTGTGAGTGGGAACCGCAGTCCCATCCACCGATCTCTGCTCATGTGGCAGTTGTGTGCCGATGCCAGTAGCATTCTGCCCTGCTGCTAGTGATTCAGCTGGGAGTAAGAGCTTTACTGCCTCAGCTTGTTGCTGGGGAGAGGGGCCAACTGCCCCGGCTCCCTGAAACTCCACAGTGGTTTCCGGTGCTGGGCAGAGGTGGGTATCACTCTGCCCTGTTGCCAGCACTTCTGCTGGGGACTCCACACCATCTGCTCTGGTTAACTGTTGGGGGGGGAGATGGCCTGCTTCTCCTCCCTGCATCTCTGAAATCCACTGTGAAAGAGGAACCATCGCCTTCTCACCTCGGGCCTCCAAAACTGCCACGGGTGTAGAGCAGGGGTCTGTAGTACTCTGTCCTGCTGCCAGTACTTGGGCAGGCAATGCATAATCCCTAACATCCTCTGAACAGTCCCTTAAGTCCATACCTTCTGTAATCTGTGGCTGGGGAGATGAGCCAACTTCCCTAGCTTCCTGGAACTCCATATCATCCACTTCGGCTTTAAGGGTGGCAATCTTCAGATTTTCCATTGCTGATTCTTCAGCCAGGATTTCAGAGTTGTCAACTGGTATTTCCTGATAGTCCCAGGCAAAGGGAGCCCCACCCTGCTGCTGAGCAGAGTCTAGCAGCTGTTTGTAGGCAATCTCCAGCTCCCATTCCTGAATGGCCAGAAACTCCAAATCTTCCTGTGCCCAGTGCCCTTCCGAGACATTCAGTCTTTGTTCTCTGTGCTCCATTATTTCCTCCAAACGCCACTCCCGATCACTCCCAAAGTCAGGGTCCTCGGACAGCCTCCAATACAACAATCCCAGGCCATTATAGTCAAAGCCTTCCGTGGGGCTGTCATCTGCTGACCACTGGCACTCTTGGGCTACATACCACCGGAGGGCTCTGTAGCTCTCGTCCAACCGCATCTCTGCCCGGATCAGCCTGCTTAACTCAGCTGTCCACTCCTGCTTTGGTTGTTCCCCCAATAACAGCATTCGTACTTCATACTGCGACCAGTACCTTACATAGATGGAGGGGAGAATCTTTCCCTGGTGTTGCTACTCGAGGGCTAGCACTTTCTCCCAGAGTTCGCAGCGGATCGAATCCGACCATCCCAGCAGGACCTCCTCTGATACTGGTCCTCTATGTTGTATCTGCATCTCTCGCAACCTCCTTCCGAATTCCTCTTCCATGGCGGCTGGTTCTTTAGGCGTTGTCTCCGATTGCCGTATTTCCATCATTCTCCGATCATGTTGCCGTTCTAGTTCTCTCTTTTGTCGCTCTCGTTCTCTCTCTTGTCGGGCATCCTGCAGCTGAATGCCTTCAATGGCTTCCTGTATGGCGGTCTCTGATGGGTTAGCCCCATATAATGCCAACCGCTGCCGCACTCGTTGCTGAAACAAATCTTCAACTGACCGGGGTCCTGCATCACCCTTCTTCTGGTCCATCTCGGCTCTCAAGTAGGTCTTTCAGCGTGACTTTCCTGCAGGCTGCATAGCTGGTCATTCACTGTGGTGGTTTGGCGTGTCCCAGGAACTGGAGAGCAAATCCCACCGCTGCCAACCAATGTAACGAGCCCCTTTGCTCGCTCGGTTCCACTCTCCCGACACTCCTCTGCTCTACTGGATCATCCGGTGCTCCAGGATTCAAACTACAGCTATGTGCCATTCTAATCCATTTGTGATCGTTCAGAACAAACACCAGGCAGGCTGTATGTAAGTTCAACAGGAGACTTCTTTATTAGACCCAAAATCAAGTGTTATATACAGTAACAGAGGAGGTAACCAGAACATAAATTAACATGAGCTAATTAACTAAATCCTTTAGACAGCCAAGGTGACTCATAGATATGACCTTTCAGGGTAGACATCCCATCTCCTCGCTCACCTGCTATACAATACACATTATCATAAGTGTAAACATCACACACTTAGCAGGGTCAATTAGCACAGAGGACAGACAGATGGCTGGAGGTGATGTCTTTAGCATATCCTTAGAGTGAACGTGTGAACGTCCCAACAGTATGAATCAGTCACTCTAATATGGCATATACAGGGTCCCCAGAGTCTGTGTGTCTTGGGGGGGACATGGACCTGAATCCAAAGTAACACCCCCTCAAGGGTCCCCAGGCATACAGCACACAAAGAGCACCGTTCCCCCAAATGCCAGGGCCCATGGTCGCAAGGCAAGAGGCTTGCATTCAGTCCCCTCCAAAAGCCTCTGTCCCGGCTAGGTCTGTCACAGTGGGCGTGTCTATTCAGAATAGCCCGCGAGCGATGTAGGAGATGGGAGGAGTCTGACCATGTATGGAGATAACGTGGGGACTTTGGCGCGAAAAGGTCAGTGCGCGATGGAGCAGCAGATGGTCAGCATGTCGTCTCATGCATCATGGGTTCCAGCTTCTACAACTGTGAAAATGACTTCATTCGCTGCTTCGCTTATGGATACAGGGATTCGGCTCAAGCCCCGGGGAAGATTTGCCCTCTATGTGTGCAAGAACGTGGAGGCCCTCGGTTTGATTTGTCCCGGCTGCTCGGGGCTGGTGGTTCATCTAAAGCCATTCGGGTGATGCGAAAGCTGTAAGGAGTTTCTGTTCAAGGTGGAGCAACCTACAGAAAGGCCACGGGCCTTCCACCTCAATTGCCTTACGGACGCCACCACTCTGGAAGGAGGAATCAAAGCTTGTACAGCCACCCCTGCGCGCACTGATGAGACTTCGGAGGAAGTCACAGAGGAGTTCGTTGTAGCGAGTGAGAAACCGGAGGATGCTGCCTCGGTAACGACAGAGTCTTTTCTCCCACCGCCCAAGAGGAAGATGGGTCTTGTGAAGGCTTCCCACGGCCGTGGTGGAGCAACGCCCCAGCGCTTACCCGGAACGGATGTCTCTGAAGGGAAAAGTCTCGGACGTCCGAGTCCTTCTTCAAGCCGAGGTAAGCCAGGGGGAGAGACTTTGTTAAAGGCCCCTAGCCCTGGGGATTCACATGTTAGTGAGTTGGCCGGAGGGGGTGAATCGTCTTTCACCAGGAATTACTTCCCTGCGGAGGAGTATGATACCTCTGACCTAGAGTCTGTTTCAGATGCGGGTGATGATGCCGCGATTGACGAACTGTTTGAGAGAAAGGGATGGGATAAGATGCCCCTGTCCTTGTTCCGTAGGCCTAGGAACCCACCCATGTCTACTGGGGAAAGTACACCCCAGGTGGTGGCCACCGAGCCTGAGGAGGGATCTGTCCCCTTGCCTGCCCTTCCACCAACAGGAGCACCTGCTTCCGCCTCTACCACTACTGCTAGACCAGTGTCACTGCGGGCCCCTGCAACTGGCCCAGAGGCAGTTAAAGTGCCTCGACACCTGGATGCTGTTGTTTTGCCTGGCTCAGGAGACCGCGCCACTATGCCGCCGCTGTCCCATTTACAGAGACTCTTCAACCAGAAGGTTGCCAGTGAATATGGGTGGGAGTACCCGTACCTACCCAAATAACTTTTGTTTGAGGTTGAGGCCTGTAGAGATCGGTGGTACTCGGAGTTTGTGTGGTCACACATTAAGGTAACCCAGGCCAGAAGGTACTTTTCGTGTTCGCCTGCCGCCACTCTGCGGTTCAAAGATTGCAAGGCTGCTTGGATGTTGGGTCGGCACATTCATGCGGACAAAGTGCTTATCTGCAGAAAGGACAAGGACGATGTGGAGTATCACATAGATACCTTCGCTAGACATTGGAAGCCGTTGGTGTTGCCCGATCCATACTACTATTTGTGAGAGACCAGACTCTTGTGTTTGCGTTTAAACTTTCTTTTCTCTCCAGGAACTTTTCCCATGTTAAAGGGTATTTTACTCTTTGGAGGAGCGGGAGCTGTTGCTGTTCTCCCTTCTCTTACCACCACAAAGATAACAAGGACTTTGGGGTTGTAGTTAGTTGAGGGCCACAGTTCACAGAGAAGAGAATTTCCTTGTCATGAACAGGTGTTCTGACCGCGGCACTACCACTAGGTGGCGATGTTGCACAACTGTTGTATTGAAAGCCATACACTGCACTTACTGTTAGGGCGAGCAGGTTTTCTTTTTCGTACATCACGGGACACAGAGCGACTTAGTCATTACTAATGGGTTATATAGATTACCTTCAGGTGTTGGCACTGGCCAATTCCAAACCGGAAGTACCCTCCCCTATATAAGCCCCTCCCACCCGGGAGCACCTCAGTTTTTTGCCAGTGTCTAAGGTGTTGGCCAAAGAGTAACATGTGTTTTCACTGGGCTTGCGTACAGGTTCTTTTGGGCCTTAGTAAGCTGTTCCGGATCCCACCAAAAAAGCTTCATAGCTAAACGGTCGGTACCCGGGCCTTGCAGCAGAAGAGCAAGGTTTTGCCTGTAATGCTTCTCTTAGGAGGGCTGGACCCTGGGATCCAGAGCTCTGGTCATACCCACGACCAAGATGTTGTCTGTGCAGGGTGCTATACAGGTCCAGGGGAGTGGAATCCTTGGGAACCCGGTCCCTGAAGGTTTAATTACAATGCCTGCCGTGATAGGTGAAGTTTGGACTTCTGTGGACCAAACAAAGTCCTGCGGCAGGGATCAGGTAAGTGGGGGCCCCCAGGAACTTGGTTCTATTGGGGGACCCCCAAGCCTAATTTGTCTTTCTGTCTGTTACCTAACGGTATTCCCGCAAAATATCTGTGTTTGCCTATAACTACTGAAAATGTAAAATTTTAATAGTAGTCAAGAAAAAAAAAAAAAAAAAAACAGGGACCGCGGTACCTGTGTTAAACCACTAGAGGCCGCTGTAGTCCATTTGTCTTGTCATGTGGATCTTTGGTTTTCTCAAGTCAAAAGATCCAGGCAGCTGGTAAGTTTCTCTGTGGGAATCCACTTCCTCTGCCCTGTTGCTGCGCTCATCCACCGCACAGGCCCTCCGGCAAAAAGGGCCCTGGCTCCTAGTCCCCTGTTTGATTTCGAAAAGGGCGCCAATGGCGCACGGGCGCGCGCGCGGGCGCGTGCACGCGCCTCCTATGAAAAAAAGGGGCGGGGCGGGTGGATGACGCTCGATGCGCGCCGCGGCGCTTCTGCGCATGTGCAGGCGTCCCAGCATGGTTAAAAGACACAGTACAAGTGTCAGCTGCATGCAAACAGAGCTAGCAACAAACAGTGGCACACAGAGGCGGTTGATGCAGGCATCCCCATAGAAAGGCACTTTAGTGGACACCAGCTGGTATATAGCAGCACCTGTGTTAGACTATTACCAGCAAAATTGGTGTATGACGACGGGAATACCTCAGCTTTGTGCTTAAAGGATATGTCGTCCAGACGCTCCGGAAATAGATCTTCCAGGAAGCCAAAGGGGTCTCCATCGGGCTCTGAGGATATTGGGCATGCTTGTACTGCACCAATCTCCCCTGAGAATTCAGAGGTCAGTAGCCGTAGAAACCCCGCAGGAATGCCTGGTGCTGCGGCTGTCCCCAGTCCACCTGCTCCTGTATATATAACAGAGGAGGTTTTATCCTCAACTCTGGGAGGATTGGAAGAGAGATTAACAGCATTGATCGCTGCTTCCCTGTCTCAGGAAAAGCGCGTCCGATCTCCGTCTCCTCCTTCAGAGTGCCTGTTAGTGGAGGAACAGCCCCACACAGAGATCGACCTACCTGAAGGGGATCAGGATGAGGTTGATTCAGTTATGGAGGAATCAACAGTGGAAGAACCTTTCTCAGCTTCTCAGGCTGAAAGATTATGGGTTCAGTCTCTGACTAATATGGTCCGATCAGCATTTAAAATGCCTCTGGCGGAACCACCATCCACTACGGTTTCCTCGCTGGGGTCGCTACAAGCTCCCCAGGCTGTCTGTTCCTTCCCAATCCACCCTTTATTAGAAGGGCTTATTTACCAGGATTGGGAGCATCCTGATAAAATATTTGCTCCCCCCAAGAGATTTCCGGTGATCTATCCCATGGAGGATAAGTTCATAAGAAAATGGAGGGTCCCTACAGTGGACGCAGCCATTTCTTCTGTTAACAAATCACTGACATGTCCAGTAGATAATGTTCCAATGTTCAAAGACCCAATAGATAAAAAATTGGAGTCTTTACTAAAATCTGCTTTCTCTACAGCAAGTATGGTGACACAACCTGCGGTAGCAGCGATTGGAGTCTGCCAAGCAGTGAAAGATCAGTTGAAACAAGTCTTAAGGGACTTACCAGATCAGCAGGCTCTTGCCCTAGCTGACCTGCCTAGAGCCTTGTGTTTTGCGGTGGACGCCATAAAGGATACAATCCAACAGGCCTCCCGCTTTACGCTGTCTATAGTACATATGCGTAGGCTTCTGTGGCTCAAAAACTGGTCTGCTGAAGCTCCCTGTAAAAAACTGCTGGTTAGCTTCCCATTTCATGGAGAACGCTTATTTGGAGAAGATCTGGACAAATATATCCAGAAAATTTCTGCCGGTAAAAGTTCACTCTTACCGGTTAAGAACAAGGGTAGAAGTCCTTCTTTTAAGAGGCCTACTTCTCCAGTCCCGGGCACATCGGCTGTGAAGCAGTTCCGACGGCCTCCGCGGTCAAATTCAGGGGGCAGAAATCAATCACAGGGTAACAAGAAGCCCTGGATTAAGAGAGGTACAAAACCTCCCCCCAAGGCATGAAGCGTTGCCCCCACTCAATCGGGTGGGGGGAAGACTTCAGTTGTTCACAGAGACCTGGCGGGACACCATCAGAGACAGATGGGTGCTCTCCGCAGTAAGTCTGGGATACAAGCTGGAGTTAAAAGGCACTCCTCCTGCCCAATTTATGAGGTCAAACGTGCCAAGAGATCCCCAAAAGAGAGGATCCCTCCTTCTGGCACTAGAACAACTATTGCTCCAAGGTGTAATCATGAAGGTTCCCCTGGAAGAAAGCGGATTCGGGTTTTACTCGAACCTTTTCACAGTCCCCAAACCAAATGGGGACGTGAGGCCCATATTAAATCTAAAAGGGCTAAACAAGTTCCTAAATATCAGGACTTTTCGGATGGAGTCGATCCGATCGGTGGCCACCGCCCTACAAGGGCAGGAATGGCTAGCCTCGATCGACATAAAGGATGCTTATCTGCATATTCCCATCTTTCCGGCCCACCAGAAATTTCTACGCTTTGCAGTAGAAGGGCGCCATTTTCAGTTCAGAGCCTTACCTTTCGGTCTGGCCACAGCACCACGAGTGTTCACAAAAATTCTGGCCCCATTATTGGCCAATCTAAGAACACAGGGTGTAACGATAATGGCATATCTAGACGACCTGCTACTAATAGACCACTCAGTGGAAAAGCTGGAAGTAGCTATTCACAAGACAATCGAGTATCTGGAATATCACGGTTGGATTATCAACCGGGACAAGTCAGCTCTAAGACCAGTCAAAAGTCTGTAATACTTAGGGCTAAGGCTGGATTCAAATCAGAGAAAGATTTTCTTACCTCCAGAGAAGGTGTCGTCTTTAAAAGATTTGACCCACTTAGTGGGTACAAAAAGAAAACCATCCATACGCCTCTGCATGAGGCTGCTGGGAAAGATGGTGGCTTCATTCGAAGCGGTACCCTACGGTCAATTCCATTCAAGGAATTTGCAAAGGGCCATACTGTCAGCCTGGAACAAAAAAGTTCAGGCTTTAGACTTACCAATGTCCCTGTCCCCTTCCGTTCGCAAGAGCCTCCATTGGTGGTTGGTGCCCCAGAGTCTGGAAAGAGGGAAACCCTTCAGTCCGGTTTCTTGGAAGGTGGTCACTACAGATGCCAGCCTCATAGGCTGGGGGGCAGTACTGGAGCAATGGTCTCTCCAGGGCAAGTGGTCAGAAGCAGAAAAGGCCCTGCCCATCAATCTCTTAGAGATACGAGCAGCCCGGTATGCCCTAGTAGCATGGACATCCAAACTCCAAGGGTCCCCTGTCAGAATTCAATCAGACAATGCCACGGCAGTGGCATATATCAATCACCAGGGTGGCACCAAGAGTCGTGCAGCCCAGAGGGAAGCAAATTGCATCCTGGAGTGGGTAGAAAAATATGTCCCAGCCATATCCGCGGTTTTCATCCCAGGAGTGGAAAATTGGAGAGCGGACTTTTTAAGTCGCCAGCAATTATGCCCGGGGGAATGGTCTCTTCACCCCGAGGTTTTCCAGGCAATATGCCAGCGGTGGGGAACACCGGATGTAGATCTGCTAGCATCCAGATTCAACGCAAAGGTGGACAGATTTGTGTCTCGCACAAGGGATCCCCTAGCTTGCGGCTCAGATGCCCTAGTGTTCCCTTGGGATCAGTTCGAGCTGATATATGCATTCCCACCGCCACAATTGTTACCGCGATTACTCCGCAGAATCAGGGTAGAAAAGAAACCAGTGATTCTGGTGCTCCAGCGTGGCCCCGAAGGGCATGGTACGCGGAGATTGTAAAAATGTCAGTGAGGAGTCCTTGGACCCTCCCACATCGTCCGGACCTGCTGTCGCAGGGACCGATATACCACCCTTCCTTACCAGCCCTAGGTTTGACGGCCTGGCTATTGAAGCCCACATTCTGAAAAAGAGAGGGCTCTCTAATTCTGTGGTATCTACCATGATCAATGCCAGGAAACCGGTATCCAGGCAGATCTATTATAGGATCTGGAAAGCATACATTACGTTGTGTGAGGCCAAGAAATGGCATCCACGTAAGTACGTGATAGGGAGGATTTTGGACTTCCTACAGTGGGCTGTAGATAGGAAGCTTGCCTTGAGTACTATCAAGGGTCAGATTTCGGCCTTGTCAATATTTTTTCAAAGGCCCTTGGCTTCGCATTCACTAGTCAAAGCCTTTATACAAGCAGTGATGCGTATTAGTCCTCCGGTTAGTATTCCCATATGTCCTTGGGACTTAAACCTGGTTCTGTCGGTTCTACAGAAACAACCGTTTGAACCATTACAACACATTTCCTTGGTTCTTCTCACCAGGAAATTGATTTTCTTAGTAGCCGTTTGTTCGGCTAAAAGAGTATCGGAATTAGCCGCCTTGTCCTGTAAGGAGCCATATCTGGTTGTCCATAAGGACAGAGTAGTATTACGTCCTCATCCAGCCTTTCTTCCTAAGGTGGTATCAAGGTTTCATTTGAACCAAGATGTGGTTCTTCCTTCTTTTTTCCCCAAACCTAGCTCGGTAGAGGAAAAGTTATTACATTCTTTGGATGTAGTAAGAGCAGTTAAAGCTTATCTAAAAGCCACTGCTCAGATTCGCAGAACGGATTCTTTATTTGTTCTGCCGGAAGGCCCCAGAAAGGGTCAGGCAGCATCAAAATCTACTTTAGCCAAGTGGATTCGACAGGTCATAATACAAGCCTATGGCTTGAGAAAGAGACCGCCTCCGTTCAAAGTTAGGGCGCACTCCACAAGAGCAGTTGGAACTTCATGGGCAGTGCATCACCAGGCCTCCCTGGCTCAAGTATGTAAGGCCGCAACATGGTCTTCGGTACACACGTTTACTAGGTCCTACCAGGTGGACGTTAGAAGTCAGGAGGATGTCGCCTTTGGGCGCAGTGTGTTGCAGGCCGCAAAAGATCCTCATGCCTGATGGCGCCCAGCTTATGTATCCCTCCCCTCATTTGGCATTGCTTTGGGACGTCCCATTAGTAATGACTAAGTCGCTCTGTGTCCCGTGATGTACGAAAAAGAAAAAGGGATTTTTATAACAGCTTACCTGTAAAATCCTTTTCTTGGAGTACATCACGGGACACAGAGCTCCCACCCCTCTTTTTGGGACACTTATTGCTTGGCTACAAAACTGAGGTGCTCCCGGGTGGGAGGGGCTTATATAGGGGAGGGTACTTCCGGTTTGGAATTGGCCAGTGCCAACACCTGAAGGTAATCTATATAACCCATTAGTAATGACTAAGTCGCTCTGTGTCCCGTGATGTACTCCAAGAAAAGGATTTTACAGGTAAGCTGTTATAAAAATCCCTTTTTTCTCTAGGGAGGAACCTGTTCATTCTGACTTACATATTGTTAGATTGTGTGTTTTCTTCTTCCTCTGCAGGTGAACGACAAGCAAGACTGCTGAGTATGGGGTGGGTCTTAGCGAGTTCTGCGGTAAGGGATTGTAAATTTTTATTGTGAAATTTGAGTGACCTTAAAATGTTTTATATACATGTACACCCTCATTCCCATCTGTGTTTTTTTTCCTTTCCCATGTTAGGTTCCGGCACAAACGAACAAAATTTTAAATTGTCTTTTTTTTTTAGTTTGTCTCTGCATCTGGCTTATGTTGACTCAGGTTGAGGAGGCAGAAATTGGTTTCAGACACTGGGGACCAGTGTTCACAAGTGAGGGGGATGTGTACCGGGTGGTTACATTTAGGGGGAAGCATCTGAGTGGTAACTAGGCTCAGATGCACTAATTGTTAGGTCTCATGGACCATTTCTATCCCTGGGAGATAGTACTGGTGTGTAAGTTCACTGGGGCCTATGGGTGGTGCTGTTGCTATGGGCCCGGGTTGAACCGCAGTACAAGGTTGTGTCCTTTGTGTCCCCTCTCAGGAGCAGTACGGCGGGGCGGGGAACCTGTTGTGCCTGTCGGGAGAGGATATAAAAGGGGCGGCCATCTTCCAGAGGGGTCGTCGGTTCCACGCTCAGGCACCTTAGGCCTGGGTGCGTGTGTGTTGCCTCCGGGTGCCCTAGGCCCGGAGGCCTAGTCGGGTTGTCTCTGGGTGCCCTAGGCCCGGAGACAGAGCTGCTGTTCCATCTCAGACACCTTGAGTCTGGGGTGAGGTACTTTAGAGAAAGGCCCGGAGCCCAGCAGCCTTCGGCTGGGATCCGCCGGGGACCGAGACTCTCAGGGATTTGCCTTGCGAGGGGACCCGTATCCAGGACGAGGAGGCCAGGGAGGTGACCCTTTCTGAAGACCCAGCGCAGAGTCATGGTGACAGATGGGGCCTCTGGTAACTCTCCGGAGGGATGTTCTTGTCCTATAAGGGCTAGTTCACTAACGGAAGGAAGTGCGTGTTCTTTAAGTCACAGTGGCAGTAACACTACGCACCCAAGGTCAGTGGCAGTGACTTTCACCTTTTTCACCCGGCCGGTGGCAGTGCCCAACCTCATGGTCTGTGGCAGAGACCGTGCGCCAAGCCTGTTCGTGCTGATCAGAGCAGGAGAAACCCAAATTCAAGTTTGTGCCTGGACCTCCTCCCACCTCATCTGACCCATGTTTGTCCCAACCCGTCTGCTCTCAAAGAGACTGTTTATTGTGCTAAAAGGAATAAATAAGTGTTGGACCTTTCAGTTGGTGTGGACAGTTGCTTACTGGGGAGAATTAAAGACTTGTTTCTGACTACTGCAGAAACGAGGTCAGCACTGGAGGCTTTTTTACACTGGCTGAAAGCAGGCCCGAGAAACTAACACCGCTCAACCTTCCTATTCAGGAGGGTATAGGCTTGTGGTGCGGTGTGCCTCATTCTTTTCCTGCGGAGGAGCCAAGCAGAAGAAAAGCAGGTAAAGTCTGGGGTTGGTGCGCTAGATAGCATTTCTATAATTATGTTTTGCGTAATTTTAATTTAATCTGTACATATATGCACAGGTTGGGTCACCTGACATCTTATACATCTTGAATACTTCAGCAGTGCTATCTTACTGTCACGGTTGCCTACTATTTATTACTGTTTATTTATAATGCATATGGATGTGTATGTAGCATTGTGGATGTATGTAGCATTCACCCGCAATGGGGCCGCTGAGAAACCCAGGTCTCCCTTACCTGTTCAGAGGCATGTCAGGCCCAGACATCAGTTCCAAGCACATCCATAAACACAGGCTCAGTCTAGGGCACATGTGTCAAACATAAGGTCCTTGGGCCCTTGCACCTCTCCTGCAGCTGAGGCACCCCCCTCGTCTCTGCCTCTACCTTACCTCTACCTTACCTCAGCAGTCGGAAGCAGAGGACATAACCCCTCCACCAGGTCCCTGTTTAGCCGCAGAGAGGCTCATTACTACCCCCACAAGGAGTGAGTGGGCTCCATACCAGTCTGCATGCCTTTCACAGCCTAAGTCTTAAGTTATTACTATAACTAGTAATAATCAAATATATAGAGGAAAGTTTTTAATATGATAAAGAGTAGATAGATTTATATAGTCTTGCAAATACAACTGACCCTTTGAGGGCAACCACAATGCTAATGCGGCCCCGCAGTGAAATTGAGTTTTCAAATTCCTGGTCTGAGGATGTATTTTTGTAAATTGCAGTGTTTTAAACAGGAGAGAGGGAAAAGGGTTCAGGAGGGCAGATTCTCAACCAAAAATCCTTTAACCACTTGCCGACCGCTGCACGCCAATATACGTCGGCAGAATGGCGGCGGTAGGCAAATGGATGTACCTGTACGTCCCCTTTAAGAAGCTGAGCGGCGGGCGCCCGCCGCACGCTCCGTGACCCTGCCCGCGGGCCACGCGAACACGATGTTCGCCGGCAGGCTGCGATCGTGTCATGGAGAGGCAGAACGGGGGGATGCCTGTGTAAACAAGGCATCTCCCTGTTCTGCCTAGTGACAGGACACGGATCTTCTGCTCCCTGTCATGGGGCCACCGCCATAACTAGTAAAAATAAATAAATAATAAAAATGCCATAAAACTACCCCCTATTTGGTAGACGCTATATCTTTTGCGCAAACCAATCAATATACGCCTATTGCATTTTTTTTTACCAAAAATATGTAGAAGAATACATATCGGCCTAAACTGAGGAAAAAAAATGTTTTTTTATATATTTTTTGGGGATATTTATTAAAGCAAAAAGTAAAAAATACTGCTTTTTTTTAAAATTGTTGTACTTTTTTGTTTATAGCGCAAAAAATAAAAACCGCAGAGGTGATCAAATACCACCAAAAGAAACGTTTTTTGTTGCCAGCGGTTTAGACATTAATGGCTGTGTGTTGAGTTATTTTGAGGGGACAACAAATTTACACTGTTATACAAGCTGTGCACTCACTACTTTACATTTTAGCAAAGTTTCATTTCTTCAGAGATGTCACATGAAAAGATATAATAAAATATTTACAGAAATGTGAGGGGTGTACTCACTTTTGTGAGCTACTGTACAGGGCCGATCTTAGAGTCACAGGTGCCTGGGTGCAGAAATATTTCTGACGCCCCCACATGGGCGCGGTCATCTTACTAACTCCTCCCCTTTACAAATGTTTGTATGGCAACAACCCTACCTCTCCACTGCCACACAGGAACTTAGCCCAAGAGGTGAGTAAACAGGACGACTTCAGCCTGACTCCACCCAAGCCATGGCCCTGATGCATTTCACCATCAGGCTTAATTATGGAGATCTGGCCTGGATGGAGTCAAGCTGAGCCTTTTTGTTGATTCACCTTTTGAGCCAGGTTGTTGTGTTTCTCCCTTTTTGTGTTGTGAACACTTAGGGCACTTTCACACTGAGGCGCGGGGGCGTCTGTGGTAACTGTCATTTTAGCGGCGCTTTACGACCGCTAGCGAGGTGCTTTTAACCCCCGCTATCGGCCGAATGAAGGGTTTAAAACACCCGCAAAGCGCTCCTGCTGAGGCACTTCCCATTGATTTCAATGGCAGGGACGCTTTAGGAGCGGTGTATGCACCGCTCTTCAGTGGCGGTGTCGCGCCCTCTCTCCAGCTACCCCCCTCTGTGTATAATGGGTAGATTCATGCAAAGCGTGCATTTGATGGCACAGTGGCTGCGTTTGATGGGCACAGTGGCTGTGTTTGATGGCACAGTAGCTGCGTTTAATGGGCACAGTGGCTGCGTTTGATGGCACAGTGGCTGCATTTGATGGGCACAGTGGCTGCGTTTGATGGGCACAGTGGCTGCGTTTGATGGGCACAGTGGCTGCATTTAATGGACACAACTTACTTGTAGAGCACATGTCCACAGTCTCTGACCATATCCTGTATCATGCTTTCAGTCTATAACCATCTCTTGTATAATTTCTGCAGTCTCTGGCCATCTCTTGTATCACAACAACCACAGTTTCTGATCATTTACTGTATTATGTCCACAGTCTCTGAGAATCTCGTATGTCGTGTCAGCAGTCTCTGACATTCTCTTGTAGCATGCCTATAGTCATTAACTATATCTTGTTCTGTGTCTGTTGACTCTAATAATGAATATTCATAGAATTTTATGTATGGCCCTTTGGGTATGTCAGAGGCTGCACTTGAGGCCCCCCATATCAAGGAAGTTTACTGCAACTGACTTACAGGGACTAAAATACATTTTTACAATAATATGCCCCCTACAAATTGGACAATAAATACTCACCTATCCTACTGCCCTCACTGCTGATCTCTGAAAAAAAGGAATAGTTAGCTGAAAATCCTACAGAATCTGATAAATCCAAAAGTGTTGATTTCCAGTCCCCTGTTGCATGCTGTGGTTTCTCCTTCGAGCCGGTACATCACTATAGGACACAGTTTTAATGTAGGTGTCGGTGGATTGAACCACTGTTTAAAGCAGGGGGACCAGGCACCCAAAACACCTAGAAGTGTCAGATTTTGGTGGATCTTCAACCAGCAGTTCTTCACATCTGCAGCAATTGATGGCACATGAGCAGGTGAGTGAGTGTTTCACATTATTGCAACATTTTATTTTCACATAAGGGTCACAATAACTTGGAAAATGGATTTACAATGCAGTACGATTAAATCATCTCAGTGGGCACATAGCAATAATGATGAGGATTATCCTTTCCATATGATGTTAGTATGGACTAGTATGGCTGGAGACATGACATCAGCTCTCGTGTATATCAAAGCATCCTTGCTGATGTTAGTGGAGGGCTGACATGTATTAGCAGATGCTGTATTATCCCTCATAACTATAAGAAGTCGTTTTACTAGGTTTGAAGAAAGCACATAATAGTGGCAAACATCTAGGAGCTTATTTATAAAAAAAAAAAAAAAACATAACAGAGCTATTCATTCAGCAAAACTGCAGGGTATTTATTCTGTGTGAATGGGAGCAAAATCAAATGTTATTAGTTGAGAGGTATCTTGATAAAGTGTGGTCTTACCCCGAATAGTCCCGACACGCTTGGCCAATTTAGACAGAAGCCAATTAACCTACCAGCATGTCTTTGGAGCGTGGGAGGAAACCAGAGTACCCAGGAGAAAACCCACGCAGGCACAGGGAGAACATGCAAACTCCAGGCAGATGGTGTCGTGGTCGGGATTTGAACCAGCGACCCTTTTTGCTGCTAGCTGAAAGTGCTATCCACTATACCACTGTGCTGCCCACAGTTTCTCTTCAGATTGAATGTTCTAAATTTATAAAAAATAGACTGTTTAGGAAAATACTGCATTATGGCCCCTAGATGGAGCTGATGATGATAGTCAACGAGTATTTATTCCCTATAAATGTCAACTCTGCCTAGTGGCCATAATGTGGTATTTTCCTCATTCACTCTACTTCTTATAAATGAGTAACATTTTATTTTGCCTCCATGCTCACAGAACAAATGTATGTACTGTTTTAAAGTAAGAATAACTCTAACCCATATTAATTGCTCAAAAACTATGAAAATGGTGGGCTTTAAGGAACTACAAGAGGTACCAAGGTTAAGGTGTAATTAAATTATTGAATAGGTCAAAGGTATAAACAGATGTTTAACATAAAAAAGCCCAGACTAAACAGTAGAGCCTGGTGGATCAGCCCAGGTTTCCAGGACAGTTGCCTCAAACTTTGCTCTACATTCTTCATTTGAAACACACACAAAAATACCACAGAATACAAAATATTCTATTGCATATGAAATAAAACAAGAAAAGTAATGATTCACTTGTATAATTTTATTGGATTTGGAATGATACATGTCATATTTCTCATCCCACCATTATATGTAGAGATATTTAGTTCTGGGCGATGGTGTCTCCAATCCAGGACACGTAATTACACACCTTCGTGTAAACGCCAGGGTAGCCAGGAAGAGCGCAGCCAATACCCCAGGAGACCACCCCCTGCAGCACTCCATTGCAAACCACAGGACCACCAGAGTCACCCTGCAAGAAAAAAACATTGGCTTATTATCTATTTTACTGGTTTCAGATGGAAAATAACTTCAAAAACCTGGGTGGAGATGCTACCAATGTTCCACTTACATGATACAGAAAGGAAAACCCATTGACATGTTATCATTACAAGTAGGGTCTCCAACTACCAGTTTAAATGATATTTCCATGACTTGATATAGTTTAAGTGAGATACATTGTCAGAATTTTTAAAAAAAATACTTCCTTTAATCAGAGGCATTCATTTGCACTAGAGACCCCATTGAACCAGGAGAATGGCTTATGATAGATATTAGGTGGTTATATGGATGAATGATGGTGTTGATCTCTCTTTGGAGATATGGGCTGCTACCTTGCTCGTATGACAGAGCTCTTGCTTTAGATGAGAAGATACTTGAGTAAAAAGAGAGCTAGAGGCATTCAATTGTTCCAAATGTATAAAGAATAGCTAGCATACATACTGTATGTGAGTACATTCAGAAAGAAATACACCATCAGCCATCACTATTAGGGACACCTGTTTGCAAACAAACCCCTGTGGTCGCCATGTCATAACTAAGTAGAGCCTTGCCTGTGCAGTTGTCAATAGCATTAAATGAGCCGATAGAACAAGTGAGCCATTCAAAATTGCAAAATAGAATAATGTTCTTTCTGTCTAGGGTCTTATGTAAAGGCGTGCCAATCTACAGGTTGCATACACAAGGGGGTTAAAGTTCTTTGAAGAACTAGAGGAGACATTCTCAGCTTTCTTGCTTTGTTCATGATTGGACTCCTAGTGTCAATTTGTAGTACCTTGTTATTAATTTGTCACCATCTTGGGACACCAAAATAAAAGATTCTAATAAAAGAACCATATGTCTGACCTGAGATAATGCTCCAGAACCATTGTGCCCTCCTAAAAAAAGAGTAATGTTGTTGCCCAGGATAATTATCAGGAGGACATGCTTTAGTGAAGAAGCTATGCTCACCTGGCAAGAGTCTTTGCCACCTTCAAGGTACCCAACACAGATCATGTTTTCAGTGATTTGACCAGGATAGGAATTTTGGCAGTCCTCATGAGACACGATGGGAGCTTCAAGACACTGCAGGAGGTCTGGGTAATTAGCTAGCAAGGAGAAATTCAGGAATGAGTGAACATCTGAACAGGATGTGCAGTGAGGCTGTTGTACAGAAATTGCATTTTTGTTTCCTCTAAAAAGATAGAATCATTCTGCTTAAATTAGTGATTGAGAATAAAATTAAAACATACTTGGACTCACCTCCACTGCTCAGAGTGTTTCCCCAACCTGAAATTAAACACTGAGTGCCGGCCACATCACACTCACTGGGCAGACGAATGGACTGGATCCTGGAGCTTATCACTGCAGGTTGGGACAGTTTGATAAGCATGATGTCATTGTCCAGAAGGTAGGCGTTGTATTTAGGATGACGGATGATCTTAGCAGATGAGATGAACTGTTCTGTCCCCTCCAAGAGCTCGATGTTATGTTCACCAAGCCTGACCTCAATACGTCTGTAAGAGAGGAGGGTTTGTGTGGTCATATCATGCTAATCGATAATCCGACCTTTCTCTATAGCCCAGTGGTTACCAACCTCAGTCCTTAAAGAAGATCAATGACTATAATTTTTATGTTAGAGTCTTGTCCCCTATGGGGCAAAGTTCACGTGTACTTTGTCCCATGTTGCTAGGTGCATTCTAACACTGGAAGTGGCCTTGAAGACATTGCCTCTGAGTCTGCTCATAAGTTAGATGAGTCTATTACTTTTAGATCTAACATTCCATTTAAGTTAGGATTGGATTTTTACCCTGTGAGTTGCAGGGGCAAAGAAATGTTCAGTATTAGAGGCTGGTCGAACAAGATGTTACATGCTTTAAAGGTGTCTGCTTTGGGCATTGTTGTTGATAATAATTTAATGGCTCTTAAAATTTTCGTGCGGATCCTAATATTGTGATTAGGAGTTCTGATAAGGGAAGGTTGGTGGTCATCTTGAATGTACAGTTTAGAGCTGTGTGATGCTGATACTTATGTTAAAGGGGTTGTAAAGGTTCACGTTTTTTCACCTTAATGCATCCTATGCATTTAGGTGAAAAAACATCCGACAATACCGCCCCCCCCCCAGCCCCACGTTTTACTTACCTGACCCCGTTCACCTCCTGCGCTTGCCCCTGACGTCCTCTTCACCACTCAGCCTGGCCGTTGATTGGCTAGAGGGGATGGATTGAAAGCAGCGCAGCCATTGGCTCACGCTGATGTCAATCACATCAAATGATGTGGCGCGCCGGGGGGCAGGGCCGAGTGATACAGTGAGCAGCTATAGAACTAACCACCATGCGAGAGAGCTTGCATAAAGGTGGTTAATTCTTGCAGGGAGGAGCCGAGACAGCCGCCAGGGGACCCCAGAAGACCAGGTTCAGGGCCACTCTGTGCAAAACGAGCTGCACAGTGGAGGTAAGTATAACATGTTTGTTATTTAAAAGGGGTAACCCCACCAAAGCATTCCGGAAGGACCTATAATCCGCCCTATCTAGAGGGTTAAATGTTTTTTTTTTCACTGAGGAGGAAGGGGATATGTTTTTTCCACCTGTCCTTATTATGTTGGTGTTCCACCATCTACCCAAAACCCACAAGGGCCCTGAACCTTTGTCTGGAAGACAATTTTTTTTTTTTTGCAGGCATAGGTTCTTTACAGAAAAGATTCAGCCAGTGGGTTGACAATCAGGTACAGCCTCTAGTTATGGGTGTGCCTGAATCTTTGTCTGAAAGGCTGATTGTTGCACGCATTGGTTCTTTAAATGAAAGGCTCAGCCAGTGGGTTGACCATCAGTTACAGCCTCTGGTTACGTTTCTCAAAAAATTGAAAGACTTCTCCTGGAAGGATGAGTATGTGTGAGGGATGTGTGACATCACTAGCTTATTCTACATATGCTTGGACTCTAGGCTGTCTGATATTTCTTGCAATGACACAGCAGTTATTCTGTATCATAAGGAGTTTCTTAGCATACCGTGGATTATTTGCTTACTCACATTTTTTTTTGTTTTTTATGGGGTTCATTATCTCCAGAGATGTGGAGCAGCCATGGAGGCTAAGTTTTCCCCTTCCCTCACTGGCCTATTTGGTTGGATGATTGATGGGTTGGTGGGAGAGAACCCACATCTTTGGAGATATAAGCCAATTTTGTGCTTATATAAAGCTTTTTCATTATATTAATGATTTGCTGTTTGTTCTAGGGATAGAGGCAGCATGGAGAACTGGCTGTTATATCTAAATGATAATGAGTCAAAGTTGACATTTACTGGCCAAATTGAGACCATCACCATCTTTTTTTTTAGATGTAATACTTTCTGGTATAGAGGGGCAGGTTGTTTTGGGACTTTATGGGAAACCATTATCTGGTAACACTGTGTTGTAAGTAGACTTAGGGGTAAGTAAACCCCACTCATACTATTAGAGGCATACCAATCGGCCATTTTTTGAGGTTGTGCCATATATGTAGTAATAATAATCACTTTGACAGTAAGGTCCTATGCATTACTAGGAGTAAGGCAGGCTGTAGATCATGTGATTTTCTTTGGCTTGATTTCCTTATCAACACAGTCAGTGCTGATGGGGGAATTCCTCCCCTGGAGCTATTGTGTTCTCATGGTAGGGTGGCACGGGGAGCCATCCCTGCCGAGAGAACACAATGATTACTGTTAGCGGCTTTAGCCATTGGCAATAATCGCATCCTAAAATCCAACATGAAGGTTGTACCCAAGTCGATCGGTGGATCGGCTTGGGTACAATCAGCCTGCCCATAGATGAATAGAATCTCGGCCAGTCCATGCTAAACCGGCAGAGATTAGATCCATTTATGGCTGGCTTAAAACCAGAGATGAACTGTTGATAGACCAATTTCAAATGTGGAGATGGGAAATTACCTTGCTGTTCTCACATTTTTGGCGGTGACATTGTGCGGTCCACTAATAGTGGAAGGAAGCCTAAAATGTCATCTTTTGTTAACTGTGATATGAAATATGTAATATATCATCACCTGTGGCATTTGCTTGGTTCAATATGTTGCCTTACGACACACCACCAATCAATGCCACCATACTGGTATCCAATATACTAAAAGAATTGACCTTGATGTCATTCTACCCAGTATAAATTCTAATTTCTCATTGAATTTTGGCTATTGGGTGATGTGTATAAGTGTGTCAACATTAGGTTGATGAATAGTTCTATATATTATTCATTTTATTTGTATGTTTTGTTATCCTTTCTTTTGTTAATTTTTAATAAAACTTGAGTAATTTTATATCAATTTGTCGTGCCCATAAAGTCCATTTTTTATCCTATTTTTATTTAATCTACAATTTCGGGACGTGGCAATTTTTTATTACATTGTATCCCCAGTACCACTCTGGGTGGATATGATTTTCATTTTTCCATAACTCCTCCAGTATTAGATTTATTTGCTAAATTTCTGTAGTATGTATGATCCGGGATGAGTTTAGAAACATTTAAATAATGTTTACATTAATTTAAGTTTTTGTTTTTATATGATTTGATTACTTTGTTTCATTAACATTTTCATCGAATTTATTTATTTTTTGTCTTTTGCTATATGGCTCTATTCCTTGATTATACAGGGAGCATGTTTTTTATTGTATGGGGTTTTGTGGTTTTCTTCCGATCCTGATTACCCTGTATATGTATACTGTGTATGTATGTATATTGTGACAGCAGGAAGGTAAAGTCACCTGGTTGCATCCAGGGGGGTAGGTATATTTCTCCCAGATTCAGGCTTTATGCCGACTTATACAACTAAGGGAGAGAGTTGATGAAGCCCAGCTGAGGCTAGTGGGCTCATGGATGATTCATACCTCTAGGGAGAGGGCTGGGCGTCGTGCAGGCAGGGAGTTGATGAGACCAGCTGAAGCTTGTCAGCTCGTTTAAGGCCTCTATAAGAACTCCCAGATTCATTAGGTGTTTGCTCATGCCTGGAACCAGACCTGTGTGGACTGTCTAGGGAGAGTGAACCCCTGTGCGGTGAGAAAAAGCCTGTGTGGTTATTTGTTGGGGCATTGACTAAACCAGGGACTTAGGGACTAGGACAGCACTAGGCTGATCCCAGTTGTTAGTTAGGAAACCTGCATGTTTAGTCAGAGGTCAAGCTGACCAGGGTTTATTTTGTTTATGTTTCTTTTTGCTTTGCTGTGTTTTTTTTGTCACTGTAAATAGAGGAATAAACCACACCTTTTTGATCTTGAAAACCACAACCTCCGTCTGCTGGGCCTGTTTTTGTGTGGGGAGCCCATCCAGGGGATCACACACCCCCGCTACCGAGTTAACCCCCTCACAGTTGGTGGAGAACCAGTGGCAGTTTTTTTAAGCCAGCATGGAGGAGATACTGAAACAGCTGGCTCTAGCAAATGCCAATCAACAGCAGACAAATGCAGGTTTGCAAAGGAGCCTTGCAGCCCAGCAGCAAGCTCACCAACAGAGTCTGGAAGCTCAGCAACAAGCCCAGCAGCAATCTGAGGCCCGCTTCATAGACCTGTTACAGAAGCAAGAGCAGAGACTACAACAAATGGAAGCAGTAATGCAGCAACGTCCGCAGACCAGTGAGGAAAGCCGTCCCACTAATACCGCGTCCTTTGGGGTGAGTCGTTTATTGACAAAAATGATTGGAGAGGATGATCCAGAGGTATTTTTGACCACATTTGAAAGGACTGCTGAAAGAGAAAAGTGGCCTGAGTAGCAGTGGGCTGGACTGGTGGCTCCTCTGTTAACTGGTGAATCGCAGAAGGCTTACTATGACCTAGAGCCTGACCAAGCAAAAGACTATGTGATTCTAAAAGCTGAAATATTGGCAAGGCTGGGTGTCACCCTGGCTGTCCGGGCTCAGCGTGTGCATAACTGGACTTTCCAGCTTGGAAAACCCCCCAGGTCTCAAATGTATGATCTCATTCACCTGAGCAGGAAGTGGCTACAGCCAGAGACTTTGTCCGCACCAGAGATTGTGGAACGTGTTGTAATGGATCGGTTTTTGAGAGCTCTTCCTACTGCCATCCAAAAGTGGGTAAGCCATGGAGACCCAGAGACGGCCGGTGGTCTTGTGGATCGTGTAGAGAAATACTTGGCTACAGAGAACCTGACGGCCTCTTCCAGAGACTCTCGGACTTTCCACCCTAAGACCAGACCATCCCCAGGGGCGGATAAGAGGATTCCAAGGGGTGAGGGTGGAGAGAGTGAGAGGGTGGGAGCTCTACCCAAAGTTTGGCGAGAACAGCCTGGGAAGTCAGGGGCTCAAGAGACAGCCAAAAGGATTGTTTGCTACCGCTGCCGGCAAGCGGGACATATTGCAGCAAATTGCCCAGTTGTGGAGGAACCCATGCAATGTGACTTTCTGACGGACCGACGTCAGTCGCTGTGTGCGACAGTCGCATGCACTGCCATTCGGGGAACTGAGAAACATTTATGCAAAATGTGTATTAATGGTAGAAATGTTGTGGTATTACTGGATTCAGGTAGCCTTGTGACCCTGATAAAGGCTGAATTAGTTAAAACAGAGGTCTCTGGGAATAGCAAGGTAGCTGTTATTTGTGTGCATGGGGACACCCGAGAGTATCCAGTGACTACAGTGTGTTTCGAGACCCCCAAAGGTACCCTCTCTCATCCAGTGGGGTTAGTATCTCAATTACCGCATGATGCCATTGTGGGAAGGGATTTTCCGAAGTTCTGGGAACTGTGGGATGATCCTGAGCCCCCCACTGGTGCCCCTATGTACCAGGAATGTGATAGCCAGAACTCCTCTGAGAGTGGTGAGGACTCTCCAGAATTTCCCTTGTCAGTATTGGCAGGGGAGACTCAAGAAACTGGAGAGGAGCCCACCTCCTCAGACGAAAACCTACCGTCTGTGGAGTTTTCTGATCTGGAGGTTCACAGGGAAAATTTTGCCACAGAACAGTTAAAAGACCCCGCCCTAATAAAGGCACGGGAAAACGTAGTGGAAATAGATGGCGAGTTAGTGAACCCAGATAATACCTGCACTTACCCATACTTCAGCGTAGAGAAGGACCTACTGTATCGGGTGGCAAAAAGGGCAGAAGAAACCGTTGAGCAGCTTGTGGTGCCCAAACCTTACAGGAAGTTGGTGTTGGAGTTGGCCCATGGGCACATTCTTGGAGGTCATCTGGGGACAGAGAAAACCCGAGAGAGGGTATTACAGAGATTCTATTGGCCTGGGGTGATGAAGGACATAGAAAATTATTGTTCCTCCTGCCCTGTGTGTCAGAGGTCGGCCCCGATGCCACATTTCCGTAGCCCGCTGGTCCCTCTACCCATCATTGAGGTCCCGTTTGAGAGAATCGCAATGGATTTGGTAGGTCCTATAATCAAGTCCGCTAGGGGGCACCAGTACATATTGGTTATAATGGACTATGCCACCCGTTATCCAGAAGCGATCCCTCTCAGAAATACCTCGGCCAAAACCATAGCCAAAGAGCTATCTCTTGTTTTTAGCCGGGTGGGTATTTGTAAAGAACTGCTTACGGACCAAGGTACACCCTTTATGTCCCGGGTTATGAAAGAGCTGTGTAAATTGTTCAAAGTGACGCAATTGCGTACATCTGTGTATCACCCCCAAACCGATGGGCTGGTTGAAAGATTCAACAAAACCCTAAAACAAATGTTGAAGAAAGTGGTGGATAGAGATGGAAGGGATTGGGACTGTCTACTTCCTTATTTGATGTTTGCTATTAGGGAGGTGCCCCAATCCTCTACGGGATTCTCCCCCTTTGAGTTACTGTATGGGAGACACCCAAGAGGGCTGTTGGATATTGCCAAGGAAACTTGGGAAAGTGAGAGTTCTCCCCACAGGAGTGTGATTGAGCATGTCGCCCTGATGCAAGATCGAATTGCACAGGTAATGCCCATCGTGAAAGAACATTTGGCCCAAGCGCAGTTGGCACAGCAGAGAGTGTACAACCGTGGAGCCAAGACCCGTACCTTTTCCCCGGGGGATAGGATATTGGTACTTGTCCCTACGGTTGAAAGTAAATTCCTTGCCAAATGGCAAGGCCCCTACGAGATAATGGAAAAAGTGAGCGAAGTGAATTACAAGGTCAGACAACCAGGAAGGCGAAAGCCCGAACAGATATATCACGTTAATCTGTTGAAAGCCTGGAGGGATAAAGAGTCCCTAGTCGCAGAAACTTGGTCACCAGCTCAAACTGGTTGCGTGATTCCGGAGGTTGGAATAGCAGCCACCTTGTCACAACCCCAACAACAGGAGGTTAAGGAGTTTGTGCTTCGCAACAAGGAGGTGTTCTCTGAGCTGCCGGGACAAACATCTGGGGTAGAGCATGATATTATTACCCCGCCCGGTGAAAGGGTGAAGTTAAAACCCTATCGGATCCCAGAGGCCCGACGGGAGGCAATACGGGAGGAAGTACAGAAAATGCTGAACTTAGGGGTGATAGAGGAGTCCCAAAGTGATTGGTCTAGTCCCATTGTGTTGGTGCCTAAACCGGATGGGAGCTGGCGATTTTGTAACGATTTTCGTCAGTTGAACAAAGTTACAAAATTTGACACCTACCCCATGCCACGTATAGATGAGTTGATCGACCGGCTGGGAACAGCCCGATACATGACGACTCTTGACCTCACAAAAGGGTATTGGCAAATTCCCCTGGCCAAGTCGGCCAAAGAGAAAACCGCATTTGTAACCCCAGACGGGGCGTTCCAATATAAGAGAATGCCGTTCGGGTTACAGAATGCGCCGGCCACATTCCAGCGGAAAATGGACCAGATACTGAGGCCCCATCGGAAGTATGCTGCGGCTTACCTGGATGACGTAATTGTCCATAGCACAGATTGGGCCTCACATCTGCCAAAAGTGCAAGCAGTCCTAGACTCTATCCGGGAAGCGGGGTTTACGGCTAACCCCAAGAAGTGTACCATTGGGCAGGAGGAGGCCAAATATCTTGGGTACACCATTGGCAGGGGAGTGATAAAACCCCAACTCAACAAAGTCGAGGCCATCCAGAGTTGGCCACGTCCCAACAGCAAGAAGCAGGTACGGGCCTTTCTGGGAATCGCGGGTTATTATCGGCGCTTCATTCCCCACTTTGCTTCTAAGGCTGTGCCCCTAACCAACCTGACGAAAGGGAAAGGGTCGGGCATGATTAAATGGACCCCCGAGGCTGAGGCAGCATTCCAATTCTTGAAACAAGCCTTATGTAGCCAGCCAGTGTTGTACTCACCCGACTTCTCTAAAGACTTTGTCGTACAAAGTGATGCGTCAGATGTGGGGTTAGGAGCAGTATTGTCCCAGGTCTGGAACGGGGAAGAGCACCCAGTCATTTACCTCAGCAGGAAGTTGAAGTCCCATGAGGTAAATTACGCCACGGTTGAAAAGGAGTGTTTAGCGGTGAAGTGGGCTCTAGATTCCCTTCGGTACTATCTGCTAGGTAGGCACTTTGACATGGTTACGGATCACGCTCCGTTAAAGTGGATGGCTCAAAACAAGGAGACAAATAGAAGAGTGAATAGGTGGTTCCTGGCCCTACAGGAATTCAACTTCACCGTAAAGCATCGCCCTGGCGTTCAAATGGGGAATGTGGATGCTTTGTCTCGAGTACATGAATGCCTGATTGCTGGTGTTCCAACCCCAAGGTTAAAACAAGAGGGGGGGGTATGTGACAGCAGGAAGGTAAAGTCACCTGGTTGCATCCAGGGGGGTAGGTATATTTCTCCCAGATTCAGGCTTTATGCCGACTTATACAACTAAGGGAGAGAGTTGATGAAGCCCAGCTGAGGCTAGTGGGCTCATGGATGATTCATACCTCTAGGGAGAGGGCTGGGCATCGTGCAGGCAGGGAGTTGATGAGACCAGCTGAAGCTTGTCAGCTCGTTTAAGGCCTCTATAAGAACTCCCAGATTCATTAGGTGTTTGCTCATGCCTGGAACCAGACCTGTGTGGACTGTCTAGGGAGAGTGAACCCCTGTGCGGTGAGAAAAAGCCTGTGTGGTTATTTGTTGGGACATTGACTAAACCAGGGACTTAGGGACTAGGACAGCACTAGGCTGATCCCAGTTGTTAGTTAGGAAACCTGCATGTTTAGTCAGAGGTCAAGCTGACCAGGGTTTATTTTGTTTATGTTTCTTTTTGCTTTGCTGTGTTTTTTTTTGTCACTGTAAATAGAGGAATAAACCGCACCTTTTTGATCTTGAAAACCACAACCTCCGTCTGCTGGGCCTGTTTTTGTGTGGGGAGCCCATCCAGGGGATCACACACCCCCGCTACCGAGTTAACCCCCTCACAATATACAGATATATATCTTTACCTATAGATATATATTTATAAATATGTATATCTATAGATATATATCTATATGTATATATATATATATATATATATATATATATATATATATATATAGATATATATATATGTATGTGGTGTGACAGGATTCAGTTGGGCTACTATGAGTAAGTGGTAGCATAGCACGAAACACGTATGTAGGTTACTTCATTCCCCTGCTACTTCTTTTGCGATGTTTTTACCTGTTTTTTATATATTTTTTCCAACACAGGTGGTTTTTCAGTAGTGTGGCCATCCGGACTTTCTTCTCATTAATACATTAGTTGCGAAATAGTCTGGCACCTGCCTGTACTACTGAGCCTGATTGTTGTTGGCTGACCTGGAGCAGTGCCTCTCTTTAGTTGTATTCTAACTCTAGTTATGAGGTCCGACCTAGCCCCATATCCTCCTGCAGTGGCTGATACAACAACAAATATGAAGGAAATGGCTGATTCATAGCTGCAGCTTGTCTCAACTGTCAGCAGTTTCCTGAGACAAGTAATGGCAAGAGGAATGCAGAGGAAAATGGGATGTGTCAGCCATTGCATGTTTTGGGGAAGTGTTTACAGTCAAGACAAGCAGCAGCTACAAATCAGCCATCTCCTTCATATCTGTTGTCAGATTGGCAGCAGCAGGAGAGGAGGGTGCCAGGTCAGACTTCATACCGAGGGTTAGAAGGCATTTAGAAACATGAGACAAAGTTGGAACTGTTGGAAAAATATAATGATAAATCTATAAGTAGCTGAGATATTCCCGTTGGGCAATGCCTGTGCAGCTGCAGTAGCATGGAAGGAGCAGATATCACACGTGCACACTTTTCATTCCTTCTTGGAACATAGATTATTGTTCTTTCTGGGAACATTTATCTACAGATTGAATAAGCAAGCAATGGTGTTAAATAAAGTTCTATGAAGAACAAGAGGAGGCATTCTCAACTTTTTCTGCTTTGTTTATGGCTATGCTTAAAGAGTCAGTTTGTCCAATTCGGTGCCTTGCCACTGATTTTGGACACCTAAAATATTGTTCCTAAATGATTGTTCCCCCCTGAACCATTCAATTTAGCCAATAACATTACTTACGACTTATAGCAGTGAGCAGCAGAGACCACCCACTCATCATTGATGAGGGACCCTCCACAGAAGTGGTACCCAGAGTTCAGGGACACCTGGTAGGGGACAGAGTCGACAGGGCAAGTGTAGCCTCCTACAATCTTGTCATCATCGTTGTAGTGGAAGGCGGCTAAAAAAATAAATATATATATATATTTAATGAGAATAGTCCAGGTTGGGTTTTTCAATGCAAATTAATAGCATGTTTACCTTTATGGATACAAACTACAAAGAGGTACTGCAAAATAGTTACATACTGTAGTTATTTAGGTTGAAAAAAGTCACAAGTCCTTTAGTTCAACCAATAAAAGGGGGGAAAAAAAAATCATACAATCCCATATACACAATCCTATACTGACAGTTGATCAAGATGAAGGAAAAAACCCCAGCAAAGCATGATCCTATTTGCTCCAGCAGGGGAAAAAATTCCTTCTTGATCCCCGAGAGGCAATCGGATATTCCCTGGATCACCTTTACCTGTAAATGTTAGTATTCAGTTATATTACCGTATGTACTTTACATTAAAGGAGAAGTATAGCCAAATGTTGTCTGGCTGTACTTCTCCTATGGATCACAGGAGTGCAATTCGTTTTGCACTCCTTTGACCCATTTTCAGCAGAGAGCGGGCTCTCTGCTGATGTCACAGAAGTCGGTCCAGGCACTGCACCATCGTGACTATAAAGTCTGGATCCGCCAGGTGCCTGGACCGACACCCAGCTCAGGCTCTCAGCGTGCTGCTGAGAGCCTGAGCCGGCCGCTCTGCCCCCTCCACAGCTCAGAACTCCAGTGAGGGAGGAGGGGGCAGAGCAGAGAGCTGTGACTGACAGTGACCAGCTCTCTGCTCAGGGACCTGTCATAACTGAGTGATCGGCTGTGTTTCAATTGGTCAGTTCTTAGTGCAGAGGCACCAGGGGACAGATGCAGCATCAGACCGATGCTGCATCCACCTAGGTAAGTATTAATCTGCAAAAAAAAAATACTTCTCTTGGAAAGAATCCAGGCCTTCTTTTTAAAGCAAGCTACTGAGCTGACTAGCTCTGGAGGGAGTCTATTCTACATTTTCACAGCTCTTACTGTGAAGATACCTTTCTGTATTCAGATATTAAATCTCCTTTCCTGCAGATGTAAAGAGTGCCCCTTTGTCCGATGTAAAGAGTGCCTCTTTGTCGTCTGTGATGACCTTAAAGTGAATAACTCAACACCAAGTTCACTATATGCACCCCTTATGTATTTATACATGTAGATCATATCCCCCCCTAATCTCCTCTTCTGAAGAGATAATAAAATCAGTTCCTCTAATCTTTCCTCATAGCTGAGCTCCTCCATGCATCGTATCAGTTGGATTGCTCTTCTCTGCACTTTCTCCAGTTCCTCTATATCCTTTTTGTATACTGGTGCCCAAAACTGAACTGCATATTCCAGATGAGGTCTTACTAATGATTTGTACAGGGGCAAAATTATATCTCTCTCTCTGGAGTCCATACCTCTTAATACAAGAAAGGACTTTGCTCGCTTTGGAAACCACAGCTTGGCATTGCATGCTATTATTAAGCTTATGATCTACCAGAACCCCCAGATCCTTCTGCACCATTGGTTCCCCCAGTTGTACTCCCCCCTAGTATGTATGATGCATGTATATTCTTAGCCCCAAAGTGCAAAACTTTACATTTATCAACATTAAACCTCATTTGCCACATAGTCGCCCAATTAAACAGTGTATTGAAGTTGGCTTGTAAGTTAGAGACATATTGTAGCACAGTTTCTTGTAGGTTACTACAAGAAACTTCTCTATCTCCAGTGGCCCTCCAAAGAATTAGATATAACTAAGCTGGGCCAATGTAAGGTTAAATACATCCCTAGACTTTAAATTTAAAGCTGAACTTCAGCCAAAATTAACAAAATAAAAAAACAATAGCCCATTAAAAAATTAAATAATTCAACTTGTTTTTGCTGCAAAATTCAGTTCAACTCATAATTTTCCCCTGTAATACATTTGTATGCCTCTAGATATCCTCAGTCTAATTACCAGCATCATTCAACCAACTTCATCTGAGCCCAGCCCCAGGCTGTGACTGGACAGTGAAAGTAAAAGCAGCAAAGTGATAAGCTCATCTCTCCGTCACTCAGCATATTTCTTGTCAGTACATGTACTGTTTGGACACTTCTGCTTCTACTTATTTCTCCCAGATGAGAAATGATATCATCCTCTTGCAGAGACTGCAAGAGGCTGATATCAGGTCAGCTTCAGGTACTTACGTTACTAGTTTAAAAAAAATACTTGTAACCATGTATTAATCATGACATAGCTTCATTAATCTGTGTCTTTTATATCTGCCTAGAGAAGAAGGCTAACTTCATTAAATTAGACTTATTCACCATTTACAAAGTGTTAAATTTACATCATGTTATTATTTAGTCATTAAAAGTAAAGGTTTCAGTTGAGAACCTACCAGCAAGGCCAAGGAGTGAGAGGAGGAGAAGACACTTCATGGTGAGAGAGTGAGATTTCCTGGGGTCCACAGGAAACTTTTATACCACAAATATCCATTATCATGGGGTGACACCTGGAAATTCCCATGCCACCATGCCAACTGAATGGAGGAAAATCTAGCAGATGTTGGCATTTACTCATGTTGGACATTATCAGTAACCTTGTTTCACTTCCAGCTTCTCCTAAATTATGATATTCTGACACCTGATTCCTGTTGAAGGTCAATCATTCGCAAAGTAGTGAAGGACGGATAAAGATGGCAGACCCACATAATCCCAGACCCTTAGCTAGTAGGAGAATTAAAGAGGGGGTATAATCTAAAAAAATGAAAGGACGGTCTAATTCTAGCACCAGAATTTCTATCCTGTAAAAGTGCATGTTTCTCTGCTCACTTTTTCATTGTGTAGGCAATAAAATCAGCACTTTGGACTACAGAACACCTCCCCGATATGTTATTGAACACCCTAAGCTAACAAGGAGGGGAAAAGGGCATGATTTAAATGGTCTGGGGAAGGGAAATAAAGGAGTTAATGGGATTTGAAGGATCGTTGGTGGTCGTAAGTGGAAAGTGGGCAGGATATTACATGGAAATGGGAGAACCAATGTAAGCGAGACAGCCATTTGCAAAGAAATGAGGGGGGGCACCATGAGCACCATGAGCGCATCACAGTCCCGGGTAACGGGCAGGAAGTGGCCCAGAAAAATCCACAAAATGTGCATCAATGCTCAAAAATCAACCCCATGTAGAAGCTGGCAGGGGAACACTGCCAGTTACAGACCACTGTTTCCATCCCTGGTGCGACTATAAAAGGAAACGGGGGACGCCTATTGGCGCTTTGGGACTTTGAGTGAGATAACATATGAAATCTCCATCCCATATTCAAATGAAAAAAGAAGGGAGGTGGGACTTTAAATGAAACAGTGGGCTGATGGGGATAACAAATGAGGTAAACCAAAGAATGTTGAATGCATGTATTGAATAAATACAAAGGATGTACAGTGAAAAAAGGGGGCAGCGTGTACATAAGCACATAGCATGACCAAATTTCCATACATAAACAGATATAAACATAAAAATACATAGCAATGAATGATGGCAATCAATCAAATAAGGGTGTGTGTGTGGACATATATGAGCTGAGCAGCACACAGCAATGGTAGTAAGTGATGAAGTAAAAACAAGTCTAAAAACTGTTTGATCAAAATAAAAGTCCCATTAGCGCATAAAGCTGCATCATTGTAAGCCCGACGCGGCGTTTCGTGTATGTAGAAACACTCCTCAGGGGCAGATGCAAGGGGTTATCTGAAAATACAGAGTAATAATGATCAGGGTAATAAACTGATTTCCTCCAGAAAAGACAGGAGGTAAGTTCTGGTTACTTACAGAGTGTGCCACATTATGATGCATGTGAAAGATAGGGCCGAGAGGCTGCCCGTCCCGGGAACTGAGGTGGCAGAGAATCAAACACACAGCGGGGCGCAAAGGCATCATCCCTAGGCAGCAGATAGCCATAATTGTTCATGAAGTAAGATGTTCCCTCAAGGTGCAGTGGAAGTATCTGAAATGAATGGGTAAATCCATCAGGAATAACCCACAATCTAAAGGGAGTAGTGAAATGGAAGCTGCATGAGGGATGATCGTTGTTACCTTGTGAGTGTGCTGAATGGCAATGACTGGTAAAAGCTCTGGCGTCTGCATGCAGGTGGAAATGGGCTGGATGACCAAGGAGACGCCTTTATAGTGTCCCGCACATGCATGAGACTGCCACCAACGTCACGCTGGCTCGATAGTGCTGGAGGCAGGGCCACAACCAGGCAGCATGACAGCCTGCCTTGGAGTGACGCCGCACAGACCAGCTAAGTCGGCCAAGTTGGATCATGCGCGCTCAACAGCACGACGCCCCCAAAGGGGCGTCACCCGGATGTGCGGCGCATGGCGCTGATGCGAAGACAGCATCCGCCCAGACTCCCCACAAACATCCCGCCCAGCGACGGGCGGAAGTGGTGGGGAGATGAGGGGGGCACCATGAGCGAATCACAGTCCCGGGTAACGGGCAGGAAGTGGCCCAGAAAAATCCACAAAATGTGCATCAATGCTCAAAAATCAACCCCATGTAGAAGCTGGCAGGGGAACACTGCCAGTTACAGACCACTGTTTCCATCCCTGGTGCAACTATAAAAGGAAACGGGGGACGCCTATTGGAGCTTTGGGACTTTGAGTGAGATAACATATGAAATCTCCATCCCATATTCAAATGAAAAAAGAAGGGAGGTGGGACTTTAAATGAAACAGTGGGCTGATGGGGATAACAAATGAACAGACAGAGGGGACTGTATGTGACAGACAGGCTTAAATAACCCGCCTGGCGCCAACAGAGGTTGCACCCGCGATCGGGAACCGGAGAGTCTGAGGTGCCTGTTTCTGGCAGGATCTTCATGACAGATTGACCGCAGAGAGCGTTTTTTTACCATGGGGTACTGTGAACCTAAATTATGGAGAAGAGGAAAAGAGAATGTCTTCTGTAAACCTAACACACTTCCTGTCCTGGGATGACAATGCTTCTCCTCCATAGATAATATAGTGCAGAGAATGATTGTTGTCACCCTAGGATAGAAAGTTTGTTACTGGAAGAATCACCAGGTAAAAATAAAGAAATAAACAGAAAAAAATAAAGAAATAAACAGATTGAAAAATGCTAACACATTTAAAAACTGGTAAGCCCAAATATGTTATATGGAGCGTCCAGAGACAATAAATGTAGGAGGTGGGAGAAGGAGCCAGTTGGTGTAGAATAAGCTATTGTACGAACCCTTGAGTAGCAGCTTGCCATGTATCCAAGATATCGTAAAATTTACAAAGTTTTCCCCCTGTCCATCAATATGTTTTTTGAAGGTGAGATGTTTATAGACTTTGGCAAACCATTCCCTAATGAAGGGAAGGGAATGAGACCCATTTAAGCACCATCAACCTATTCCACGGCCAAATAATTTGGTTACTGCTAGAGTCACAGATGGGTCTAGGTTGGCTGAATCAAAGTTTTCTAAAATACTTTCAAGGGGCAAGTCTCTAATAAGTATACCAAAGACTGAATTAATTTGTGTAATCACATAGCCCCGATATTGTACCAATTTCTGGTAACTCCAAATGTATGAGGTCACCTGGAGCCTCTCTGAATTTGTTGCTATTGGGATTGTCTCTGACCCCTATCTTGTGTAGAAAGACTGGGGTTTCTTTAAACCCTATAAAAAAAAAAAGTGAAAGTACCGAAGGGTTACCGGGACTTGAAATGCTCGGCTGTTGTGACTGATCGCTACAAGGAATATAAAACAAAAAGAACCCTTGCGCTAACTGAGTAGTGAAACGGGTAGGAGATAAGGGGGAGGGATAGGAGACGGATGAGATACTGCAGCAATCACCGAGGGGTCTGGTCCAAATGAACAATAAAGTATAAAAAACGTGATGGTGACTGCGCTGTAATGTGTCAGATAAAGTAAAATTGGGGAGGGGAGAGGGAGTGTAAATGAAAAAACGATGGGGATAGGGCAAACATAGGTGAAAAAAGGGGTGAAAGGGAGGGGGAGGGGAAGGGGAAGGGGCAAATGAGGGAAAATAGGAGACAGAGTGAGTAAGTAATCAGCTGGTATTCCGCTAACTAACAGCGATGTGCAATGTGCACAGTGACACAAACATACGTGCACTAATAGAGAACTGATCAAAATATAATCAGAACAACAAAAGAAAAACTATATAACACAGTGAATGGTAAGGCAGTATAAGTGGCATGTACAACCACTATCTAAATAAAAAATGTACAACACGTGTTAAAAATTAAATCACTAAAACATATAGTAATCCACAAACATTATCCATAACTGAAAAGGATGGGGTGGATAGGATAAATGGAGTAACAAACTCAGTGCATACGTGAACTGGACTGGTACAGAAAAAACAGTCCCAAAAAAAGTCCTGGTAGTGACTTCCCAATGTTTCCAAAAATAACTAATCAATTTATGGTGAATGGATAATATATGTGAATAAGTTCCCGTCACCAAATGCTTGGAGAAAGTCCTGTGGCATCCACCCTGTGATCACACCTGGCTTACCTCCCTGTTGAAGGGGGGGCAGTATGCAGCAACTCTCTGTAGTTAGGGAGGGTATCACGTCCTTATGGGCTGGTCTTTATGGCACCGTTAATCATTGGAGTGTATATGAAAAAATACAAACAAACAGCACATCAATAACGCAGCTTTGTGAGTGCAGCAAGATGGATCACTGGGGCATAAATTCGCACACTCACTTGTGATGAAGTGAGCGTGGACCTCAATCCAAACGAGCGCCGAGCTTGTGCCAGTGGGAAAAGGGTGTAGCATCTATGGTGCAATCAGTGCATCCCTCAGGTGTCAGCAGCGGCAGTCACAAAGTTGAGATGTACAAAATAAAGGAAGGAAAAATAGTGTGGGTCTGAAACCACTAAGGGCGTTTTAATAAAATCAAAGTAAAAAACTCACATTTAAAAGTGCGAGCGGGATGTTGAATCCTTACGAGCGGCGAGCTCGTCTCCTCTCAGATCTGCTGGCGGTGTGTCTGTGCTTCCGTCCTGACGCGTGTCGTCATATCACATGACTTCATCAGAGGCTAGCACTAGACACAGGATGTGGAGTTTAAATAGTCCTCAGCACAGGGCGGGCGGCGGCCATTTTGTGGTGGACCAATGTGTGTATATGCACGCGGTCATGATTGCTGTGACTTTTGCATCTGACTGACATCAGTGTCAGCAAGCAATATACTGTGCACAGTGAGGAGGGGAAGAGAGGGACGCTGCAGGACGAAGGAGTATGCAGCATGGAGGAACAACCTTAAAACATGCATGACATAGTGATAAAGCGGGGCTTACTATCCCCAGAGTAAATCCAATATGAGTATGTAGAGGGAAGGCATGGAACCTCTAAATGTAAACAGCTCCAATACTATGGGGCTACAATATGTCATGCATGAAATGTATAAAGCTCAGACACACCCCAGCTGTGATCCTAAGAGGAAATAAACCAAAATAGATGACTAAATGGCTTGACATGTTGGCATAAGAATAAACATTTAAAATAGTGAAATACAGACATAGTAGGTCCAAACAGGAGAAACATAAAATCACTAACTCAGCATATGGAAATAATGGAATAATAAATTAATAAAAGAGAATGAAATGGGCCTATATGTATAGTATATGGTGCAACCCACCACAGTGGTGGAATAGCATACATCCTGCCTTGGCAGAAAGGAATCTTGGTTGACATAAAATGAAGTCCAACGTCCAGAAAAAAGTCCCTGTTTAAATGAGTACATCAAGTCAGTCTTAGTGGAAACATCTATGGTAACAGACAAGGATCTAGTGTCGATTGTGAATAGGGAGAGGTATGTGACTAGATGTACTAATAGTCACTCGAAAAGCAAAAAGCACAAGGCATCTATGGTAATAGGCAAGGATCTAGTGTTGGTTGTGAGTAGGGAGGGGTATGTGACAAGATGTACTAATAGTCACTCAAAAAACAATTAAGGTCAAATTCTATGTTTAGGCCTTTAGGTGTAAACGTATCCATCGAAAAAATCCAGTGGGATTCAATTTGGCTTAATGTTCGTACCTTATGCCCTCCCCTCCATGGACATGAATAAGGTACTATGCCCCAAAATTTTAGGTGGGAGGGGTCTCGGTTATGTGTTTCTGCAAAGTGTCTTGAAACACTATGTTTAACGAATCCGCGTTGTATGTTTTGTACGTGTTCCTTAACGCTACAAGGGCTGTCGCAAAGACTGGACTTATGGCAGACACATCCATGCGGACCGTGTAGTGATCTGCAGTAAGGACAGGGATGATGCCGTTTATTACATTGAGACTCTGGACAGACAGTGGAAAACCCTTGTCCCCCCTGATCCACATTATTACCTCTGAAGTGGGAGCTTGTGTTTTTTTATTATTTCCACTTCAGGGACATTGCCTTGAACTATTGGCTTGACCCTCCGCCCGAGGGATACTTTATTTTGTGGAGGAATCGGAGAACTGTTTGTGTTTTTTTTTCTCCCCTCTTCAGCCCCGCAAGAAAGTTTTTTTTTTCTCAAATATAACTGAACTTTGGGTAGAGTTAGTCAGGGCAAAGCAGGAAGCCGTCATGATCAAGAAGGAAGGTTCTTGTGTATTGATACGTGCCTATGCACACCAAGGACAGTGTAGGGATGTATGCTGCCACTAGGTGGTGGTGTTCTGCAGAAATCTGTGCCGCAGAAGCTGGTCATTCTTTCTAGGAGGAATGGTTTGCTTCTGGCTTCTAGAAAGTTAGGATGTTTATCGTGTGCTGTGTTTTTTTCTCCCTATGCAGGTGATCGTCTATCAAGTACATCGGAGAATAGGTGGAAAAATATGATAGGATTGGGGGAGGGAATGTTGTGAAATGTGATTATAATATGTATTGTTAACTGTTTTTTACCTTTCTCCTATTCTTTACTGTTCTCAAAACTTTGATCCAGGCACCGAACCAATTCCATTGTATATAGTTGGAAAAGACCAGAACCCACTTAGGATTGAGAGGGGTTTTCTGACCTTCTCCAGCCACTGGGACAGTGGCTCTTTAAGTGGGGGGTGTGTGTAGCGGGTACCTATATTTAGGGGGTTGCTATGCCTAAATTTAGGGGATGAGTAATAGTATGGTTCGGGCTTTCTAATTGTGCTGGACTCAGCTCTGCTGTGTGTTGTCTGGTGTGCAGTTCCCCTTTGGCCTGTGGGTGGCGCTGTCACCCAGGTCTAGGGTTGAACCACAGATGGCGTTGCGGCAATTGGATGTCCTCTCTCGGCTACCATGCAGTGGGCTGGTTCTGCCTGCTGTGCATGCTGGGAGAGGGTATATAAGGGGCAGACGCCATTATTCTAGAAGCGAGTACCGGGGACCAGTACCCGGAGGAGTGTGCCCCCTTAAAGGGGGGGTGCGCACATTAGCCAAAGAGTCTCGGGCACCTTTAGCCCGAGGCTACAGCGTTCCAGGTAGGCCCGGTACCTTTGACTGGGTCTACAAGCAGAACTCTGGAGTCCCAGGATACCCGGGTGAGGGTATCCGCTCTGACCAAGAGGAGGCCAGGGGAGGATCGGTCCCACAACAGGAGATGAGTGATAGTAGATCGCTGTCTCGGGAGAGGCCTGGTGACCCGTCAGAGGGAAGGATTCTTTGCGCCGCAGAACTGACCCTGCGGAGTGCTGCTGCTGTCTGAAGGATTTTCTGAACTTGTCCCTGGAGGGGATTAAGTGACTTTTCGAGCTCCACACCAGCTGCTAGGGCCGCTCTCATAGGGACTATCCAGGTGAGCTAGACCCACTCGGGATCGAGTGGTGACGAATGATTAAGGTGATGTGTGCCTGGATCTACCTCCTGATTTTGCTACCTACTTTTCTCCTTCAAATCTCCCGTTTACTGATGCAAAAAGGAAAATAAACTCATGGTTGGAGTTTAAGTGCTGTGGACATTGGCCTTCTTGGGGAGAGATAGAGACTTGTTCCCATACACTGGGGACGAGAACCAATGGAAAGAGGTAACTCGCTGCAGAACCAAAAAACTATTGACACCGCTCAACCTCTTAATACAGAAGGATACGGGCATATAGCACGGTGGGCCTTGGCTTGCAAGTGAGCCAAAGGCAGGTAAAGGAATTGTGTGCTACAACTATATTACCAAAAGTATAGGGAGTTTCACACAAAGATGGAACTTCCGCTTTTCCGGTTCCCAATACATGATTTGGGGGATTTCTGCCATGACATGTACAGACTACGTTACACTATATAATAGTCACAAATTGTGAGTCCCTCTGTCCTGTATACAACTATATGCACCCACCTTCTTTCCTTCCTGTATATAGAGACCTTCCTCCATCATCACTGACTGCAGATATACATCATCTGTCCTGTTACTGTATATATAGCTGTATACAGGACAGATTATGTATATCTGCAGTCAGTGCTGATGGAGGAAGGTCTCTATATACAGGAAGGAAGGTGGGTGTATAGAGCTAGATGTATATCTGCAGTCAGTGATGATAGAGGAAGGTCTCTATATACAGAAAGGAAGGTGGATATATAGAGCTAGATGTATATCTGTAGTCAGTGATGATGGATGAAGGTCTCTATATACAGGAAAGAAGGTGGGTGTATATAGCTAGCTGTATACAGAACAGATGATGTATACCTGCATACCCTGATTTCTGAGGCTGAGCTATATACCCTGATCTGTGAGGCTGAGCTATATACCCTCATCTGTGAGGCGGAGCTATATACCATGATTTATGAGGCTGAGCTATATATACCCTGATCTGTAATGCTGAGCTATATACTCTGATCTGTAATGCTGAGCTATATACCCTGATCTGCGAGGCTGAGCTATATACTCTGATCTCTAATGCTAAACTATATAATCTGATCTGTCAGGCTGAGCTATATACCCTGATCTGTAATGCTGAGCTATATACCCTGTTCTGTGAGGCTGAGCTATATACCCTGTTCTGTGAGGCTGAGCTATATACCCTGATCTGTAATGCTGAGCTATATACCCTGATCTGTAATGCTAAACTGTATACCCTGATCTGTAATGCTGAGCTATATACCCTCATCTGTGAGGCTGAGCTTTATACCCTGTGAGGCTGAGCTACAGTATATACCCTGATCTGTGAGGCTAAGCTATATATATACTCTGTCTTGTGATGCTGGGGCTTTATACTCTGTCCTGTGATTCTGGGGCTGTATACTCTGTCCTGTGATGCTGAGCTGTATACTCCTGACACTATGGGTGGAAGCAAGTGGAATACAGGGGACGAAGTGGGTGGATTATATAAGGGGTGGGACTTATGATAAATGGGAGTGGTAAAAAGGAAGGGCGGGGCCTGGCACCCCCCAATCCTAAAACTTCACCAGCCACCACTGGAACTACTCAAATTATTTTATTTTATTAAAACAATAACATTGCCAGTGCATGTTATCTCGGATTCATTGAATGAGTTTACCAAAAATTTAAATATTGCAGAATATACAGCCTCATGCAAAACTAAGCTCTATTTCATGCTCAATAAACTAAATTAATAATGTATCCCATATAGAAAACTAGCTTTAGATAGATTTTTACTCCAAAAACATTTTTAAAATAAAATAAATTTGATAGAAGAAAAAAATAAATCCAATTTAAATTATTTTTTTTTTACAAATTATTTAAAAAAATCATCAATTTTTATCCACCCTGCTTTTAGATCACATGCTGCATTTCGAAAAAAAAAAAAACATTCACTGTAACTCTTAGTATATACTGTATATATATATATATATATATATATATATATATATATATATATATATATAATGCAAAGGTACTGTCCTGGGTGGTTACAAATAGATTTTTACAGTTTTCATTATTTACAATGATGTTTTTCCCATGTATGGTCACCCCTGCCCATTGCAAGCAAACATGGGCAGGGATGGCAATTCACATGATTACATCCAAAGCTTCAAACCACTCCGCCAAAGTAGGTATTACTCATGATTTCCATGATTGCCTGGAAGCTATCTGCCAAAAAATTTTAACAGCAGAATTCTTCACAGATTTCATTATGCCCACAGTCATAGATGATAGGGCCACCTGTGGAGTGTTATGGTACTTCCTCAGGAAACACTCATACATTTTAAAAATTGTATCCCAGAGCTGTTTATTTGGTTGGCAGCTCCACCAAAAGTGAATGTGAGTACCTCAATGAAAATCACAACACCAGCAGACAGACATCTGGTATACAGGGGAAAATCTTGGTGAGTGTCGAGGGTCAATAATACCATAATGTTAAGATTTTGGCATTATGTTCTTGTGCCTTACAGGAAATAGACAATAAAATATAGAGAGGGTCAGAGGGAATTGGGACTTTGTGTTAGGCAAGTTGCAGCTGAAAAACGTAATGCGTATATAGTGACTTAATGAGTTTTTTATCATAAAGAGGCTATGGAATCACACTCAGTATGAAGTACATTAAAAGCCTCTACATATATGTAATTGTTAAATGAAGTACAGTTCATAGACACATAAAAAAATATATATAAATACATGTTCCAAACAGTTCATGTAATTATAACCTTAAAACCAAATAGCAGCACATTCCAGTTGCCAATGTATGGAGTTAGTATATACTATGTGTAAAATAATAACAAGTATAACAAGGATTATAAATAGATGCAATAATTAGCTAAAACAAGTTTGCATCCTGTCAATGCTCAACGCGTTTTGTGTAAAAACACTTCATCAGGAGCGTATGCATTTGTTGGTCTGTAGAATATATATATATACAAATACCGATAAGTTCTGGTAAGAACCCCAGCATCCACACTCCTGTTTTCCAGTCCCATGTAAGTATCAGATCATAAAATTTTCTATTCCCCTTCTTTTGATGCTGGAGTTCTTACAATAACTTATCGGCTTCTGCTGCTGTCAATCGGAGCCAGTGACAAGGGAGATGAGGGCTGGGCTGAGCCCTGCTCTGTGTTTATAATGGACATACACAGCGGGGCTCGGGAGTGAACACATCTGAGTACTAGCATAACAAGAGTAGAGGTAGGCAGGTACGTATATAACATGTTTGTTATTTTAATAAAATAAAAAATGAAGCTTTACAATTACTTAAATGTAAGTCTCATCTGCTGACACCTTCTTGTCAGGTAGGCTGTATAGGGCCCAATTATTTCTTGTGGTGGACCTGCCCCTAGTCAGTAAAACAACTCAAGGGGGTCCATAATCTAAAACCATAAAAGGAGGGGTGAGTTCTAGCCTCAGAATTTACTAATGTAAGGGTATATACAGTATAGCATGTTTTCATTATGTTATCTCATGATCATTTTCACACTAAAATGTTTAGTTCACAAATACAACCTGAGCAGTTATCCCGCGCCATTGGAAATCGTTACGGACTCCTACTCTTTTGGAATGGGTTGCTGAGATGGATAATATTGAGCATATTGAGGCTCTCATTGCCCGTGAACTTATGACCAATGACACCAAACCTGGCTCTCTTGAAAGGTTTTTAGACTATCTCAAGAATTGAAAGACTTTCTTGTAGCCAATTGATGTGGAATTAACTGCCCTCTTTTGTATTGTACTATTCCCTTTTTACATCATATTCTCCCTCCCACCTCCATTGTTTTTCTTCTCTGCCCTGGCTTTTTAATCTGTTCACATGTGGTCTTTTATGGGGTCAGTTTTGTTCCCCTTTTTCTATATAAACTATATTTGCTTTTGGAGCATTCACCCTTGATGACCCTTTTTTCTAATATGTGTGTTAGTAAGGTCCATTTATGATATTGCTACTATACTGTTTATCACATGTGTATGTAACTCCTGCATTATCTTTTTCCTTTTTCTTTCTTTCTTTTTTTTGGGATTTGGCATTTGTTTGCTTGCACTTTGTGCTTATTTCATACTATGTGTATATGAAAATTCTCAATAAATTCAGATTGAAAAAAAAAAAAAAAACACAAATGTAAACATTGTGTGGGTGTGAAGTTATTATTTTGCTGTAATTACTGTCAGGGTCACCTGTGGCCAGGTGACAGATGCACACCGTAGGGGGACAGGAGTGCACCGCGAGGTAGTGAACCCTATGGCTGGCTTCTGTGGATAGGAAACTGGGTGGTTGTGGAAAGCGGGACCAGAGGAGCACAACCGGGATCCCAACGGAAGCGAGAGCCAAGATTCCCCAGGGCGCGGAGTCTAAGACCCAGCTGGTCTTCTCCAGGGCCTCTAGTGGTGAGGATGTTACGCTGCAGGCTGGGACCAGGTCGCGGCCCCTGGAGTTTCCTAGCTCACGCCCCGTAGGATAAGGGGAAGCAGCAGCACACGATAGAGAGAACCGAATAACAAGCCGAAGGTCAGGGGCCACAAGCAGACAAGGATAACGAAGAACGAGCCGAAGGTCAAGGGTCACGAGCAGACAGGGATGGTCAGGGACAAGCCAATAACGTAACAGAGAGACAGACGTAGCACACGGCAGGCAGGAACCCAAACACACAATGCCTAACAAACACGTTGATCAGCAAAGCAGGCTTGCAGTGCACAGGTTAATATAGTGTTCTGTGATAGGGCCTGGGGTGGAGTCAGGCTGGGAGGAGATTATAAAGGAAGCCAGGTGAAAGGGCTCAGGCCTCTAAGATGAACACATGGGAAGGAAGGTAAGCTGACAGACAAACACTGCTGCATATCCATGACAGTACCCTCCCTCTTATGGGCCCTCCCCCGCCTGGACCCAGGCTTAAAGGGAAATCTCTGATGAAACCTTCTCAACAGATGAGGTGCAGCGACATCAGATGCAGCAATCCAAGACGCCTCCTCAGGACCAAAACCTCTCCAATGCACAAGGTACTGAAGAATGCCTCTGCAGAGCCGAGAATCCAGAACTTGTCTAACCTCATACTTAAGATTATCCTCAGAGACCGAAAATGAGGTAGGGAGATGACAAGAAGATCTATTGAGGACCAAAGGCTCTCTAGGAATAAGCAAGGGCATGAGAGGATCAACAGGAATCTGAGGGGGGTCCCCTAGACCCTTAAAGGGGAACTGGTCATCTTGCACAGGACCATCAGACTGGGCAGATGTCAGTGGAACCCTGAAGTCAGGTTGGTTAGAAGGTGACATGTCGCAGGAGTCAAGCTGAATAGCTGAAGGACAAGCAGAATGTCCCGAACAAGAAAAAGTAGGAGGCTCACTGGGCATGGGCTGGACTGGCATAACTAGTACAGAGGCAGAGTGAATAGCTGAGTCAGGTGTAGCGACTACCTGAATCGCATCGCAAGACGTAGCGACTGCAGGACTTGTAGACAAGCTAGCCTGGCTGTGCGTCCAAGGGTGGTTAGGGACAGAGAAATGTAAATGGTTATGCAACCTGGAATGAATGACCGGCTCAGATTCACAGGGGGCAACCTTGGGTAGGCAGGACGAGGAACAGGAGGGACCCCAAGCCAGGATCTGTCCAGTAGTCCAGTCCACATGAGGAGAATGGAGCTGTAACCATGGGAGACCCAAAATTATAGGCGTTGAGGCCTTGGGTAAGATAAGGAAGGATATCCACTCCTGGTGGAGTGTCCCTACCGACATCTTAACAGGGAGGGTCTGGAAGCGGATAGGTCCCCCTGGGAGAACAGTACCATCAATCGCCAAGACCACCAATGGCGTGGTGAGGGGCAAAAGAGTAAGTCTCATGGACGATGCGATTTCCCAGTCCATGAAATTACCAGCGGCTCCGGAATCCAGATATGCTGAGACCGAATGAGAAGAAGCACCAACATGAAGGAACACAGAAAGCAGAAGACGAGAAGGGGAAGGTGATATTTCTGGGTCCAATACTCCACTTTCCAGATGAAGTGGACCCAAACGTTTTTCTGGACAAAGAGAGCAAGTGTCACGAAAATGACCTTTGCCCCCACAGTAGAGACACAGGCCTAGATTTCTGCGCCTAGCACGTTCCTCTGGGGATAGCCTGGTCCTGCCCAGCTGCATGGGTTCCTCAGCTGGCAGGAGATGCTCCACGGGTCGAGGAGAGGGGAGCTCAGGCTGACTAAGGACCAAGGAGTGCTGGCGCCGCTTTTCTAGGGTCCTTTCCTGAAAGCGAATATCGATCTGGTTACACAAGGAGATAACTCCGTCCAGATCAGTGGGGATGGTTCTTCCTGCTAATTCATCCTTCACTCTATCAGAAAGGCCATGCAAAAAGGTTGCGACTAAGGCCTCATTGTTCCAGCTCAACTCAGCCGACAGTATGCGGAAATTAAGGGCGTACTGTCCCACTGAAGCAGACTCTTGGCGGAGACGTAGAAGGGCGCTGGCCGCTGAAGAGACACGAGCCGGTTCTTCAAAGATATTCCGAAAAAGTTTCAAGAAGCCAGACAGGCTAGAAACCACTGGATCATTCAGTTCCCACAGAGGGGCTGCCCAGGCTAAAGCTTCACCGGAGAGGAGGGAAATGATATAGGCTACCTTTGCCCTATCAGACAGAAAGTTTTGAGGCTGAAGCTCAAAATGAATCGTGCATTGGCTAAGAAACCCTCTGCAGGCCTTGGAGTCCCCAGAGAAACGGAACGGAGCTGGCAGTATTAGTGAGTGTGTGGCTGCGACTGGTGCGATAGGTACCACCGCTGGTTGTACTTGAGGTTGCGGATTCGGGGTTCCCAAGGAGGCCTGAAGCTGCTCGAAGCGAGAAGCCAGATCCTGGAGGAATCGCATCACCTGAGTCTGATTCGATTCCTGGGTTTCAAGTCTGCAAACTATGCCCTGCAATGGATCATCCGCGGGTAGCGGGATGTCAGCCGGGTTCATGGCTGATCAAACTGTCAGGGTCACCTGTGGCCAGGTGACAGATGCACACCGTAGGGGGACAGGAGTGCACCGCGAGGTAGTGAACCCTATGGCTGGCTTCTGTGGATAGGAAACTGGGTGGTTGTGGAAAGCGGGACCAGAGGAGCACAACCGGGATCCCAACGGAAGCGAGAGCCAAGATTCCCCAGGGCGCGGAGTCTAAGACCCAGCTGGTCTTCTCCAGGGCCTCTAGTGGTGAGGATGTTACGCTGCAGGCTGGGACCAGGTCGCGGCCCCTGGAGTTTCCTAGCTCACGCCCCGTAGGATAAGGGGAAGCAGCAGCACACGATAGAGAGAACCGAATAACAAGCCGAAGGTCAGGGGCCACAAGCAGACAAGGATAACGAAGAACGAGCCGAAGGTCAAGGGTCACGAGCAGACAGGGATGGTCAGGGACAAGCCAATAACGTAACAGAGAGACAGACGTAGCACACGGCAGGCAGGAACCCAAACACACAATGCCTAACAAACACGTTGATCAGCAAAGCAGGCTTGCAGTGCACAGGTTAATATAGTGTTCTGTGATAGGGCCTGGGGTGGAGTCAGGCTGGGAGGAGATTATAAAGGAAGCCAGGTGAAAGGGCTCAGGCCTCTAAGATGAACACATGGGAAGGAAGGTAAGCTGACAGACAAACACTGCTGCATATCCATGACAATTACATGCTAAAAATTAACATTTAAATACACCATGCCAGACACACCATTTAAAGAGTTGTATTATAAATGCTCATTAAAATGATGGTTCACACATGGTTTCACCTGAGCACTTGGGACTGGAATATGCGCACAGAGCACACACCAAATATATACATATATATATAGCGCCCTACTCCTGTTGGGTAAACGCTATATGTTAAATTTAGTTGTCTGAGCTGTAGTTCAGCTCAGAAAGAATTATGTAAATGACTGGCTCTGTTTCAGTCTAGCTGGGCTGCGCATTTTCCACCTGACAGTAGGTGTCACTGTCACCACGGGTCAGGGTTGGAAATGCAGCAGGCTAGGTGTATTGGGTATTCCTTTCCCAGAAATGGCTCAGGGGGCGTGGTCAACCCGCTGTGCATTCTGGGAGGGGATATTTAAGAGGCAGAGACCGCTCTTTTAGGGTTCGTTGCCGGGGGTCGTTGCCTCTTAACCTGAGGGCCCTCCTGGCCTCAGGGATGTGCGAGCCATTTTCGGCCTCTGGGCCTGCTGACCCAAGACTCTGCAACTGAGAAGTAGGCCCAGGAGTTTCTGGGGCCCCTGAGCGCTAATAGTCCTCAGAAGTTCTGGTCCCCATTGACTTCAATAGGGTTCGGGTTCGGGGTAAAGTTCGGTCCCGAACTCAAACTTTTTTCCGAAGTTCGGCCGAACCCGTCGAACCCGAACATCCAGGTGTCCGCTCAACTCTAATCAATAGTTTTCTGGAAAGCTTAGTTATGTTATAATCGGTATTCCAGATAGAGCATGAAATTGAGAAATTAATATTCTGTAACGTGAACTTATGAATTAGCTTATACACTGTATGGCCAAAGATCTGTGGACAATCACACCTGTATATGAGCTTGTTGGACATCCTATTCCAAAATCATGGCAATTAATAAGGAGTGGGCCCCCATTTGTGGCTATAACAGCCCCACTCACCTGGGAAAACTTTTCACAAGATTTTAGATTTAGGAGGAAGTCTGTGTGAATTGTGAGGTCAGCTACTGAGGTTGGATGAGAAGACCTGGCTCACAATCTGCATTTCAATATATTCCAAAGGTGTTATACACACACCAGTAGGGTTGAGGTCAGGGCTCTGTGCAGGAATTTTGAGTTCCTTCACACCAAACTTACCAAACCGTGTCTTTAAAGAGCTGGTCAGGGCTGTATTTAGGACACTTGGATTCCTCCACACCAAGCTTGTCTAGCCATGTCTTTATAGAGCTGGCTTTGTACACAGAGGCACAGTCATGCTGTAACAGAAAAAGGTCCTTCACCATATTGTTAGAATTTCACAACTGTCTAAAATAGCTTTGTATGCTGAAATATTAACAATACCCTTCATGGGAAACACTGAACTCATGTAAAGTATCTCCTTTATGATGAAAGGTATCTCCCTATTCTACAATATCCTAAATGATAACTTAACTTTTCATAAATCTCATGAGCAATGGCAAAGGGACTTAGCTGCCCAATACACTACTACCCAATGGCTGAAAGTCTTTCTCTCAACATATAAATCTTCAAACTGTATCGATCATTGGGAGCTTATGTCTAAACTTACTCTGCGTTGGTGCTATACATATAAAAAATGAGCGCTCACTACTTGCAAACTTAAAATAATCTTAAAGTCCCAATCTTAAAAAGTGTCCTTCCAAAGAATCTTTCTCTTAAACTTTTCCAAGTCCAATGTTGATGTCATGAACACGTGTGACCAGAACCGTGTGAACTGCGACAGAGGAAACCAAACGTATATAAAGTGAATAATAATTAAGTTTATTAAAGATAAGTGATATAAATATACAAACACCTCCAATACTAAACAGTGAACAACCAACCAGACAAATAACAAACAACTATATACAATAGAAGAGGAGTAACGGAATCATAAACGTAGCCAGGTCAGGGTCATACACAGGAGATCAGAAGATGGGGGCAAGGAACAGGACAGGACAGGGAGAAGGTGGACGGGATCAGGCTGCAGGGATGCAGAGTACCAGGAGGGTTGGGATCAGGTTCAGGTACACAGGTAACAGGTAACAGGATCAGATTCACAAGATAACAGGTTCAGGTCAGGGCGCAAGGAAGATACCAGGGCAAGTATGTGAATGCTTGCCAGGTATTTATACACACACCTGTAATTAGCCTCAGGTGACGCTTGATTGCAGGAGGTGATGTCTGCTCCATACTGCCAGGAGACACCCGCTGGTGGACATTGGTACTGTGGCCCAAAGATCTAACAGTGCCACCAGCAGGTGACACTTTTCATGACAGCTCCCGACTGTTAGGAGACACCTGCTGGTGGACACCAGTACTGCAATCCACAGGATAGACAGCGCCACCAACAGGTGAAACCTTTCCTAACAGTTGACCAGGCAACTTCAGTGATATTCTCTCTTGTTGTAGCTCCTTCGTAGTGTTTCCCTCATGACAGTGAAAAAAATCTTGAAAGAAAAAAATGCCAAATAGGGGGTCATTTACTACAGCGGCGCACACTAATTACCTCGAATTAGCGCTCAAACTACTGTGATCGTGGTACTTAGCACCCAAACAGAATTCAAAATAGTGCTGGGGCAAAAATACTCCCAAAACCAAATTTACTATAGCTCCCAGACAACAGATAGCACCCAAACCCTTAATCTTGCTAGAACCTGCAGTATTGCACGTGGCAATAATGTTTAGAGCATGATATGATCACCTAAATGGTACTGAAATATGTGGTATATTGTTTAAAGATAATCTGCTTTTAAACTGTGTTAAAAAGTGTTATATACACTGAAATATCTTTAAAAGTCTGAGAAGAGATAAATTCCCCGTCTCTTTACAACTGGGTGCCAGCACAAATGAGCATGCTCAGACCTGCAAACAACTCTCATTTTAACTCCCATGTCTTTTTTACCAAGAGTTATAGTAAATATCAAAATGAGCGCTGGGTTAAAAAGTGTTTTTTGAGAGTGAAAATTAGAGTTATGTAGCTCAATGCAAGTTTCAGCCATTGATTCTAATGGTACAATTGTACCAAATAAATGCTTTTCTTGTTGAGATGAAATGTATCTTTCTCTCAAAGAAATTGTCCTTGCACAAATGTTGCTTCTTCTCCATCTGTTTTGTTTTTAAAAATGCTAGAATGTGGAATGTTTTCATGTTTTGGTAAAATATATTTTTCTCTGTATCTTTGACTTGTTGCTCTCCATCTCATATAAATCTTTACTCAAACTCTCACAGGTGGCTTTACAAACCACAAACAATACCATTTTGTGTGTTCTTTATTATTTCCAAATGATCATAATTTGAGCCTGAAAAATGTGTTATGTGTTCCAACATCAGAAATCACAATGTCATTTCCAAAAATCAGAGGGTAACATCACTATTCTACAATCACACACCAAGAACCACCAAATAAATCAAGAAGAATAACTCCTTACTAATGTAATTCTACCAACTATATGTCCAAAGAAATACAGTATTTGTCTACCTTAGGTGAGTGGTGAGTTGTCTGGAATTTGAACTCATAACCTGAGTAGGGATGAGCTTCGTGTTCGAGTCGAACATACGTTCGACTCGAACATCGGCTGTTCGATCGTTCAACGAAGATCGAACAATTTGGGCCGTTCGCGCCAAATTCGAGTGACGCGAACGGCCCACAATGCACTACGCCATCGCAGTGTCATCCAGGCGCTGTGATTGGCCAAGCATGCACTGTGACCCCGCATGCTTGGCCAATCACAGCGCCGGCAGCGAGGAGAGCAATGATTGGCCACAGGCAGGATGCCTGTGGCCAATTATTGCTGAGGGGGTTTAGTACACGCCCCACACTATAAAAGGCCGCCAGCGCGGCGGCCTTGTGTAGTGTGTTCCGGAGCAGGGAAAGAGAAGCATAGGCAGGGACAGTGTCATTTTTTTCCTTTACTAATCCTGGATTCCTTGTGTTTAGGGACAGAGAAGGATAGGTAGGGAGAGTGTCAGTGTGTCATTCTGTGCTAAACCTTGTTTGTAGGGACAGAGAGGGACAGTGAGGGAAAGTGTCAGTGTGCTATTCTGTGCTAAATCTTGTTTGTAGGGACAGAGAAGGACAGTGAGGGAAAGTGTCAGTGTGCTATTCTGTGCTAATCCTTGTTTGTAGGGACAGAGAAGGACAGTGAGGGAAACTGTCAGTGTGCTATTCTGTTCTAAACCAATCTTGCTGAACCGTATTTGAAATCCTTGAGTTTAGGGACAGAGAAGGACACTCGTGGAAACTATCAGTGTGCTATTCTGTGCTAATCCTTGTTTGTAGGGACAGAGAAGGACAGTGAGGAAAGCTGTCAGTGTGCTATTCTGTTCTAAACCAATCTTGCTGAACCATATTTGAAATCCTTGAGTTTAGGGACAGAGAAGGACACTCGTGGAAACTATCAGTGTGCTATTCTGTGCTAATCCTTGTTTGTAGGGACAGAGAAGGACAGTGAGGGAAACTGTCAGTGTGCTATTCTGTTCTAAACCAATCTTGCTGAACCGTATTTGAAATCCTTGAGTTTAGGGACAGAGAAGGACACTCGTGGAAACTATCAGTGTGCTATTCTGTGCTAAATCCTGTTTGTAGGGACAGAGAAGGACAGTGAGGGAAACTATCAGTGTGCTATTCTGTTCTAAACCAATCTTGCTGAACCATATTTGAAATCCTTGAGTTTAGGGACAGAGAAGGACACTCGTGGAAACTATCAGTGTGCTATTCTGTGCTAATCCTTGTTTGTAGGGACAGAGAAGGACAGTGAGGGAAACTGTCAGTGTGCTTTTCTGTTCTAAACCAATCTTGCTGAACCATATTTGAAATCCTTGAGTTTAGGGACAGAGAAGGACACTCGTGGAAACTATCAGTGTGCTATTCTGTGCTAAATCTTGTTTGTAGGGACAGAGAAGGACAGTGAGGGAAACTATCAGTGTGCTATTCTGTTCTAAACCAATCTTGCTGAACCATATTTGAAATCCTTGAGTTTAGGGACAGAGAAGGACACTTGTGGAAACTATCAGTGTGATATTCTGTGTTAATCCTTGTTTGTGGGGACAGAGAAGGACAGTGAGGGAAACTGTCAGTGTGCTATTCTGTCCTAAACCAATCTTGCTGAACCATATTTGAAATCCTTGAGTTTAGGGACAGAGAAGGACACTCGTGGAAACTATCAGTGTGCTATTCTGTGCTAAATCTTGTTTGTAGGGACAGAGAAGGACAGTGAGGGAAACTATCAGTGTGCTATTCTGTGCTAAACCAATCTTGCTGAACCATATTGCAAATCCTTGTGTTTAGGGACAGGGAAGGATAGGCAGGGGACAGTGTCAGTGTCTTTGTTGCTAAGCCTCCTGCACAGTATACACCTGAAGGTAGCCCTTATTGCTGTTTTTCCCATCTCCCTGCAGGCCATCCATTAAAATGTCTGGAAGGCAAACAAGGAGAGGCAGACAGTCAGGAGGCAAAAAAAGAGGGCAAGCAGGCTCTGTGTCTGGGGGCAACAGTGCTGGTCGTGGACGCGGTGCATTGTCATCAGCACATGGCCATGGGACACGCTTGTCCTTCTTTTCGGCAGCTGGACATGTTGAGCCACATCATGCCGAAGACTTAGTAGAGTGGATGACCAAGCCCACCTCATCCTCCTCATCCTCTCTCACCCAGGCTCAGGGTACTGGCAAAGCAGCTGCCAAAGCGTCCTCTTCTCTGGTATCAATGTCATCATTAGTCACTCCTTCCCTAGACCCACCATGTCCTCCTCCTGAGGAGTCCCCCGAACTGTTTGAGCACAGTGTTGGGTACATGCTCCAGGAGGATGCCCAGCGTTTCGAAGGATCTGATGATGATACCCAGCTAGAGGAAGGCAGTAGCGTGAGAGCTGAGAGGGGATGCTCAAGAAGGACACCAATCTGGCAGTCATGCTCCAGCAGCTGCAGCATACTGCCAGATTGGCTCCAGTGATGAGGAGGGAGGGGATGATGAGGTCACTGACTCCACGTGGGTGCCTAATAGGAGAGAGGAGGAGGAGGAGGATGAGGAGGAGGCACATCTCCAACGAGGCAGGATGCCCTTGGGTGGCCAGCGTATGGGCAGCACACCAACGGAATCACACCGCAGAGCTCCGCCTGTGCAGGGCGCTGCCTCTGCCCATCATTCAAAAAGTTCTTTGGTGTGGGCCTTTTTTGAGGCGAGTGCATCAGATCGTACAGCTGCTGTTTGCAACATATGTCTCAAGCGTATATCGCGTGGCCAAAACATCAGCCGCTTGGGCACCACATGCTTGATCAGACATATGTTGACCTGCCATGCAGCTCATTGGCAAGCCTACCTTAAAGCGGTTGTAAACCCAGACAAATTTTTTTTTTTCAAATCACCTGCAAGAAAAAGCCATAATGAGCTAGTATGACTAGCATACTAGCTCATTATGAATCACTTACCTTAGATCGGGACCCCCGAAGCCATCCTCGTCCCCCGCTCCATCCGCAGCCATCGCTCCTCAGATACCCGGAACGTTACTTCCGGGTATCGCCGCTCCAGCCAATCACAGCGCCGCTCCGGCGCTGTGATTGCCCGGAGCAGCGAAGACGTCACTCCGCGCATGCGCGCTGGAGCTTTCTATTCCGGCAGCGCCGGAATTCTGAATGGGATTAACCCTGTGAATGCACCGTTGTCTACGGCGCGCATGCGCCGTAGACATCGGTGCATGTCTTTTTTTGCAAATATCTCCTAAACCGTGTAGGTTTAGGAGATATTTCTTTTACCTACAGGTGAGCCTTAGTATAGGCTTACCTGTAGGTAAAAGGAAAAAAAAAGACTATACAACCGCTTTAAAGACCCACACCAAAGAACAAAGTGGACCTCTCCTTGCACCGCATCAGCTGGGATCTCCAACCCCAGTATACCTTCAGTCCTCTCTGAAACCTGCACTGAGAGGAATGAAGGTGTAGAATTAGGTGTGTCACAGCCAAGTACTTGCGGCCACTCTGCTAGCAGTACACCGACGTCCGATTCTAGCAGGCAAATTTCCCTGCCCCAGCTGCTGGACCGTCGAAAGAAGTTCACTCCCAGCCATCCACATGCCCAGCGGTTGAATGCTACCTTGGCTAAATTGCTAGCGCTTCAACTGCTGCCTTTTCAGTTGGTAGACTCGGCCCCCTTCCGTGAGTTTGTGCAATGTGCGGTTCCTCAGTGGCAGGTTCCCAAACGCCACTTTTTCTCACGGAAGGCGATTCCGGCTCTCTACAGGCATGTGGAAGGCAATGTCTTGGCCTCGCTGGACAGGGCGGTCAGCGGTAAGGTGCATATTACCGCTGACTCATGGTCCAGCAGGCATGGACAGGGACGTTACCTTTCTTTCACGGCCCATTGGGTCACTCTTTTGGCAGCTGGGAAGGATGCAGGACAAGGTGCAGTAGTGTTGGAGGTTGTTCTGCCGCCACGCCTCCAAAATGCTACTACTGGTTGTGACACACCTCTCTCCTCCACCCCCTCCTCTTCTTCTTCCTCCATGGCCTCTTCCTGTGGTTTGTCCTCGGAACCAGCGGTGCTCCGTAGGCGTTCAAGGGGCTACGCAAGTACGCAGGCAAAAAGATGCCATGCCGTGCTTGCGCTGGTGTGTTTGGGGGACAGGAGCCACACTGGGGCAGAGGTCCTGTCTGCTCTGCAGGGGCAGGCCGAGAGGTGGTTGACGCCACGCCAGCTTAAGCCAGGAATGGTGGTTTGCGACAATGGCACCAACCTCCTCTCCGCCCTCCGACAGGGACAACTGACCCATGTGCCCTGTATGGCTCACGTCCTTAACCTGGTGGTGCAGCGGTTCTTGGGCAGGTACCCGGGCTTACAGGATGTCCTGAGGCAGGCCAGGAAAGTCTGTGTGCATTTCCGCAGATCTTATAATGCCAGTGCTCGCCTGGCTGAGCTGCAAAAGGAGTTGAACCTGCCCAAGAACCGCCTTATATGTGACATGCCCACCAGGTGGAACTCAACGTTGGCCATGCTGCAGTGGCTGCACACGCAGCAGAGGGCCATCAATGAGTACCTGTGCGACTACGGCACCAGGACAGGGTCAGGGGAGCTCTGTTTTTTTTCCCCACGCCAGTGGGGCATGATCAGGGATGCATGCACTGTCCTGGCACCATTTGAGGAGGCCACGAGGATGGTGAGCAGTGACAGTGCATGCATCAGTGACACTGTACCTCTTGTCCACCTGTTGGAGCACACGCTGCGTGGAATAATGGACAGGGCACTTGAGGCAGAACAGAGGCAGGAAGAGGAGGACTTCCTTGCCTCTCAAGGCCCCCTTTACCCAGACAGTGTTCCTTCTGTCCCACCCATCGCACAGGAAGAGGAGGAGGAGGAGGAGGAGGATTGTGTCAGCATGGAGGTGGAGGCTGGCACTCAGCATCATCAGCAGCAGTCTTTTAGGGATGATTTACAGTCCCAAGAAACCAGTGGACTTGTACGTGGCTGGGAGGAGGTGGCTGCGGATCATGTCGTCCTTAGTGACCCAGAGGACTCCGGACTGAATGCCTCAGCTAACCTGCATGGCCTCCCTGATCCTGCAAAGTCTGCGGAAGGATCCTCGTATTCTTCGGATCAAGGAGAGGGACCATTACTGGCTGGCCACTCTCCTTGATCCACGGTACAAGGGTAAGGTTGCGGACCTTATGTTACCATCGCAGAGGGAGCAGAGGATGAGACAACTCCGGGAGGCCTTGCAGAAAGGTCTGTGCAACATGTTCCCAGAGACTGGGAGGTTACAAACTCCTGGTCCTGGACAACGAGTTGCTGAGGCTTCGGGCAGTCAAAGAAGGAGCGGTGGGGAAGGTGGCCGTCTGACCGATGCGTTCAGACAATTCTTTAGTCCGCAGCCCCAAAGTATGATCGGTTCCAGCAACCATCGCCAGCGTCTGATATACATGGTGCAGGAATACCTAGGGGCAAGGTCAGACTTGGACACCTTCCCCACCGAAAATCCTCTGGCTTACTGGGTCTTGAGGATGGATCACTGGCCAGAGCTTGCACAGTATGCAATTGAGCTACTGGCCTGTCCTGCATCCAGCGTTCTTTCAGAACGCACATTCAGTGCTGCTGGAGGATTTGTCACGGATCACAGGGTGCGCCTGTCCACCGACTCGGTTGATCGACTGACTTTCATCAAGATGAACCAGTCTTGGATCACCACCAGCTACCACACACCTGATGCTGATATAACAGACTAATTGATTTTAAAATGTCACATCCCTTCAAGACTGATGCTGATGCTGAGTGCCTGTGCTGTTACGTTGACTGGCTATCCTCCTCCTCCTCCTCAATGATCCAATTAATGATGATAGCTTGGAAGATCATTTTGGTTTATGGGTGCCGCCACCAGTGGCTAAGGCCCAATTTTTCAGCCCCTGTTTAACAGGGGCGTGTAATTACAATTTTTGATGCAATACTTTGCAACAGGCCTCATTGCTGTGCTCCAAGTACAGTATCTGTGAGGGGTTGCAGTGTTGTGCCACCAGTGCCTAAGGCCCAATTTTTCAGCCCCTGTTCAACAGGGGCATGCAATTATAATTATTGATCTAATAATTCACAGCAGGGCCCATTGCTGCGCCCACCAAGAGTAACTGTCAGGCCTTACAGTGTTGTGGCACCAGCACCACCATCAAAGGCCCAATTTTTACTACCACTGTTCAACAATTATATGTTATTACAATTCCTGATATAATAGTTGACAGCAGGGCGTTCCAGCACCCACCAAGAGTAACTGTGAGTGCTTACAGTGTTGTGCCAACACCAACACCTAAGGGGCCAATTTCTGCAGAGTATATACAGCAGGTCCCTACTTTCAAACATCCAACTTACAAACGACTACTACTTGCAAACGGAAGAAGACAACAGGAAGTGAGAGGAAATCTACCCCTTGGAAGGAAAATTCTCTCCTGTAAGAATTAATATGGGAGAAAGGTGTCTCCTCTCTACTGATGCTTTATCACCAATCCTTGTTTCAATAAAAACACCACATTTCAAAAACAGTTGTCATTGGGACGCAAAGTGAGGTGAAATGTTCTGAACAGGGGCACAGACAGCAAAACAAATGTTACAGGGGTGATAACCCTTCCCTATGTTTTCCAAAAAGCTTAAAAATAGATTTTTTGGCTGGAGCTACACTTAAACAATGTACCTGTTCAAAATTACAAACAGATTCTACATAAGAACAAACCTACAGTCCCTGTCTTGTATGCACCGCCTGTATACGGCTGTTCAGAGTATTTAGGGCCTTTTTTATTTTGTGTGCGGGGTTCCCCTTAATATCCATACAAGACCCAAAGGGGCTGGTAATGGGCTGGGGTGGGGCGGGGGGGGGGGGGGGCTGGGGAGTGATGGGGTAGCTATGCCATTTTTCTTAAAGATTTTCATCCATATTACCGGGACCAGACATTACATTAAAGCCGCAAGCAGTTTTAAATGGCTTTTTTTTCCTTTAGAAATGTAATTTTGTGCAGGGACAGTTCTAAACACGGGAAACACGTGGCACTTCACAGGCATACTTTAGACACCCCCCAGGTACAATATTTAAAGGAATATTTGACTTTTTTTTTTTCACTTTATGCATCATTAAAATGACTGCTCCCGAAAAACGGACGTTTTTAAAACTTCTTTTTGCATTGATACATGTCCCCTGGTGCAGAACCCGGGTTCCCAAACTCTGTTTAGGACAATAACATGGATAATAGTCGTTATAATTAGCACTTTAGAATTCGAACGTTCACATCCATTGTATTTAATAGGTTTCTAATGTTCGTGCAAACTTTCGGTCCGTTCGCGGGTTCTGGTGCGAACCGAACCCGGGGGTGTTCTGCTCATCACTAAACCTGAGTGCTTTGTAGACATCAATGCACACCACTAAGCCATTGTGCTAAGTACAGTGAGACCTGGATAATAGTATAGTGTAGTGTAGTGGTTACAATTGCTGGCACCCGGCTATTAAAAAATCCAGACCAAAACAGCGTGCGCCCTCCCCAGTCCATACCAGACCCTTCGGGTCTGGTCTGGATTTTAAGGGGAACCCCACGCCAAAATTATAAATAAAAATGGCGTGGGGTCCCCCCAAAATCCAGACCAGACCCTTATCTGAGCATACAGCCTGGCAAGTCAGGAAAGGGAGGGGACGAGGCTGGTAAGATTGCCACACGCTGCCTTCTGGGACCAGTGTGTCCCAGAAGATGAAGGAACCATTCAGGCTTCACTGCCAGTTTCCTTTATTTTAAATGCTGGCATCTGCACCCAAAGCCGAGGGACGAATCGGCTTGGGGTGCTGATATCACGGGATATCTGGACAGGTAAGTGTCCTTATATTAAAAATCACCAGCTACTCCGCTTTAAAGTTTATTTTCTAATATTACGTGAATTTGAATTCCAACTAGCAAAAGCAGAGACAGAAGCACTGGCATTGTGAGCAAAGTCTACTTATAAAACATTTGGGAAAGCTGCCTAAAAAGATTAGTGCCAACCCCGAACACCTGCTTCATTCACTTTCTTCAGGTTGGCCCAGCATGTGGACAGATGATAAGATTAGGAAGATGGGGATGTATAAAGGCTGGTATGAGGCTATGGAAGACACAACTGGTTGAACATCATGAAGACCCTTCTACTGCTCTGTGTCCTTGGCTTTTCAGGTGAGTTTTACCATTCACTTTTGGTGTACTTTGAAATTCAATTATATTTTCTTTATACTTTCCTAGTATTCTACTCCAAGAAATTCCCAGTTCAGTAATAATCTATATTTGCCTAGAGACTGATTACTAAAATAATAAAATGTTTGCTGTAAGAATTGGTTAATACTTAGTACAAGCACATTTGCTTCATACATATACACTTGAAGCATTTTTTTTTTTATTATTATTTATTACAAGTACTTATATCTCAGTTTTCACTGCAAAATCTCCAGTTCCTCCATACATGATTTTAATACACTATGAACGTTTCCAATGTAAGTGATTTTTAGGGCCACTCTACTCATCACCTTGTAAAAAGCATATCAGTCATGTATGTGACCCCTTAAATTAATAAGAAGGTCTCAATGCGCTCTTTTGCAAAAGTGTTGCACATTCTTTCACAGGTTAAGTCCAGCGAGGTGCGTGAGATCTCCTGGGCTTAGCTCTATTATTTATATCTGATAGCTTTATAGTTTATTCGGAAGACCGCTAACGCTGTAGTTCCGGGAGCCCGACACTGATCCTTCTGAGCTATGCATCTTGAACAGGAGACAATCCATAGACACTCCAGGATCTAAGAGGAGAGAAGCACACAATGCAGCTGTAATGCCCTCCCCCCTCCTCCTGCACAATCACAGAAGCCTTGGTATTATGTGAGCCAATTCACAAGATACAAAAGCTTCTGTTAATGGGCAGCAGAGGGGGGGGGGTGGGCATAGCTGCTCCGTGTGCTTCTCTCCTCTCAGATCTTGGAGTGTCTCTCCAGCAGAACAACAAACCTGTCAAATGTAAATAATAGAGGTAAGCCCAGGAGGTGTCATGCAGCTTCTTGGACTTAACTCATAGTGTATCTTCACTCTTTCAATGTGGCTGAGTTCCTGGAATTCAGCTTTAACTACAAACCCCGAAGGTCATAGGCTCTGCTAAGCAGGGCTACAGGACAGGGACAACAGGATTGCCACTCTGTTCTTCTTGGCTTTGTGAAAAATGGTAAGCTGGTAAGACCTGCCCAGCTTAATCAACCAATCGGGAGAGAGATCTTGCCTGTAATAAGGACAATTTTAGGCTGCCTTATCCCTGGCAAGGTCAGCAGGCCAAGTTGGTAAAACTTTAAGATTTTCTCAAGGTATCCTAATAAGGCAGTGTTTCTCAACTCCAGTCCTCAAGGCGCCCCAACAGGTCATGTTTTCAGGATTTCCCTCAGACGATACGGCTGTGGTAATTACTAAGGCTGTGAAACCGATCAAATCACCTGTGCAAAATAATGGAAAGCCTGAAAACATGACCTGTTAGGGCGCCTTGAGGACTGGAGTTGAGAAACACTGTAATAAGGCAACCTAAAACTGTCCTTATTGCAGGTGAGAGCTATCACCTGATTTGCTGATTAACCTGGACAGGCCTTACCAGCTCACTATCATCTACCAAGCCAAGAAGAACAGAATGGCAATCCTGTGGATCCTGTCTTGCCTGGGCCTGGTTAGTGGAGACCATGACCTTTGGAGACTGTAGTTAAGCTGTCTAACCAGAGAAGAAAGGGATAAAGGTGGATAAAGCTGTCACTTTTGCAAACACGTTAAGGTTGATGTACTAAAAGTGGAGAGTACAGAATCTGATGCAGCTCTGCATAGAATCCAATCAGCTTCCAGTTTATTTTGTCAAAGCTTTATTGAACAAGTTGAAGTTAGAAGCTGACTGACTACCATGCACAGCTGCACCAGATTTTGCACTCTCAAGTTTTAGTAAATCAACATCATTGAGACCTTCTTATTAATTTAAGGGGTCACATACATCTGGTGAGTTAGTTTTTCACAAGGTGAGAAGTGGAATGGCACTGAAAATAACAATTGTGTATGGAAGCACTGGAGATTTTACTCTCAAAATTGAGATTAGCTGCACAGAAAAGTTTTTTGGACTGTACAAACTATTTTGAAGCACACATTTTGCACTTTGAATTTGGGAGAACTTTACTAATGAACATATGTTGCACAAAAAATGTAGGCCTAATATGTCACTATACAGCCCTGGCCAAAAGTTTTGAGAATGACACAAATATTATTTTTCACAAAGTCTTCTGCCTCAGTTTTTATGATGGCAATTTGCATATACTCCAGAATGTTAGGAAAAGTAATCAGATGAATTGCAATTAATTGCAAAGTCCCTCTTTGCCATGAAAATTAACTTAATCCCCCAAAAAAACATTTCCACTGTAATTGTGAAGAAGGCTTCAAGTCCTCCAAGAAGGTCCAGAAAGCGCCAGGACTGTCTCCTACAGTTGATTCAGCTACAGGATTGGGGGACCACCAGTGCAGAGCTTGCTCAGGAATGGCAGCAGGTAGGTGTGAGTGCATCTGCATGCACAGTGAGGAGAAGACTTTTGGAGGATGGCCTGGTGTCAAGAGCCACAAAAAAGCCACTTCTCTCCAGGAAAAACATCAGGGGCAGACGGATATTATGCAAAAGGTACAGAGATTGGACTGCTGAGGACTGGGGTAAATTCATTTCTCTGATGAATCCCCTTTCCGATTATTTGGGGAATTTGAAAAAAAAACTTGTCCGGAGAAGAAAAGGTGAGCCCTACCATCAGTTCTGTGTCATGCCAACAGTAAAGCATCCTGAGACCATTCATGTGTGGGGTTTCTTCTCAGCCAAGGGAGTGGGCTTACTAATAATTTTGCCTAAGAACATCGCCATGAATAAAGCCAAACCATCCAAGAACAGTTTGGTGACAAACAATGCCTTTTCCAGCATGATGGAGCACCTTGCCATAAGGCAAAAGTAATAACTATATGGCTTGGTGAACAAAACATCAACATTTTGGGTCCATGGCCAGGAAACTCCCCAGACCTTATTCCCATTGAGAATTTGTGGTCAATCCTCAAGAGGCGGGTGAACAAAACCCCCCCCCCCCACAAATTCTGACAAACTCCAAGCGTTGATTATGCAAGAATGGGCTGCCATCAGTCAGGATGTGGCCCAGACATTGATTGACAGCATGCCAGGACATTAAAAAAAAGGGTCAACACTGCAAATATTGATGCTTTGGAGATAAACTTTTTGTAATTGTCAATAAAATGCTTTTGACACTTATGAAATGCTTGTAATATATACAGTATGTAATGTATACCATAGTAACATCTGACAAAAAGATCTAAAAACACTGAAGCAGCAGACTGTGAAAAATTATATTTGTGTAATTCTTAAAACTTTTGGCCACAGCTCTATATGTTTGTTGATAATTTATATGTGTAAGGTTTGTTTTAATCTTCCTTTTTAAATACCCAGCCTGAGGATAGGTCAGTGACAAAGCTTTATGTAACTTTATATTATATTTCTTTACAGCTGCAACCCCTTTTGATGACGATGATAAGATAGTAGGCGGATACACCTGCCAAGTGCCATACCAGGTCTCTTTGAATTCCGGGTACCACTTTTGCGGAGGATCCCTGATTAATGAACAATGGGTTGTATCTGCTGCTCACTGCTACAAGTCGTAAGTATAGCGATTTTTCAGAGATCCTGACCTTCTATGTGATGCTGGCCATCAATTTGAGGCCATATATCTGAAGAGATGGTGAAAGCAATAACTAATAGGCTTGTGCAATTCGTTTCGTAACGAATCGAAATTCGTCCGAATTTAGCAACTTTCGGACATTCGGAAGCATTCGAATTTCCGAACAAAGCAATTACGAATAAAACCGAATCCGAAATAAATTATACCGCAAAATAGCGAATGCCCGAATGTCTTCGGCATAATTCGTTATGAAAAAACTTACGAATGTACAAATCCATTGGAAACACAATAACACTCACTCTGCTCTGCTCTCTGCTTCTCCTTCACCGTGCTGAACTCCCTCTCAAAATGGTGTACAGGGGCGGAGGCTATAGCCGCATGTAAAAAACGAAAGTAAAATACGAGATTTCTAATCCATTCGAAGCACAATAACACTCTGCTCTGCTCTCTGCTTCTCCCTCACCGTGCTGAACCCTCTCAAAATGGTGTACAGGGGCGGAGGCTATAGCCGCATGTAAAAAACGAAAGTAAAATACGAGATTTTGAATCGTTACAAATAACCGCTATGTATTTCGAAAAGTACAAATCCATTCGAAGCACATTAGGCATAATAGTCAGCGTCGTCGTGAGAGAGACACAGAAAATTACGAATCAACGAACCCAAAAAAAGTTACGAAAGTAGGAGTTGTGTCCAGAATCAACGAAAAACAACGTACTCTACCGAAAGTACGAATTATAAAGCAACAAAAAATTCAACGAAAAATGTCGCTTGCAAAAATACGAATGAGTCCGAACACGAAAAATCCCGTCTAGCAAAATTACGAATGATTACGAATCAACAGGACCGGAAAGAAACGAACCGAAACGGAACGAATTTTTCCGTTGTGCACAAGCCTAATAACTAACCAATATAATTTAAAATAATGTTGGCACAGCCACAACTGGTGAAGCTGAAGGACCTTTTCAGCCTAAAAGACATGTATAAGAGCTGCTAATACCTTTTCAACTATGTAAACAGTTTCATATCACGAATGAACTTATAAAATGTGCCCAAAGTTCTTAAATTCCAAAAAGCCAAAACAATGCTTGTCTGATTTTTTTTTCCCCTTGTTCAGACGAATTGAAGTCAGAATTGGAGAATATGACATCAGAGCCACAGATGGAACAGAACAGTTCATTCAGTCGGCAAAAATCATCCGTCATCCAAAGTACAACTCTTACACAATTGACAACGACATCATGTTGATTAAGCTGTCTGAGCCAGCCCAGCTTAATGGAGCAGTTCAGCCCATCCCTCTTCCATCTCAATGTGCACCTGATGGTACCATGTGTCTGGTTTCTGGCTGGGGGAACACCATGAACACCGGTAAGTACTGAAGACTACCCTTCTACCACATACTACCAAAGTACCCCATGCATGTACCACATTGAAAAATCTGAAGTCAAAGAGGAGACAATCCTTCAAGAAGAGACTCTGTGCTGTAATGGATATGGTAGCTACCATTGTTGGTCTTATGAAAATGCTAGGTGCTTGGCTGTCTTTAGAATGCAAAGTTTCTGACTCACTAAGCCCACAAAAGTATCCAGAAAGTCGAGTCAAAGCTAATATATCTTTACAGAACCCATACTATCAACATAACAGAAAAGCATCTATCATTTCCAGAAGGTTAGGTCTGCAATAGGTGCCTCATGTTGGATTTAGGTATGAGTACATTTAGGTAGCATGTAGGTAACTATGTCATTGCTCACTTATAGGCGAAAGCTTGTTAACCACTTGCCGACCGCACCATAGCCGAAAGACGGCTACAGGGCGGTCGAGTTATTCTGGGACGATGTCCCAGGGACGTCCTCCCAGAATCTTGCTCCCGCGCGCCCCCTGGCGCGCGCTCCCGGAAATATCTGTGACCGCCGGGTCAGGAAGACCCAGCGCATCACGGATAGCGGTAGATGGCCGCTGATCGCTGCCATTTATCATGTGATCACTCCGTCTTTCCTCTCTCCCCTCTCTGTACCGATCGGTACATTGTGAGAGGAGAGGGGAGGGAGCGGATGGCAGCAGCACTGTGGGCTTGATGTGTAGTGCCCACAGCGCTGCTCTGTGACAATTGAAGTCACAGATCCATCCATCCCTGCTCAGCCATCCCTGCTCAGCCATCCCTGCTCAGCCATCCCTGCTCAGCCATCCCTGCTCATACCCTGCCCATACCCTGCAATACCCTGCAATACCCTGCCCATACCCTGCAATACCCTGCCCATACTCTGCAATACCCCGCCATACTCTGCAATACCCCGCCATACTCTGCAATACCCTGCCATACTCTGCAATACCCTGCCATACTCTGCAATACCCCGCCATACTCTGCAATACCCTGCCATACTCTGCAATGCCCCGCCATACTCTGCAATACCCTGCCCATACCCTGCAATACCCTGCCCATACCCTGCAATACTCTACAATACCCTGCCCATATCTTGCTAAACTCTGCAATACCCTGCCCATATCCTGCAATACCCTGCCCATACTCTGCAATGCCCCGCCATACTCTGCAATACCTTGCCATACTCTGCCAATACCCCGCCATACTCTGCCAATACCCCGCCATACTCTGCCAATACCCTGCAATACTCTGCCCATACCCTGCCCATACTCTGAAATACCCTGCTCATACTCTGAAATACCCTGCCCATACTCTGAAATACCCTGCCCATACTCTGCAATACCCTGCCCATACTCTGCAATACTCTGCAATACCCTGCTCATACTCTGCAATACCCTGCCCATACTCTGCAATACCCTGCTCATACTCTGAAATACCCTGCAATACCCTGCCCATACCCTGCCCATACCCGACAATACCCGGCAATACCCTGCCCATACCCTGCCCATACCCTGCAATACCCTGCAAAAAAAAAGCATTTTAACCACTTCCCGCCCGCCGGCCGTCATATGACGTCCTTGACTTTGTGCGGGGATATCTAAATGATGCCTTCAGCTACAGGCATCATTCAGATATCAGCTTTTTCAGCCGGCGATTCCCTACACCATAAGAATGATCATAGTGGGTGTTCCATAGCTTGATCGTTCTTACGGGAGGCGAGAGGAGACGTCCCCCCCTCCCGCCGCCCTCCGGTGCTTCTACCGACTCACCGCTACGATCGAAGCCAGGATCGTTTTTTTTATTTTTATTTCAGGCTTCCCAGCCTAGAGGTTAGATGTGGGGTCTTATTGACCCCATATCTCACTGTAAAGACGACCTGTCATGTCATATTCCTATTACAAGAGATGTTTACATTCCTTGTAATAGGAATAAAAGGGATCAAAAAAAATTTGGGGGGGGGGGAAAGTGGCAAACTAAAATAAATAAAGAAAAATGAACAATAAATGTTTTTATTTTTTTTAAAGCGCCCCTGCCCCCGTGTGCTCGCATGCAGAAGCGAACGCATACGTAAGTCCCGTCCACATATGAAAACGGTGTTCAAACCACACATGTGAGGTATCGCTGCGAACATTAGAGCGAGAGCAATAATATTGGCCCTAGACCTCCTCTGTAACTCAAAACATGTAACCAGTAAAAAAATTAAAAGCGTCGCCTATGGGGATTTTTAAGTAGCAAAGTTTGGCGCCATTCCATGAGTGTGTGCAATTTTGAAGGGTGACATGTTAGTTATCTATTTACTCGGCGTAACTTCATCTTTCAAATTATGCAAAAACATTCGGCTAACCTTACCATTTTGTTTTTTTTAAAGCACAAAATTGTTTTTTTCACCAAAAACGCGTTCGAAAAATTGCTGCGCAAATACCGTGTGAGATAAAAAGTTGCAACAACCGCGGTTGTATTCTCTAGGGTCTTTGCTAAAAAAAGATATATAATGTTTGGGGGTTCGGTGTAATTTTCTAGCAAATAAATTATGAAATTTACATGTAGGAGAGAAATGTCAGAATTGGCCTGGGTGCTCCAGAACGCCTGAAAGTGCTCCCTGCATGTTGGGCCTCTGTATGTGACCACGCTGTGTAAAAGTCTCACGCAAGTGGTATCGCCGTACTCAGGAGTAATAGCAGAATGTGTTTTGGGGTGTAATTTGTGGTATGCATATGCTGTGTGTGAGAAATAACCTGCTAATATGGCAATTTAGTGAAAAGAAAAAAAAAATCTTGATTTTGCTAAGAATTGTGGTAAAAAATAACAACTTCAAAAAACTCACCATGCCTCTTTCTAAATACCTTGGAATGTCTTCTTTCCAAAAAGGGTAATTTGGGGGATATTTGTACTTTTCTGGCATGTTAGGGTCTCAGGAATTAAGATAGGCCGTCAGTACTTCAAGTGTGATCAATTTTCAGATATTGGCACCATAGCTTGTGGACTCTATAACTTTCACAAAGACCAAATAATATACACCAATTTGTACTTATTTTTACTAAAGATATATAGCAGTATAAATTTTGGACAAAATTTATGAAGAAAAATTAAAAATTTGCTAAATTTTATAACAGAAACAAAGAAAAATTATTTTTTTTACCAAATTTTCAGTCTTTTTTCTTTTATAGCGCAAAAAATAAAAAACCCAACAGTGATTAAATACCACCAAAAGAAAGCTCTATTTGTGTGAAAAAAAGGACAAAAATGTCATATGGGTACAATGTTGAATGACTGAGTAATTGTCATTCAAAATGTGAGAGCACCGAAAGCTGAAAATTGGTCTGGTTAGGAAGGGGGTTTAAGTGCCCAGTGGTCAAGTGGTTAAATTCGTCCAGCAAATTTCTTAAAACTAGACCTCCCAAGAAACACAGATACTGACTGTGCAAACATAGAGTGATTTTATTGTCAGTTGACAATAAGTGTGTTTATGCTCTTGAGTCAAATTTTCGCTTATTTGTGCAGAGGATTTAAAGATAATTTTTTTTCTCTTCCAGCATCCGACCCAGATCTTCTGCAGTGTGTTGATGTCCCAGTTGTGCCTGCTGCAGACTGCATAAAGTCCTATCCAGGGCAAATTACAGAGAACATGATTTGCTTGGGCTACCCAGAGGGCGGAAAAGACTCTTGTCAGGTAAGTGTGAACCTGATGTCATTAAAAAAAAATGTATAGAAACAGAAATGGAAAGACAGGAGTAGACTTTTTAAAAATAACTTTGGTGAAATACAATATTGTATTTGAAAAATAAATAATGTACACTTTACACTCAGGTAATCATTAGAGAAACAGACCACAAACTGCTGGAAGGAGGTGGCCACTGCATATGTTTAATAAGCCCCACCTATCCTCCCAGACAGCCAATATTAGAATGCAGAATGCATGTCTAGATGGACCCCTGAAGCCTTTGTTGTACTTAGTATTGCTTTGCAAACACACTTTTTACATTGAAGCTACTCTTATACAAAAATTGTTTGCCTGTAGCACTTTGTGTTTTGATTCTCCAACACTTACATTAGTGCAGTATAGCATGAGGACAATAATTGATGGCTCCTTATACTTAAGCCAATGGGGCTGATTTAGTAACGGAATAACAAATACCGTACTCACTCAGAAAGGAAATGCTCCCCTTACTTGGCTAATAAAGTGATATTTTGTGCACTTTAAAAATCATCATCAATCATGTGCAGGGTATTAAAAAAAAACTAAAGGCAAAACTTCTTTATTCGTTTTGGATAGAGTAGAGAGTGATTAGAACGCTTGTCAGTTTTTATTGCTGTCTGTGTCCCTGTTGAGGAGATTCACACTCTTTATTTATCCTGTTTACCATTATCATTCAAAGTGAAATAAAAAAAAAAAAGTTTTGCCTATAGCGCTACTTTAAATATAAAAAAAAAGGATTTTGTTTTGCACATGATCAGATAATTTAATGAACACACCTTGACTTTTTTCACTAAGCTAAATGAACATATCCACTCCCTTAGTAAATAAGACCCACTGAATCAAATACCAATGTGTTGTTGTCAGATCAGGATCAGGACTTTGTTGTTATTAGTCCTGATCTGCAGTTACAATGCAGACTGCCAACTGCCCTATCATAAACAAAAACACTTCAACAGCTTGACAGCCTTACTAATTGTGCTATTTGTTTAGACAAACAAATTGTTTCCACTGAGCAATTCTGGCCAGATCACCAAAGTTATAAGCCCTAATGATGGAGGCCCTTAGGAATTCTGAAACGCGTTGACCATTTTTAACTTTTGAAAATAAATATACAATGTATTTGTTCAAAAACTTTTAAACGGGTCCACTCTTCCTCTACCGGATCTATTTAAATTGCAAGGTGCTTTAAAAGGGCAGAAAACTTGAAATAAATGTTATACAAAAAAACATTTAAAGTAACCAAGTCTGGCAGAAGGTGAAATTACTTTATATGGCTACAATTGGTGTTTTAGTGGATGCACACCAATGTCTTTTTCGTCCCCTTTTTGTTTGATCCAGGGTGACTCCGGTGGACCAGTGGCTGTCAATGGAGAGCTCCAAGGTGTTGTGTCTTGGGGAAGAGGCTGTGCTCTGCCCAATTATCCTGGAGTTTACACCAAAGTCTGTAATTTCATCTCCTGGATTGAGGATACTGTTGCCAACAACTAATTTCTGATGTCATCATACTTCCCAAGATTTCCACCTACAAAATCTGAACACCACAAAACCCCTGTCCGTCCACAGCTGTGCCCAGCATTGTCCTTGGCTGCAACAAGGTTTATTCTTCCACCTTCTTTGAGAGCTATAAATTGAGACCTTTCCACACAATATCATGGTTGTTGTATATGATGTCATCACATGATGTGCTGCGCAATCGGAAAGTATGAAATAAAATTTTCATTTAGCACTAAAATATGTGTCCTTTAATTTGAAGTGTTATTGGCAATATGGTCTTGCCTCAACTACAGTCCTTCATAAATGATCCACTATTTGCACACATCTTATTACTATATTATGGCAGGGTATGGGTCAATATGAGACAAATGATGAGCTTCAAAAAGGGCCTGTTACTTCCTGATAAAACTTAAACTATCTGGGAAGAAATCTAAAGCTAGCTCCAGTATGGTCTTTTTTTTTTTTTCTTTTATTTATTGAAGCCCAAACTCAGCTCCCATTTTATTTTATTTAGAGTAGGGAGTTAGAGCCCCTGGTTTGTCTGTGTATTCATGGGAAGGTTTATAATGACTTACTGTCAGAAGAGGAAATAATGAGAATGCTTTCCAATGGACACAAAGAAAATAACAAATTTTTAGTACAATGAGGAAGGGTTAGACCTTCTGATCTTCTCAATTTATATTGTGTTTAACCACTTAAGCCCCGGACCATTTGGTAGCTAAAGGACCAGAGGTGAATTCAGAATTTTGCACTGCGCTGCTTTAACTGTAAATTGTGCGGACATGCAATGTTGTACCCAAACGAAATTTGCGTCCTTTTCTTCCCACAAATAGAGCTTTCTTTTAATGGTATTTGATTGCCTCTGCGATTTTAATTTTTTGCGATATAAACGGAAAAAGACCGAAATTTTTTTAAAAAAATGATATTTTCTACTTTTTGTTATAAGAAGAATCGAATAAACTCAATTTTAGTCATACATTTAGGCCAAAATGTATTCAGCCACATGTCTTTAGTAAAAAAAATGTCAATAAGTGTATATTTATTGGTTTGCGCAAAAGTTATAGCGTTTACAAACTAGGGTACATTTTCTGGAATTTACACAGCTTTAAATTTATGACTGCCTATCTCATTTCTTGAGGTGCTAAAATGGCAGGGCAGTACAAAACCCCCCCAAATGACCCCATTTTGGAAAGTAGACACCCCAAGGAAATTGCTGAGAGGCATGTTGAGCCCATTGAATATTTTTTTTTTTTTGTCCCAAGTGATTGAATAATGACAAAAAAAAAAAAAAATTACAAAAAGTTGTCACTAAATGATATATTGCTCACACATGCCATGGTTATATGTGGAATTGCACCCCAAAATACATTCTGCTGCTTCTCCTGAGTACGGGGATACCACATGTGTGGGACTTTTTAGGAGCCTAGCCACGTACGGGACCCCGAAAACCAATCACCACCTTCAGGATTTCTAGGCACAAATTTTTGATTTGACTCCTCACTACCTATCACAGTTTCGAAGGCCATAAAATGCCAAAATAGCACAAAACCCCCCCAAATGACCCCATTTTGGAAAGCAGACACCCCAAGCTGTTTGCTGAGAGGCATGGTGAGTATTTTACAGCTCTCATTTGTTTTTGAAAATGAAGAAAGAACTTTTTTTTTTCTTTTGTTTTTTCAATTTTCAAAACTTTGTGACAAAAAGCGAGATCTGCAAAATACTCACAATACCTCTCAGCAAATAGCTTGGGGTGTCTACTTTCCAAAATGGGGTCATTTGGGGGGGTTTTGTGCCATCTGGGCATTCCATGGCCTCCGAAACTGTGATAGGCAGTGAGAAGTGAAATCAAAAATTTACACCCTTAGAAAGCCTGAAGGCGGTGATTGGTTTTTGGGGTCCCGTACGCAGCTAGGCTCCCAAAAAGTCTCACACATGTGAAATCCCCATACTCAGGAGAAGCAACAGAATGTATTTTAGGGTGTAATTCCACATATGCCCATGGCATGTTTGAGCAATATATCATTTAGTGACAACTTTGTGCAAAAAAATAAAAAATAAAAAATTGTCTTTTTTCCGCAACTTGTGTCAACATATAAAAT